>CM052797.1:86272558-86409076 GCA_028533885.1 Nasua narica | reverse complement strand
TTATGGGGGGGTGGGGAAGAGAAATGAAACAAGATGGGATGGGGAAGGAGACAAACCATAAGAGACTCCTAAACTCACGAAACAAACTAAGGGTTGCTGGGTGGGGGGGTAGGGATATGGACATTGGGGAGGGTATGTGCTATGGCAAATGCTGTGAAATGTGTAAGCCTGATGATTCACAGACATGTACCCTGGGGTAAATAATACATTATATGTTAATAAAAAAAAAGAAAAAAAAAGAAAAAAAATCTCTAAAAGCAAAAAAAAAGTCTACAAAAACACCGTCAAAATGACAAATGATAGTATTCAGAGTTGTGTTCCCAAAGCAATTTATCCAATACCACAGGTATCATTTCTCAATATGTGCATAATTAAAATGTTCTTTAATTTTCAAGAAAGTTATCTTGAAAGAAAGGGCAAGCCCTATAGAATGGAATGGTTGGTAGATTTTTTTAAGCTAAAAGCTGGAGAATGAAATTATTGAAACCATCTTCTGTTCTACTTTAATTTTCACCAGCTTTTTGCTAGTTTACTTTAACAAGTAATGTTTGATTGAATTCAGGCCTGCTTTTGTTTACAAAATGAACCAGAGCCAGCAAGTCGTGGCCTGGTTAATTTGCACATCCACTGCCTTGGTCTCCTCCCCTTTAAACAAAAATCTGGAGTTTGTGATTTATTGTTGATTTGGTTAGTTCGAATTATTCTGATGGCTAAGATCTACCTTCTGCCCCATCCTTGAGATTTTCACCAAAAGTACCCAATCTACATCTCCTATACAAGGCAGAAATGACCACACCACAAAAAAAAAAAATGTGAAACACATCTCCTTAACTTCGGATGCCAACAAAAGAAACTGAGAATAAAAACTCACAGATGGAAGAAGGGAGAAAGCAGTATCCATAAATCAGTAGCTTTAGAAACCAAACTGTCCCATTCAGGAAAAAAAAAATATCAGGAGAGCACAGCAAAGTGGTCATTATTGATGACAGGTCTCTGAGTCTTTGAGAGTCATCATTGTATGCTAGTCAGATAAACCAGTGGCGCTCAAATCCAGCCGAGCATCAGATTCATCACAAAAGCCCTATTCCTAAATCTCCTCCTCTAGAAATTCTGATTTTAAAAGTCCACGGTAGAGTCTATACATCCACAAAGTATCCCCAAATGATTCTGGAAGCTTTGAAACAGGGGTGTAGTCTTTATGCATGTTTAATGTCACCATGCCCAGCCAGTCTTATCTACTCCTCTTCTTGAATTCTCTACTCCAAATCTGAAAGTCTCTCCTTGCTCTAGGCTGTGAAATTGATGTATTGTTCCTCGTATAGTCAGGTGAGAGTAAATACGTAGAGAGACTAATGCCCTGCCTCCTTTGTCACTAACGTACAAAATCCACATCCATACACCACTGTTGGGGCCTGCTCCCCGAGATCACTATCTAACGTTAAAAATGATCTCTCACATGCCCACAGCCCATCCATAATGTACCATTTCCATTCAAACTTCCATTTTCCTAACAGCAAGGCAAAGTTCATTCCTAATCTCCTTTACCTCCATGCAATATGCTGCCTTTCTTCTAATCCATCTATATTCCTTCATATTGCTCTTTTAAAAGTAATCTCATTTGAAATGAAAAGGGAATTTACCTAATACCACAGGTATTGAGGGAATGACTATTAGCTCTTAGAGGGAAGAAGCCATACCCATTTTGCTTATCTCTATCTCCTACACATAGCCTAGCATATGGCGCATGGCAAATGTTCAATAAATACTCATTGAAAGGCGCCTGGGTTGCTCTGTCAGTCATGTATCTGACTTCAGCTCAGGTCATGATCCCAGGGTCCTGGGATCAAGTCCCACATTGGGCTCCCTGCTCCACAGGGAGTCTGCATCTCACTCTGCCCCTCCTTTCACTTATTCTCTCACTCTCTCTCTCAAATAAATAAATAATATCGTGAAAAAAGTTTTTTAATTAAATACTTACTGAAAATATAAATGAATGTCCAAAATTAAACTTTTTCCTAGAGATTACTTAAATAATCTGTAACTTTTCAGACAGCACCATCTGGAATGTTAAAATCCTAGAGGTGGAAGGAATGATAAGGATACAGAGCTCACGTAAAGTTAGGGTTTTTCTGAAGTCAACAGCACATGTATGGCAACTCTCAGATTAGCAGAGTCCAGTGTTTGTTGTTATTTTCATGGTTCTGTTCTGTACTCATCTATGAAATAAGTAACAACACTTCCCACATCATAGGATAGAAAGAGGTAAAATGTAACGAGAAGATACCTAAAAATGCGTACAAGTATTCCTGATGCATTGCAAGCACTTAATAAATTTAAGTTTTTGTTATTTTATCATATCATCTTCCCTTTCCAAGTCTAATATCTATGCCCGAGATATAAATCTTCCATAGTCTGCCTCGATTTTGTCAATCCAATTGGGTTTCCCATTACTGTCCTTATAACACAATTCTGACACTAACTACTCAGACTTAGATCAAATTTCACAGGTGGAGGGCACAGTCCTCTACAAGACTCCTCCCATTTCAGACTCCAGTCATAAGCTCTGGAGTTCTCAGGGCACCTGCACTTCTGACCAACTGGCTACAAGCTTGGGTGTTCCCACTACCCCCTCAGGTTTAATAATTCACTAGTATGACTCATAGAACTTAGGAAAGGACTATACTTATAATTATGGTTTCACTTATAAGATGCAAATTAGTACCAACCAACTGAAAAGACACATAGGATGAGGGCTAGGAGAGTCCCAAACGCAAAGCTTCCATTTCCTCATGACCTGTCACCCTCCCAGCACATGAATGTATATCACCAACCAGGAAGCTTACTCAAGCACCAGGCCATAGCTTTTGTTGGGGTTTCATTGTATAGGTACCATTGACTGAATCATTAACCATGTGATTGGATTCAATTTCCAGTACTCCTCCCCTCCCCAAAGGTCAGGCTAATATCACACGTGTCAAGCCCCAGTGCTCTCTAATCACATGGTTGGTCCTCCCAGATTAGCTAACCCCATTCTGAGTCATCTCCTTAGCATAAACTCAGGCACAGAGCTGGGTTCCACCACGAATAACAAAGACACTCATCCCTCAGGAAATCCTAATTCCAAGGATTTAGAGGATACCTTCCCGGGACCAAAGTGCAGCTAAATTCTTTATTAGATAATAGGTCTGTACTCCAATGTGACTGTTTTTTTCATTGTCCTCAGACCATGATCAATTAATTCTTGGTCCTTCTGTTGAACACATCTTAGTTCTTTGTTTTTGTTACACTCATCATTCTCATAATTATTTTTCTTTGTCTTCCTCATTAGACTGTAAGATCTGTAAGGGCAACGGTCATGTCTGTCTTATTCATTACACTTGGCCAATTCCTTACATTTTTCCAAGGACATAGTTAATATACTTAAATATTGGTTGGCTGGTGAACTCCATCTCTATGGGTTTATTCACAAGTATGAAAAGAAAACATTTGCAAACCTGAAGTTAGCACCAGGGCCACTGTGGCTGCAGTAAGAGCAGGTATAAATGCAAAATAGGATAAACAAGGGAATCCACCAGCCATTGAAAAAACATTCAAAGGAGATTTGAAACACACACCACTTCATATTCTATTGTGGCTACAAGTGAAGCTGTGAAATATATGAGACAACAAGCACGAAAATAAGAGAATTTCTGTAATTTTTACCCTGAAGGTGTTGCTGATGGTTATAGCGGAGGAGAGATGTTAATTGGTTTTCTTCTTTACTCAACTTCTCATTGCATTTCATTCACCTTTGCAAGCAATCACCCTCTAAAGAAGCAAAATGTTTCAAGCTTACTTTCCCCAAAATATGTGGTAATGTATCTGCAGATGGAATTCTATTACAATTGCCTCACCAAAAAAGATCTTTTAAAAATGGAATTTGCAATTTTAATTTGTAATAGAAATTACAACCATCCACCTAGTTCAGTCAATTAAAGACCGAAAGCAAGCCTCTGAATATTTTAATCCACCCTCTTACAACAAACATTAGTAGAATGGAAGTGAATTGAAATCTGTTCCCTCGGTTTCATTGGTCTAAGACTTGATTCTCAACAATTGCTGGTTGTAAACTCAGTGGTAGGAAGCATGTCTTCTGGAAGGAAAGGCTTATGGGACATCATAGCTGGAAGCAATCTGTGTGAACAGAAAGCAGACAGCCACTGAGGACAAATAACCTGCTCACCTTTCCATACCAAGTTAACAGCAGGGATCTCCCATCTCCTGACTCTCTATGATATTTCTTCTATATCATGTTATACTAATATTTCTTTTCTATGCTTCAGTTTATGACAATGCTCAGGATACAATGAGTGCTTAGCAAATTATGCTGATTTTGTTTTCTTATAGAGGATTTGTCTAACACATTCTCGGGCATGATTCTGATTAGTTACATACTTTCCTTTCATATATTTAGTCCTACTTTTGCACCCACACAGATCACACATGGCCATTCACACAGAGCCAACCTGCTGAGAACCCAGTATGTCTGTATTTCATCTGTCATCCTTCTTCAATCTCTTCCCTATGTATGCACTTAAAGTACAGCCCCAACAGCATAGCCTTTATTGCTTATCACTACCCCGTCTCAGAAGGTAGACTTGTTCTGGTTCCAGTTTTTAAGGCAATCAATGCTGTTGTAAATGGTTTGGAAACCTGACTTGGCGGGGGACGGGGGGAAGCTCACATTACCCAGGGACATTCAAATTTTTTCCTTGGTCTCATTAGTCTCCAAAAGAGTATATCTAGCAATTAGTCTGTTCATTTGGCTTTTAAACCAGAATGGATGACATACATTGGTTCCTAAATGTACATTAAATAAATGTAAATAAGACATGTGATTTTTTCACATTGAATTGTAAAGCAATGTGTTTTTAAATCCATATTCCTCATTTGAAGTAACTTTGAATAGTGTTTCTCTTCAGGTGGCTAATGAATCGGAATTCACACAGGAGCCAACAGTCACCATTTAAAAAGACCAATCATCAGATCTTTCCTGCTCGAAATCCTTCATTGGCTTCCTACTGCAATTAGAATAAATCAAACTCATTTAATAGTAGCCTTCAGGCTCCACATGACCTTGTTCTACTTTTTCCTTCAGCCTCATCCCTCTTGAAACTTCTTTTCATTCATCATCAGCCAGTGACCTTCTTTTAGTTTCCTCTGTTTTTAGCTTTTTCAGAGCCTTTGCATATGCTATTCCCTCTGCTTAGAATATTCACAGTGGTCCCCCCACACCCCCCTCCCATAAATCATATTTCCTCATATCCATGCCCTTTTGCAATTAGACTTTGCTGCTCCTCCCATCGAGTGGCGGAGGCCATTTTTTTCTCCTCTTAATCTGGACTAGACTAGACTAATACAACGCAATGGACATAACATTCTGGAACTTCTAAAACCAGGTCTTCAGTTGTGTCATAGCTTCCAATTTTGTTTTTAGAATCATGTTGTTATGTAAAGAGGTTCAAGCTATCCTGCTGAAGAAAGAAGGCACACGCAGGAGAGATCCACTGGAGAATAATAATATGTAGAAAGAGACGCCATGTAAAGAAAAACCAAGATATCTTAGTTGATAGCCATCATCAAGACTCAGACTGTCTTGCGATCTTCAGCCCCATGGTTGACAAAGTATGGAGCAAAAGGATCATCCTAGGGTGCCTGGGTGGCTCAGTTGGTTGAGTGACTGCCTTCAGCTCGGGTCATGATCCCGGAGTCCTGGGATCGAGTCCCACATTGGGCTCCCGGCTCCGCGGGGAGTCTGCTTCTCCCTCTGACCTTCTCCCCTCTCATTCTCTCTCTCTCACTGTCTCTATCTCAAATAAATAAAATCTTTAAAAAAAAAAAAAAAAGGATCATCCTAGCTGAACCCTGCCAAATTCCTGACTCACAAAATTGGAAGCAATAAACAGTTACTGCCATTTTAAATTTATCTTATTTAAAAAGTTTTACGCACAGTAAAATTCTTTTTTTGTTTGTTTGTTTAAAGTTCTGTGGACTTTAACACATGCATAGATTCTTGAAACCAGCACACAAATGATCGCAGCATAATTCTAACATCCCGAAGTATTTCCTAGTACTGTCCCTCGGTAGTCATAATTCCATACCCACCAAACCCTAGCAATTATTGATCTGTTCTCTGAACCTTTAGTTTTGCTTTCATCAGAGTGTCACATAAATGAAATCATATAGTATTCAATATTTTAACACTGGTTTCTTTTAATTAGCTTAACACATTTAAGATTCATTCATGTCGTTATATGCATCAGTAAGATGTTACTTATTGTTGCCGAGTGGTATTCCACTGTATGAATTTAGCACACATTGAAGTATTTTGAGGTGGTTTCCAGTTTGGGGTGATTTTGAATGATATTTTAGGCACTTATGTGGAAGATTCTGTTTGAAAATAAATTTTAATTTCTTTGGGATAAATAGCTAGAAATAGGATTGCTGGGTCATATGCTAAGTGTATGTTTAACTTATAAGAAACTGCCAGAGTGACTATTCATCTTGTATTCCCACCAGCAATACATGAGACTTACAGTTGCTCAAACTCCCTGTCAGCATCTGCTATTTTCAGTATTTTTTTTTAAGATTTATTTATTTATTTGAGAGAGAGAAAGCGAGAGAGAGCATGAGAGAGGAGAAGGTCAGAGAGAGAAGCAGACTCCCCATGGAGCTGGGAACCCAATGTGGGAGTCGATCCTGGGATTCAGGGATCATGACCTGAGCCGGAGGCAGTCGCTTAACCAACTGAGCCACCCAGGCGCCCGCTATTTTCAGTATTTTAAAAAATATTTTGTTTATTTATTTGGCAGAGAGAGCACAAGCAGAGGGAGCAGCAGGCAGAGGGAAAGGGAGAAGCAGGCTCCCTACTGAGCGGGGAGACCAATGCGGGACTCGATCCCAGGATCATGACCTGAGCCAAAGGCAGACACTTAACCGACTGCCAGGCGCCCTATTTTCAGTATTTTTTTTTTTGGTCATTCTAACAGGTATGTAAAGGTAACTAATTGTTGTTCTAATTTGCATTTCCCTAATGACTAATAATGTTAAGCATCTTTCATGTACTCATGTGCTATCTGCTTATCTGCAAATCAGCTCAAACCATTTGCCTACACTTTTATTAAATTATTTTTTATTGTCGAGTTTTGTAAGTTCTTCACATTTTTTGTATACTTGTATGCAAAGGGCAGAATGATACATACTGGCAAGCAATTTAAAAGGCAACCTAAAAACTAACAAAATTTTTCTCACTTGAAGTTGTTCTTTTCTTTCCTGTTTGAACACTAGTGGGAGTAAGCATGGGACAGTGGCTGGCATCTATATCCATATATCTATATATAGATATATAAAATCTTAATATATTTTAAAATATACATAAAATACATATGTATATATGAGATATATTAATGAGCTAGATAGATATTTATCATTCTGCTTCCTGGCTTCCAGATGTTTCCCCACATTCCTTGCAAATTCTTTGAATTCTTTCATTTTCTTATATTCATGAGACTTTCATTTCTTTGCTTAAAGAATTGAGCCCCCCATTGTTCCTTCCTCATCTTTATGCTCGACCCTGGCTACCCTAGAAAAGTCTTATACCTTCTATACCCCATTGTTCTTGGGAATCCTTCTGGTCCCTGCTCTCAAACCCTGTTAAACTTAATTTTGCCTGCAGTTCTCTGATGTGATTCATTGCTTTAAATCTAGTTTTTGTTTTTTCATTCATTACCCTTGGACTAGATGTTTTGGAACTTCCCTTACATCCTGGGCCCACCCCAGCGCTCATCTCAGACTTTGATTCTAATTCCCCTTTAATTAGAGCCCTCAAAGTGCAGAAAAACCACACCCACTCCAATACCAGTCCCTGCTAGTAGAATTTCAACCTGGACCCAGTCCCTGCTTGCCTGGGAAGAAAGATCTCACACCTCGCTTGTTCGAATCATAACATGAAACTCAACAGTGTGGAACCATCATGGAATAATTCATGTAATTGTGCTTTGCTGATTACATTACAATTTAATCCGTCATGGAACAGATCTTTGATTTTATCCATTATTGAAACGAAATTTTTCTGCCTTCCTAAAGGGTTACATGAAATATCATTTAACTTCTTTCTGGTATCATTTTAACATCAATTATCCACCAGGCTCTTGTAGAATGAGAACTCTAGATCTTAGTAAATGGGGAAAGACCATTTCTCTCCTAAAGAGGCCAAGATTGCTGTAGTTTTTCTATGTTTTATTGGTGGGGGTGGGGTACTTGTTTGTTTGAATCCTTTTTTTCTACTTATTGTAGTTTTGATGTTTTCTCCTTTTCTATGTAGCTCTTCATTTCCTCTTGAAGGAAGTGTCTTTTTTGGATATTGCTTCTAATTTTCTCTAAACATTATTTAGGAGGAAAAACACCTGTGATTCACTTAACACCTCCTATTCTTTCCTTTGACTTCTCACATATATCTATGGGTTTCATTTTTGCAATGATTATGAAATTACTTTTACATACCATAAATTAATTAAAATAAAAATTTTTAATGAATTTAAAATAATACTGACCTCATGAGAAAGTTGTGAATATTAAGCACATGAAACATGTCAGAGCATGCTTCACACCTAGGAAGGGCTCAGGAAACATTAGCTGTTGTGGCTTTTGTTTTATGGCTGGTCCCAGAGATGTTATGATGCTGCAGCTGCTGTTACACATCTCTTCCTGGATATCCTACTGGGGCCTCAAATTGCAGACTTGAGTTCACTGTCTTCCTCTACCGTCCCCCAAACTTGTTCTTCCTCCTGTGTTTTTTAATTCTGCCCATACCACCATTTCACTATCACATTTTTTTTTAAGGTTTTATTTATTTGCTAGAGAGAGATTGAGAGAGAGCACAAGCATGGGAAACAGCAGGCAGAGGGAGAAGCAGGCTCCCCACCGAGGAAGGAGCCCCATATGGGATTCCATCCCAGGACCTTGGGATCATGACCTGAGCCAAAGGCAGATGCTTAACTGACTGATTCAATCAGGTGACACACAGACTTGAATTTTTAAAAACATCTTTGATTTTTCTGTCTTCTATGTCTCCCAACCTGAACAATTCCTAAGTCCTTTTTATTCTATTTCACGAAATTTCTTAAGACTTTACTTTTCTCTCTGTACCCTTGTTCAGACTCTTATTATGGCTCATCTGGACTAATGCCATAATCTCTGGACTAATGCAATAGTCTGATAACTGCCCTTTACAGCAACACAAGCGAAAAATCACAGGAGGAATAATTTTAAAACATTCCCTTGAAATTTTATGAATTTGGGGGATCAAAAAGAGATAGATCTAAAAAAAATGAAATGATGGTAGTTATAGAACTGTGCTCGCATTTTTCATGCCAAATAACACCAATAAATACAGCCTCTGCAATATATTCTTGCACTTAGATTAATTTTCCTAATGAACATCTGTGATAATGTCTCTCTCCCACTCAGAACTTTTATTGGCTCCCCCATGTATTCTGGTTTAAGCCTTTCCACTCTCCATCCCCGGTCAACCACTGCAATCTGCCTCAGCGATCTCTTCATGCTTTGTACCCTACAGGCAAATTATTCAAATTACACTAAAATAAAAATAGTAGTATTCTAATTGAAGGTCTATGACTTTTTTCTTTCTATATTTAAATACAAGAGACGTATGAATGGGCTTTGATCACCTCTATCTGGGCTTCTAAGTGGTCTCCTTTGTTGACTTTTAACAGATACTTGGCTTTATTCTGGATTGATGAGATTGTCAAATAGCTAAGTTCCTTACAGGTGAAGTTTCCTGCCATTAAAAAAAGTATCACGTACACACACACACATGCATGTGCATAATACCACAAACGCATAGTAACGAACACTTTGGTATTTTAAGAATATTAATTCTTTACCTCGATTGCAGTAGATACCAGAGAAATACTTTACCACTTCCCTTTACATTGGACATATTTGCAACTTGAGAACAAGAGCCAGTGTTGGTTTTCAGACAGAGTCCATTTAATTAATCATACTATTTGAACAGCTGGGGAAGCCATGTATTTATGTAAGAGCTTAACATTCTTTCAAAAATTGTCAAGTATGAATCAAAATAATATTATTTCACTTTTTAATGATACACTATTTATCTTTTGATTTTATTCACACTTAACTTTATAAATCAATAGTTCCAGTCTTTAAGACACATTGTTACCTATGTTTAAAGGCTTTTTAAAAGCATTATCATATGCAGTGTAGTAACATAGGGCTAAGGTTCTATTTACCACAGGGACTCGTTGGGAAAGTGTGAGATTTTCCAATTTTCGTTTCTAAATTTGACAAGCACTGGGTAGAGTAGAGAAGAAATAGCTTGATAAAATTATGTTTTCCCCTTGGTTGTCACCAACAGAAAAATAAACTTCCTTATTAAAAAAAGGTAAAGTTTTTCTCATTTAGTGCAACAGTGTGAACTCTACATGGACAAACGTGGGTAGGAGACATAGTAAAATTGGATTGTTGCCTTAAATCTCTCAGGAACACAATTTTATTTTTAAAAATTGTTTAAGGATTTATTTATTTTAGATTTATTTTATTTATATATGTAAATTTATATATAAAATATATTTGTTTTAGAGACAGGGGTGGTTGCAGAGGGAGAGGGAGAGAATCCCATGCAGACTCCATGCTGAGCACGGAGCCCGATGTGGGGCTTGATCTTACAACCCTGAGATCATGACCTGAGCCAAAACCAAGAGTCAGGTGCCTAACTGACTCCCCAAAAACACAATTTTGAAGAAAAATATTAATTAAAATGTGAAATAGTAGTAAAAATAAGTAGGAAAACCTCGTAAAACTAGTTTTAATACTGGATTCTAGCTTCTGTTCTTAGAGGTAAGGCTAAATTGAAAGAGAAACTTTGGATTCTGCTTGAGATAATCTGATAGAAAACTCTAAGGATATGTGCAATTATTTAAAGGGAAGTCAGTTATCCCTAATGGTCCTTTAGGGCCAGCCAGAATGGGCAGGTCCTCTGAGGGTCACAGTGAGGGCCTTGGAACTGTGTTGTAACTCAAAAATGTTGTAAAGGGACAAAGCTCCATAACACCAAATGAGTGGATAAAGAGAATGATAGGCAACTGGAACATGGCATGGTCCATTTTAATTTTCCATTTTGAGTTCTATCATTACAGGACAGAATTGTTTATGGTTAGCAATTTGCATAGCTAATGCCATATGACTTTGACAGTTATGATTCCATTGGAGGCAAGGTGTATCTCCCCAGGGGGGATAAAATAGGAAAGTGGCTGCTGCGGGCTGGTGCTCAGAGAAACTCCAGACTTTTTACACACTAAATCAGCCTTGAAAGTCTGATGAGACATGAACCAAGGCCCACATACCCACATATCTCCCCACATACCTTTCAGGCTGCCTTCATCTTTTTATGCTGTCTCTACTTCTTCTCCTCTTCTTTAATTTGAATGCATTTCTCTGTGCAGGAAAGAGCAGAGTGTGTGTTATTGTATTCTTTGTTCCATAACCTCATAGGGGTGGTCCTGGCCCCTACCACTTTCTGAGACTGCACTGAGAACTGGGCCAGAGAAACTTATCTCAGAAGACTGAAAGCCAGTCTTCACCCTCTAGAAATTTAATAATACAAGAGAGGGGATGCAGATACACCCAAACATAGGGACTTCGGGAAAAAAAAAAAAAAACATTGAATTCATACACGAAATTATCAGAGGCAGCTCAAGTGAACCTTAATGTTATTCATTCTTTTGTTCACTTATTCACTCACTTATTCTTTCATTCATTCTACAGACAGTTATTGGATATTTACTACATGTTCCTGAGCACTAGAGACAGAAGAATAAACAAGACTCAACCCTGTCTCTGCCCTTGTGGAGTTCTCAAAATAGTGGAGTAGAAAGACAATCAATAAGACATAAATACAGAATTGAAACTGGGATGTGAAGAGCATGATAATATGAGAGCTCACCATAATTGACATGACACAGTCATGCAGGTAAGACTTTCATGAGGAGACAGGCACTGAGCAGGAATAAATTGTGTGATGGTCAGGGAATAGTTTTCCATGTAGGAGGAGGGAGCATGGTAAGAGGCACTGAGAAAAAGCCAGTGTGTCAGGCGTGGAGAAAGTATGGGGGATATCCTGGGAACTGAGACGTGGCAGGGAGAACTCAGACTCTGCACGATTGTAGGCCTCATTGATGAGTTTCATTTTGAGTAGAAAGCATGAGTAGCTCGTACTTCAAAATGATTACCCAGAAGCATCATGTCCACTCTGGATGGAAGCAAGATAGACCTGGATAGTCTAGAATCCAATATGGTTGAGTATAGTAAAGGCACACTCACCCTCTCGGTGTACATTAATTGCTGGGGACAGCAATATTAAGAGATGGCTTCTTGAAAAGGGGCCAAACCGCCACTTGGTTAAAACAGGGAAGTTTTGACTAGCTCCACTAATAAATAATGAACCCAATATCCTTTGCCTGGCCTTCACTCTTTCACATAAATTCAATATGTTAATGCATCTGTAACAAATTAAGTGTCTCTTAAAAGTCCCTTAAAAGTCTCCAAATCTTTTAAAATTTAGAGTGCCTATGGAAAACAAATAAGCAAAATCCTTGACCTTTTCTCTATTCATAAGTAAGATCAATGGACTGTGCCAAGAACCGAGAAACCTTTTTATTCCCAGATTTTTTTAAAGAATTTACTTTTATGAACCCAAAGCGAAATTGGAAATCTCTTTCAAAAGACTAGCTTGCTTGGTTAGCTTTTGATAATGAAGTCAAGAGAGTACTAATATATACCAGTCGCATTGCAGAATAACCTAATCTCCAAAACGCACACTGACATTTGACATATGTAGCCTCGACAGCCCTGGGAATCGAAGAGGAGCAATTTAAAGTTGTTTATTCTTACATAATGGAAAAGGAGGGAGGGGAAGAATTTCTATTTCCCATTAGTCAGTGTCACATGTCCTTTCTGTATGCTGGTGAGTATATTCTATAATAACCCATTAAGCCGATCTGTAGCAACCAATAAAATACCTGAGAGCATGCATAGAAACCCAAACAAAAAGAATCTTGGAATAGAGAGATGACAAGAGGAGAGTCTTTTGTAAGCACATTTAAAATAATATTTCATTTCATTTATTTTATTTTCTTTTACTCTGGGGGAAAAAAAAAAAACCTGAAGAATGGGAAAGGAAATGCTATTACAGGGCTACCACAAGGAGTCAGCAATTTCTGAGTTTTTCAATTAAGTTGCCAATTTTCAGGCTATTATGCTGCTCCCTGAATCAAAAGGATTAACAATTTTCCTCTTAGCAATTAGAAAGGTAGAATTTTACCATGGAAGCACATGGAGGAAGACTGTACAAGAAGTTAGAATTAACTAAATCTCCACCGAGGACCACCCAAGAGGAGCTAAATGAGGGGTTACTTTCAAGTGGGGCTGGGATCAAAGATTGAGGGAGATTAGAACCAATAGGAGGTTAAAGAAAAACATCTGGTCCTTTGCAGTAATCACCAATAGCGAGGTGGATCTTCCTCCAGGAAAGAACAGCCGATCTGACCACGGGCCCAACAACGTTACACAGCGTACTGATTCCATGGGGGGGGGGAGGGATGTCATTCTGCGGGAAATACTCCCAAACCAGAAAAACTGATGGGGACCTTTCTTCATCAGGAGAAATGCGAATGTGTAATTCAGCCTTGGGGCTTAAAAGACGCTTTTCTCTCTGATCGGGCAACATAGGCATGCCACATATTGAATGTAACTCCTTCGCAGCCCTTCTCTAATGAGCCCATCCCTCTGAGTGGCACAGGTGGAGAATGACCTCTTCAGAGACCAGCTAAGAGCTGAGGCTATCAGGAAAAGAGGGGATGCAAGTTAATACTGATTTTAATAACCTTGTCACCTTGTCTTACAGAGTAAATGTCCATTTCTGTTGAGGCAAGAGATGTTTAAGTCTTGGGGAGAAAATGAAAATATTCCGAAGAAATAAGGAAGAGGGGACATTTCGATATTTTCCTAATAAAAGAAGTCTTTGATGAAAAGAGCACTTGATTTTAGAATGTTCTTGCTTTTTGTAGTCTGAGCCTTTTAAAAGAAGAGCCTACTTTCACATGGTTTCTATACAGAGTGTAATTCTACCTTATTCCCTATTCTTCAGATGATCCTGGAGAATTAATCACCTCAAGGGATGATTAATATAAAACAGCCCCTGAAGTGGCAACTTTAAACGTGCCAGCTTTATCTGTTATCTCTTCATATCACATTTCCTTAGAAGAATTCCAAGGAAGAATTTTTTAAAGGATCAGAGCGAACGTGTTTGCCTGACTCTTCTATCTAACAGGAAGGCAGCTGGGACGAGATCCCATGTGCACTTGGCTATTGGGTCGTGGAGGGCAGCAGGCTGTTTCCTGAGTCACGCCACAGAGAGGAGAGGGCTCACACTTTCTGGGCCCTGTCTCTCCACATGTTTTCATCAGCAATGAGTTTGTACGGGGGCGAATCATAAACCATCAGCACTTCAGAGCAAAGATCTGAGAGGAGACCATTTCACTTTTCCAGGGAAGAAACCAAGGTCTGAAAGAGTCATAGGCTCCAGTAGGGCCTCTTTCTGCTAGTTTTCGGTCGAGAGCCCTGGTTGCAGCTCTGCAGTTCCGCAGCTCAGAGCTTACCTGCATTTCCCCCATGTCTCATAATCCAGTGGGCATTCAACCTTGCCAGTGGCCTCCACCTGTCCTCCCTCTATCTCAGACAGCTAAAACATGGGGTAGCAAGAACCAGATAACTTCAGCCCGAGTTAGCGCTGGGGACCAAAAGAAGGGAGAACCCAGAGCCGAGGGTCACTGGCTTCAAGTTTCCCCCCCACTTAGAAGTGGGTTTCCCTCTTAACCTAGCTAACTGTCACCCTCTTCTACTTGACTTATTTTCTCCTTTGGACCTTGGTTGTATAAGATTGAGAATTATTATATTCCTCAGTTTGTGACTCACTTGGGTCTATTTGTGCAAAGCCCTCTCTCTCTCTTTTTAAGTTTTATTATCTTCCCCCTTTATCTTTCATCCCCACTCCATTGTCCTTCCTCCCATAGGCAGGCCCTCTAATGTGTTTGCTATATGTCCTTGGATAGCCACATGTCCTTGAATAATTTAGTGTTGTTTTGTGCAGTACCTGTTTTTAATTTACAAAAGCAGTACTGCATGAAGCTCTTCTTCTGTTACTTTTTCACAGTGTTCTTTTATTAAGGTCTATTAATGCTTCTGTATGTAAATCTAGTTTATTACTTCAAACTGCTGCATATTGTAGAATGCATCCTAACACTTTCCTTATCCATTACTTCCAGGAATGGACACCTAGGTTGCCACCAGTCCCAACTACCATAAGTAATATTGCTTTGAACATTCTCATATATACCTCTTTAGACAATGAAAACATTTCTTTTGAGGAATATATCTGAGTTAGACTACTGGGTCATGGGGAAGATATATACTTATTTTCATTTCGTATTTGCTTTCTACTCTCCAGAATGTTCGTGCTACCTGCAGGACAGGAGAATTCTCCCCCCATCATTAGCATCTAGTGTTACATGACTTTTTAATTGTTGCCAGCCCAGCTTCTCTCTTCATTAATAACAAGACTTTTGATTTGGCAATTTCAATTATTATTTTCATGCTACATTTTTCTATTTCATGAAATTCTATCTAATAACCAAATGCAGGAAAATTTCTTGTGCAACTTAAACATGTATTGGGAATAACCCAATGTCCTGATTAATGGAGTGCTATTGGTGGGCCCCTGGGTGGCGCAGTTGGTTGAGCGACTGCCTTCGGCTCAGGTCATGATCCCGGAGTTCCGGGATCGAGTCCCACGTCGGGCTCCCAGCTCCATGGGGAGTCCGCTTCTCACTCTGACCTTCTCCCTTCTCATGTTCTCTCTCACTCTCTCTTTCCTAATAAATAAATAAATAAATCTTTAAAAAAAAATGGAGTGCTATTGGTAGGGCATTCCCAGGTTACCATTTTCTTTTTTTTTTTAAGATTGTATTTATTTGACACAGAGAGAGTGAGAGAGAGAATACAAACAGGGAGAGTGGGAGAGGGAGAAGCAGGCTTCCTGCTGAATGTGGGGCTCCATGCGGGGCTCGATCCCAGGACTCTGGGATTATGACCTGAGCCGAAGGCAGACGCTTAATGACTAAGCCAACCAGCCCCACCCTGCCCCCAGGCTACCATTTTCAAAGAAAGTGAACAACCTATAATTGTAAAAACTCCTCTGTGACCATAGTTAGTCTGTGAGAATTCAGAAGTCACTTCAGGATTAAGTGTGATCTATAGATCATTATGAAAACTAACCCTCATTGTATTTTCCCTGCATATATATCAGCTAAGAAATTACTTTGTTTTATAACAAGGAATAATGTTGGAAAATGAAGCAGACATATTTACCATTTCAATGCTCCTTCGTTCCTTCCCCACCCATTCCCACACACTCTTTTGGAAATTGCTCTCCACTCATTGAAGGAGTGGTCCTAAGTCCATGTTACTACCACATGATCTGCTCTCTGGCCACATTTTATAGAATGAGAGAAATTCATTGATCTAACATCAAACTAATCTATAATTTGGGATGAACCAGTAGGAAACTTATGACCTTGAACTAACGGAGATGGAGTCAGTTAGACATAGTGAGTGCCAGAGGCAGCACCTGAGCAAGACAGAGCTGATGTCACGAGGAGGCATAAACTAGAAAATTGCAGAGGATTCTGATTTGCAGAGAAGAGCAGCGATTACAACTCAGCTGTAAGTACATGAATCAGACAGGCAGGAGCCTTACTGGGAAGAACCTTTCTATAAATCCTTCACCTAACTGCACTCCCACTCTATAGGAAATAAAGCCTACCGGACATTCTCCTTCAAAGACATGCTGCATCAACCCCAGGCAAGGGACTGACTTTCAGGACTCTGTTCTCTCCAGTTCTCCAGAACTCCCTCCAACCAAGCACCATCCACCATGTTTGAAAGAAAATGGAACATCTGAGCCTTCAATACACCATGCCTGTTAGAAGTAAACTTTGGTAATTTACTCTCAAGAAGATGGATAAGGAAAGGAGAGACAAAAAAGAGCTATGTGTACTCTTTACCGGGGAGTAACTCCAGCATCTAAAGAATCAACTGAAGTATGGATGATTCAAATACATCCTGAACAGGAGTGCTTGGCTGTCTCAGTCAGTGAAGTGTGTACCTCTAGATCTCAGGGTTGTAAGTTTGAGCCCTATGTTGGGTGTAGAGATTGCTTAGGAATAAAATCTTAAGAAAGAAAGGAAGGAAGAAAGAAAGAAATCCTGAACCTACTGGAATGTCAAAACTAGAAGGGACCTAAACATAATATAATTCATATATTTAATAATATGTTTTTAAACAACCAAATAGTGTCATGTTCTTCTTTTGCTACATTGAAGATGCTCTAAATACTGTTTTTGAACAGAATCAATTGACTTGGTGGAAGTCATCAAGCTGGAGAGAAGGATATAGGAGGAAATAAAAAATGAAGACCTGTAGTTGTAGGGAATTACTTTCTCAGTGGCCAGAAACAACTTCTGAGATGACCTTAGAGAAAAAGTTCTCCCCAGCAACATTTTGACAAGTGAACCAGTAACTCTCCATTTGCTGCTATGAATTGGATGCTGCCAAACCACTGGCTCTATAAATTAATAAGCTAAGTAGAGTAGACAGTCTGTTTCCCCTTGTCCCTAAACTTCTTTTCAGGTGGCAGAATGAGGTGGTTAAAGGAATAGGTTGTAAGTTGGACTACTGACATTTTAATCCTGGGTCTATCTCCTCAGCCACTACATTGAACAAGTTACTCAACTTTTCTACATTTCAATTTACTCATGTATAAAGTAGAGATAACAATAGTGCTTCCCTTACAGAGTTGTTGAGATGATTGCCTTTAGAAGAGTGCCTGGGAAATAAGGGCTCAGTGTGTTGGCCATTATAGTTATTATTTTGGTAACAGCACCACAATTTTCCTTCAGGAAACCACCATTTCTCTCATTCTCAATCCGGTTAACTGAGGTGGACTGACCCCCTACTTTAGCTCCTCAGATATTACAAGAGTAGTTTCTTTGAGAGTCAAGGCCAGGACTTTTGATTGAAACAGGCACTTTTGCATTCACTGGCATTTGCTAAGACAATGACAGTAAGCCTGGACCCCCTATAAATCTTCAAACTGAAGGTCCTGCCTGAGGATTAAACCAAAAAGGTAAAAAAATCAGAGGTAAATGAGGCAAGAGACCAAATCTTTATAACATTATTTAAGCCACTGGATCTAGCTGTACCTGAAACTAGATCCTGCTCTCCTTAGAATTCCCAATTGTGTAAACCAATAAATTCTCTTCTTTGTTTATCTAATATATATTGGGATTCTGTTATCTATAATTGAAGGAATCCCAAGTAATACAGTAAATTATGGCTAAAAACATTTGGGGCTAAGTAATTCATTTCTTAATTAATTTATAAAAAACTTGCATTAAATACCTACTTTGTGCTAGACATTGTACTGGGTACTGTGATACGGTATTGAACAAAATAATATTTTTATTCCAGTGGGGGAAGTCAGTCAGGAAATAAAACTTTGAGATTGAACAACATGAAATTATAGGTCATTTTTGTAGGTCAAACACAGTGAAATATTGACAATTGCACATGGTTCCTCCTGATACCTAAATGTCATACTAGCAGTACTATTTATTATAAGAGATTATGCTCTGAGGTGAGCCATATTGCTGGTTTCTAAGTAAATCACCATGAGAGGTTTTTAGTTTTACCTCTTCATCCCACAGATTCCCACTCCTCCTGCCCATCATTTCTTCTATGATGAATTAACTCTATATACTGCTATAAACTCTGTTTTATCATGACAAAGAGATACAACCATCTTAGAAATCATTTTCCTATCACTTAAGTCCCTTTCATCTCTAAAGCCACATTGCTAAACAATCCTGTGGCCATATTTTCCTTCAGAAGTTGTCACTAACAGCCTGGCTCACTACCTACTTCTAACTTATTTACCTACTTGATCCCAACATGGCCCATTTATTTATTTATTCAAGTTTTTATTTAAATTCCAGCTAACATATAGTGTAATACTAGAATTGAGTGATTCATCACTTACATATCACTTACATATAACACCCAGTGCTCATCACAAGTGACTTCCTTAATACCCATCACCCATTTAGCCCATCTTCCCACCCACCTCCTCTCCAGCAACCTTCAGTTTCTACTCTATAGTTAAGAGTCTGGTTTATGGTTTGTCTCTCTTTTTTTTCCTTATGTTCATATGTTTTGTTTCTTCTTAAATTCCACATATGAGTGAAATCATGTAGTATTCGTCTTTCTCTGACTGATTTATTTCGCTTAGCATAATATACTACTATATATACTACTATATATACTCTAGGTCCATCCACGTGGTTGCAAATGGCAAAATTTTCATTCTTTTTATGGCTGAGTAATATTCCACTGAATATAGATACCACAACTTCTTTATCCACTTATCAGTCAGTGGACATTTGGACTCTTTCTATAATTTGGCTATTATTGATAATGCTGCTGTAAACATCAGGGTGCATGTGTCCCTTTGAATTAGTATTTTTGTATCCTTTGGGTAAATACCTAGTACTGCAATTGCTGGATTGTAGACTAGTTCTATTTTTAACTTTTTGATGAACCTCCATACTGTTTTCCAGAGTGGCTGCACCAGTTCGTATTCCCACAAACAGTGTAAGAGTGTTCCTCTTTCTCCACATCCTCGCCAACATCTGTTGTTTCTTGTGTTGTTAATTTTAGCCATTCTGACAGCTGTGAGGTGATATCTCATTTTAGTTTTGATTTGTATTTCCCTGATGATGAGTGATGTTGAACCATGTGTCTGTTAGCCATCTGTATGCCTTCTTTGGAAAAATGTCTATTCATGGCTTCTCCAACGTGGCTCCTTTATAACTGATATCGCTTGGTACCCTTTCTACCTGCTCCTAGTCTGAATTCTTCATTCCTGTTTAGTTGCTCATTCCTTTCCTACTAACTTAGAACACCTGGCCATCCCCCATCATCTGTAGTTTGGGGGAAGGTTATATCTTGCCCGGCTGGTGGGGATTTAGCAGGACTGAATCTGGCAGGAAAACTATTTGTATTAGGAGTGACGCTAAAATCAGAGTAGTCATGGAATGGGGCAGAGAGACAAGCTGGGTGGCCAGAGGATGTGGACTCTGAGACAGAGATAGGCTGTAGGAGGTTATTGGGCTCTTGAGAACAACACCTATAGAAAGGAAGAGAAGAGAAGAAAAGGAAGTAGCACTAGGTAGAGGAAGAAGTTGAGCCACAGTGTAGTCCTAATGGAAGCTCTAAGAAGCCTGCAGGGAGTTCTAAAGATGGGATGACCCTTAAGACTTGTTCTGAATTGGGGTGAAAGAGTAAAGCCATAATATTCAGAGCATGGTACCCAAGAGACCTGCTACCTTGATGTTAATATGTTATCAGCAATATTTGCGGTGTTTAAAGTATGTTTTAGGGGCCCCTGGGTGGCGCAGTTGGTTGAGCGACTGCCTTCAGCTCAGGTCATGGTCCCGGAGTCTCGGGATCGAGTCCCACATCGGGCTCCCAGCTCCATGGGGAGTCTGCTTCTCACTCTGACCTGCTCTCTCTCACTCTCTCTCTTTCCTAATAAATAAATAAATAAAATCTTTAAAAAAAAAAAAAGTATGTTTTACCATCTTAATTTTAACTACAGTCTTTTCCCACTTATTACCAAGCCCTTTTGGCCCCTAAGTATGTGTTGTCCTTAACAGCCAATCAGAGGCTTATTGAAAACATGAATTAAAAAATGAATAATTCGTGATTAAAGGGAATGAAACAACTCTATAATTCATAGTTTCTACAGGACCGTTTATGCTTAAAGAAGGAATTTGATCATTTCATCATCAATATTTAAGATAATTTCACATTTTAATCTCTTAACAAATGTTGGATACACAGTTTGTACTAAATATGATAGGCATACAAATGAGAAATGATCCTTAGGGTCAAGAAACTTGCCTTCTGAAAAAAAAAAAGAAAGAAAAGAAAAAGAAACTTGTCTTCTAGTTGTAAGTCATACAAACAAATGATTCTGATGCAACTCAGGATGTGTTACGACCAGCAGAATCACCCAAAATGCCCCAAGACTTGAGAGGCTTGAGTCTCTGTTAGATAAGGGATAGGGTAGAATGCACTTTATCTGGGCTCTGCAGGATGAATAAGGCTTGGATGAAGTTAGTGAGATGTTCCAAGCTGAAAGAATGTCATGGACAGAGAAAGAGAAAGTCATGTGAATTAGCTGCATGATGGTGTAAATTTATGTAATGGCAAGAGATAACACTGGAATATAGGTTTATCATCAGCTTCTGGAAATGTTCAAGAAAGTCCAAACTACCAGACACGTGGGTCTTAAGAGAAAAACACTCTGGTATTCTATCTTGTGATGACTGAGATAGAAAATGAGTTCAATTACAAAGAGTGACGGGAATAATTTGAGATTTGGCATAAAATTTAGGAAAACAAGAATAAACCATATATTTACTAATGTATCTTAATTACTATTGGTTTGTCCTTCACAAGTAGATTTTATTTGTTTATTTTACAGAGAGAGACACAGCGATAGAGGGAACACAAGCAAGGAGAGCAGCAGAGGGAGAGGGAGAAGCAGGCTTCCCGGAAGAGCAGGGAGCCTGATGTGGGACTCGATCCCAGGACCCTGGGATCATGACCTGAGCCGAAGGCAGACGCTTAACAACTGAGCCACTCAGGCGCCCCTGTCCTTCACAAGTAAAGCCAACCACGGCTGAACCTCATCTCTAAGGGTCAGAAAGTTCTAATTCATTTTTATCATAACCTTAGTTTTCAGCTAGATCCATTCTAGGTTATCTGCTGGCATTTTTTTTTTTTTTTTTGATAGTCTTGTGGCTGACACTGGGCAGGAAGGTGGACCTGTTGAATTAGAGCAGGATAGCCCCAAGTTTCTTTTGAAGAAATCCATGATTAATGTGTTCTCACATCTCCCTCAGCAGGTTGCACACTGGAAAGATCTTTCCAAAAGCTTAAAAAAAAAAAAATTTGCAGGGCTGGGCAGGTTCATGAATGTCTTCTAGCTCCAGGAAAGCCATCCAGACTGGAGATTTGCCAAAGGGCATACTTTGGCTTCCTGCCAGTATTTTGTAGTGGAGAAACATTATGTGGAGGGACTTCCTTTGCTCTAGCAAAAGCTTACTAAAGGTCAGAAAATTATCCATTTTACCCACACACAGAGTCTGACATTCACAGATTTATTGTGGCTCAGGAATTCATGACATATCCTCAGAGTTTACCCTGGGTGACAAAGAAAGTAGAAATACGATAATGAAATCACTAGACACAAACATTAGTCTTTTCTGCACGTTTTCCTCACACTGTCCTCCCCTCCAAAAAAGTATAAGTAATGATTTGATTTCTTTCATTTTATAATTCTTTAAATAACTTCTAAAAATATTTTCCCAACAGAAACATAATACCATCTGGTTCATAATAGCTGATATATCAAAGTGTATGTATAATCATTTTTCTTTAAAGTTTTAATTATGTCATCGTATTTATAGTTTCATTTTTAAACTACATGTTTTAAATAAAACATTTGATATTAAGGAAAAGAAATATCGCAATGTCAGATTGGTTACTTCAAACCCTTTACTCTCGATCCTATGTCTCTTTTACTTTACATGCTGAAATTAAAGATAACTAAAGTCTTATTTTTGTTCTTTCTGAAATAAACGGGAAAAATCGTGCGCACAAACTGTCAAATTTAACAAAGCAATGCATAGAGTTTTATTCTTTCCACAATTAAAATTTACCTCATCTTTTTCATTCAATACCAGGCCTAAGACCACCAACCTAGAAACAACTTCTCATTTTAATAGCTCCCATTAATATCTATGAAAACACAGTAAATGCATAATTTTCACATCAGGAAATGGAACCACAAGAAGTGAATTATTTATATGGACTACATAAAAGTAATCTAGCAATACCAATGCTTGCCAAACAAAAGTATCCTTTGTAATTTTCATTCACTTGACAAAGATTCATTTTAAGTCCTACCAAGTGCTGTGTATCAAGGCACATTTAAGGGACATGAGATATATAACATGCAACTCCTGCCCTAGAGAAACCAGACTCCAGTTGGGAAAACACACAAGTATGTGTACACACACGCTTACACATACACAAAATACCCAGTCATACATGATTAAGGGTTCGATAGCAGTCACAATACACAAACGGCACAGTGGCTCAGAGGAAATAGTGATCACCATTATTTCTAATGGTCTAAAAAGTTGTCATGGAAATAGTGGGCATTTTTCCAAAGGATAAACCAACGTCCAAGGACCCCATTCTTCACAGATGTATATATCTAATTGAAAAGAAAATTCCGTTGATGCTCCGTTACCCTGGATAAATATTTTTATACCTTAACATCCCTCTTTCTTTCTTTCCCTCCCCCCCACACCCATCAGCTGCTTGTGCTTATAGCGCCTGTTGCTATGATTCCTCCGTGTTCTGCCAGAAATCCTCAGCCTAAGTGAGTCTTAATCTCTGAGCACCAGAGAAAATAGTGTTACATTAATGACACATTCTTAGGTACAAATGAAACAGCCTTCTCAGAGTCGAGAAAGAAATATATATATAAATGCATGGATTTTCTAAGGAAATTTTACTAGGAGTTAGTTATAAACGATCCTTTGTATATTTTTTCGTGGACCCAAATCAGCTTACTTAGAACGATTTATCTTTGTGAATGGATGGCTAAGCTAGGTGGAAAAAAAGTATTCATACTTTGTAGTTAAGTTTTCTAAGTATTTCTGAACTTGCACATTTAATCTATTCTTTTCTGAGCTTTATTATTTTAATTATTAATTAGAACCAGCACTAGAAGAATGTATTATATAATTAAGAACTTTACTTATACATAAAAGGTAAGGGAATCGAAATCAGATTGAAACTGCAAGAGTTTCGTAACAGACTGGACATTGCTTTTGTTTTTAACTGTCTGGGGTTGTAGGACCTCAATCAATGACATACCTCAACTCCATCACGAGATAATGATCCATCATCTGAGATGGGTGGCTCAGTGTAGATGCTGGAGTTACCATGACTCAGAAGCTCTTCCAAATGTAGAAAGAGTTCTATTTTCTTTCAAAACCTTTTTCTGCTTTGTTTTCCTCAGACCTCGACTAAAATTAGGATGTTTCACACATGTGTTAAGCCTTATTTGAAAAAGCCAAACCATGTATCTTTTCTTAACAAATTGCTTGCTTTCTGCACCAGCACAATGGATGTCCTTTCCAAGTATCAAGCCAAAAAAGAAATCAATTTACAGCCTGTTATTCAAATTAGGCCAGCTGTGAATTCCTCTGTGCAAGGAGGTTTTATGGTCATTCATTCATGAAAAGTTGACAGTTGTTCAAGAAATATGTGTTAAGTTCACCAATTGAAATTTTATTTATTAAGAAGTTCCATGTATTCAGAAAGATATATGACTTGGATAGGTTAGCTTTTTTGAAATGAGCAATCCAGATTGGGGGGGAGCTATAAGAACCAACTTTCCAGACAAGATGACCCTTCCACAATGAAACAGCGAATTTATTTTACCACTGGGGTTAGTGATAGTCTAGATCTTATTCTGACCCATGACTCTATGACCTACCAAAGAGCTAGAAGACATTGTAACATTTCTGAGGTTAAGCAAAAGTGCCTATGGTTCAAAAAGATGTATGGCCATAAAGCACGAAGGTAAAACATGAGAGATTAGGGAAGAACTACTGGAATCCACTTCTCAATTTTGCTCTTCTTTATGGCTATTCTATCCAGTGAAGTTATCTTCAGTAACTAACTCAGCATCGTTAGATGTCATGCAAGTAAATTCATTTCTGGATCTACAGGAGCTGGGAAGGTAGTACAAAGACTTCCGAGCTCATGAAGAAAAAGTCTGTGGAAACATAAGGGGTTTTTAATAACTTTTTCCTCTAAGAACCTGCTTTTATATTTCCCTTTCTCTCCTCTTATTATCCCCCCCACCCCCCATCAGTCACTCTTTTCTATGGTCAATTGGGTGACCACCCAAACCCACAGTGACACCTGCTGGCCAAGCAGGAATGGCTGGACGGAGTCCCTGCAAAGGTCCGCTGAGTCCTGTGGTATAAGCAAATGAATCAACTGAAACTAACATTAAATACTATAAACATTACTTTAGAAACTTAGAAAAAAATGGAGTGAGCATCGTCCTCCTGTCAGCAGCTTGGGAGGGGGAAGTTTGCAGGGAAATCAGCCTGAATCATTACAAATTTACATACAAATATAAATTTTAAGGATTATATGTGTTTTGACCTCATAAAAATGAGCCCGAAATACAACCTGTACCTAGAACCAATTATTAAGTGCTAAGAACATTGTTGTGCTAATTACTCTTGAAAAGTCACTTTTTACATAGGTTTTTATCAGCTACACTTATGGTCCAAAACGTTTTATGTTACATTAACTTTAAAAATTCCCAAAAGGAATGCATGAAAATGTGTTGCGTGCACCTTTGTTTCCCTCAAAAATATTTATTAGATCTCCAACACAAAGGGTTAAAATTTTAGTTTAAAGACATTCTTTCCCGCCACTTCCCAAGAACTTCCAACTCTTGGTTGAGTTTCTTTACTGAAGAATATTCATATTTTGTTAATCCTAGGAATTTATACATTGGTTATTTTGGCTGGGTACGTTTTTGAGGATGTTTGCTCTGTTTTAAGCAAATCCGTTTCTGACTTGAAAGTACAAATTCTAGTAAAAACAAAGACAACAGGAATATTTTTTAACATTCATACGTTTTCTTAAAATATTTACACTTCTCATTTGAAGGTTAAATCCTAGGAAAAATTCTCCATACACATGTTCATATTTGAACCAGAAGGTTGTCCCTGAGGACTTGTAGCAGCAAATGTGTATTGGACAAAAATGTGGGCCTTTTTCATCCTTACTTTGTGTTCTAAAAGCCAAAACTTCATTTTAGCATGACCTTAGAAGAATAGTGATACTTTTAGCATTTCCTGGTATTTGGTGGAAAGAATGTTTTTATTTGACTGTGGATGTCACTTGGTTTACAGGAAAGATTTGGTAACGTGTTCATGCCAATACTGCACTTACCCCAAATTTCTTGCTATGTAGGAAGAACACATGTCAAAGCTCACTGTTTGTTAAATGGAAAAGATTCAGTACACCAGAAGCTTCTATTATAAACATTGTGACTTCGTGCAATTTACAAAATGTTCTATCTCCATTAAACAATAAACCCTTGACCCCAGAGCTCAGTTTCGGGATTCTGCGATTTGAGAAGGTAGACATAATGGATGGCAATAATAAATGAAAAGTTCAAGAGGTTAAGAAAAACTGTTTAATTATTTCTCTAGAGTGTGGGCTGCAGAAACCTTGCATGTCTGCCTTCTTGTGGAAACCCTGCATGGAAGGAGTCCACCAGCGCAGCCCAGACAGGGCATAAAAGCAGGTTGCTGGCCCTCAGCTGTGTTTATGAACAAATGTTCTCTAGATACCCTTCCATCTCTGAAACTTGCAGTTCCTGCCAGCAGAGATTCAGTGCCAGTCCCAGAGCTCAACATCTGTTTTCCAAAGAGCTTGGATTTGTTAGCATGAGAAATTCATTGCTCATAGCTGCTTCCCAGCTGTGGCACTAGT
Organism: Nasua narica; assembly: GCA_028533885.1. Taxonomy (NCBI): domain Eukaryota; kingdom Metazoa; phylum Chordata; class Mammalia; order Carnivora; family Procyonidae; genus Nasua; species Nasua narica. The sequence goes on along the minus strand of CM052797.1, from coordinate 86,382,214 downwards.
GAGTGTAGCCTTTTTGCCTTATTTATTTGCAGAAAACCATGTTCTGTCCTTTCTTGGAGGCTCTCTTACATAATCAGTCCTGGACACAGGCTGCTGTGCTCTCAATCCCAGACCCATTAAATTGCCTTGTTAAGCTAAAGAGCTCCTTCTGTAATGCCTCCTCCTTTGAACTTCACAAGTTTGGGGATGGGGACGAGGGGACAGTGTCCCACATGAGGGTGGACCCAAGGCACCACGTTCATGAAATCAGATGTCCAAGAAATAGGCCATTTCCGTAGACTGGGGGTTTGGTTGGAGAAATGGTCGAGGGGATGCTCTCAATGGCATTTTGGAGGCTGGGTGCAAAGCCATTTTGGAGGCTGGGTGCAAAGAAGAGAATGACCAGAGCCCATCTCCTGGGAATTCCTCACCGAGTCTGTAGTGTGCTCAGAGGAGGAACCACTAAAGAATACATAATAGGTCTAGACCCAGGATTTAAAGATTAGCAGATAGGCATTCTTGCTGCCAGATGAGTGAATTCTTTAGTTTCCTATTCCTCAGCTCATCCCCAAAACATTTACAGTAAATTGCTATCTGTCTGATTCCATCAAGACTTGCAGAAACCGGGTCAGAGACACCTGCTTGCATGAACCTAGGCTCCGGAACTCAAGAAGAAAAGTGTCATGAGGGCTGCAACATGGCAAAGGACAAGGACTTGGCTTTGCTACAATTTATTTATTTTTTTATAAAGATTTTATTTATTTGACAGAGAGAGATCACACGTAGGCAGAGAGGCAGGCAGAGAGAGGGGGGGAAGCAGGCTCCCTGCCAAGCAGAGAGCCCAATGTGGGGCTCGATCCCAGGACCCTGAGATCATGACCTGAGCTGAAGGCAGAGGCTTGAACCCCCTGAGCCACCCAGGGGCCCCTCGGCTTTTGCTCTAAGTTAGGTGCTGAAAAATTTTTTCATTATAATCTGAAAAAAAAAAAAAACTGAAACAGAAATCGTAATAAAAGAATTGTAGCATTTTATTTATTCATGTCTTAATATGCAAGACACTGCTATTAGCTTGCCTCTAAAAAGGGAGAAACTCGCTTTTCTCCTATGTGGAGAGGAGAAGTGTGGAATGAGGGTAAGAACTGGGGTTTTGAGTTAGGAAGTTCTGGATCCTACTATTACCTATTTGGGTACTCTTGGGAGGTTTTATATAACTTCTCTAAACCTCAGTTTTCTAATCTGTAAGACAGAATAAAAGTCCCAACCCCAGACTGTTGTAGGGTTTCAATGACACATGTGCCTAAGGAGATGCTGAACACAGGGACTGGCACTGCTCACTCGTTGCTGGTGATAACCATTACCATTAAGCCGTCAACCGAGATGATAGAGACCTTGAATTGAAAGCCAGTTCTGACGACGACAACAACATTCTGTGTGAACTCAAATTTCTTCTCTTTTCTTTGGCTCAGGATCTACCCTTAGGTATCACTGGGATGACAATAGCGTGAATGAAATGTTGCTTGTTTCCACTTGGTACAAGATTAAAACAAAATCATTGTTTTTGAGAGGAAAAGATCGCCTCCTAGGAGCAAGTGTCTTTATTCCATGCTTACTCTGCACTCTGCAGATAAGGTCCTGGCAAGAGGAAAATGACAAGCCCCAAGGCCTGAGCAGTAATTCAAACTGATGGGAGAAGAGGGCACGTGACTGGCACTGGACACAGGCCATCGGGTCCCCAGGAAGAGAAAGGCCAGCTGAACCAAAAGTCAAGAGTGGGCTAGAGCAGAACTTCTCAACCACCATGCCCCACCCCACCTAGTGACCTAGGGGGCCTCCACTGGATTAGAGGCCCAGAGGCCCACTTCAAGAGTAACTGAACCCATTCCCAAGTTCTCCGCACCACCATCAGGCCGTCCAGGTGAGAGTTACTTATTTGCCCAGATGCCATGCACACGTTTGAAGGGAGCCACAGAGTGAAGAGGACAAGGGAGCCCCAGGAGCAAGGTGAGAGGGGGATGTGGGTGAGGCAAGCGAGGTACATGCCTTAGGCACCAAGTATAAGAAGGCACCAAAACCTTAGTCATCAAGGTAAATAATATTTCAATGCAATGTCTTAAAAACAAAAATTAATGCACAAAACTCCATGATGAACAAAATATAAATTTAAATAAAGATCGGATTGGGAGGTTCAGAAGCACCGGGCATGGGAGTAGCTGGGACAAACTTGGGGCGGTGGCTGTACCAGGAGAGACCTCATGCTGGCAGAGCCAAATAGGTGCTAAGAGGCCTCAGTGGAAAAGCCCATAAATGGGCAAGTTCCATTTTTGAGGACTTTGCCCCTGGAAAAGCATTGTCCCCATCGTTGCTTTATACTAGACACATATAAAGCTCCCTGAACACTGGCTGGGAGATAATTTGAAAAGTAAGCTCCAACTGCTCTGAGTTCAGGGTTCATTCAAAGCTGGAAAAATTTTACTTTTGTGTTCCAAGGAAAAAACTGCTTATCGGAGAGCTCAAGAGATGTCTCGATCCCGATCTAGTATTTACTTTGCAATGTTTTGATGAATGCCAGTGAAATGATTCCAAAATACACAGATTAAATTTCCCTAGAACATACATGGTTTGGGGAAAATGAAAGGGAAATGGTGCTCTGAGCAAAATATACCTGTTTGGTTCTGCCAGGCCCCCAAACATTGAAAGAATACTACAAAGCTTGCCAAACCCCAAGTGTTTCTGGGCCCATAGAGCCTCACTCTGTACTTGAGAATACCTTTCCACCTCATTTTCCCCAGGCAGCTCTACTCACAACAGGAGGTCTGTAGCTCAATTTTCTCTTCTGTAAATAAAAGCATCTCTAAAATATCAGTCTGGCATCCACACCAGAAGGCAAGAAAGAAAGGCAAATACAACGCTTTGGGGTCTTGTCATCCACACGGGATCATCACACACTTAGGAATGAGATGTCAGGTGCTGGTCTTGGAGGACTCCCTCTGTTTAAACAAACAGCCCTGATTCTCCTGTAATGTCACACTCCAGCCTGAGGCTTTGGAAGAATAGCCCCCTTGTCGCCAGGCTCATGAGTCCTTACTGAAATCTAAATACACGGGTGAACCAATGACCGTCGTTCTGTCCAAATTCAGATATCAGCCAAAAGTGCTTTACAGGGTAGGTATAATCCACCTCAGTAGATCAACCCTGCGGCGGTGGGGGGCTGGGGGGCTGGGGAGCAGGGAGCCAAGGCAAATGAATTGCACCATGACGAAAGCTAACAAGTCGTGCTTGGGAAAAAAAGTCTCGTGCATATACATCACCATCTTCCTAATTCCCCTATAGCAGGATTAGAAATGGGTAAATGGGTATCAGAGAGAAATTTTGTTAATGAGCGGAAGTCAAGGCAGCCAGTGAGCCCTGGAGACGCGAGGTTCTCAGGTTGGCAAGTGGGTTAGCAGGGCAGAGGTGAGGTGTTTCCGTTCCTGGGTTTGTTTTGTTCACTCCTTGGCGTGAGAAGCCAGGCACATTTCTTCAATCTTGGAAGCGACAAAGGAGTCCTATTCATTGGGGTTTGTGAATCAACAAAGAGGAATGGCGTTTAATATTTAAATATGTCTCATGTAGCCATTAAAAATCTTTTATGAGTGTTAAGCCATTATTAAAGCAACATGGGCTCTAGGTCATGGACCCTTTCATGGCACTCCCACAGTGCTAATGAGACAAATAATATCTCTTCATAAGATGATGGCTGCCTCCAGCACTGAATTCAGTGTGCCTACTGTAGTTAAAAATTCTAAAGGAAAAAAAATTACCATTAGAATTATCCTACCCAAGGAAATTTTTTACTTTTCATTGTCTGAGCAAAAACATAGTTTCTAACTCAATTAATGTTAGCTTGGGGCCCCCTCCCCCCCCCGTGTGTGTGTGTGTGTGTGTGTGTGTGTGTGTGTGGTTAGAGACGCTGGGTAAGGAATATAGACTAAAGATGATCAAACAGATGGATATTAAGAACACACATGAATGCCTGTTATTCACTGCACCAAAGAGTTGTGTCTATAGAAGTTATTTACCCACTTACATTTACAGATGGCATCATGTTCCACTCCACTCTAAGTCGTCCACTCTTTCCATGACAACTGAGGGCTGACGGAAGGAAAGAACAATGACAAAAGCATGGAAAGCTAATAAAAGAAGATAAACATACTGCAGAAGAGAAATATGTGAGTGAGCACAGATGCTGTAAATTTTATACAGCAACTTGTTTGGAAAGACCTAGTCAGTGAGTGATATCCTCCACTTGCCAAAATAAAAGTTTTATTATACCCCATTGCCAAACCATATTTACACAAATGAAGAGGAAGTTATTTAAGATATGTATATATGTAAATGCTCCCAAATACTCTTCTTTTACTTTACCCCAAAGAGGATGGAGTTCGACATCCAGCTGCCACCAAGACATGGCACTCCTCACTGAGAGTAATTGAATGGCAACAATCACACCATGAGAATGAAACATGAATGTGTTATGGTTTTCAGATCATATATTCAGCACAAAACTTTGTCATAGCTTTTTTATGTCATATATAACAAGTTAGTAGTTTCATCAAGTGTTCATTAAACTGAAATAATAAAGAAGTACATAATATGGACCTCTGAGTTCTGATATTCACGGTGTATTATTTTTTTTTAAAGATTCTGTTTATTTATTTGACAGAGATCACAAGTAAGCAAGCAGAGAGAAGGAGGGAAGCAGGCTCCCCACTGAGCAGAGAGCCTGATGCGGGGCTCCATCCCAGGACCCTGAGATCATGATCTGAGTTGAAAGCAGAGGCTTTAACCTACTGAGCCACCCAGGCACCCCGGTATATGATTTTTTTAATGAACACTGACAAGGGACAAACAATTTCCAGAAGTTTTCCAACTACTGTCTAATGTTAAGGCATTTAGAAAAAAAATTCACCGTTGGCAAGTGGTAGCAGGAGGGCAATGATTACACTATCTACCTTTTGGTTAACTTATCTTGGTTGCTATATTACCATTAATTATGGTGTTATAATATTCAACAAAAATTCAACAAATTTTGCTGGTGTTGTCAAGACTCGTTTGGTCATACGAGGCAAAGATGGCTCAAGCAAGGTGCCCCAAAATAAGAAGTTTGAGGACACTAAATTTGGAAACAAAAAACAATCAGGAATTGAGGTAGCTTTTGTTGTGTGTGGATGTATGAGCTTGTTGGTCAGTCTTTCTCCCTTTCTTTCAGAGACTGCAGGGACCCTCAACCCCACCTTCTCAGTGCATTTCTGTTTCATTGTCCCCATTCTCTTGGTCCTCAACCATATAATTGTTGCCTGGTGGGCTCTCAACTTAGTTTCCTAAAGCTAACCTGCTCAGGCTCTGAGTTTCCTCAATTCTAAATTCCAGCAAGAGAGGAGAGGATGTCTTCTCTTTTCCACCCAGACACCCTGCTGGAAGTCATCAATAAGCCTATGGACAGACCACCCTGGATCCCATATGCCTCACTAATCGAATCTGATCTTGTCTAATCGACCCATGAAGTCACTGATTCAGCAGGGCAGAAGCTGTATGGGAGGCACTCAAGCATAGCTCACCATACTGAGGACATGACCATGGAGGAATATGACAGCAGTGAGCATTTGCTGTCAGGGAGGACATCTAAGAGAAGACATGGATCACGTGATGGCAGCTGTGCTTCCAGTTAATGGGGAACTCTGTTTTCATTTCAATCTGCAAACAATTTGAAGATAAGTCTTCTCCTCTGTAATTTTTGGTTAAAAAAAAAGATCTCAGCCTATACGAGTGCATAGAAATAAAGAAAGTATTCCCTGCTACTAAGTAATTAGAAGCAAGCATTTCTTCAGACTACAGTGGGTAGAGCAAGATAGCCTTGGAAATAAAATGTATTAAAACTAAACTACGGGGCGCCTGGGTGACTCAGTGGGTTAAAGCCTCTGCCTTCAGCTCAGGTCATGATCTCAGGGTCCTGGGATCGAGCCCTGCATCAGGCTCTCTGCTCAGCAGGGAGCCTGCTTCCCCCTCTCTCTCTGCCTGCCTCTCTGCCTACTTGTGATCTCTCTCTGTGTGTGTCAAATAAATAAATAAAATCTTTAAAAAAAACCCAAAAAACAAAAAAACTAAACTACAATAACAAACAACTGTACTTGGAAAAAACTTGGAGCACATGCATTTAAGGCTCTTTATAGGGAAATGATCATGCTAGAATAGTCTGTAGAAGAGTGAGGGTGACATTTGAGGAGGTACGACAGCCCCTAGGGGACTCAGGAGGAGAAACACAAGGTTAAGAGGATGCTGCTGCTATTAGGATCAGTAATTATTTTCAGTCTCTGTATTAAGGTCTTTTATTAGTCATCCTTGGTCTGGGTTTTCAACAATCCTTAGAGAGGAGGAACTTGGCGAAGAATGTCTAAGCCTTGTTGTGTTCTTGTTGACCATTTGTTACCCATAAATATACTTACATTAACTGGATATGATAAACTGTATATGACTTTTGATGTACAGAGTGGAACTTAAACACACATCCTTCTTGTTCATTTAGTCTGGAAATAGATACTACTGTTTTTGCTCATCCCAAGAGCTTTCAAGAAATGAGAAAACTACCACAAGGTATCATGGAGCTTTTTCTTTCAAAATGTTTTAAGGAATTGAGAGTTCCTTATTATCATCTCAGTCATCTCCCCAGCTGTTTCAAGGAAAGAAACAAAAACGGCCAGCAATCTTCTAATTACATCTGCCCTCTCAATCCACTATGGCAAGAAAAGGAAATGGTTACTCTGACTTATTCTAACAATATATCTCACCTGATTCCTCTTTTTTTTTTTTTTAATAACTTAGAGGTGTGTCCAGGATAAACCAATTCAAAAATACTCTAAATCTTCCTTTATGGCACTGGAACATAAGCACTATAAGGACAGTGAGAGCCTGCTTGGATTGTTCCCCTAGTGCCTAGTCCATATTTGGCCCAAGATAATGATTCAATTTGTATTTGTTGGGTGATTAAACTAATTAACTGATAGTAAGCAGGCAAGGAGAAAAGGACAGATGGAGGTAAGAGTCACTAATAACATTTTTGTAGGTTTTTCCTCCCATCTTGTTAGATATTATTTAACTAGCAGAATCCAAATTTAGAAACTTTATTAAACACAGCTGTTAGGGCATGCTGAGTGATAGACAGAGACCTTCTAAGTTCTTTGAATCTAAAAGAACAAGACAAAAAAATGACAATCTTCCTTCTCCTCAGCTAAGCCAGTGAGTTGTGTTTGGGCTCTGGACTCATTGTCAGACACACCTGACTTTCTGAGTTTCAGTATTGGAAATGACTCACTTAAGATTCAAATGTGCCTTAATACAGCATCAGAGATTGTAGAAATGAACCATGATTATGTTAATGATGATCGATGGCCCTGACCATACTCTCATTACTATTTGTAGTTTCACCATTTGAGTTGTAATTCCCTGCCTATTAGCTCATATCAATGTCTGGTTATGAAAGTGTTCATAATATTTACAATGATAGGCCCTGGTGAGTACAGTCATATAAATGTGTGAATAATTGAGAGCTTATGCTGCAGTACATGCCTCATCAAGCTTCCTTTTCAAGTCTCAAGAACATATTTAAAGTTCAACACTGGATGTCAATAATGCTTGAATCACTGGGGTGGAGGGCGTGGAAAGCTGCATTAACAAAGCTGTCAAAAACACCCTCTGCTTTAAATTTACTTGGACAACTGAACAATGGAAATAGTTAACTCATTTAAGAATTGACTCCATCTAGTAAAGATTCCACTGCATTTAAAAGAAGAAGAAAAAAAGAGTTTGAAAATTATTGAGTTTCTTGGTCCTCAAGAAGATAGACTGAAAGGAAGTCAATCTTGATAAAAGAATTACAAAGTTGACTAGATTGCCAAATTTGTAGATTGTAGATTTGGTACAATTGATATAAAGAGAAGTGAAATATTCATATATATGTGATCCAATAAGAACATATTAAGTGGTCTCAATAAAGTACAAAGGACCCAGCAACAAAATAATATGGTGTAGGGCATACTACCCAAAGACTACAATTAAGTACCTACCAGTTTTGATTTTACTCCACAAGAGAAGGTTCTGTTTAGAACTGAAATTAACCCAGCACATGCAAAAGAGTCCTATCTTCTTCCCTAATCTTTATTATTGACATTTCATGGAATGCTATTGTAAAGGATACTTCAAGTTTCAGGGGCAAGTCCAAGTTATTCTAATATGAAAATGTTGAGAAAAAAAAAGTGTGATAAGATTTTTAAAATAACAAAACCACCAACAACATTTGTAGACTTTGTTAAAATTCTAATCCATGTTTATCTATAATATGTATAATGTATTTTGCAATCTGTACAATAGTTCAAGTGTAGATAATCTCGGGTTACTCCTCTAATGATAGTTTTTTTAATTTTAAACCATCCACAGATAGACTTGATAAACTCCTTGCCCTGAATCCCATAATTATGTAGAATAATCCTTACCCCTCAAAATAGAGTAGATTCCTATTGCTGTAGAATCACCCACTGGATAATTTTCATTTTAAAACATCTCTTGATTTGCTTAAAGATGAAGGTAGGGTAAAACAGGAAATGTGGACTCTTAGTGTTATAAAGAGCCTTAAAAGCCAACTCATCCTATTCTCTCATCTCTTCTCTATAAAGAGAAGGGAACAAAGTTTGAGAGTTCAGTGACTCACCCAAGGTCACATACAACAATGCGGTGGCAAAGCTTGGACTGTGACCCAGTTCTCTCAGTCTAACTTTTTCCCCTATACTATCCTCCACCTATCCTTGATGCTTCTCAACAGCCTGCATTTCTCCCTCCCATGCAAACTGTACCAAAGAAATGTAGTAATTCAATTCAGAAAGTATTCATTGTATACCTACATGCGTGGCACTCTAGAAGGTAAGGTGGGCAGGTACAAAGCTGACTAAGGCTAGGTCCCTATCCTTGGGAGGGATACAGGCTACTGTAGCTTAGAGGGAGCTATTCCAGGCTAACACAACTTCAGAGTGCTTTGAGCGATAGGTGGGATTTGAGAATGCATGAGGAAGATTTTGGCAGGTGGCTGGGTATTTGTTCTAGAGAATTGGTTCATTTTGCCAAACTAATTCAATTTTAACCATCAAAAACTATGATCCAAAAATATAGTAGGCTATCTCTGGCCAGTGAATGGTGGGTCAGAATGTTACTACAGACTGAGCAGATAAGCCTGCAGACTACTAAATGCACATTTATTCATAGCTTTGTCAAAGTTATTCACATAAATCTGTCCTAACACAATGCTTTAGTTTTACAGTAGAGCAGCAAGGGAAAATATTATCTTTATTTGTTTATGGGTCTAAAAATGATGATCAGAGAGATTAAAGACTTGCCCACAGACAAGTGGCAAATCGGAAGCTAAAACCCGTTTTTCCCACTCCCTGCATTTTCTATACCACCATGTTGTCTTTACAACTTCACTGCTTTCCAGCTCATTTTTATGAACATTAAATCAGATGGGAGGAAGATATATTGAAGGTCACAAACTTTCAGAACACCACTACAAAACCAGTCTTGATAAATCAGTTATCATCGTCACACCCTGTGGACTCAACCCCCCATCACAACAGCCTAGCTGTTATCAAGCCGGACCCTCCAGGTACGGTCGAGCAGGCATTGTATATACATTGGCCTTCTTCCCTAAGAAAACTAGAAACACCTGGATTATGTTAGGTCACTTCTGGGTTTCCACAGCTGGAATTTATGCTTCTCCCCTCTTAAGGAGTTGACAATCTGGAAAAATCTTGATATTCAGCCAAGAAAACAAGAACCTTTCATTTTGAACGTGGACATTTCTATATGTTCTGGCAAAGGAGTGGCGTGGGGAAGGTGAGCTGGAAGTTATTCCTTATGGTGTATAAATAAAAGTGGGCAATAAGAAAGACGGGTCACGACCTTCAACATGGATATATTCAGCCAGCAACCTGCCCCCCCTTTTTTTCCTAAATTATCCTCTTCAGCATAACAAGTGGCTGCATGACTCAAGAGCCTTGGTCAGTAGTGCCCAGTGGAGAGTAACTTCAGGCCGCCTGTGTTTCAGTTGGACCATCTGCTGTGTGGGTCTGTGCAGCTGGGCCCCCACTCTGTCATTCCTCCACCCTTTCTCCAAGAGACACTTGAAAATCTCCTCACTTCAGGCAGAGGGCAGGGGGCCAGGGGTGGGGTGGCTCTGCTTACTCTGTAGCACGCTATTTCTCTGGTTGAAAAGCTTCTGATGTAAAATTAGTCATCAATTTAGCTATTTTTTTCCATTAGTCTAAACTCTGGCTTTCTGAATGTAATGTGTAGATGTAAAATATCCAAACCATGGGAAGAGCTACAGTTTCCAAGACATGAACTTTCAGGCCAGCGAAGTTCAGAGTATATTTGACATTAATCAAATATTATTTCCCTCCCCAGGCTGTGAGCTGAAAAGTCACCATACCAAAAATAAGAAAAGAAGGTGTCACCCAAGGGAACATGGAATGCTCTGAAATAGTGTGAAACAAGGGTTCTTTGGCTTTTTGCCTACAACAAGAACTAGCCAAGGTATACATGTGAGAGGGGTGGTAAATACCACTTTGCATTTACCAATTATGAAATACGTACATCATCCCACAAGGGGAAATGGAATGCAAGTAGGCAGATTTTACCTGCTGCTACATCATTTCCTTGCCCTAGATGGAATTATTTACACATATATTTATTTCCCATGAATGTACAGCTCAGTGCCTATGTGCAGCTAGAGAGATGATGGCAGGTGTGCCTCTTGTGAAGACGTCCCTTCCACACGGGCACACCCCGGCATCAGCCCTACCCTGATGCTGCTGTACTTTTCATCTGTTTCAGCATCCTCCCATGCTGACTTCTGTCCAGCCAATGCCATGAAAGGCAAGCTGCTGTGCTCCAGCTTCTGTCTTGCGATTGTCCAAAACTTTCCTCTCTTGCTCCTGATCTTGCATCATTCTGGTCCCACCCAGTAACTGACTCTTGACTTTGCCTCCCATCAGCCAACCTGAAAGCAGCTCCTCGTATTTAATGGCAGCACTTGTGTGTGCTAGTGTTAATCCTCCATGCTCCCCGAGGACAGTGAATCAGAATCATCCATTGACTTGTTCTACTCTTGGGCACATAGACAGTAACTTCTTCCTTCCCCTGCCTAACTCTGGTCCCTGGAACTCAAACTGCAACCCTAACCTGTTGAACTCCAAACCCATAGGTAATGTTGCTTATTACCTTATCAGGGAATCTCATGCCATGGAATTAAACAGAAAAATTACCCTCCTCCAGTGAGAGGGTCAGAGGAAATAAGGGGACATTCATGAATATTAGTAAAATGAATTAAAAGAAAAAAAAACCATTAGCAGTAAGGAGCATTCCTACCTCCTCATTGTCAACAGCCAAAAGCTACAGTAAGTTTGCTGCTAGGAAGAAAACTCTGCTGCTACTCATAAAAGATATTTTAAACAGTCTCTGCCTTCCATGGAATAATATGGGTAATATCAATATCCACAATATTTTTAGAGAGATGCTCCAAGATTTATGGGTAATATCAATATCCACAATATTTTTAGAGAGAGTTATTGCCAAAGCCACAAACAAATAAAGCATTGGGAAAGCCTAAATAGCATGCTCATGTATTTTGCTTGGAAGTTGGGGAATATACAAGAGTCACTCCTCTTCAGTCGGAGAAGCATCATACAAGAAAATGCGTTCTTAAGATCCTTGAAAACTCGTACTGAAGCAGTTTAGATGACCTGGCAAAGGATTCCAAAGATAAGAGACCACAAACACTTAGACTTGGAGTTGAGCAGGGCACATGGCGAGAGGGACAGGATATTATGAAGGGAAACATGTAAAGGGGAAAAAGAGGAAATAACAGTAGCTACTGCTCATTACCCATAAAGAAGCCAAGGTTTAGAAAAGATGGATTACATGCTGGACCCAGGTTATGCTACCTCCCCACCTGAGATTCACTCAGAAATGGTTTTCGGTTGCTCATGACCCCTCAGAAAGCTTACCCAGCACCAAGCACAGCCTGAGAGGAAGGTTCATCTTTGTCTTCATGGCAGTCTGTGTGCTAAGCCAGCCGAACATGCCACTTCAGCTGCAGTGTAGAGAAAAGCTAGCCAGCAGGGCCCCCGGCTTGCTGCTACCTACTGCGTGCCCTGTGTGCTGTGACTCACATGGAAGAGGCAGCTGCCATCTTGGATCTGTGCTTTCACAGTGGCTGTTAGAAGAACTAGCTGGTACAACCCAGAAGTGCAGAGGAATCATGGGTCAAAATCTGACCAATGGGAGATGAAAGATGATGGATAAATCCTTCTCTTTCTTCCCACAGGTGGACTGTTCCAAGATACAACTATTCAGCAACCTCTCTGAAGCTGTCCTGAAAGATTGAGCAATCACCAATGCTGGTTACAAATCTGTGGCCACCTTGGGAATATATCCCTTTGCATTTGCTCTTCTTCCTGGGCTGCCTCATTCTCTTTTTTCTTCACAATTGTTTCTCTAGAATGACACTTCCTCGTGAAGTGACAACATAGACAATTTTGCCTCAGTCTTTGTTTTCCAGGTTGACAGTGGGCTAAGGTACATGGCATTCCTAATGCTGCACAACTTGTAAGTGACAGAGCTGGGATTTGAACCCAAGCCAACCTCAACTGTGATACACAGATGAATAGAGAACCCAGGTAGCTGTAAAGTCAAAAGAAAGAATCAGACTCTATTGAAAAAACAATGATAGGCCTGTCTGTATTCCTAAACAAGAAATAAATAGAGCAAATCCAGTATACCAGTGCTATATTCTGCAATTTTGGCTGTCTGCATCCAGAGGAAAATTACAGCTATCAGGTATCCTGCCTTTCATCTTTCCATCACTCCACACTGTCTTGCAATTATCGGTGGTCTCAATTTATCCTAGAAGAACTTATCCAATGAAGATAACCAAAATTTGTTTTTAGATATAATCCACTCTAAGTTCCTTCTAGGGCACTATCTCTAAAATGGGTACAAAACATTGATTATCTCACAAGTGACTCCGTTTACACTAGCTTTTTTTTTTTTTTTTTTTTACACTAGCTCTTTGATTTTAAGACAAAGACTGCAATTTAAAGATCTTGGTCACAAAACACCAGTTACCACAATTCTTGCATCTTTTATTAACCTTAATCTCTTTCTATACAGATTCTTCAAAACATTTAAGTTAAAAAGTCCACATGAGCAATAACAATAGAACACTCTCCTGGAAAAAAAAAATCACTTAACAAAGAGGTATAATTTTTGAGACTTGTATATCTTTGATATCTTGTACTGTCTTTAGGAGCTTTTGGTTTTTACATAGAATGGTGACATTCCAGTAACAAACAAACATTTCTAACATATATTTCCCAGCTCTACCTCATGGATTTATATCTAATTTTCTCCATTGTGGAAGATGGGCCACACATTACCAAATAAATCTCCTCTGGCTTCTCTTTTAGCAAACTGATGCATCTTCTCCCTGGAGTTCAGGTAAACAGATGATACAATAATTTCCTTGGACTCTACCAATCCTCCCAGCTTATATCCTTGAATTCTCACTCCAGCCTCTACAATATCATTGTTGTCTCATTTATCCTCTTGCATACACTCCTCTCCCTTTTCCTTCATTCCTTCAAGGACAACTCATTAGCGAAGATCACAGAGGAGTCTCCTTGTTCACATAAAACCACCATGACCATTAGAGAAAACTAAAACTATTTAAACTATACCTTCCAGAACACTTAATCACAAATATCTAGAATCAGCAATAAGCCTGGTATTAAAATCTTTCTTTTCCTGCAAATGTGCACAAATGAGTGATCTTGAAGGTAAAAAATCTTGACCTTAATCCATTTGGAATTTCCAGCTTAGTGATGTCTGGGTTCCACACCAGCTGACCATCAGCTCTTCAAGGAAGTAGTAGAAAAGCTAGAGGTGGTCTATTCATAAAACTAGTTAAATGAGGTGCTCAGAGTCATCACTAGGGTAAATTTCATAGCTTCTATCTACCATCACTATTGCTGTAAAATTTTATGTGATTGAAATAAAGATTAAGGGTGGATTTGGATGGGAAAGGAAATCACTCGTCCAAGTCCAAGTAGCCAGCCAAGAGGTGTGTAGGAAAGTAGAAAGTGTCATCCAACTCTGGGCCTTGAGCGCGATGCTGGCGGTGAATACTTCAATGACTGAAAATAGGTCTAAAAGCACCATGTCCCTTTTAGGCTTGTGAAGTCATCTTCTCTCTCCTTGCCCATATGTTTATAGCAGAGGGGTCCCCAAGCCATGAGGTTTGAATAAGATCAATTACCTCATGATTGGGACAACACTGTTTATAGAGAACCACTTGTCCATTGAAGATCTCTTTTTTCTCATGAAATAATCACTGCCATTCAAGATATAGAATCAGATGGATTTCAATTTTCAGAGAAGTACTTGACTGTTCAGAAACAGATTTTAAGAAAGCTAGTCATTTGGAACAGAAAAGAAATAAACATTTCTTGGCCCACTTTTTAAAAAATTTTAATGTGTCTTTTGTTTGTTTGTTTATTTTTACTTTGACTTCAATGGTTTCTTGGAATTCATTCAAGCCACTTCAACATGGCCATGTAATTCGCATGCCATTCAAAGTGTACAGACCAAAGTACTTGTGGAGAAATTCAAGGAGGAGAGATTATCCATTTGATCATTTTTCTATTTGAAGGAGAGTCACCACTTAGGTTCTACTATGAAACCAGCTTTTGTACTGCAGTGGTTATTGAAGTTGAAAGGGGATGAGAAAAAAATGAAGGAATAGTGCCTTTGAGGCAATATTAAGTGTTGGAAAAATAATTTATGTTTGTTGAGATTTTGGACTGAAGATGGAAAAGAACCTTAAAGTCAAGGAGTCAAGAACTCCCTTTCTCCCAGAGAAAATGCTGTCCTACTGAGGGTCAAAGGGGAAAGAATTATCCCTGCAAAGTCCATCCATCTGCATGGTGGTATAAAGGGAGAGATCTAATGACCTCTCATGATTCCTTTCCCTCAAGTCTATAAATAGGGAAACACCAATATGGTCAAAAGAAAGGACAAAGTGAAAAAAGAAGTCTTAGTGGTAAAAATGACTTTTCCTCACTAGGGAACTCTCATGGTGTTCAACCACTTCATGATTTTTTTGACCTCTGATTTTTTTTCCCATATTCTAATGACTTCACATGCTCCACTTTGGGTAGTATAATTTAACAAGAATGTTGGCAATGGAGGATGGATTCAGAATAAAGAAGAAGGAAGCAAACATTTTTTAAAAAATATGACAAAAATGAAGGTCCTCTTAAAAGTGTCATATAAGGAATCATCGAGATTATTAAAAGAAGCTTAACTGAGAGAAGACCAAATGAGATAGTAATTCTGTGTGGAAGAGAAAAAAAAAAAAAGACATCTTATGTAACCCCTAAGGACAGAACTAGGGCTAAGATACAGCATAATGGGAAGAATATTTTAGTTTATTTAAGGGGAAAAAAATTAGTTGTCTAACATCTGAACATGCTGCATAAGTAAGGAGTGAGCTTTTCAACACTGGAAATATTTTAATAGAAACTGGATGACCCTTGACGGGGATGTTGCTAAGGGAATGCCTCCTTGGAATAATGATTGTACAACATTTCCAACTAAAATATTCCCTAATTACCAATCAGCACTGGTAATCATGATTAAAGTTTTTCAAATAAAGAAGCTGGCACCAAATCCACAAATTTACACAAAACTGCCTTTAAAGTAGGATTATTCATCTGTTCGTCCGTTCATCAAATAATTCTTTGAGAACTTATAATATGCCTGTAAGATTTTAGGCACTGCCTGTACAGCAATGAAAAAATAGATAAGGGCATTGCCCTCATGGCACTTGAAATCTTGTGGGCTACAACACCACAAACATTTTTACAAATAATAACTAAGATAATTTTAGACAGTGACAAATTCTGTAAGGAATACAAAAGTAGAGTAATAGAGAAGCACGTCCACACACCTTATAGCCAGGGTGCGCAGGGAGGTCCTCTCTTGGAAAATGTCATTTGAGCTTAAGACCTGAATGACTAGAAAAAGCCTGTCACATTAAGATCTGGAGGAAGAAAGGTTTCGGCAGGGGAAAGGGCAAGTGGAAGGGCTCTTAAGGCAGAAAATATCTGTATCCTGAAATAGAGTGAAGTCCAGGTGTCCTCGTGAAATCAGCTCAGATGGAATGGTAGGATCCAGATCATGTAGAACTGTGTAGACTATGGTAAGACATTTGGATTCTCCTCCCATTGCAAGGAAAAGCTGCCAGAAAACTATAAGCAGGGGAATGATATGGTCTGACTTACTTTTTAAAATTATGCTGGCTATTGTGTAGAAAACAGCTGTCAAGAGTCAAGGGTGAAATCAGGAGGTCTAATTAGGAATCTAGCACAGTGGTTATGTGAGAACTAATGAGGGCCCAAGGGGTAGCATGATTCAAATAGCATGTTGACTATTCTTTAGAATAAACATCCTACCAATCTGAATGCTTCAAAATAGAAATGACTTAGTAGTGTGCCTGTGTGTATACATATATATGTATATGTACATACCTTGAGAAGTATACACATGGTATTTAAAACTGGGAACAAATGTTGAATAGAAAGCAATCTCCTCAAGTATGGAGCAAATTGATGGAGAATTTAACACCAACAACAAAAACAGAAAACCATGTAAAAATTTCATTTTATTTGCCTCAAAAACACTTTCATAGTTTTCCAGGGAAAGTAAAAAACTCCATTGTGTCTAGTCATATAATAAGACTTAAATAGTAATGAAGTTGGTGTTCATGACACCTGCTGGGATAGACTTTCTCCTCTAGCTATGAGAAGACAACAGGAGAACAAACCACAGACTAAATCTAGCCATGGAGCAATTAACATAACAAGTGACAGGCTCCTCTAGGTTTGTTGAACAGAGGAGAAATTAGAAGCCAACTTTGAAGTCTTCATTCTCATTGTTTTGTATTTTGCTTTGGGGGAAAATATGCAGTTGTTTAGAAACTGCAGGTGATATGATCCATTCAAACTATTAAACAAAATTCTATTGAGTAAATTTAAAGATCTAATTGGCTTTATTCAATGATTCATGAGTTGGGCAGCATCCCATCTAGCAAACAGAAGAGAGCTCCAAGGAGTTGTACAAAATGGAAGACTTAGAGGCAGAAGTGGATGGGACAAGGAATTTACCAGCAGAGAGTGGATTGCTTCAGGCAAGGTCACCTTCCTTTGGGGGATGGCAGGGGTCTAGCAGGTGAATTACCTCACTAGTGCTGACCAGGAAATTCCAGGCTGACTGGTTAAGATTACATTCCTGGGAAAGGCTAAAACTGCAATTAGGTTAAGTATTAAGTCTTAGTTTGGTGATGCACAACTGACTCCATTTTGGGTCTTTCCTTCCTTCTTTCTTTCTTTCTGTCTGTTTGTCTTTCTTTCTCTTCTCTTTCTTTTTTTTTCTTTTCTTTTCTTTCTAATAGGACCAAGATTTAAACAATGGTTTTATATGCAGATGGATAAGCCATCAATCACTTGACCTTAGGTGGAAAATCTTTGCTTAAGTCATCAACACTCCCAAGTGTAATCCTACCTGTGTTAAGCAGAGGGAATTCTGTTTTTCTGCTGTTATTTGATATTGAGAAATAACATGAGCAGATAAGCTTTATAACAGCACTAGAAACCCCTGTTATTTCTAGCAAATGAGGACTACTAGACTCAACTAACTGAGCTCTGCCTCATGGTCAGTGTGTGTGATGACCAAGGTAAAGCGGCAGAACCTGGATCACTCAGAGAGAGCTGAGCAAGAAGGCAGAGTAGTTGAGACAAATGGTGGGGAAAAGGTGGTGGGGGTGGGGGGAGGATTGGAACCAATAAGATAAAGAGACTAGCCAGCTCCCAAATTTTCAAAATTATTGCTTTACTATATATTTTCAATTCATTTCAGTGTGAAAAGATAAGTCAGGAGAGTTGCCTTTCCTGAAGACTATGCTTACAGGCATCACACTCAGAGTGGTTCTGACCCCTGAGTCTCGAAAATTCCTTCCCTCCTGTTCCATTGTTAAAACTTTAAGGAGGACTGTAACCATTTAGTGTCTACTGAGTGGTTTCAGCTTGGAAGCTATTCAAAATACCCCTCCCTTCCTTTTCTTCCTTCCTACCCTTGTAGCACCACAGCTTCGGTGTGGCCCCACCCACTCTCTTCCAATTCACATTTCTCACTTTCTTCCAAAAAAACAGTGGGGAATGCCAGTCCATATAAAGATGGTAGTACAACCACATGAGAGGAAAGCTCCTGCACTTAGGGATCTTTGACCTTTTTTGGCTAATCCCTACATGATTATTATGCAGTGTTTGGGAAAGAGATTTGTCATAAGAGTGAACATCTGTGTCTACATACACATGCCTATGTGTGTGCATGTGTAGACATGTCTAATGCACATATGTTCTAAAACAAGTGTTGGGATGAAATAGCTACACACTGGCAATGGCTATCAATATATTCATTTATCATCCAATTCAATTATGAACAATAATCACAGGACAGTAATATACTATACTGACAGAGAACAGTCTAGATTTGGACCTCCCTTCACCACTAACCAGCTGTGTGACCTTGAGCAAGCTACTTAAACTGTGCCCCAATTTTCTCATTTGGGGTGACAATATTACTTATAAGAGTTAAGACAAGATTACTTATAATATTATAAGACAAGATTACTTAAAGGTGAAATGAGTTAATACAAGAAATTGCTATGTAAGTGTCATTTTCATCATGGTTGTCCCTGTCATTAAGTTATGACTTTCTAAAATCAAGAAGTAAGTTATAAAACAGTATCCCTGTATCAGCTATTGTTATAAAAGAGAAATACTCATCCTCATAGATTTCTCTTCATCAATTCGCTTAAAAACCATTTATTCTGTCAATGTTTTGAATGCTTGCTATGCATTAAGACTGTTTACATGCCAGGTGCTATCATAAGCAAGACAAACAAGGTCTCCGGTTTTATGTTGCTTACTTATAGAGGGCTGGGCACTATGTGTGATTCTTGTATGCCAAGAATCGTCACAAAGAAGTTTCAGGTAAAATGCAGGGTTTTTTGTTTTTGTTTTTGTTTTTGTTTTTAGATTTTGTTTATTTATTTTATTAGGAAAGAGAGAGAATGAGAGAGAGCATGAGAAGGGAGAAGGTCAGAGTGAGAAGCGGACTCCCCATGGAGCTGGGAGCCCGATGTGGGACTCGATCTCGGGACTCCGGGATCATGACCTGAGCCGAAGGCAGTTGCTTAACCAACTGAGCCACCCAGGCGCCCTAAAATGCAGTTTTAATGAAGGAAGAAAATGTGTTTTTTTTCTGTCCATAGGCAAGAGATTAATGTGTTAATGTCTTCTGGAATTTTATCCTGATGTCATTCCTATGTAAATAGATCACCAGAAGATTTTATATTATTGATTTTATATATTATATATATATAAGATTTTATATATTATATTATTGATTTTCCTCAAATTGTTCTGCTTTTTTCATAAGATGCCTGATCTGGAGAAAGCAATATTAGACCCCTTCACCTTAGACAGTAGTATGTTTGACTACGAAAGGTAAGAAAATGGGAACAGTGTGCGTGTGAGCCTCGAAAAATTCATCAGTAGCTTTCTTAGTCCTTTTAGGCTTCTCTAACAGAATATCATAGACTGGGTGACTTTCAAACAACAGAAATTTGCTTCTCACTGTTCTGGAAGCAGGGAAGTCCAATATCAAGGCGCCATAGATTCAGCATTTGGTGAGGACCCACACCCTGGTTTATAGACAACTGTCTTCTCACTGTGTCCTTTATGGCAAAAGGTTCCAAGAAGTTCCCTCAGGTCTCTTTATAAGAGTACTAATCCTATATATGAGGGATCCTTTCTCACGATCCAATCAACTCCCAAAGGTCCCATCTCCTAATACCATCCCTCCTAATACTGTCATTTTGGGGGGTTAAGATATGAAATGTGAACTTGGGGAGTGGGGGAAACATTCAGTCTATAACAGCAGGTATGAAAGAGAAGGAAAAATCAAATCAAGCTCCACTATAATTTGACTCCAACTGAGAAATCTCAGCTCAAACTACACATGGGGAAGGCTGACCTTGCACGAAAGATCTAATATCCAAAGATTTAACGTTGAGGCTCGGAGTAGGTTTAGGACACTTAACTAAAGTCCGACAGTTTGGATTCTAATCCTGTGCAATCTGTGGGTAAGTCTTCAAATCTCACAGGACCTTAGCTTCCCCTTTTATAAGATGAGACGAGAGTACCTACCTTGGTTATCTCATAGGTAAGAAATAAAAGAGCATTTTAGAATATAGACCCTAAATAATGGTCTTGATGCTGGGGCATGGATCATACTGTAGCGCCGACCTGCAGAGAACTGTATTAGTCAGAATTCAACCCAAGAAGCAGAACCAGGAGGAACTTGTTCCAAGGGATAGACCTCATACTGTTGTGGAAGCTGGATAAACAGTCTCTGTAAGGCTGTTGTCTCCACATGTGATTTGGAGCTTGACATCCACAGGACAGGCAATCAGGAAGAGAAGACAGCTATAAAGTATAGGATATCAAGGGTAGGCTAGAAACTAGAGACACAACTGAAATCCCTCAAGGGTAGATAAATCCTGTGCCTGATCTTGGTGATGGACAGAAGCTGGACACTTCTGAGAGCTAACCAAACACACACTTGGCCCAAGAGTCAGAGAAACTAAAGCGGGGTCCAGGGAAAGTAGAGCAGTTGCAGGCCAGGCCCAGTTCCTATTCAACTCCAATCACCAAATGACTCAGCAGATGAGCAACAACATACATGAGCTACAAGATGGCTGTTGCTTCCTGCCAGTCCTCCAGATCCCCCAAGAATTTTCCTTGTGGTTCCTTTGTGACCAGAAACATACAAGAAAGTGAATTCTTGGAAATGTAGTTCAGCCTAGCCAAGTTGACATGCTAAAAAGCCATCACAAATCCTTTGATTATGATTGGGAACTTGACATAGCAATTTTTACATGCTTATCCATACAAACGTCACTACGTTCTAAACCCTGGTACTGCAGTGGCTAAGAATAAGAACTTGAGAGACTTCCTTGACACAAGTTCAAATCCAAGGTCCAACATTTTCTCGTTTGCGGATGTTAAGCAAGCAAATTATTTAACTCTTGGTGCCTCAGTTTCCTCATCTGTAAAATTGAGATTATCATACCTGTTTCATCAGTCTGATCAAAGATTAAGAGAGGTAATGCAAGTGAAATGCTAGAATAGTGCCTATCGTGTAGGCAATGCTTAGTAAGTGGCAACTGTTACTCTAGTGACACTCACCATTGGTTCTTCAGACCCAACTTAGAATCAAATGCCTGAAGAGATTCTCAGGGATCTCCTACCTCCGCTCAGCCAATGTGCATGCTTAAGGGAAGTGAAAAAGAAGTGTTTCAAGGACATTCTTGAGGCATAATGGAACCAATTTATACACCAAATCATAGAGGCTACTTTCATATTTCCCCAGCTTCCAGAGATATTTCCTGAAAGAACATTGGTATTTTGATGCATTATGCTTCCAAGTTAATTCATGTAGTGTGTTTATCAGAAAAAGGCAAGCTTTGCTTATTAAAATAGGCAAGCTGTGTTACATTAAACAATATAATTTAAGAAGCAGAGTTAACAAGTGTGGACTCAAAATTCCAGGGACAGACTGCCTGGATTCAAATCCTGATTCCATCATTTACTTTGCTCAGGAAAGTTGTAGAAACTCTTATCTCGTGTTCTAAATCTGTAAGGTAGAAATAATGTTAGCCTCCATGAGCCAGCAGTTACTGTGAGAATTAACGACTTATATAAAATGTCTAGAAAAATACACAGGGAAATCATCAGGTGAATGCTTGTCATCACCATCATTGTCATCACCCACAGACCTTATCTTCTTCTGGTTGGGAATCAGAACTTGTTAATTCAGATCTAGCCATCGTGACAGGAAGCACAACACTCAACTCTAACGCTTGTATTCCTACTTATTGTGATCTACCTGTTCATTTTGCCTAGACAAAAGGACTTGATTCTTTACCTGCCCAGACCTGGAGAATCATTTAGGTCTTCATTTTTAGCTGGATTTCAAGACCTTCCTCCTGGCCAGCTGTAGCCAGCTCCCACTCATACTCCAGAGTAATAGCCTGTGAGAAAAGACTTCCATGACACCTTTGTGCCTAAAGAGAATTCATGAAATAATTTTCTATTACATGTCTTAACAAGTTGAAATAATGGACTATTTCACAATCTCATTGTCCTAAAGAGAATGCATCTTTAAGGTCTTTGCTCACCCGTTGGAAAGCATCAGATGATTAAAAACTGAGCCCTGCTGCTCTATAAAGACATAGATTTTCTCAAATGTTTGCTTTCCCACACTTGCACCTGCACTTTACCATAATAATAAAGCATAAAGAAGTTTAAATCGCAATGTGTCTAATTCAGAACACAGACCTTAAGGAAAGATGTCTGTTTTAAAAAAGAGATTCTTACAAATGATTTAGCAAATTTGAGTATATAACCTGTCCAAAGTGCTAGCACACTTTGCTTTAAGCAGCCAATTTTGCAGGCAGAGCTGTGGTTTTCTTATTCCTTCTGTGAGCTGTGGCTGCCATTTCCTCATAGCCCAGCCCTCAGTGATGCACAAACCAGGGATGTATTTCTCATTTGTGCATAAAAGTGGTTTCCTTGAATTATGAGCCCCAAAGTTCCAAGATGCTTACTGTCTGGGTGGCCACACAGGTATAAGTGCATAAAAGTCTGTTCTTAGCATGGCTCAAGGAGTGAATGTATTCACTTCAAACAACTCATCTCTCTGGGAACATGCTACACGGTCCTCCATCAGGGAGAAGAATATTTGTGGTCATAATGTACTACAGCAATGGTACAAGAAGACACACACCAGGAGAAGTTAGAAAACCAAAGAGCAAAATAAATCCAGCTCTTTATAGGATAGGATCCTTTAGCTCCCCTCCCCACCCCCCTCCTCTGAAACATTTTAGCTCCTTGGAACTCAACAGAAATGCCAAAAGGGAGGTTGTGTCTCTGAAGCCAACCATAAGCCCAACAGTAGCAGAAGTTAAAATCTGGACTTTTAGAGAGGATAAAAAAATAAAGTTATAAAGATTTTTTGGAAAGGGGCCTCTGAGCTTTTGGTTTCTTGAACAAAATAAAGCTTCCTTACAGGTGAAAATTCTCATCCTTTCAGAGCTCATGATAAGTCATTTATGAATGCATGCATTTGACTCTGTTTGGCTATATGTACACTTGAATTGAAATTGTCTACAGATGTATTTTTGACTGTAGAATAGATACACCCCTAAAGAATTGCCAGGAAATCTTTGAAAATAGAAATGTATCTTCTGAGTGCTGGAGAAGCTCATTATTTCCAAGAGCCCTGAGATGAATTATTTAGTAGGGAAACAATGTGTATTCATGGAGGGCCTACTGGATGAAGGATATGAAAGAAATATAAACATGGTCTTTGCCCTCAATCAAATTCTAGCTTGAGAAGTTGTTTCAAGAATTTAGATTTTTATTTATTGCATTTTCTTAAAATGAAGCCACCTGTGCAATATACAGCATCCAAGAATTCCCAATCTCACCTTATGCCTGGGAAACAGCCTGTGATAAGGCCCTGTGGTCAGATAATGCTCCTTTCTCATAGCTGGGACAGTCCTGAAGTCCTGACAGTCCCCAAGACTGGGCCTTGGGCCATCCCATTTGCAGCAGTAATAGTCTAGGATTGAGAAGCTACTCCTCTTCCTCCATCCACTACTCCCCATGCCATAACTGTCCTTTGTTCACACATCAGTTGGACACACACACACTCACACAGTTTTCACTGTCTTGAGGGTACTGAGATCAGCATCACCAGTCCATTCTCCAGGTGCTCGTTGACTTCACTCTTCTTCTGTCCCTCCCCTAATCAGAGGAGAATCAGGGGCAAGATGGGAGTGCTCTCTGATCCTACCATGTAAGTTGCCTTAATCCACCTGTGCCTCAATCCTACTCTATCCCGAACAAAATGGGAATAAACCCATTTTGCAGCTGAGATTCATCTCTCTGGTGGTTCAGTTACAGATGAATATATGCCAAGATGGTTGAGAGGATCCCGAGAGTCTCCTAAAACTTGTTTAAGTGGCAAAGGACTATTGGTGGTTCGATGGCAGTAAGGGAACCCAGCTTTGGGAATCCAGGTAAATTGGAATCCCGTAGGTACCTCACTCCATGAACAGTTAAATGTTTCCAAGATAACATGTCTAGCTCTTGATTCTTGTAGAATTTTGACACCTCATTCTCTACATGCCTTCTTGTCAGCTTCTATGACACCACGCTCTCCTGGTTTTTGTCTGTGTCTCTACTCATGACAACAGCAACAACAGTTGTTATAAATTATCACAATAACTTACAATTGTTGAATGCTTCCTCTGTACCAAACATAGCACTAAATTTATTCCCATGTGTTATCTCAAGTCCCAAGCCCTGAATTCTCACTTTATTCTCCTTCTTGTTTCCCCAATAGACTTAGAAAACATCTGTGCGATAATCATTCCCAAGTTGCTATCTCTAGCCCAGACCTCTATTTTACATTCCAGACCCACTATCTAACTGCCTTATTGGCAACTCTTCTTAAATATTTCTCAGGCACCTTAATGTGAACTTTTCATCTCTCTTCATAGAGCAGCACTTCTGCTATGTTCCTCCAACTCAGTAAATGGCACTATGACAACCAGAATATAAGGTTATTCTGACACTTTCCATCCCTCAACTCTTACACACAATCCATCAGCAACCTCGTCAGTACGATTGTCCCCATGACGTATACCAAGCCTGCCACTTCCCCCTCCTTTCCATGGCCACCTCTCTCACATCGACCAATGCCATCACCTCATAACCAGCCTTCCTGCTTCAATTCTCGCCCAATGCCAACCTATTCTGCACAAAGCAGGTAGAATAATCTTTTCAAATAAACTAGCTCATGCCTACCCAAAATGCGTCTTGAGGCTCACACGGCACTTAGGATAAAATTGGGAACCCTCATGTGGCCTCTGCCCCTGCTGCAGCCTCATCTTTTGCCATCTCCCTCTCCCACGCTCTGCTTCAGTCACCACTATTTATTTCCCCAAATACTCCAGACCATCTCTACCTCAGAACTCCCCCACAGGTTTCTCTTTTTTGCTGTCTTGGTATTGATCTCCCTTCCTAGATTATGTCCTTTGTATGAGTCTAGTAGCTCAGCACTGTGTCCACAGACCCAGCAGAGTGCCTGGCATATAAGTGTTTGGTAAGTATTTGTCAATACATAAATAAAAACTCTCAACACATATCTTTTGAAGATCTGTTATGTGTCAGATATAGAGATAGACATGTAGATATCTTCACAGGTAAGATTCTGCGCCCAATTCCAGTGGGTGGGATTATCCCCCAACACCAAGCAATTCTCTGACACCAGCTGGGTGTCCTGCAGTTCAACTCAATTCTTCAAGAGGTATTGTTCTTTTTTTTTCTTTAAGATTTTATTTATTTATTTGACAGAGATCCAGGCAGAGGGAGAGGAGAAAGCAGGCTCCCCGTTGAGCAGAGAGCCCAATGTGGAGCTTGATCCCAGGACCCTGAGATCATGACCTGAGCTGAAGGCAGAGGCTTTAACCCACTGAGCCACCCAGGTGCCCTGATATTGTTCTAGCAATAGGTATAATTTTGTACGTTCCGTGGGGAAGGTAAGTTTGGTATCTTCCTAGGTCGCCATCTTAGACTGGAACCAAATCCAATTCAGCTCAATTCTAACACTATCTACCCAGAGATAGCATCAGATTGCATAGGTCAAGGGCTCAGGCCCATAGGAATTCCCCCACTTCAAGTGCTAATCACAAGTCCAGGTTGTCACCTGTGCTCCTGACCCACTGACTCTAGGTTGTAGATTCTAATAACCCCCTCTTAAGCCCTAATGACCTCTGGGTTTAATTAATTTGCTAGAGCAGCTCACAGAACTCAGAGAAACATTTTTACTTACTAGATCATTGATTTATTATAAAAGGATATAATTCAAGAATAGCCAGATGGAAGAGATGTATAGAGCAAGTTATGTGGGAAGGGGTGTGGACCATATTCTCTGAATCTCCACATGTTCACCAACTTGGAAGCTCTCTAAACCCATCCTTTTGGGGTTTTATGGAGGCTTCATTACACAGCTGGGGTTGAAAAATCACTGGCCATTGACAACTGAGTCAATTTCCAGGCCCTTTCCCTTCCCTGAAAGTCAAAGGGTGGGACTGAAAGTCCCAACCCTCTAATCATATAGTTGAGTCCCCTGGCAACCAGTCCCCATCCTTAGGTTACCTAGGACATATTTGTCACTCTCATCATTTAGGAAATTCCAATGGTTTTAAGAGCTCTGTGTGAGGAATGGAGATGAAGACCAAATATATATTTCTTATTCTAAATCACAATATCACAATAGGTCAGCCTACAGTAATGGCAGCTGACTTCCCTAAGAGCATGCAACCAAGAGAGGAAAAGAGAAGAAGGTTTTTCGGAACCTAATCTCAAAAGAATCACCCCATTACTTCTGCCATATCTATATATTAGAAGCAAATCATTAGATCCAACCCACATTCAAAGGAAGGGGATTAAATCAGGGCATAAATACCAGGAAGAGGGATCACTGGGGACCATCTCAAAGGCTACTTACCAGAGTGCCTACTCCATATCAGTATATAAGACTCTATCTTTTTGTTGTTAGACCTCTGTAGTACTCTAAGGTAGAAATAAAATAATTGGCAATTTGAATGATTCCTTATTGTTGGATATTTGGTATATTTATCATTTCCCACTAATTTTGCAATAAACATCCTTGAAATTTGCAATAAACATCCGTGAATACATTTTCACACCTTTCTATTTCTGAAGATTCATTCTCTAGAAATGGAATTGTGGCCCAAAGGATCTACACAATTTAATTACTCATATACATTGTCAATGTACCTTCTGAAAATGTTGTACCAATTTATCTCTCAACAATTTCTGACTAGTCCTTTAAACACTACATAGTAAAATGTTTTAATATTCTATTTTTCCACTACATCAGAATTATTGGGATGGTGCCATCTTCTTCTCATGGCATCTTTTCCAGTGCCCCCTCACTAACTATCCCATCAGGTATGTGATGAGCTGAAGATGTGACCTTTATAATTGCATATTTTACTTAATTTCCCCACTTGGCACAGCTTTTCTCTTGCATCAGAGAGATGCTGGTGAAGGTTGAATTTGGTAGGATAGACTAGGTTATGCTGCAGTAACAAACAAAACTAAAAAATCTAAATGGCTTACATAAGAAAATTTTTATCTTGCTCACACAGTCCATTTTAGGTTTTGAAGACTCTCCATCACAAATTTTCTTCCCATGGTGGTTCAGGGTCACCTGCTTCTATCAGGTGGCTCCATCAGATCCACATGTGGTCTCCTTGGTTGAAGGAAGGGAAGAAAAGAGACCTGAAGGGTTAAGTAAGAGCTTGTAACTCCGTCAGCCAGGAACTGACATACATCATTTCACTCAAAGTGCACTGACCAGAATGAGTCATGTAGACCCACCCAAGGATTTTGTTGAACTTTCAATTATTAATTAAATTTTTAACTTCACTAAATACTGAATAATTAATATCAATAGAAACTTTATATCAATAAATTATAATCGATATTAATAGATATATGATAATATTGATATAGGTAGATATTGATAATTTCTTTTATATCTATTAAATTATAGCTCTGTCACAAAACATAGGTAAAGATAATTTTATAGATAACAAAGGCCTCTCTCAAGGGACCCAGATATTGTCAGTGTTATCGGCAGCCTTGCCCTGACTTTCATCTTCTTGGTAAAGTGGTATAAAAATACAAAAGTAAAACTGTAAAAGTATGACCTTGCTGTGCTTCGTACAGACAGACATGTGCCACTCCACTCCACATGCTGAAAAATGGCCGTCACCAGATGATGTGTTTTTTAAGTGGACACAACTTGGCACTGGACTTTTCCGCCTCTCCTGTTTCTAATCATCCATTGCCTGGGCATGTCAGGGTCAGGCTTAAAGACTTGCTAGAGCTGGATTCAGGATTTACGAGAACGAGATGTAACCAGGCCTCTCCCAGAGGTTTGGAAAGAACAGCTGGAGTCTGGACCTTTGCATCATGACAAGGACTATTAAAAACTAAAACAGTGCTTTTTTTTTTTTTTTTTTTTTTTTAAGATGAGTATAGAAAAGCAAAAAGCAATCCAAAGGAGTATCAAAGGGATCCTCATAAGAGGCACCTTTAAAGCAAAAGATTGTAACAGCTCTGGCTCTCTACCTCACTCACATTTCAAACTCTTTGTAAACAAGAGGCAAAAATTATTAGGTCTGAACTGTGGATTTTCCCCCTTGACCCATTCCTGAATGGAGTTGAATCATTCCCACTCAAAGCAGTGAGGGGCTGTTTTGTTCTCCAGGCCCCACCCTGTGCTGATGTAATGCATCCCGGCTGTGTTTTTCTGATGAGTGTGCTTGGAGGGTCCACGCCAGGAGGAGGGAAAGCTGTTGCCCAGCACTCCTGGAATGGCAGGGAGAGAGGAGGCCTAAGAGCACAGATGTCTGCAGGGGAAGGGACTGACAGCTCATGCTGAGTACTGGAAAGTTCACCTTGTCCCTCCTCCTCTTAACCCCCAAGAATGCCCCCTGCTCTCCTCCTCCCTTCCAAGACCAGCCATCCCTGAGAGTTCATAACTTACACCAGAGAGCTCTGGTCTCTTGAAACTGGTTGCTGCAGTCACAGCTCCCCTCCTGTGCTGCAGTGACCATGAAGTCTCCAGCCTAAGTGTGTCTGCAGGCTCCCTGAGCCCGGCTTCTCCCCCACGGAAGACACAGCAGCTCTGGGGCCTGAAATACAAACCCCAGGATCTTCTTCTGGCCTTCCTAACGGGCAAACCCCTTGTCCCGTTCAAGGGACTAGTTTTATAGACCAGTTGATTTACTTGTAATGTTGACTTTGTATTTGTGAACATGTCAGAAAGACCAGGACCGAGGGCAACTTAGTTTTGTTGTTGTTGTTGTTGTTGTTATTAAAGATTTTTATTTATTTATTTGACACAGAGACAGAGATCACAAGTAGGCAGAGAGACAGGCAGAGAGAGAGGAAGCAGGCTTCCCATTGAGCAGAGAGCCTGATGCGGGGCTTGATCCCAGGACCCTGAGATCATGACCTGAGCCGAAAGCAGAGGCTTCAACCCACTGAGCCACCCAGGCGCCCCCCGAGAGCAAGTTTTAATAAAATAAAAATATAAGTATTCTAGTTATTCAACTCCACCACCGCCGCCGCCCCACCCCATCTCCTCCTCTCCCCCTCCAATTCTCCTCACTCTCTATTCACCTCTTGAATGCCTTTACTTTTCCTACCAACTTTCACTGTTTGAAAGCCTGCTATTTGAGAATTATTTTAATTTACAGAATTAAATAGATAGATTTTTTTAATGTGGCAGGGATGTATAAAGACAAACATTTTGCATGCAATTTCTTAAACTCTCTAGATACCTCATAAAAATTATAAACGAAGTTAGTTTTTAAAGTACTTTTGTTGTCTTTCATATGAAAGCAACTTGAGTGAGAAACCTTCACTAACAATAACATATTCTTCGTGGATTGGTGGGAGGGACACACAATCCTTGACTGTAAAGAAAATTAAGTAAATCTACATTGATGCAAACCATTTATTTAAATTTAAATTATCTCGATCTATTAAAAAATTTCAACTTGCTGTCTGTTTGAGAGTTGATTTTTTTTTTTTATTCCCTTTGGAAAAGGGAGCAAAGAATGGGGGAAGCAGCTTCTTTATATGAAGGAAGACAGTGGCTGTGTATATTATGCAAAACAAACAAAGTAAAACCCATTTTCTGGTTCTCTTTCATCATGAGGGGAGGGCATGTTAGTGAAGCATCAAGAAGTCTGCACAAATGCCTAAAATTATAAAAGAACACAGTTGCTCTAAAACCATTTTTTTCAGTGGTGAGATTCTGGTTGTGGAAACTTTAAATCTTGATAATAAGCATTAACTTAACAAAATGCCTCCTGAAAAATGCTCTAGTATTTGGGCTGAAAACATTCCAACCTCACCAGCCCTGGTATTAAAATGTACCTTATTACTAAACAAGTGAAGAAAAAAAAAAACTTAAACTTATTGGTCTAAGACTAAAGAAAATTTAGAAATAGAGTCTATCCTTTATAAAATTTGGCCTGAGGATCTTGCCCCCTCCTACTCTTTTAGTGACACCTCAATGAGTATCTTCTAGCCTGACGGCCTTACCTGCAGGGCTCTACCTCTGGCTGTGTTCAAGAACGTAAAGATCACTGTTGTACCCCAGGGCTTGGTTAGATTTGGTATTTGGATGCTTCCATATAGTGTGGCTAATACCATTGGCAGAATCTGAAAGGTGAAAAAGTCAAGTTCTTCTCTGGGACAGGATTGTAGAGAAAACAGCAGAGCCACTCCAGGCAAGATATTCTAACTGCAGGGTGACCAACTGCCCAGCCCAGAGCCAATAAGAAGATACTTGATCACCTATGCCCTTCCGCTCCTATTCAGTTGCCCCTCCCTTCCCCGCCCTCATTGTCTTGCTCTGACTTTGCTCTCTGGAGCCCTCTCTTTTCCCTCTTATTTTGTCTCCCTCCTTTGTCCCTTATGCCTACAAGTGTCAGCCACTCGCAAGACTTTCTCCACTGGTGACTCCCAAATATGCATCTTCTGCTCCCTAAAGTAACAGGTTTCCCAAAGCTAAGTATCTCCATCAGTCAAATATTTGTCAAGGTTCTACTACATACCATGCCAGGTATTTTGTATGAAAAGATGATCCGGCCTTTAGAAGACTTAGGTCTGGCTGGAGAGATAGTCACACATGATCATAGATTATCAAATTCAAAGGAATAGGGAGAATGGCAAGGGTGGCACATCAGCCAAGGTTGGATCAGGAAACAGAAGCCAGTCTCTCTCTATAAAAGATTCAATACAAAATCAGGGGACCACAGGCCTGCTAGAAGAGCTGGGAGAGCAGATGCCGGGAAAGCTGCTCCTAAAGGTCAGAGACTGATGGGAAAGATGAAGCTGGGCACGGGAATGTGATGAAGGAACCAGAGCTTTCCAGGAAGTCTGCAGAAGGGGAACCTACAGAGAAGAGTGTGAAGCCATAAAGCAAGCAGGAGCTCAGGGAGAGGTCTGAGAAGCTGCCACCCCCACCCACACCCCGCTGAGAACAGTGATCTCCACTTGACTTCCACCCCTAACTCTCACAGAACGTCCTCGCAGAGGCAAATTTAAATCCAGAGCTCTACAGAGGAAGTGATTCTAATAAATACAGTTCCCAGCCTTCAACAAGAGTGGTGATGGTGGTGATGGAGCTCAGCTGACTACAGAAAATCCGCCACAAGTAGGGAAAGGGTGCTGTGGGAGAAAGGCCACCTGAGCCAGCTGAGAGCGGAAGAGGAAGGAGGCTGAAAGGCTGGGTCTTAAAGAATGAGTCAGCCAAGCCAAGGCAGGAAAGCAGGGCATGCCAGGCAGAAGGCACAGCATGAGCAAAACCACGGACGGGAGTCAAGCAAAGATGTAAAAGGAATGAATTAAGGTAAATAGGAGCGATTTTCTCCAATTTTTTGTTTTGAATCAAAATATAAAATGATTCTGAAGATTTTGGAGGGGAGGAAGTGGGGGGGTTGGGCGAGCCTGGTGGTGGGTATTGAGGAGGGCACGTATTGCATAAAGCACTGGGTATGGTGCGTGAACAATTAATCTTGTAACACTGAAAAAATAAAAGTATTTGGGGGAAAAAAATAAAAAACAAACAAACAAATAAATAAAATGATTCTTTTTTTTTTTCTTTCAAACAGAGCTCATCAAGAAAATCCAAGTACACTGGGGAGCCTGGGTGACTCAGTTGGTTAAGCGACCGACTCTTGGTTTCAGCTCAGGTCATGATCTCAGGGTCCTGAGATCAAGCCCCACCTTGGCTCCGTGCTCAGCGTGGAGTCTGCTTGAGATTCTCTCTCCCTCCCCCTCTCCCTCTGCCCTTCCCTCCCAGACATACACATGTGCGCTCTCTCTCTCTCTCAAATAAATAAATAAGATCTTTTTAAAGAGAGAGAGAATCCAAGTATATATCAAGTAAGCCTCCTTAAGACTTACTCAGCAGGCAACAAAAAACCAAAATGGTTAAGAGTGGGTGCTCTAGAATCAAACTGAGAACACAGTTCCAGCACTTACTAGCTGTGTAATTTCAGGCAACTTCTCTGAATCTGTTTTTTTTGTTTGCAAATAACCATTATACCTCTTTTTGAGGTAATTGTGAGCGATAATTGGGCTATTCCATGAAAGTACTAAAAACGTTAGCCATTATTATTCTTACAGTTATGACACTGCGTGGTGGGTAGGGGGGATCTTAGCTTTTTATAATTTCTTATCTTTTAATCATATATTCATGCTTCTTATGACTATATGAACATGAATGCATACATGGATAATTCATATGCTCATAATTGATCTCCAGTTAAAGTTCAAAAGCACAAGGAATGCTGATATTGAGATTATAATAGTAATGAGGAGCATAAAAATAGTAACTTTGCAAATTCACCTCAATATTATCTTCATCGTAAAGTCCATTCCATACCATCACAATCTTTATGGTATACGACAAGAAATTCCTGGTACTTCAACAACCAAAGTTACAAAAAAATTTTAATGGCAATTATTACCTGATTTAGCTTTCACTTACTAGCAATAAAGACTACCCATATTTGAAATGTATTATCTGTGTAAAAGCAACTTACAAATAACAGCCTCCTGGATTCAGATTTGGAAAGAAAACAGGAAATTCATAAAATCAAAGCAGCTAAGCTCTTAAAGCACCAAAAGCAAGACTCACAAGCAGCAGATAGTAAAAGAATTTTTGTCTATTTTTTATGCCATTAAATAAATGTCAACATACATTTTCCTGTGTATGTGTCCTCATACTTAAATACAAGGATTTTTTCAGTGTATTTATCTTATATCATGCTTTTTACTTCATAATTTATTGAAAGAAAATTAAATCATATTCATCACTTGTGAAATGACGAACAGGCAAAAATGGGTCTAACTATTATGATTATTATTGACACTAGATTCAAAATAAAATTAATAATAAAATAATCTTAAATAATATTTGATCTACATAAAATGGCTTTTTAGTAAAAACTATCTAACACACACTATAAAATCATAAAAAGAAAACTCCAAGGAGGATCAAGAGCTTATATAATTTTAAAAGAGGAAATAAGTCAGAAAAGATTTGGAAACCCTCTGTGGGCAATGAGGGGTTTCATGTAACGGATGGAAGGATGGACTAAAGGAGAACAAGACTGAAACAAAAAGAACAGGTAGGAGGTTCTTAGAGGAAGCCATGTGAAGAGGACTGAAAGAATGGTAACAGGATTGGCCTGGAGAAGAGAGATTTGAAACAACTCTAGGAGGCAAAATTGGCAGGATTTGTGATGGAGCGCTGGAATAGGATTCCTCAGTAGAGACAGAGGGAGAGAGAGAAGTCATAGATGGCTCCCAATTACTAGTTGTCCAATAGGGATGATGGTACCACCAACTTAAACAGTGATTGATCGGGGAGAAACCTTTAGGAGAGACTATAATGAGCTCAGTTTTAGGCAATCAAGGATGCCGGATTTTTTAAAAAATTCCTTGTTAAGCATGTGTTCCCTTTCCTTTGCTTTCTTTTCCTTTCTTCTATCCCACTTAGCCTTTTTTCCTTTATTCTGAGGCTAGTGACCTACAATAACTCAGATATACCTTGAAAGGCTCTGGATTGTGGATAGAAGTAAGGTGTAATTTATATAATATAAAGGCTAATGGCTGTTCTCAACCTGTAAACACTGCCTTAGTTGTGATCAGAAGAAAGAAAGAGGAAAATTATGTTTCTTGTTTCAGGGTTTTGGAAAGTGCTATGCTTTTTGAAAGGAACTCCCTTCCCAACCTCATCTGCCTGGCCAATTTCTAGGCTTCCTACAGCTATCCCTTGAAATGTCACCACCTCTTAGAAGCCTCCCCAGACCTTCTTGGTTGAATTAGGTTCCCCTTCCATCTGCCATATGGATGCATTTAGGTTGCTTCAATCACTGATGTTCTTGAATGTCTAACTCATCAGACAGGGAATCTCTTGATTGTAGCTTTGGTTGGGTTTGTCTCTGAATTCCTTGTGGCCAGCAAGCATATGGTAGAGACTCAATATATAATTGAAAAAGGAAGAAATGTAAGAAGAATGGGAAGAAGTCATGGAGAGAAAGGAAATAAAAGGAGAAAAAGGGGAAGGTAAAGGAAAGAAGAGAGGAGAAAGAAAAGGGTGTGAGAGGAAGATAAAGATACTTTGAAACTCTAACAATCCAAAATCAATTCAAGGAATATTTTCAGGAGGAATACTCATTGACGTGAATGAGATTTATCTGCCTAAATCTCTTCTATGTCAGTAATGAAGTTAACGACTTATGATCTACCAAGGCTGCAATATGATGAAAAAGTAAGATTTGAACCAATGTGAATTAAAATTAAATGACTTTTAAGAATAGTTTTCCTATTGATAAAAAAAAAGTAAAAGAATATAGATCAAATATGCATTACATGGGTATTGGATTAGATACTAGGAAAAATGCCCTGCTGGTGGGGATACTATCATGCTAGAAAATATCACTAAGGGAGGTTTTCAACTCTATGCAGGGATTTTACAGAAAAGCCAAAAAAAAAAAAAAAAAAGACACACTGATACATATGATATGTAGAGATAAGTAATTCTAGAATTGATCAGAAGGCAGCCCTGCCCCTGTGTTTCATTTCTCATGCAAGATTACTTCTTTGATGACCTTTTTTTTCCTGAGCTCAAATGATTCTGATCAGGAACTATGACTGTGATTATTAATTCATCCTTTCAAACAAATTTTAAAAATGGGAAGCCTGTCAATATCACTCACCAAAAGCCCTAATTTTTAAAACAATCCGTACCAATGAAGTTCAAGATCATGACAGTCCACATGTAGCAACTATAAAACAGTTCAAAAGGACACAGTCTTCAAAAGGAAAACTTGGACGACGTTACAAGTCACGGACGACGTTACAAGTCACACACAAACACTCCTGCTGTTGTTAGTGTTTTCTCTGTGCCTACGTCCCTGGCCCCAGCCGTGTCTACCGGATGAACCCAATGCAGTGTGCAGACGACCGTGGGGAAGGCTTGTTTACGTAGTAAAATGTTACTCAAACAGAAATAAGAAGAAGGAGAAAAGGAAAGTTAAGCAGGACTCCCTTAGCCAGGGATTCATAATATATTTCATGATGAATATTTTAAGAACTTCAGTGTCTTAAAAAAAAAAAAAGGCATCCTCTGCGGTAACAGGGTCAGCATCTCATCTTGCCTCTAGTGAAAACACTTTTCTGGTCCAATTCTCTTGCCCAGCTTTGGAGAGCTCTGCACAAACTGACATGTAAAGACACCGAATCTGACCCCAGATTTTCACATGTTTGACTTTAAAGAACAATGGATTACCACAGAATCATCAAGGAGCATAATTTCTAAGCAAATGGCTCTTCGTGGAGGGGGGAAACTCTCAATACACTCTGTTGAAACAACTATTTGCAGCATATCCCAGATTTTTTGACTTTTTTTATTTTTTGCCGGGTCCCTCATGATGAAGGTTTTGCCCATTCACATGTAAACTGTAAACAGACTGACAGATGGAATTCTTTTGTATAAACAATTTCAGATACACGACTCCTCCATGGCTGTGTCAGTTGTTTACAGTATCAAAAAGCCACAGATACGCCTAAAAGTAAGGAAAGTCCATATTTCTGCCAAACATTTGCACAACATCTATCCATAGTTTGTACCCACCCGGTGCTCAGAGTGTGGCTGATGAAACGCAGTTTCTCGAGGGTATTTATGAGTATTGTGTCAACGAGTCTC
Organism: Nasua narica; assembly: GCA_028533885.1. Taxonomy (NCBI): domain Eukaryota; kingdom Metazoa; phylum Chordata; class Mammalia; order Carnivora; family Procyonidae; genus Nasua; species Nasua narica. Next base: position 86,346,073 of record CM052797.1, on the reverse strand, counting down.
CTAGGAATTTTCTCAGAGCACCCCCCTTCCGAAGAGGCCTCTATCTTTGTGAAGATGGCCGTACCTTTGTGAGATGGCCGTACCAATCTAGATGCAAATCTAGACAGAAAAGGACCCAGAAGAAACGCACCCAATGTGCTAGCAGAAAACGCTCTCCTCCTCACTTCACACGCTTCCCTCAGGCTCCGTGCCACATTCTCCAAAGGCTAAGGATTCATTTCTCTTCTTTCTCGAAACTTAGTTTTAAGAGTCTTGGGGAGCTTATTTTGCAAACATTCATCCCTACGTTAGACTTCTCTCCCTCATCCCCTTCAGCCATTAAGCACCTTAATTCTTAATTCCACGTACTTCCTCCAAGGCAATCCTCTTGCCTGTTTGAGTTATTTGGAATCTCTTTTTCACTTTTTTTTTTTTCCTGTGCCCTCCTCCCCAAAGTTCAGCTTTTCTGAGGAAAAAAACGTTTGGTTTCATAAATTGTGCCTAATGGTCTCCAAATCAGTAGAGTTCAGACAGTCTATTCTGATCGAGCTCATGTGCAGAAGCTGGTTTTGTTTTGTTTTTTTCTCCACAGTGCAAAGTTTATTCCCAATTTCTCCTCCTCCCTCCCCAGCCCAGAAGATGGGAGGGGCCTCTGAGAACTGGGGAAGGGCCTTGGCCCCCCAGGCCATGCCATGTCTGGCTGGTTCTAACGAGATATAATTCATTGCAATGTAATTCATTTCTTTAAAATACATAATTCAGCTGTTTTTAGTATATTCACAGAAATGGGCCGCTAACACCACCATCTATTTTAGAACATTATCATTACTCCAAAAAGAGACTTTGTAACTATTAACAGTCACTCCCCAGTCCCCGCCCCACTTCCACCAACTGTCCCAGTTTTAGGCAACCCCTAATCTACCTTCTGTCTCTATATATAGATTTTGGTATCTCAGACATTTATATAAGTGGAATTACACAATATATGGCTTTTTGTGACTCTTTTTCTTTCATTTAGCTTGCTTTTAAGGTTTATCCATGTTATGGAATGTGTCAGAATTTTCTCTTTTTATTGCCAAGTAATACTGCATTGTATGGGGAGATCATTTATTTATCCAGTTTATTGAACATTTGGGTTGTTTCCATTTTTGGCTATTTTGAACAATACTACTATGAACATTCATGTACAAGTTTTTGTGGACATATTCATTGATTTATTTTGGGTGTATAGCTAGAATTTCTGGGTAATATAGTAACTCTATGATTAATCTTTTGAGGAACTACCAAACTTTTCCAAAGCGGCCACACTATTTCATATCCCCACTGGCAACATTTGAGGACTCCAATTTCTCTACATATTTGGCAATTTGCTATTATCTGGGTTTTTATTAGAGCCATCCTAGTGGGTATGAAGGTTTTGATTTGCATTTTCCTTGTGGCATGAGCATCTCTTCAGTGTTTAATTGCCATTTGTGTATCATTTTTGGAGGGATACCTTTCAAATCCATTGCCCATTTTTAAACTGAGTTATCTTTTTTATTATTGAGTTGTAAGAGTTATTCATACATTCTGGATATGATTTTCAAATATTTTCTCATAACCCATGTGTTGTCTTTTCACTTTCTTTGTAGTACCATTTGCAGCATGAAAGTTTTTAATTTTGATTGAAGTCCAATTCATCTTGTCAAAAAATGCAAATACTTGGAGAATAAAGCCCCTTAAAAAGTAATAAAACTGAAGCTTCCAAGTAACTTACAGATCTGTGGAGACTTTTTTTTTTTAAGATTTTATTTATTTGACAGAGAGAGAGATCAGAAGCAGGCAGAGAGAGAGGAGGAAGCAGGCTCCCTGCTGAGCAAAGAGCCCAATGCGGGGCTCAATCCCAGGACCCTGAGATCATGACCTGAGCTGAAGGCAGAGGCTTTAACCCACTGAGCCACCCAGGCGCCCCAGGCCTGTGGAGACTTAAAGTCATTTCTATCACGCATTAATGTAGAAAAAAAAATACAGGTAGAACAGATGGAAACTGAGGCTTAAAGAAGTTAAATGCATCTACCAAGATCAGATCAGTTGATTCCCAGCCCACTTCCCTTCTACAGGGCCATCTCCCCTTAACAATGATGTTCAAATGTGTCTAGCCAGCACTTTATAGTTTTCAAATCACTGTCACATACATCATCCTGCTTTATCCAGGGGCTTTTTCCCAATGCCACCTGCCTCATATGTCAGTTATAAACAGATGCTGAGTGAGACCTTATCTTTTGAGTAATGATATTGGCAGGATTTAGTCTCAAAATTATTAAGAGTTGTGTTCCATAGTTTACATGTTAAGTCAGGGTAACAGAAATTTAATTTAAAATATGTGATTCACTGCCCTAAAATGGAAGTAAATATAGAAGGATGACCTATTAAACAATGATCTACATAAATCTGGGCTGCTTATGGGTAGAAAGAACTATATAATGAATAGAAACCGGTGTTTTTAATCTGCTGCTGAGTATAATGTAAATGTACTCAGACATTCATACTGAACTAAAACATAGGGAGAACATTTACTGGTTTGTGGCAGTAACTAGGACAAGCTGCATTTTTTTTTTTTGACATCCTGTAAAAGGTTTTGATACACTAATTCAGTATAAAATGAAATTCATCCACATCTACCAGAAAGAAATTGTAATAGGTCACTGCAACTAATAGCCTAGTACTACAAAGATACTCTATGGATGGGAATGGGGTCTTTTTATTAGCAGTCTTTTTTAGCCCTCTTTTTTATTAGCAGTACAGTATAGAGAAGAGTGTAAGGTTGGAAAACAGTTATCTCAGATCCTTTAGAGAAAGATTAAGGGTGAATAGATGGAGGAAAAAGTGAATGGGCTTACTATCAAAGACCTGGAAATTTGGCTAAACTAGATATCTTTGGGCAAGGGAATTTTTTGGTAGGCTTCCATTTCTTACCTAACAGCTGGAAATAACCATATCTGCCCTTCCTCACAGGTTACTCTGAATCTGAAGTGAAACAATGCTTGATTGTAATTTCATAACTACAAAATAGCAAACAGATACAAAATAGTATTGTTAGCTGCAACTAACAACTTCAACACTGCAGCAGGAAGTTAAAGAGGGTAAAATGAGTTGGAGGAGCTGGGAGGGACGTGAGAGATGCGTAGTAAAACTGGCTCTCGTTGAAGAAATCCAAAGGATTCCAACCTGGAAAACTCACAGAGATATTAAGGATTAAGGGGTCCATGTAAAATAAAAATCCTTCTGTTCAACTCCCACTTAGAATGTTACAAGGCACTTTATGATAGTGCAAACCACTCCAAAATGTATTCTGTCTTAGGAACAAGATTGAACTATAACTTTCAGCCACCTTCTCCCTTTATTTTCCTCTTGTGTTGAACTGTAATTAAAACAATCTTGTGAAATATTTTTTAATCAAGATTTGTTTGTTCTTTTATTTTAGAGAGCAGGGGGAGGGGCAGGGAGAAAGAGAGAGAGAGAGAGTCCTAAGCAGACCCCGCTGCTGACTGTGGAGCCCGAAGGGGGCTCGATCTCTCAACCTTGAGATCATGACCTGAGCTGAAACCAAGAGTCAGCTACTCAACAACTGTGCCACCCAGGTGCCCCAACCTTGTGAAATATTTTGAATGTTTTATGAAATCTAAATACAGACTGAATACTGTATCTCAATGAACATACAGTTTCAGAATTGAGGTGTGCTGGAAATGAAAAACACATCGATTTCCAAGATTTAGTAGAAAAAAAGAAATTAAATATCCCATTAATAATTTTTAATATTGGTTACATGAGGAAATGGATATTTTTGATATGTTAATTTAAATATTATTAAAACTGATCTCAGGTAGGTCTTTTTACTTTTCTTAACGTGACTACCTGAGAAGTTAAAAAAACTACATGAGTGGCTCCCCTTTCCTTTTTATCAGACAGTGCTGATTTAGAAAACAGCACGCTCCCAGGCGTAGATGACAGTGTACAAAGAATCAAATAAGAATTTTCTCTGTAACGGCAATCTCATAGGCAAAGAAAACCCATATACCACTTGTTGAAGGTTCAGGCAAAAGTAGCCCATATTAAGAAAGAGAGATAATACTGGCTTCCTTACCCAGCCCAGAGCAAGACCACACCCAGGAGGAACCATTCAAACTGGGGACCTCACAGTGAGAAAGGTGCACAGTGTGCGCAACCCAGAGCAAGTCAAAAAGAACTACTGAAAGGCAAGAATGGGGAGGGGGGCGGTAGGGATGGGAGGAAATAAAAGAATGAAATCCAAGAAAGGACTAAAGAGGAATAATTGTCTGCAAAGGATGGGGGAATTAGTTGGCATGACAAAGGAGGTTGTAACTAGAAATAATGGGATAAAAATAAGAAAGGACAATTTGGACTCAAGGCATTTTAAGTTGAAGAAAAACTAGAAAGGGCTTAGGGGGTGAGAGGCTGTTTCAGGCTTGACAGAGGAATGGAGGACTAGATCTAGAGGTCTTTCCAGCTCGGATTCCTAAAATTCCCTCTTGGTGGTGCACTACTATGCTGACGGAGGTGAGCTCAGAAGGCAAAGGAGGAGCTGGGTCAACAAATGGGATGGTAAAAATTTGTACCTGGGACAGCACGGCAGTGACACCTGCCTCTCTGCTCCTCTGGCTTCCTGAAGCATCATTTTGGTAACCCTGGTGTGTGTCCCCTCTTGGGAACCTCTCTACGGTCCACTGGATACCCACTTGTGTCTGCACAGAAACTTCACCACGAAGAGCATGTCACAAGGCAAATCCACTAAATGACTCGCCGTGCAAGTACAAACCAGCAAACCAGGTACACGTATTTGTTCCTGACTGTTCCTTTCTCCACTATGCTTCCTTCATGAGACAGAGGCGGAAGGAGATGAGTCCAGCCCTGAAGACCGAAAACAGACTGACACTAGGCACCAAACCTACTTCTTCCTCAACAGCCTTCTTGGACTGTGCAGAGACTCCTCACAATTACTAAGATGGGAGACGTTCTTGATGGGCCAAGATAGATCACTCACTTAATTATGTGATAAATACTAGTTATCATCAACATTTTCATAATTTCACCTCTGCTCCAATGGAGGTTCACAAAAAAAGCCATGCATTTCCAAAATCAATAGAAAGGAAATGACTACCTTGTATTAGAAAGGAACTCTTCATTATTATCAAAGGTATCTGTGTGGTGGTGGAGAGGGGGATTATCTCATCCCTCTTTCCTCACTTTAATCTCCTTACTATTAAAGAAAAAAAAAATCAAGACCAGAAAATGATACTCCGAGCTCCTGCACACCCATCTGTAGTAGTTTCCCCTTGTTCTGTGCCTTTCTTGAATGTGAAATGTAGATAGGGTAGCTCTCATTTTCACGAATTAGCACAGATGTGGGCCTTTTTAAGTAGTACTCTAACTAAGAGCATGGATTCTAAAATCAGAGTACCAGGGTCCAAACCCTGGCTCCCCCACGTAAGATGTATATGACTTGGGGGCAAGTACCTTTTTTCTCTGAGCCTGTTTCCTCATCATTAAACTGGGTATTGTCTCTCTCATAGGGTTACTTAGAGAAGTGGATGAGCGGAAATACATAAAATTCTTAGCATAGTGTCATACACATTGACACATATTCTTTATCATTACTGTTTCCATTGCTGTTGTCATTGTTATTATCAATACCAGAGTTAGCCCTGATATGTCCCCAGATAGCTATTAGGGCAACATAAGCAGTTAAAACAAGTGTAAGCAGAAATGTAAAGAGATCCCGTACTCTGTAGGACAGTAGCCACTTGTCATACCTGCCAAACATTCACTGGAGAGGAGACCCCACTCTACTCCGCATAATGACTCTTGAACCTCAAAATCAGATGGCTTGGACCAGTCTATTTGAAATAGCCATTGCATAACTCTGTTAAGGCTAAACTGGGATAAATTATTAGCATGGCCCTGGAACTGTGCTCCATTGTGCAATCAAGAGATTCTGTATGGTTTTACTTTTCGTTCGAAAAAAAAAATATATCAGAAACTAGAACCAGAAAACATTTGGAATTTTATTTTAGTCCATGGCCAGATCTTACAACATCAGTGATTTAAACCAGGCATAGAATATGAACTCAACGAGGCCTCTAATATTTCTGCATTACTTGGTTAGGGCGAACAATATAGATACTGGCTGTCGTGGAAACTCCACGGCATGGGACGTCTGAGGAGCTCTGCTCGTCCACTGAAGTCTCAGTTTCACAGTTCCCCTCCCGGCAAGCTGGGATAACTTAATACTACGGCGCTGAAGTCTTCGGCACCAGGAGTGCAAAATGAAAATATTAAATGTAATAAGCTCAGAGACTACAATCAAAGCCACATTGACTGCCAAAGAAGCCAAATGACAATGATGTGAAGCAAAGGGAAGGAACTCTGTATTTGCCCTGGTTTACATTTCCAAGAAAATGACAGCAGAAGAAAGAATTAGGTATGTAACTCCAATATCCCATGAGCTGCGGCCTCCTTTCCAGGAGTCTTCGAGAAGTACACAAAGGATTTCGTAAGTCCATTATGAACTGACTTTCTAAATGTGGCTACGATGATGCGCCTGGCACTGCTCTTCCTGAAAGAGGAAGCTGTTGATTTGCATCTTCTACGCTGTCTTTTTGAAAGAGCCATTAAGGGAAGCAGCATAGCCACAAACAAGTACCTGAAAAGAATGGGATCAAGGCAGTGGTATAAAGCTTTGTCCTGGCAATCTGAATGCAGGTGTGAGAGACACACACCAGGTGGCTAAAAGGCTTCTTTGTTTGAAGCTGTCAGTAGGAGAACCTGATTCATCTCATGCCCCATCCCTAAACTCCCTTTTAACTATGTCAAGACATCGCCTCACATCAGGAAGTCTGCAATGACATGGCTATGTGCTAAGCTCAGTTAATGTGGCCCTAGGTTTAAACACTTCAGGTTGAAAGTGGATAATTGGTGGTAGTGGATTTTAAAAGCTCACACAGGTGCCTTTGAAAAGAGGTCAAAAGTCAAGTGCATCTCTCCTGAGAGTACCGGGGAGCCCTTCCTAAGGAGATCAAAATTCTTTTACACAAACCCCCAGGGTCTTGTAAGAACTGTTATTAATTTAGTTCTGTATGTTCCAAATAATGGAAAAACGATACCACATGTGTATATGACCAGTAACCTGGGCATATTTGTTCCAGAGAGGTAGATGTTAGATAGATTTTCACCTGGCACTTCTGGATTGCTAATGAAGTAATCCCTTTCTACCAGGGCAAAACTGGGAGTTCGGGTCAGGGGAATGAACCTTGAAAATGGTGAAAAGCCTGCGGGAGAAAAGGACATAAACATAGGAATGTGTTGTCATACACCGAATGCATTTGTAAAGCCCAAGAGCTTTAACAATAGCTCATAAAAAACAAACATTTCTGTATATATTCTGACTTCGAAAATAATGTTATTAGGTGCTTTTTCTCCTTTTCTTTAATATATTACAAAGTAGCATCATCACAGCATATCTTATGTGTTTTGAAAAGTACGCCAACCCCCTAACTATTAATTGGTACATTTCGAATAGCATTGGGAAGACTTTCTGGCTCAGTTTGGAGGTCTTCTCCGGTGTCTCTTTATTTTTTGTTTCTTCTACTTATTAGATATTTTTATTCAATGTATCGGCAAGTCTACTACACTTAAGATGTGTCATTTACTAAAATAGTATATTTGAAGCTAACATTCCAACAGGGGAACATAATTAAGTAAATTCAATGTTTTGGCATATACCCAGTGCAAAATACTTAATTTTGTATCTTTTGCATCTGCATTAAAAGCCCACAATAGTTTATCCATAATGTTTTTATTTTTTTTAAGATTTTATTTATTATTTGTTTGAGAGAGAGACAGAGAGAAAGCAAGAGTGAGCACAAGCAGGATAAAAGGCAGAGGGAGAAGCAGGCTCCCTGCTGAGCAAAGAGCCCAATGCGGGACTCCATCCCAGGACCCTGAGATCATGACCTGAGCCAAAAGCAGACACTTAACCGACTGAGCCACCCAGACACCCAGATCCATAACGTTTTTAAAAGCTTCCTACGTAGCCCTTAAAATGGCTATTTAAAAAAAAATTCCAAGTGTTGGTGAGGATGAAGAGAAATTGGAACCCTGTGCACTGTTGGTCAGAGTGTAAAATATAGTGCAGCTGCTATGGGTCCTTGAAAAATTAAAAAGAGGATTACCATAGGACTCAACAATTCCTCTTTTGAATATATACCCCCAGGAATTGAAAGCAGGGACCTGAGCAAATATCTGTATACCCAATGTTCGGAGCAGCACTATTTGAAATAGCCAAAAGATAGAGTCTGTATATATGATGGAACGTTATTCAGCCCTTAAAAGGAAGGAAATCCTGACACATATTACAACTTGCGTGAACCCTGAAGCCATTATGCTAAGTGAAATAAACCAGACACAAAAAGATAAGTAATAGTAAGATTCCACTTAAATGAAGTACTTAGTGAAATTCATAAAGACAGAAAATAGAATGGTGATTTCCAGGAGCTAGGAGAAGGGAAAAGGGGGAGCCACTGTTTCATGGGCTTGAAGTTTCAGTAAAGGTTCTGGAGGTGGGGGCGCCTGGGTGGCTCAGTTGGTTCAGTTGGTTGGGCGACTGCCTTCGGCTCAGGTCATGATCCCGGAGTCCCCGGATCGAGTCCCATGTCGGACTCCCGGCTCTGCGGGAAGTCTGCTTCTCCCTCTGACCTTCTCCCCTCTCATTCTCAGTCTCTCTCTCTCTAATAAATAAATAAAGAATCTTTAAAAAAAAAAAAAAAGGTTCTGGAGGTGGATGGTATAAAGGGACGCACAAGGTGAGTCTCCTTAATGCCCCTGAAATGCATACTTAAAAATGGCTACAATGGTAAAAATTTATCCAACATAAATTTTAAATAGAAAATTTTATTTTAAAAACCCTTCATAAAAAAAAGAAAAGAAAAAACAACAACAAACCCTTCATAGATACATTAGTGCCCTGGAATGAGCATCTGGATTGGATGCACTTGCTTGATTGACTGCACTTAACAAGTCTGATGCACTGTTACTAATCAAAAGAAAATGTGCTTCTTTCAAGATCTTAAAAAATCCAACTGGCTTGAGCAAACAGATAAAAACAAGGGTGTAGCTGACATTTTGAGATTGGTACACAAATTCTTGGATCCACTCACTCTATATTTATAATTAGGAAAGAATGTTTGTCACTAAAATTCTTAATGAAAATCACAGGTTTGTTTTAGTAGTTTTGCCACGAAATCATGGTTTCACTCAAGAAAAGGAGAAAATAGAGGGAAAAACCCCTTTAGAAATAACACTTTAATTCAAATTTAATGTTAAACACACATGTTCATGGTATGTAGCAAAGCAAAGTTAAAAGCATAAAAGTAATACGACATTTGATTAACTGGTATTAAACTGAACGTGTTAATTGCAGAGAAGAAAGACTTGCCAAGGCGTGTTAGAAACTGAGCTTCCAATTTGAACTCAGAATACAAAGGAAGTGGCTCTAAGAACGGAGTAGCTGCTCTAACATTTACACAAGTCCAAGAAATTCCAAGCTCAAATCCCAGGAACATAAGTCTATTTATTCTACTTAAAGTGTTAACAGAAGACAGTTCAATTAACAGCATGTAACATTTTTTTGAGAAGACCTCAAAATCCCTTAACTTGCCAATAATAGTTTAAAGACTCCACCGTGTTTTAAAGGCTGGGAAAGGATTTGGTCTCTACAGAAAAGGAGATTGCCCTTGGAGAGCTTGCTAAAGACTTTGGTTAACCAAGAAGCTATAAAGGCTGATGTTCTCATTATTACTCACATATCTTTCACTGTTGATAGATCACGGTGGTTCATTTGATTGCTTATAATTAGCAGTATCCTCTGGTAGAATTTCACCAACAAGGAGAAAGTTACAGAACCCGAGCCTTCCAATCCCCACTTTCTCAGAAAATTTTCACCTACCAGTAAGAGAATGATAGCTATGACAACAATAATAATAATCAGAGAGAGAGGATGGTCACAGATTGGTAAGTCACATTTGATTTCTGTCTTTCGGTGGCTTTCAGTCTCATGATTAAAAACTTTCTTAAACAAGACGCACATCTACACACACATACGTACATACATACCGACATACATACATACAACTTTAGTAATTTTGGTAAAATTTAGAACCATAAAGGCTGAAGCTTTCAGTAGGATTAGTTGTGGGACTGCTCTCCATTAACCTTAATAAGCATTATTGGTAAGTTGTTCGCTGAGTTACTGACAAGTATCTTTCCCTGGTTTTGATATTGGGTACATAAAAACCTGCTAGATTACAAATTTCATGAAGTCAGAGACGCTGTCTGCCATGTCCGCCAACTAAATCCTCATCTCTTAACACAGTGTTGGTTCATGTTAGGCACTCAAAACAAATATGGTGGAATGAATGAATGAATGAATGAATAGAAAAACAAAAGCAGGTGATGTCACTGACAACCTTGGAAGCAAGTACAACTTGGAAGAACTTAAAAACAAATTATGAAATGCTTACTATGTGCCCAGCACCATTCTAAACGGTTTACATGGAAAAATTAATTTTCTCCTCAAAACAGTCTTATGAAGTGGTCCTACCATGGTCTGCACATTGCAGTTGAGGAAACAAACTGCAGAAAGCATAGTCTGGTTTCAGAATCTACACTCTTACTCTTACTCATTACACAAAAAACTTAAACCAAGATTGATAATGCAAAAAGTAGCAGGAATTTCGGCCCTCCCCTTCCTAAAAATAGACTTTGAATGTATAACATTTTGAAAGTATAAGGGGGGGGGGTCACTTCAATCAGAAATCCACATAGGAAAAAAAAAAAAAAAGAAATCCACATAGGCATGAAAATAGAATTACGGGGAGGAAATAGCAATGTCTTAAGGCATCAGACAGAGCAATGGTTCTTTAAAATCACTTCCTCAGAACCACCAAATATTAGAGAAAGAAGCCTAGGGGGCCGTCTATTCCTGCTCTTCCCTTTGTGAGAGTTTAGACCAATAGCTGGCAAGTTGTGCTGTGTAAGTGCTGTTGTCCCTTCTTCCACATAGACCACATAGTTCCACATAGTGGTCACATTTTTCATACTTCAGTTCTTTCGGATATTCAAGGGATGGCCAACGCCATCGCAAGTACCTATAATATCAGAAAACAATTTCTTACATTGAAATGGAATACAGATTGGTACTATCCCTGCCTCACATGGGCAATTCAGAACAACTTTTGTATAAAACTCTCTTCTACAGGAGAGTACCTCATTATTTGAAGGTACCACCTTGTTCCCTCAAGTGTTCATCTGACATCCTTAGGTTCAGCAACCACCCATTTGATGCCATGAATTCAAACTCTCTTCACCAGAATACCCTACTCTGGATACAATCTAATCAGACATTACGCCTCCCAAATTATGGCATCAGAATCGAACCTGATATCGCAGCTGCTTTGTGACCAGGGCAGCTCTTTAAGGGATTATTAGGTCTCACGATCTGGAAACTATTTCTATTAATGTGCGCTATTATTATGCTAGCCATTTCTATGTTTGCATCACACCATTCGTTCAGAAAAAATGAAGGGCATCACACCATTCATTCAGAATAAAATGGAAGTCATCTAAAGCCCCTGACCCATTACCATATGCCTTTTCACTTGTGTTTGCGAAGTTAATTCTTTAACTATTTGATTTTACTTTTACTGAATTAAATTTCATCTGTTTGGATCTAGAATTTTGAGATGACTTTGTATTTGATTTCCATGGTTAGATGCAAATTTTACAATAAGGAAAGTAAAACTTAGGTTTGGTCACTTGCCCAGATCTCTTCTAAGTTGGTGGGAGGGGCCCTGGAAATGTGTCCCTGTGGTCTTCAGCTTTTGTAGAATTAGCATAAGACATTTTAGCTGTCATTAGTTCTGGATCTTTCCACTCCCTCTTTCCCTCTGTCACACATGTCCTATGGCCCTCAGCACAGAAGTATGTGGGAATGGAGGAAAAACAAGATGTGAAATATAGGCAGCCCAAAAGTTAATCTGTGGAAAATTCTTCCAAATCTCACAGCTCATATATGAAAGGAACTTATGGAAGTTTCCCCAAATTTGACAACTCTAAAAATTAACATAGCATTACCAAAATAAATTTCAATTAATCATGCTAGAGACAACTATCTTTACATTCTCTTGTTAGAAAGACATTGTAAAACTACTACCATATGAAAAGACCATCAGAGTAAGTAGCCAAAAAATGAGGGGTAGAAGGGCAATGTGAAGATATGTCCAAAAGTTACAAATAAAATTGCCTATGTATTCTCCTCTATAATGTAGTGTTTTTAGATTTCTAGATCAGTGGTTTGCTGTATTTTTTCATTTACTAAATAAATAGAATACAGATTCTAAATATTGATTCTTACCCAATTTTGTTTTTTTGTTTGTTTGTTTGTTTGTTTGTTTGTTTTAAGACTTTATTTATTTAGGGGCACCTAGGTGGCTCAGTGGGTTAAGCCTCTGCCTTTGGCTCAGGTCGTGATCTCAGGGTCCTGGGATCGAGCCCCGCATTGGTCTCTCTGCTCAGCAGGGAGCCTGCTTCCCCCTCTCTCTCTGCCTGCCTCTCTGCCTACTTGTGATCTCTCTCTCTCTCTCTCTCTCTGTCAAATAAATAAATAAATCTTAAAAAAAAAGACTTTATTCATTTATTTGACAGAGAGAGAGATACAGTGAGAGAGGGAACACAAACAGGGGGAGTGGGAGAGGGAGAAGCAGGAACCCTGCTGATCAGGGAGCCCAGCACGGGGCTTGATCCCTGGGATCACCGCCCAAGTCAAAGGCAGAGGCTTAACAACTGAGCTACCTAGGTGCCCCTAGTACCCAATTTTGTATGTGTAATTTTGTATTCTTTTTCTAATGAGATCTCTTCCCCAATTCTCCTCCTGTGATGCCCCCCTCACCCCTACCTCACCACCTCATAGGTAAGCCTCAGGCCCTACACAACCTAAATCTACTTCTACCTATCTTCAAATATTTTATTTCCTACATATTGCAGTACATGTCGCCTAAAGAGGTTGAGGCTCTGAGGTTCAAATCTAAGTTGAGTTGTTGAACCAGCTAAAACAGAATTGCACAACACTATCCCACATGTACAACCTACCCCCACAGGCATCTTTAATCCACTTGTACATTGTGGGAGATGCAGTTGAATCCAGTATCACTCGCTAATATCATTACACATTTTATAGCCATCCTAATGTACAAAACTGGCACTATTAAGAAAAATAAAAATGAAGTTGTCACAACATGACTTGCAGGAATTATTCCATTCTTTTCAAGTTGTTAGCAAACCACATAGTACCTGTTATAGAATTTTACCAAGCTGTGATATCTGGAGAGTTTATCAATATCGATATAAATATCAGCCATGAAAATTAAAATCTATTCACAAGCACAGAGTTTTCACAGAATCTTCACTGTTGACAACAGCAAAGAGCTAAAAATTCATAAGTAAAATCTATAACCTAAATATAACTTAAAATATTTGGGGAACTGACAATGTACAGGAAAACTATGATCATTCCTCCTGCACGCTTGCCTCTAAATGTGGAATTTATATATTTGTACAATGTATAAAAAGAGGTTCATGATCAGAGAGAAGCAACTAGATTTCTTCACTACCATCAGGGGCTCTTTATTCTACTATCAATCAAAGACAATCCCAAAGATCAGCTGAGAAAGGGGTCAGCTGAGAAATCTTGCAAATTTCAAAGCTGCTATAGGGCAAGAGGATAAAGGGTTCCATCTTATTTCTTACAGTCTATCTGCTCATGAGCCCATTCTTTGATCTGCTATTTCTTGTGACAATTACACCCTTTTTGTTTCACTTGTTTGCACACCCACCAGAATTGGCCATTGTTTTGGTTTGGCAAATTACTCAATAAAATAAAATTCATATAAAACACCAACTAGAGAAGCAGTTCTTCACCCAGCTAGCACATTCCACACACCAGGGGAGATTTTATAAAACTGACACCTGGACTCCATCAGAATCTCTAGTGTTGGGTCCCAGCATCATAAAGAGCTTCCAGGTAATTCAAACATGAGTCCAAGATTGAGAACCAGGCAGCAAAATATTGGATGAGCCCATCCAGAAGATGGAGGAATGGTAGAGCCGCAGTAAAACCATCAATTCATTTTGTTCTACTCTTATGAGTGCAGTCAAGTAAGAAAGGGTGACCATGAAGGTTTGCCAATAAATTGTAGTGACTCTAAGGAGTCTCAAACTCAGATCTAGAGGGGCTGGATGTAAAAAAAAAACAGAGATTCCCCACTGTGGCAAACAGGAGAGAGTGCAAGCTCTATCGAAAGGGGGTGGCTGTGATTCCGTTCTCACCAATTATTACTGTGCAGAATGTGAGCCATTGTTGCTGAGTATTTTAGTCTTTCAAGAGAAATCAGATAGGATTGTGTGTGTGTGTGTGTGTGCCTTTGTGTGTGTGAAATCTCCTGAATTTTCAATGACAGTTCAAAAAATCTTAAGACGTTGAAAAGGCAAAAAAAAAAAAAGCAGTCTGCCAAGTGGACCAGAGCCTTTGACATGCACCACCCAGGGCCCAATTCCAAGTGCTGGAGCTATAGGATCCAGGGGCATGCCCTGCGGTGACTGCAGGGTCTGGAGCATCCTGCCTGAGTTGTCAGTCCTGTACCAAGGCCCTAAAATGAACAAATTAGACACTGAACATGTGACACACAACAAAAGTACGTATTTCTCCACACTGTCATTTATCCCTTAAAAATATTACCTCACACTGCCATTAAAAAAGAAAATGAGTACTTGCTTGAAAACCACATTAAAGTCATTTTGAGAGATGTGAGATCATAAAATTCTGTTCTAAAAATGGACACATCATGGAACACACATTCATGAGGCTGTCCCTCCAGGCTTGCCCAGGAATAGGAGTGTTAGTAGGAAGGGAGTAGATGGTTACTACTTTTCTGTGAATATTAAAATCGATAGTTAAGAGAAAAGAGTCCATTCTACCCTTTAGGGAAAACAAAACAAAACAAAACAAAACCTAACAGGTAAAATATGAAAATCACATCAATCAGCTCAAAGTAATACTTATTTTCAGCAATATATTTTTTTAATTTCTGAAGATTTTTATATTATTTATATGAATGCATTGAACTGGGGCAATTAGGCCATATCTCAGTTCCTTATTTTTTTACGCTTATTTACTTACTCGCTTATTTATTTGTAAATAATCTCTACACCCAAGGTTGGGCTCAAACTCAAAATCCCAGATCAAAAGTTGCACTCTCTAACAACTGAACCAGCCGAATGCCCCCATATCTCAGGTCTTGCTTTTACTAAGTGCATAACTATGAACAAAAATTTGAATTCAGTCACCAAATGTCTCAAACTAATAATACACACGATTGCTCAAAAAATTAAATTAGTACAATTTAAAGTACCTTGTGTATAGTAGATGTTAACATTTGGCTTAATGCTTATGAAAATAATTATTATATATGAACTGACACTATATAAAACAGCAACCCATTTTATGAGGGATTCTGAGGCTACCACTGTTCAATTTTCACTGCTTTACTATCTCATAAGGTATACGAATTCGGTCTGCAATGTTATTGAGCTCCAACAATATTTAGGCTAACATGTTCAGAACTGTAGAGATCCCAAGAAAATCAACATAGGGTTCTTCCATGAAGGAATATATATTTCATTCGTGTATTTATCCAACCAACATTTAATGAGCATACACCATGTGCCAGGTACTGGATAATGAGGACACAACTCTGCGTAAGACGAAAACTATTCCAGTTCTCGTGGAACTTAAAACATAGCGAAGCTAGTTAAACAATGAACAAATAAGAAAATTAAGTAATAATAGCTGCTATAAAAAAAAAAATACAATGGCCTTCTGTGCTAGAGAGTGATTGGGGAGCCTACTTCAGGTTAGGTGGTCAGCCCAGAAAGGCTAGTCTTAAAGGACAAAAGAAAGCTGGTCATGCAGAGCTAGTCTGGGGAAGAGTGTTCCCTAGGACGGGAACCAGCCTGGCATGTTTGGAGAGAGTTAAGAGGGCACAAAGGGGTGAGTCAAATGGGCAAAGGGACGAACTGTATGAGGTGAAGAAGGAAAAGTCAGCAGATCCATACCATGTAGGGACTCATCGCCAGAGTAAGGAATGTGAGTTTTTTTGCAGCAAGGAAAGCAAGTACCCAGCTCTATTTCTAAGGAATATTAAATAAGTGCCTGAAAACAAAGTGCTGCCGAAATGCAGACCAAGGCTGTTAATTCTGCCTCGAGGGGGTTTGGAAAGCTTGAAGGGAGAAGTGGATTTGAACTGAGCCTCAGAGGACAAGCATAACTTAACTTGTAAGGAAGCACCGCAAGACGGAAGGGGCATTCTAGGACGGGAACACTGTAAAACGAAGAATACAGGCACTTAGTGGTCTGAGATGGTTGGTGTGGGAACCTAGAGAAAGGTGCAGGAAGGTTAAGCCAGAATGGGAGAATCCTGGGTGGGGAAGAGTCTTTAATCCAGACAGAGGAAAGAGGGCCTGGTCTACAGACTTGAGAAACCACATAGAATATTGTGAGAATGAAACCTGAAGCAGATGGGATAGATCTTTTTTTTTTTTTAATTTATTTATAGTGATGTGTACATTAGAGACACTTAAAAAATACCTGTGAATTGGTTGGACACCAAGAGTGACTATGAGTCTTCTCCTAGTGCTCTATTACTGTTACTTGGGCATGGCTAATCTCCATACTCATTTCAATATTCTAAAATATATTCAGATTTCTCAGAAGGCAATCCGATAATAAGACACACACTCTTTGGTCCAGCGTGTACACTTTTTTTTTTTTTTTTAAGTACATCTGGGCCCAAGGTGGGGCTTGAACTCATGACCCTGAGATCAAGAGTCACATACTCCACTGACTGAGCCAGCCAGGCATCCCTGGTCTAGTATGTACACCTTTAAAAGTTATACAGCCTATAGAAATACTTATACAATTACACATAAATTATACGTGCAAGGATGTTCAGCATGGATCCAACGGCATGAGTAAGGCATTCATGAGGTGAGCCTCTCACCTTTCTCAGGGTAAACTGATTGAAAAGTGGTCATTTTTGGGGGGGCTCAGCTGGTTAAGCATCTGACTTTGGCTCAGGTCATGATATCAGGATCCTGGGATAAAGCCCTGCATGGGGCTTCCCCACTTGGCAGGGGGTTCTGCCTGTCCCTCTCCCTCTGCCCCTTACCCTACTCACTCTCTGTCTCTCTCTCTCAAATACATTTTTAAAAAATTAAAAAAAGAAGAAAAGTAGTCATTCTGTATATTTGGTGTGTTCTGACTTGGAAGTGATAACACACATTTCTTTTTATTGGGAATAATATAAACTCAAATGGCAGTTATACTCTGTTTGTAAAACTGAATGCAGCCAATTTCCTGGACACCAAGATGTTCTAAGCAGCATTATCAAAGGGAGCAGGATTCTGTGCCCCAGATTTTAACAAAAACATACAAAAAGTGGAAGGCCTCGAATAAACGCATCATTACCCATCCAAGTAGACCAAGCTAACATTTTGCAATGTTTTGTCAAAGTTAGAAAATCCATTTAACAGTATCAACAAGCGAATTACTTTCTTAACTAAAAACTATAAATCCCCATCACATCACTTTACACAAGGAATTACTTGTAAGTAACAAATGTATTTTAGTCATATTTAAAATTTCCGTACTCCGCAGTGGTGTTACACATAGTCCATGCTTTAATAAGTAAGCTCATTAGGTAAATAGACATAAGGCCTTAGTTAATTGATGACTGTTGCTGATTATCACAGAATTTTTGAATCATAAAAGCAAAACCTGACTCTATTCATGAAATCCTACACTTTTAACATTAATTATCCTCTTTGGGGGTGGTGACCTGTCCTCTATCCCAGTCATGGAGAAAGCTGTAAGATTTTTTGATCTCAGTTCTTATGGCAACTGAAACATAAATTCCTCATTCTGTCATTCCATATTGGTAGCCCCTCCTAAATTGATATTTATCAATCACCATCTTGATGATGGCTGATTTTTATGAGCAGTGAAATCAATTATCTTTTCTATCACTCTTTGGTATTTTATTGTAAGTGAGAGCAAGGACATCAATTCCTTTTTGTAAGTAAGAGGCAGAGACATAACATACCCATAACCAAACTTAACTCTCTTTTTCTCTTCGCACCCAGTTTTTCTTTTTTTCCAACAGTTCAACTTAAGACCAAAAATTCAGATTACAGTCAGACTCTTAATGTTAAATGCATTTTCACAGAGGCGTGTGCCTGTGAAAGAAATTTTATCGGAACAAATGATCAGTTGCATTTTTAAAATCAACTCCTACACAAACTGCTGGGTAAATTGCCAAAGGGTTCACTGCTTCCCATGCTAGGACAGAGGGCTAATGACACTCAAGAAGTGAGTTAAATATTTCAGATGATCAAGTTTCACAACCTAGCAGCTTAATTTTTAAAAAACTCAAGTGAGATAATATAATAGCAATTTCAGGATAATAACAGCTATTCCGATTCTCTTTCCTGGCTTCATGGGACTACATTTTTAATCATTCCATTTAAAAAGTTAATCACTCATCTGATTAGATAGAAAATACGTATTTTTTAATCCTTCTTACTGAGCAACAGATTCATACCACAGTGTTTTTTCCATTGTGGACCAGAATTTACAGACTTTATAATTTTTAAACTATTGGCTGGAGCAATTCACCAGCTGTAATGAAACTACCTTAGTAACTCCTTTGTTGTTTGAGCCAGTGATGGCAAATCCTCCATAGCCGACTCTAAACCCTTTCCTAACCACTGATTATCCAGGTTGACCAGTAGTAATATTAACAGCTCTAGATACCTCACCTCTACATTTGATCAGTTTCACTTACTAGCAAATGAACAATACTATTTACTTACCTATGGGAGATATTTATCCAGCTTGCTGAAGAAATAAGTTTCTCTCATAAATCGATTTTAAAACTACACAGCACACGATCAAGTGCTGAACAAAATGAGCCTGCTCTTTGGTTATGTCCATTGACCTAACCTTAACCAGCATGGATGCTGTTGTATATCTGAAGAATCACAGTGAAGAGGAAAGAAAACTTAGGCCAGTGGATAGAGTGATAAGTAGTATCTCAATAAACTATGGTTCTTAAGGCAAATGGAGGAGCTGTGAGACTTGAGAGAGCAAACAACTTCCTTTCCAAGATCAGTGTAAATTGATAATTCAGAGAAGTTGGGCTTTGCTGCCTCCAGGCAAAGTCTTAATTTTCCATTGAGAGTAATCCGCCACCATTTCGAATAAGTGTGCACCTCACACCATGTTCTATAGTCAGAGAAAGAAAACAACAACAACAAAACTCATGAGCACTTTGCTCATGAGAAAAATAAGCAAAACCAAAAACAAAGACAAAAACAGAGATAAGATGTCTACCTCTAGTCCTCCAAATAGAGGAAACTTTGAACCCTTCCCCATAAGTTACTATCCATCCCCCTAACAAAAACAGCTTTTTTCCCTGATGCTTTTGCAATGGATAAGATATGACAATCAAGTGAAGAAACTACTCCTTTTCTTTCCACCATGTACAGATAAACTCTAACCTTAATAGTTTTATCCCTTCGATAGCTATTCTAAGCAACAGGACTCAATGGAATGAAAGAACAAGTGTTACTCAAAACATCTCTTCAGGAAGGAACACCTTGAAGTGTAATCTCAGAATATTTTTGTCCAGGAAGTTGAAGCAAATGAAGAGGAATTTAACATGGTTGGAATTTCCCAGAGTCTTTACTTTTCACTTACCTATCTAACACACACACAAGAAAATTCATCTCTGAAAAGACATAAAACAGACACTTTCAAGAACTACATCTAAAGAAGCCTGTGGTACGGAAGTTATTCCCAACTTGAAACTTCAAGAATTCATTTTCAAATTCATTCTCAAAATACGTGAGATCAACCAGGACAGAGTATTACTTGACTTAATGAAGTCAGTAGATTAATTTTTCTTCCTTTCCAGGTCCAGAGATGGCTGAATCAGCCCAGGTGTCATGACCTTTTAAAGGATAAGAAATCCTTTCAGGGCATGAGAACCAAGATGGCATCCTTCTCTGGAAGCATGGTTATATACTTCCTGTCTGGACAAATAAATTTTAATGTGTGGTAGGAGAGTAAGCCATCCAACAAAAGAACCAAGATCAAGACAATAAATTCAATATGCTTTTAATAATGAACTTCAGATGTTTTCTCTTACGGTACTAAAAGAAGTGCAACTATAGCATCAGGATGACATTGGCTGTTATATTTTATCTCTTGGGGACTTTAAAGCCCTCTAATTCTTCTAATACAGGACAGCCTTTATATCTTTTTAGCTCCCTCTCATCCAATCTCTACAATTCTTGGTTATCCAAAAACCTCAGCATCTTGATTTATCTACTTTAAACGTAATTATTTTGTCTATGTCCCTCTGAAAGTGTGATAGCCAGTACTGATTATAATAGTCTCTGCGTATAGCTAGAAAAGAGCAAAGCAGAGGAGGATTGCCACTTTCCCCAAACTAGAAACAATACTTTTACCAATACAGTCTAAAAAGACATTAACTTTGTTGGCAGCATTGCCACTAAGTTGACATACATTATATAACTAAAACTCCTAAACTTCTAAATTATATAAGCTAAGGACCCAATGCTATAATCTTTGAAGGAACCCAGAAATTCACTTCATAATCTAATCTCCATTTATGTCCTTATTTTCATCTAATAATATCTAATAATCTTCAAGCACCATCATTAAAAATTTCTATCACTCCATAACTTGTTAGCATTTCATATTTTTGTATTATTTAATTAGCATTTTTATAATAGTTGTCAAATGTATGTATTTGTTCATGTTAACACATTAAGCTACATTTTGATTTAAATAAATTGGGATAAACCTACCATATCTTAAAACGTCATGTCTAGGAAAAACATCCCAACCTCCAAATAACAAACCCAAAAGGATTTTAGGAAGCCTAAACTTATTTTGAATAAGGACTACACCGACTGGAGGACTAGAGGACTAGAGGACTACACCGACTGGAGCATCTATACTTTCACTAACACTTGTGTTCTAATTGGAATCACAACATGATATCAATCTTAACTCTGTTTTCCTGCCTTCGCACTCCATCCAAAACTATTTAGTCTTCTCCAGCACTTGTCTTTATGTAACCATGAACTATTTATAGATAAGCACGATTTGCAAACAATGTTTCAGGAGTCCTTTCCTAGCTTGGTGGCACGTGGATAAGCTGTATGAGTGAGGTAAGTCTTTATTGTACAGCTAGCTAAAGCCCACAGGTTCATCACTAAGTTCTAGAAGGTCTATCTCCTCCTATCTCTGGAATCCACCTGCTTCTTTCCATCCTTGTTACCATTACTTTAGTGCAGGTGATCATCACCTCTTCAGAATTGGACAGTATTCTGTGATTGCCCTGCCTCTAACATAACCCCCTGCAATGTATTCCTCCACTACAACAGGGTGATTTTTTCAAAGGTATAAATCCAATTGTGTCAAGCTCTTGTTTAAAATCCTTCACAGCCTCTGCATCGCCTTAAGAATCATAGGAAGTTGCATCTTACAGGAGAACTGGTTTCCAAAACAATAATAAAACGTAAGTATAGTCAAAATTACCCCGGAAAAGTTCCTTGAGTGACAAGAAGATAGATTATATACAATTTTAGGCATAATTTTATGTATATTGTCTGGTGGAGGAGGACATATGTATAAGTATATAATGTATATAACAAGGTAGTATATATAAAATGGGCAAAACGTACAAAATATCATTCATACTATTGTAATTAATTTTTCGTTTTACTTTGTGGGCAAAGTTAAGTTCTTAAGTCACATGGGCCTATTACTCAGCTCTGCTCTGAGGGCATATTACACACCAGAAACTGTTCTGGGCACTGAGGCTCCATCAAGGAACAAAACAGACTACACGCTCTCCCCCTGTAGAGCTTCACATTCAATACAGCGGTAAGACAAATACATGGAAAGTCTAATGGTAGTCAAGTGCTACCAGAGAAAACCAAGGCAGAGAAAGGACAGACGGAAAGATGTCAAGGACAGGGTGAAGGGAGGGAACTGCGGTTTTCAGTGAGGTGTTTGGACAAAGCCTGTCTGAGAAGGTGGCATCTGGGCAAAGCCCTGAAAGGAGGTGAGAGAATGAGCCAGGCTACCAGCAGAGGATGTCTCTGTGAGTAGGAGGAGATGAGTGCTCAGACCTTGGAGGGTCTGAGGAACGAATGACAAAGAGCTGACAGTAGCTTTGGAGTGGAATGGGAGATCAGAGAGGTGGCAGGAAGCCAACTGTGTAGGGCCTTTTAGGTTCCTGCTCTTTGAGTGATGTGAGAAGCCACTTGTAGTTTTCCCGCCGCTGTGTCATGGTGGGACTATGCCGGATGTCAGAAGGACATCCAAGACCATGCCTAGCCTGCCCCCACCACCCCTTACCTTACCTTACACTGGCGCTGCGTTTCCCCATGACTCTCTTGCTCACACCTACACTTCCCTGCCTCCGCTCCTTAGCAGCCTCTGACTGAATGACTGCCCCTCTCGCTCAGCGCCACCTCTAACTTGTACTTGCTCTCCAAGACTCCAGGACTGCAAGTCCACCTCACCCAGAATGCCCTCCATGATTCCCCCAGGCTGGGCTGGCTAGCACTCTCCCAGATTCCCCGAGGGTCTGGACCATGCCGCTGAATGGTGGTAACCATCTGTCCCCAGTTCTACACGCACAATTAGAGAGAAGGGCCCAAGCCTTCTCTGTAACTCCCATGTTCAGCCCCACATCTGCACACGAAAGAAATCAGTAAATACTTGCTGAATGAAGGAATAAATAATGATGAAAGAGAATGAAACAGATGACTAAGCAGGAAAATCTTTCCCGTATGAGGCATTTTGAATTATTCGGGATACCAATGTATGGATTTCTGCTCTGCTTTTGGAGGAAGAATGTTTTAGCACATTTCCTTTACTCTCTTTCAAATTTGACTCTGACTACATTCTCTTGAGCTTTAAACTTCCTGTGCATGAAAATGAAAAAAGAAAAACCATGACGTCTATTCCTTTGGCAAACTTTAGGCAAACTTTCACATTTGTGGGATAAGAGGGATGCCCTAGTCCGATTGTCAATGTTTAAATTTAGTGGGTTTTTAAAATATTTTTAAATTTATGCTGCTATTATTAATATGTCATGCTAATAGATGCAATCCAAGATGCAACTTACTTATAAATGGATGGTGGGAAAAAAAGTGCCAGCCGATCTATGTTTTAACCACATTTAAAAATCTACATTCCAAAGTGTGAAAACAGAAACAGGCAATCACTAAGAGCAAAGCTCACTTTGTATCTTCGTATGATCAGCTCCTAAAAAGAAAGGTCGTCCATGCTCATTTAGTATCTTCCACAGATGTAATTTGAGCATTCTGTGTGGAAAAGAAAGAGGAACAGAGTGTGGAAAAACAAGGGTATTTTGTATGCTACAACCTGGCTAAAATGTTAGCCTGTAAGTGTGGTTACAAATCCTTTATTGTACTGAGAGAGGGGGGGATTTTCCCTTGGTTCCCTCAGAACGCAATGGTTAGCATCAGCTTAAAAAGGCACACTCTCCCTTTCAACATACAACAGAGGCCCCACTCTTACAAAAAGGTAAGATAATGTGCTCTCTAAGTAAGAAGTCAAGTACCCACTGCCTTTTGAAACTGCCTGACAGAATTAACGGCCTTTGCCATCCTATTTTAAACAACTTTGGCCAGGTTTTCTATAAGCACCTCGTTTATCTTGAGACTCTTTCATCTATTATCTGACTGTAAGCGTGTTCATAGCTCATCAGCTGAATTCACTTTGACAGAGAAGTCTTATGACGAGTAGCCAACAGCCTAATGTCGGGTCTGCGAATATCTCTGGAATTAAGGTGATGGGAAAAGGGTAACCTTCTGCCACTTCTAACAGCATTTGCTGAACAACAGAAATAGAGCCTTAAATCATCCTCCATTTGGGAAAGCAGGTCCTCTTGGCTAATATTAGAACACACTACAGCTGGGTACCTTCTTAGATCAAAAACACCACTTGGGGCCACCTCTGAATTCATCCTCGTATGTAGTTATAGATGTGAACTACAACATTCCAGTTGTGTAGGTGAATGTTACCATCCAAATGCTTGTACTGGACCTCTAACAAGTTCATTTACAATATGTTTTGCAATAAAAAAGGGGGAAATGACCATCATCCTCTATCTTTATAGTTCAGCCACCTGGGCCCTAGAGGTTTATAATTTTTGCTTCTCTTCCTGAAGAACTGGCATAGGTTTTGTGATGAAAACAAAAATACCTGTGCTATGAACATAAAATTCTTCTTTTTAAATAGTGCTGGCTTTGTTTATAAGAACCTGAGAGTACATGATGCTTGAACCAAAGACTTCTGTTTATGACAACTTATAAGAATTATATTTCGAACCAAGTTTAAGGTTGGCTGTACACATTCATAGATATTTTGAGTAGCCAAAGTAGACTTTTGAGAAATCTTGCCACTACAAAATTCAATGTTTATACTTTCTGTGGATAGAATAGGAGCTTTTTGAAATTAGCATTTTTACCAAATTGGCAGGGAGGTGCCTGTTGTTCTAAATCCATCATTATCCAACCAACGGAACTGTATCTACACAGCTGAGGAGTAAATCAACCCATTGAAATGTGTTTAGCTTTGCTGATTATTCAGAAACATGAAGAAAGAACTTTTCAGTCCCCGAGGTAAAACTATGCAATAAACAATGGTTTTCATTTGCTCAACACTTAGTCAACACTTCTGCTCCAATCCTGAGAATGTGACTTCCATTAAGATGGAAGGAACCAGTGGGGACATACCCTCAGTAATACTAATACAATAAAAGAGAAGTTAGTATTTTATGGATAAGTTTATTTCGATCTTCAAAGTCCTTTCGACAGAGCTATAGCCAGGTGCTACAGGAATTGGGATTAAATGAGTATGCGTATATTAGAGCCTACCTACACTTAACATGTTTCCATTTACGTCATTGTTGGTCACTTGAAAAAGAATGTATTTGAATTTCCGTGGGTAGAAACAACAAAGATAAAGGCTACTCTTTGTTTAACTGTTACTCTTTTACTCTTGAGAAATTGTGAGGATAATATTCAGAAGCAGGTGCTCCTCCTTTGTGGAGCACTGTTGATTCAGCAGAAGTATTTGTTACCAGATATCTTTCAGGGTAAGATTTTCTTGAAGTCGTGTTTTCCCCTTACAAGTTAATAGTGAAAAGCAAGAATTACTATAAAAGTGTTAGTAACAGTACTGATTCTTCAGATGTACCCTAATAGAAATATAATAGTTCATTAGAATATTGTGATTAGTGAACTAGAGCTTTGGGGCTCACTGCTATTTTAGTCTCCAAAACAAAAACAAACAAAAAAAGGAATCTGTCCATCTATAGTATAATTTTAAAAGAAGAATCCCTATAGCTCCTGCCCCCCCCACACACACACAGATAAAGAATCTCTCCAAACTACCAGAAGACCCTAAGTACTCATTATTATGGGTTTCTTTTGTTTTATTTTATTTTAAGATTTTACTTATTTATCTGTCAGAGAGAAAGAGAGTACAAGTAGGGGGAGCAGCAGACAGAGGGAGAAGCAGGCTCCCTGCTAAGCAAGGAGCCCCATGTGGGACTTGATCCCAGGACCCTGGGATCATGGCCCGAGCTGAAGGCAGATGCTCAATTCACTGAGCCACCCAGGTGTCCTTACTATGGTGTTTCCACAGGCTTACCTGTCAGCCCTCTGTTGCCATCTCCTGCAGTACCTGCCACCAGGAGTGCTTTTCCACATCTGCCTGCATCGGTACCCAAGCCAATTCCAAATCTCCAACTAGCTACCAAGTCCTTCCACTTGAGTAATTGCCATAAATCAAACTAACATACCTAGAAGGAAATTCATTCATGCCTACATCTCTTTTGTCTCCTGTCCCTCAAAAATAACTCATGATGTGTCTCCTCCCTAGGGTTTTCCTGCCTAGGTCAGTGTGGACAATCTCCCAATCATCCAGACCATGGTCTCCGTTTGTGTCAGACTCCGCCTTCTCCCTCATTCATTCTTTGAGGCTGTCATTTCAGTCTTGCTATTGTTTTGTGAGACTGCCTCTGGAATCCAAGCTTCCTCTTCCTTCCCCCTTCCACCACCCTAAGAGAGTGCTCCTCACTCTACATGTGGGCTACAGTAATGCTGCCGGGCAACCTCCCTCACAACAAGATTGCCCATGCTCTAAGCCTTGGGAGATTGTTAATACCACAGACAAAGTCAGGAAAGCCTCAAGAGGAAGACACATTATGGGTCTTTTTCAGGGAAAGGAGGAAGTGGAGAGGAGGCCAGGGAGATGTATGCATGAATGAGTTTGCGTCTAGGTATGTCTCTTTGATTTTTGGCATTTACCCAAGTGGGAATTTAGGTAGTTCACTGGAGATTTGGAACTGGCTCAGGTGCAGGTGCAGGCAAAACACATTTTTTAAAAACTATTATTGACACACTGCTACCTGATCATAAGCCTTCCCTGGTTGCAAACATTCACGCATACTTGTAAAAGTGTGAAGAATCTTCTGAGGTCAAATCAAACCTTTCCTATATAAAATTAATTACCTCCCTGTAACTCCTACCCATTTTTTTTCTGCATTAGAGAGGGAGAACTTCCCTCTTTCTTCTGCCAAGCTCTCCTTTAGATATTTAAAAACAACTTGCATGTGTCTGCTTAATATCCTTTCCTTCAACCTAATTCCTTTCTCCTCTCTTCAGATGACTTCCTTTTTTTCAGATCCCTCATCATCCTTGTTTAGACCAGTTGTGAGAGCCCCACTTAAAATGTACAACTCTCTTGAGTTAAATAATATAATTATTCTTTTCCCCCCTTTTCAAGTTCCTCCATGACCACCCAGAGTAATAGGAAATCCCCCTGGTAAGATTGTTGGTAAACTAGTAGCAGCATGAACGTGTTTGAGAATTTAAGCTAATGTAAGAGTTTTTTTTACATTCTGCTTTTATCTTCAACATGGCACATCCATTTGCATTTAATAAATATTTGTTGATTGGTTAACTTTGATTAGTTAGGAATAATTGTGGTTGAGTAGATGCATGGGAAAAACAAATCTAAGCTCTTTGCATATGATATAACTTAGGCAGAAAAGAGCTCACTTTACCCAGGCATTGTATCTTTAGCACCCCGATATTGTTAAAAAAAAAAAAAACACCAAAACAAAACAAAACAAAAAACCCTGTAGCAACTGTCAGACAAGAGTTAAGAGTCTTTAAACATACTTTGCAGGAAACAGTCACTCCACTTTCATTCCCCAACTCTTAAGCCAGTGACCTCCCTTGATCTCTGAGATGACAGTTTGCCAAGTTCCATGAAGACGGCTTTCACAAATGACCCCATTAGATTTCCTAAAGACCTTAATTGCCCAATTCCTTTCACCCGGGTTTCTGAGGTTCAAGGAATGCTATCCTTCAGTTACTCCCTTGCATAGGTTCTAGCTATTGTTACCTTAATCCTTTCTGAATCCCTGAGAATGCAAAGAACTGAAGCAGACTTTGATTCTCCTACTGAATTACAAGATACTTTACATACTTCTGTCACAAAGTCATTCCCCCGTGTTTACTGTTCAACAATGACATTCACTTTCATGTCTAAACATAGAAGGGAAGCACCATTGCAATAAATATAATCTTAAAGATTTAAAAGCCGATCCCCTTCAAAGGAACATGTTAAATACCTAAGAAAATGAATCACTTCCTGCTGCCCTAGCCCCATGGTTCAATCTTATCTGGACAAACACTACAGGCTGAGGGCCCACGTGTTCCCTCTGCATCTATATTCGAAAATATTTTGGGGGGCTTTTACTTAACAGTGAAGTCAGCATACATGTATTGAGTACTCACTATTTGAATGGTGCTATACCCTGGTGAGTCTACTGAAAACAAAGAAATTTCATTTAGCTTTTCTTTCAGGGTTTCTGAGGACCTTGAAGAAAGTATTATTACTCTGCATATCTGTAGATCTACTTAACTTGAAACCAAAATGAGTATACGATGTAGATGGGGGCACAAAAATAAGCAAAAATAGATTCATAAGTTAACCAAAAAAATTAAGAACTCTTCTATGTTTAATTAAGTCATACCAGAATCATAATGCTTTAATTTCCTTGTCCAAAATTCTTAACAGCCTTATACTGAAACTGAACTCAGTCTCTCAGTTCCCTGAAACTGCTCTGCCAAATGGATCATCTGTGGGCACTAATGTTTCTTTTATTTCCGATGCAATTTGTTTCCAGTGGCAAATAAAAGTGCATGAAGGGCCATGGGTTATTTTTTTACTCCTGTCCCACCAGCACCCTCTACACACACAGCACACATACACACACACACACACACACACACACCTAAAGCATTCAGAGGCTAAAGGTTAAACACTCCTCTGTGGAGGGAAAAACAGGATACGTGGAGGAGGCTTTACTTAAAGGGCAGACCAGAGGAGAAAAATTATCCCATAGACCCACTAAGGGCTTCCAGCATCTCCAAGACTGTGACATCATTAGGTAATAAATATGCAGCTAAATCACTCAAGTGATCCACAGAATAAAGCAAATATTTCTTCGGTCAAAACATAGTTATTGAAACCGCATTCTATTATGTGAAGAGAAATTGGGCTGAAGAAAATCTCCAAAGACACACACACCAACTCTAAAATTTTCTGAGTTCACCAGTGAGTCCTGGAAGAGAAAGGGGTGAAAATAGAAAAAAAAAAAAAAAAAAAACAACTAAAAAAAGCATCTGTTGAGGAGTAGGCTAACTACCTTGTTTTGTGATGAATAAAACGCACTTCAAAATCCGGTATTACATGTACTTTTCTGCATTTATGTTTTATTTCAATACAAATACACCCAAATATGTTATAGTAAGCTCACAATCTATCAAGATTGCTACTACTGAGGACTCAGTATCACAGAGGGATCAGAATAGAAAATGTGGTCCACAGATCAAAAGGGGAGAGCCAGAGAAGAAAAGGGTGTCAGATCAATGAAAAAAAAAATCAACCAAGATGAATTTGGTAAGGGAAAGAGATTAGGTGTTGCCTCTTTACCCTCTATAAAGGCTGGGTGTGCACTCTGACCCTGAGCTCAATTGAAGGAAGCCAGCACCCAGATAAGGATATTCAAGAGACCATGAAATGGCCTATGAGTCCCAGAAAGGCATGAGGTGCTATGCTGAATGGCAGTCCCACTGGGCTGGCAGGTCAAGATCCTGAAGTAGAAGTAGGGGGCAGGCAGAGTGGAACACAAACCAGAAGATACCCACATCTCTAGCAATTATGAATCCAAGGATGGGCATCCAAGGTCTGGGAAGTTTGGGGAAGGAAAAGTGGGTCATCTTCATATTTCAGCTAGCAATGAACCCAATTCTTTCCTTCCGTGTGTCTCCTTTGCTTATACACGAACATTTCGCTTCAGACTCTGAATGTGTGAGGGTTTTCCCACAGCAAAGCAATTCTGCAACACCAGCTGGAAGTCCTACAATTTAACTCCATTCTGACACTATCTGGAGATAACATCGGATCCCACAGGTTAAGGGCTCAGCCACACAGACTACCTCCACCCCACTTGAGGTGCCAATTCCAAGTCCTGCTTGTCACCTGTGCTTCTGACCCAGCTGCTATGTATCTGAGGTTCCCATGACCCCCACCCTCTGGTTTGATTAGTTTGCTAGAGCAGCTCACAGAATTCAGAGAAAAACTTACTTACATTTATCCAGCTTATTAAAACACAGGATAAAGGATATAAATGAATAGCCAATCGGAGAGATGCAGAGCACAAGGACCAGGAGGATCCTGAATCCAAAAGCTCACCTTCCCATTACATGGATGTGTTGACCAACCCAAAAGTTCTCCAAAGCCCATACGATTGGGATTTTTATGAAGGCTTCCATGATCAGTCATTAACCCCATTTTTCAGACCTTTTCCTTTCTCAAGAGAATGGGAGAGTGGGACTAAAAATTCCAAGCTTCTGTTGAAATCAATTTTGAGGCCCAGGACAGAGCCATTTGTGTTTGAGGGGCCACCTCAACAAACTGAAACTTGGATAACTTGCGTGTCCCTATAAATGCTTCATTTGACCAGAAACACAGTAACCCCAATCACCCAATCCCAAACCCCAAGCCAACTCTGAGCCAACTTACTTCTTTGTTCTTTATCATTTTCTCTCTTCCTCCTACTTGTTCCTTATTCTTTATCCTATAGAACATTCCTGGCTTCCACTTCTTTTGGCAGTTCTCTGGACCCTTGAGAACTGACACTACCTAC
The DNA here is from genome assembly GCA_028533885.1 of Nasua narica. Classification (NCBI taxonomy): domain Eukaryota; kingdom Metazoa; phylum Chordata; class Mammalia; order Carnivora; family Procyonidae; genus Nasua; species Nasua narica. The sequence continues at coordinate 86,315,573 of CM052797.1, read as the reverse complement.
TTCATAAGGTGTTAAATAAAGTCCGTATCACCTAAGTTGTCTTTTTAACTCTTCTAGTCATGGCTTGGTCTTTCTGCTGACCAGCTCTCTGCCAGAAGCTGTCTAGGAGCCTACCCAGTGTCACCTCACTGAGACAGAACACACTCTTGTAACTCAGAAAATTACAGTTTCAGGAGCCCAGTGCCAGGAGCCAAGGGCAGAGCTCAATATATATGATTGTGATTTCACAATTGTTTTCTGCTTTGTGAACTTCCTGGTGTACTTTTTCCAAGAGCACTTGCAAGATGTAGTTAGTGAGGAACAAGAAAATTGCCCTGTGCAGCGTGGTTGATATTTCCGGGTTCTCCAGATCCCAAAGTGAGAGAATGTTCATAGCATCATTCCCTGGACCCCGCTCAGATAATACTGTATTGGTGGGAAAGAAGTTTCTATTAGCTGTCCCCTTTTCTTTTATACATTGTCTTTCCTGCTTCTGGGAAAGCCAATGAAAACCTCATTTCTAGGCTCCATTTCATTTCTCTAGGACATATAATCTATTTCATTTCTCTCTTCTTAGAGAGTCCTACTCAAGATATGCAGATGTGCATGGTCTGTACTAAGATATTATATGATCCTTAACCCCAGATGACATCATCTCATTTGATTTACTCCAATCAGTCTGAAAATTTCTTACATGCTCAACGGCAAGTAAAGAAAAACAAGAGTGTTCTTCTTTTAGTCATTTCACTTTGTTTGAAATCTTATATAATTAAGCTACTTGGAAAATGAAAAGAGATGAGTGAGGACAAGAATAGTATCCATTTTTCTCAAACGAGTTGCTCCTCTCGTAAGAGACAACATAGCCTCATGGCTCAGACCGCAGGTGCTAGAACTCGACTGCCTGGGTTCGAATCCTAGCTCCACCAACACTAGGACAATGGGCCAGTTACCTAACCTTTCCCTGTCTCAATTTAAATGAGCTAAGACATGTAAGAAACTTAGAACTTTGCCTTGCTTGTAGTAAATGCTAAATACATACCAATTAATTATAATCAGATGCTAGTTTCCCTTCCATTATAAACTACAGACATGATCACTATGAATACGTAGACCCCATAGAGCCCCACGTGCCCCCTTAATGCTCTCCTGGTATTAGAGCGGGGATCCAAACACTGGAGCCCACAGGCCAAATGCAGTCCCAGGCTTGTTTTTGTACAGTGCCACAGCTGAGAATGATTTTTATAGTTTTAAGGAATTGCTTAAATAAGAAAGAGGAAGAGAAGCAGAAAAAGCAGGAAAAGCATACAGGACAGAGACCAAAGCTGGCATACAAAGCCTGACGTGTCACGGTCTTGCTCTTTACAGAAAAAGTTTGCCGAACCCTTGAACTGTAGTGTAAGGATGTCATTACAGTGTCTGAGAACAGGGTGGTTTTCTAGAACATTTGGAACGCCTGTTGATTCTTTTAAGTACCATACCTTTTTAATGAACTGGTGGAAAGAAATGTCAGGGCTTGGTGTCAGCTAGCTATTAGGTGACATCGCTAATGGCAGCTTTGCCATTTCTTCTGCAACGTTGTCTTTAAGGAGGAGTGGATCTTTGCACATCTTCAGTTCACACCTGCAAGCTCTTCCTAGAACTGACAACACTGAGATATGCCCACCAAAGGGCAAGGACGCACACAAATCCTCTCCATTCCAAAATGGATCAGGTTGCCAGATTTAGCACATAAAAATGCCTAGATACATTTGAATTTTAAATAAACAATATATATTTTTAGGGAAAGCATGCCCCATGCATACTTCTTTGGGATATACTTATACTAAAAAATTACTCATTATAATTTTTATAATTTTATCTGTCACCCTTAAAAGGGGTGTCTGTAAAAAACAATGAAGATGATTGTGTACTATGCTCAAAGCATTTTTACAGGAAGAGATTTCCTTCTTTTCTTTTTAAAATTAGTAATAATTAATCGCAACAATGTATTCCATTTACTGAGAGTTTCTCTATGTTCCGGATACTCTTCTAAGCACTTTATACATAAAAATTGATTCAGTGCTCACCAGCACACCCAAAAATGATATCAGTTGTCACTATTTCCCCAATTTCACATATGAGAAAACTGAGGAAACGAAAGGTAAGTAATTTATGCCAGATCACACAGTAAGTAACAGAAATGGTGTGAGGGGAGTACAGAATTCTCTCACTCTAATAGGCAGTTAATTAATTAGGGATTCCATCTAAATATTCCATCTAAAAATAATGCTAGAAAACTGAATATACTTTTGTTGAGTTTTGATCCTGGAGCTAGATGCAAAATACTGTCCTACCAGCTTGTCTCAGAGCAGGTTCTCTCAGTCTTGTCACTATTGACATCTGGGGCTGCCTCCTTGCCCTCTACCCATCGAATGCCCCCAGCAGCACCTCCTTCCCAGTCAGGACAATAAAAATGTCCCTAAATGTTGTTAGTCCCACTGCCACATTTATCAAATGGAAATACAAGGCATCCAGGTGGATTTGGACTTCCAAAAAGCAACAAATTATGTCTCGGTAGAACTATACCTCATGCAATATTTAGGACTTATACTAAATATTATTTGTCATTTAACAAAAATCTAATTTAACTGTACATCCTGGATTTTATCTGACAACTCCACGTGGAGGACAAAGCACACCCGACTGAGAACCAGGTTAGAACTCTGGTGCAGGAGCACCCAGGAGAGCAAAGTTTCTCCCCCTTCTCTGTGTTGAACCCCCATGAAGGCTCTGACGAGCCAGCCGAGAGGAAACAAAAGGACTCTGCTGGCGGCAAACTGGTCAAGTGTCAGAATCAACCTACCCCCTCTTCCCTGCCACCACACACACACACCCCTATTTAGCCCAGTTCTGATATGTCTTAGCCTCTGTTCCAAACTCTTGGAAACCCTTCAGGCACATGAGAACTCCTTAGCCTTTCTTCTTGGTGCTAACTAGCACGGGCTCCTGATTCCTCATTCTCCACTCAGTTTGCCTTATATTTTAGGGTTTTATCCTTTGGAATAAGAACTGGGAATCCTTTTCCCCCTGGTCCTCATGTCTTTATGTTCTTCAATACCTTCTTCACTTCCTACGAGCTGCTAGATCAGGCTCATCCCTGGATCCTGGTGTTAGGTTCCCAACCCCCACTCCTTTGTCCACCTAGTTAGGAACCTGGATTTGGGTCTCATGCTGTTCCTGAATTCCGACTAGTTTCTGCCTTTTACTCTATACTTTCTCCCTATGCTGGGAGTTCAGCCACAACTCCCAATCTGAAATGCGGGCCCTGATACTCTGCCAGGTAATTGTCAGGTATAGGAACATGTTATTTCCCACAGACATGCTGATGTGGGAGCAGGCCAGGGTATGCAAATCGCTTGGAACCACAAAAGATGCCTGGGCATCTCTGGAGGACTCCTCTGCCACCTGTCATGCTGCTTTGCTAGTTTAGTGAGATACAGTTGCACGAGTTAGCACACATGTGCGAGGGGGTCTGCTACAGGTAATACACAGGAGAAATTCAAGCTCTTTCTAGGTGTTACTCATGAAAAGGCCAAAACACAGAAAGGGGGAGGAGAGTATTAACATACTAGAAGGAAGAGAGGGAAAAAGGAGAGGGACTTACTTATTTCAGATCCTAATTCTGCTCCTACCTCAGACAAGTTACTGATCTAAGCCTCTATTCGTTTATGGGTAAATAGAACAATAATACACACCATAAATAGTTATTGTGAGAATTATATGAATGACATACAGAGGGTATGAGCACCTAAGTCGTGTGTGTGTGTGTGTGTGTGTGTGTGTGTGTGTGTATTTTAGGGGAAGGGGGATCCCCTCACCACCAAACAAGTCTCTGACATTTACTGGGTGTCCTACAATTCAACTCAACCTACCTGGAGACAGGGGCATGTCCCACAGATTAAGGGCTCAGTCCCACAAAACTGACCTCCCTTCCCCACTTCAGGCACCAGTCGTAAGCCCAGGTAATAACCTGTGCTTCTGACAAACTGGCCATAGATTGGAGGTTTCCACAACACCCTCCTTGGATTCAAGTAATTGGGTAGAGTGGCTCACCGTACTCAGAGAAACATTTTATTAACTAGATCACCAGTGTAATCACCTTATAAAAGGATATAACTTGGAAACACCCAGATGAAAGAGATGCACAGGGCAAGATGGAGGGAAAAGGCTCAGCGCTTCCATTTCTTCTCCAAGGGTGACACTACCAGCACCTCCGTGAGTTCACAAATCAGGGAGCTCTCCTTTTTCGGAGTTTTTTATGGAGACTTTGTTGCATATTCAAGACTGATTAAATCATTGACCATTGGTGATTAAACTCAACCTCCAGACCCTGTCCCCTCCCCAGGGTTTGGGAGGCAGGACTGAAATTTCCAACCCCCCTAATCCCAGGGTTGGTTCTCTTGGCAACCAGCCCCCATCCGTAGGTGGGGCTCCAAAAGTCCCCTCACTAACATAACAAAAGACATCTGTTTGCGCTCATCATTTAGGAAATTCCAAAATTTTTAGGAGCTCTGTGTCAGAAATGGGGACAAAAACCAAATACATATTTCTTATTATATGTCAAAACATCACATATGCTATATCTGGACCATGAAAAGCACTCAGGAAATATTAGACCCATCTCCTTCCTTGCTTTCCCTATTCTTCTTGAAAAATAACAAAGGTTACTATGACCCTCAAGAGTGGGCAGATTTTTTTTCCTCTCAACCACCCCCAACCCCACTCCAGTCCACTCTTCCAACTCTCCCCTTCTCTGCCCTTACTAGTCTCATTTTGTCCTGTCACTCCTCGTGCCTCTGTGAAGCAGTCTAAACTCAATTAATGGAACTTTAAAGGGGTCTGGAAAAATCAATGCTATAATAAATTATAAATACAAAAATTAGAGTAAAACAAACTTCATGCCTTGGAGCAAAAGTTTAGAATTTTAATGTGTAAAGAAACCATTTGTCCTTGGCCCCAATCCAGCCCTCTCTCTAAGCATCCGCATTCAGCCTCACCCAACCATTTAAATTCATTATGAAAATATGGTTGCCTTCCTCCTGAGGAACTGCTTTTGGTTACTTCTGGGGGTTGTATACTAAACCGGGCAGAGCAATGTTGTATTCTGCTTTAATGGTTGGGCAAGGGTTGTGACTGTAGCACCTTGGTCGACATACCAGCTCTGGAGATACTGAGGAAATGATCTTATCATCATGCCATTATTAATGTACATCTTGCCAAAAGGAATTTGCCAAGCTATTAGAAGGACATGATTTGCAGCTTTTTGTCACTATGAAATTCCTTCAGGACTATGAACTGAGTGAATCAGTGCATTATCACATCTGGCATTATTAAGATACATTGGGGTATAAAGATGTGACTCCTTACTGACTTCTGTCATGGAGAAAACTGAAAAAAAAAATGTTTACATGTCTATGTTCTACTCCATAACCCCATAGCCTGTTCAGTTTGCTTAGCTAGTTTCAGCAACACCACTTCAATGGATGACTTCACTGGGCCCTTAGCCATATAAAGGAGTATTTCTCAACTGGCTTTATATTTTCTTAATGCTTAGGTTTCTAAGGTACTGCTTATCTCAGTGAGCCATCCTCCCTTGTCATGTCCTCTTTCCTATAGCTTTCAAAAACTCTTTTAAAAAAATCTTCCTAACATTATGATGATAATCTTCATGGTATTATAATGAGTGAGAATTTCTCATTTGTTTTTTTTCCACTGGGAGTGCTGACTAGCTTCATCCATCCCCCCAAATTGATAAATATTATTTCCTTTCTCAGTAGAAAAGGAAAGCCTGGGAATGCAGCCTCCCCCAAATCGTTCATCTTGTGCAAATGTTTCTCTGGTTCTCCGAAGGGTAAATGACCTCCGCTTCCTTCTGAATGGCGTTCATGAAATGATAGAAATGCCCAATTGCCTAGTTACTCTTTATGATGTTTTCAACTTCTGTGAGCCTTTTAAATGGATCTCCATCCATTTCCTTCTTACCCTCAGCTGTAAGGACCATATTCTGTAGATTCTTCTTTCTCCTCTCAGCATCACTTTCCTGAATCTCCTCGGAGAGCCTTTCCCCCTCTTTTCCTTCTCTCCTTCAGCAGGCTCAGTGGGCTTTTTTTCCCTCACAGCACACTCCTCTTGGAAGCTCCCCGTCAGATGGCTTTAATTACCACCTGAATGCAGATGACTCCCAAACCTCCAGCCCCAGCCTTGACCTCTCACCCTTTCTTCAGTCCCATATTTCTTTCTGTCTGCAGAATATCTCTACTTGGGTGTCCCACCACCTCCTAAAACTAAACATGTCAGAAACGGAGCTCATTATCTCTCCACACCCCCTTTCCTTTTCTCCCTGTTTCTCCAAGGCTGTCAATAGCACCCTCTCCACAGGCTCCAACCCCTGGAGTTACCAGATGGGCACAGGGCAGTCTGTCACCCCATGCTTCAAAAAAGCAGACTTCGGCCCCCACATTCCATCACAGTTGAAGACCGTGCTCACCAATTTCACCTGGAATCTCAGGAAAGGACTTTGAATGAGCAATACTGTGATCTCAATTGATTTTGCTTTGGTATTTCTTTCTTTCTTTCTTTCTTTTTCTTTCTTTCTTTCTTTTCTCTTTCTCTCTTTCTTAACTCTACTTTCTTATTCATCCAACTGTTGACAAATATTTAAGACCTCTGCTGCATTCCATTCCTTAGTACATCTTAAAGTCCTGAGGCCCTTTGAACTGACAATCAAATTATGTGCCTCCTTCTGATTCATGACTCTAAATTATAGAATATATGAGACTATGTATGTATAAACCTTTTTATTTCCTAACATAATTAATAGCTGTACTTACCAATTAAATAGTAAACCAATTAGTAATTAGCCTTGAGATTGGTGAAATGGAAGTTTTAAGTGATTGTTTCTATTCTTAATTCCTATTCTCTGCACCTAAAATCATCACCACCCTATCCCTGGGACTTGGTTGCATGTCATTATCTGTAGCACTCCCATTTCTCCCCCATCATGTGGACAATAATTGTACTGCCGTGTTGGATGCTATCTTAGAATTCACTGACAACCTTGTAAGTTATTTACTCACACACAACTACCCCAGAAGTAAGCATACAAATTGTTTTTTGTAGGAAATAACTCAAACTTGTTTAACAAACAGGGAAGATTTATTGCTTATGTAACTGGAAATCCTAGTGGTAGTGTGGTCTTCAGGCATGGCTTGATCAGTGTTCTGGGTCAATCTCTCCACAGTTCCTTAATCTCTGTCTTCCTCCATGTGTCAGATTTATCATCAGGTTCATTCACCTCACAATCACAAAATGTTACCAGCAGTACTCAAGTCTATATACTTCCTCATTCACACTATGGAGATAGACATCATCCAAGAACCCATAAACAAATATGGCTCTGTACACTAAGCTTCATATTAGGGCAAGACTTATCTGTATACCTCAATACCATCACTGGGAAAAGGTGTGGGAGTTCAATGATAGACTAAGATTAATCAGGGCCCACTCCTAAATCTGGGGGTGGAGTCAATTTCACCCAACACTCACATTATACAATGGGGGGAAATGGAATAAATACTGGGGAACAACTAGAATGTCATTGTCTCTACCATTTTCATGAGAAAATTGACCATCATCATCCAGTAAGTGATAAAACATGGATTAAATTTAGGTCTCTCTGACTTCAGTTTTTGCGGTAGTAGTTTTCCCTATGAATAGCTGCATTCTTCAAAACAATAAGGTGAGAATACAGAATACACATGTCTTGGCTCTTTGCAACTTATCATTGGAAGGTCATTCTTTGATCTCATTCATTCATTTTTATACCTAACTTTCAAACCACACTGAATTCATCTTGTTCTTTTACTGTCCTGCTGATGTTTACAAGGGCTTTTCTTGACAAAGGAAAAATGTATCACTCGTACTTCAACAAACCGTTTTATATTTGAAGCAATCATGCTTATTCACATAAGAGTGTAAAATCCTCAAGGTTTGACCAATGGCTGTTATATGTTTCAAGACACTGTACCCTTGATAGGTCATTGGCACAAAACATGTCAATGAAAAGTGTAGATTTTAAAATAAAAAGTTCTTATCACAAGGAAAAATGTTGTAACTATGTATGGTGATGGGTGTTAATTTATTATGGTGATCATTCCATAACAAATACAAATATTGAATCATTACATTGTACACTTGATGCTAATATATTGCCATATGTCAATTATATCTCAATGAAAGAGAGAGAGAGAGAAAGGAAAGGAAAGGAAAGGAAAGGAAAGGAAAGGAAAGGAAAGGAAAGGAAAGGAAAGGAAAGGAAAGGAAAGGAAAGGAAAGGAAAGGAAAGGAAAGGAAAGAAAAAAAAGAAAGAAAAGAAAAGAAAAGAAAGACATGGGGGTACCTGGGTAACTTGTTGGTTAAGTATCTGCCTTGGGCCAGGTCATGATCTCAGGGTCCTAGGATCGAGCCCTGCATTGGGCTCTCTGCCCAGTGGAGAGTCTGCTTCTCCCTCTCGCTCTGTGTTCTCTTTCCCTCACTCACTTTTGCTCTCACTCTCAAGTAAATAAATAAAAAATAAAAATCTTAGGAAGGAAGGAAAGAAGGAAGGAAGAAAAAAGGAAGAAAGGGAGAAAGAAAAGAAGATAGAATACTCTTTACAGCACTGAATGGTATCTGCCTATCGATAATTTTAGCTCACTGGCAAATTCCTGTTGAAGAGCCATTCAGAACATAAAAGCACCTGGGATCCAAGTGAAGGCAATGCTGAGAAGCTGGAAAAGTTTGTCTTTCATGACTCTATTTTTTTTCTCCTTTTGATGTTATTATCGAACACTCAATATGGTGGAGGAGAAAGAACATGGACTTTAGAGAGAAGTGAAGCTATTACTGGCTTTCTCTTCCCCAAGCAAGTTATTTAACTTCTATGATCCCCAGTGTCCTTTTGGTAAATGAGACTACTTCATAGTGGTTATTTTATATTTTTAACAAATTCTTATACAAAGAGCTTACTTTTCGCCAGTCACTGTTCTTAGCACTTTCCAAACATTGACTCCTCTTCACAATCTTCTGAGATAGCTACTGTTACTATCTATACTTTATGGATGAGGAAACCGAGGCACAGGGGATTAAGGAATTGCCCACAGTCACAGAAGTGCTAAATGGTAGAGCCAGGATTCAAACATAGGTGATCTGGCTCTAGAGTCTATATTCTTCACCACTGCACTATCTTGAGTTACTAGAAGGGCTGAATCATACAACTGATTGAAAGTATAGTGGTATATTAGAGATGCCCTAGATGCATTACATCATCTCCCTTTCCTGCCCCTTAAGATCCTTCCCAGCTATCAAAACACAAAAGACTAGATTAGTAATTTGATGGAAAAGGGTTTAATTAGTTTATTACATTTTTTACTTTATTTTTTTCAGTGTTCCAAGATTCATTGTTTATGCGCCACACCCAGTGCTCCATGCAATATGTGCCCTCCTTAATACCCACCAAGTTTATTACATTTTTAAGCCTTTCTTAGTGACACACAATTTCCTTTTTAGAGAGAGAGCACATGAGCAAGCATTGTTGATGAACAGAGGGAGAGAGAGAATCTCAAGCAGGCTCCATGCTCAGCACAGAGCCCAAGGTGGGACTTAACCCCAAGATCCTGAGATCATAACCTTGAGATCACGGAAATCAAGAATCAGATGCTTAACTGAGCCACTCAGGCGCTCCTTATTTGCACACAATTTTATATGCCATTAAAGGAATTTCAAGTGTCATTGAGTAGGTAAAAAAGATATTTTAGGGACAGTGGAAGATTCTAATTCCAGTGACCCTGGAAAATCACCTCTTTTTCTTCAGACAGTTGCTTCTTAAGAATCACTAGTAACTAATTGCTCACTGCCCAGGCATTGTAAACAGGATGTTTCTAGTTCTCCTCTTTCTAGTTTTTCTATCAGCTTGAAGAAAAAGTATGGCCACATCTTGCTTTGGCCAAAGACACGTGGATGAAATGACTTCTGTGATTTCTGGATGGAAACTTTAAGAGCTAGCATGTGATTTGCTTTTCCCTTTCCCTCCCCTTTACTTAGAAATCACTGATAACCCCAGATAGTAGTGGCTCTGTCAGCTTCCCAGCTAAGTGAGGATGACATGGAGAAAAGGGCCCAGCCAGCCCACGATGGGCATGCGGAATAAGGGAGAAACAAATCTTTGGAAATCTTACACCATTGAGATCTGAGAGTTGTTTACAGCAATATCACGTAACCCATCTTAATTGATTCAAGGGGCCAGAATAAAGGGCAATGTTCCTCAGTCTCTCTCCCAAATATGTTGCTGTCTCATCAAGAGAACAGGTATGAGATGACCAGCGCCTGTTAGCTGGGGTTCGTCTCCTAGAGTTGCTGGATGTCCCTCTGGCTGGAAAACATCCTACTCAAGCATGTCTCACTCCCTAGCAGGATTCTGCCTCCTACTTTTCCAGCCTGAGCATAGATTCTTCCTCCTAATCCTTCCCTTCCCTAAAACTGCCATTTTCTAAAGAGGAAAGGACACTTCCCCCTATATTTCTCTACTCCCTATGCCATCTACTCTACTGCATGTGTGTTATTCCCCTGAGCAGGATATCCCCAGGATCATGAGCCAGAGGTCCCTGGTGGCTAGACCTTTATCGTCCCAGAAACTTAGAATGAGAAATACTTCAATGTCCAACAGAGGTCAGGAAAAAGGCAGGTGTGAAGAGAGCAGGGTTCTCCTTTGAAGCAGGAAAGCCTCTCTGAGGAAGTCAAATATATTTAATCAAGGAAAGCATAGAATATAGGACTGTTATGCAGGAAAATGTGTGTGCCACCCTGGAGCATTTGTATGACTCAGACTGAAGTGTACACCTAAACTTTTCAACTTAAAAGCTGAGACTGCTTGTATTTATATCACCCAGAGCCCAGCACAATAACTGGTACATAATAAAAACTCAGTAAATGTTTGATAAATGGATTTTAATTGATGGTACATGATATCAATGAAAATGGCTGACAGATACATTTTAGATAATGAACTAAGAAAGCAAAGAGAGAAAGTATAAAAAGTCAACTTGGCTTTCATCAATATGAATTATAATAGTTTATAAGAACTGCTTACCACCTATGCCTAATTATAATGCAGCCCAATCTTGACTGTGACTGTTATTAAATGTGGGCCTGATTAATTTAGCCATGTGTTTTTATTTGATGACAATAGGTTTCACAGTCTGCTGCTTATGTAAAGTATCTATTTATGTAGCTTGCTTGTCTGTTTCCATCTCGAAAAATTCCATCAATATTGTTCATTGATGCTCTTCTATTCGACCAACCCAATCAGAGTTGAAGTTTGCTTATGTGAATAATAGCAGAATCCCAAATAATCACTAATGCCTTCTTTTGGTTAAAACAGTGGAACTATAGTTCTTATCCTTCTTAACCTGTCCAGGGTATTAAACAAGAGACCATCCCTACTTGTTATAGGCAGGAGGTCCCACACTAGACTTTGCAGTAAGCGCCTTTACAAGCTACCCAGCAACTCTTGTCCCCCCAGCTTCATGTGCTCAGGGAATCTGGCCACAGTGTCCATCCTCAACGCTGAGGTTACTGCTCTAACTCTCACCTGAATTTCAGTTCTATTTTACCAGATGCCTTTAAAATATCTTCACTTGCATATTCCTGTACCTGGACTCATTCCCCCGCCTCCACTTCCCCCAGTTTTCTACAGCATCATCATTCTCTCCATCACCAGCATAGAAACCTTGTATTCTAGAGCTCCCTCTCCTCACTCCCTCTTCCTAATTATCAAGTCCTATTGGTTCCTTCCCACCCGAAGTTTGTCAGATGTACCTCTTCCCCTTTACTCTCTCAGTCCCCACAAAACTCAGGCTTCACACTGTTCCTGAATGATATAGGAATGCATGAGTTCTCCTATTTACATTTCATCTTGGAGAACCCGTGTCAGTCAGGCTTTGGTACAGAAGTAGAAATCATATATTATAAATAATTGTTAACTAAATATTAAAGAACCGAAAATTCACAAGGAGAACAACTTTAAGGTTTCATAGAGGTTAACAGCTACAGGAAGGAGCTACCACTCCAAATGCAATGAGATCAAAGATAAGAAGTTGGAAGTACTAACACTTAGAAAGAGGAGCTTTGCAGAGCTGAAAAACCCAGACCTCTTTGTTTGGCTGGGGCCAGGGCCTCTAAGCTAGAGGAAGGTCTTGTGTGGTTGGAACCCCAGACCTCTGAATAGGGGATGCTTCTTGGCTATCGCTGGTGTTGTGGGACAGGGGAGCGCAAGGAAGCAGGTTCTGTGAAAGTTGGGAAAACTGCTAATTGGATTGAACAACTGCTCTTGGAATCATGTACAACTGCCAGATTTTGTAAAACAGGGAATCTGGGGTGATGCTCCCAGGAGCAGGAAGCAAACAGGAAGCCTGCAGGAAGCAGGAAAGAGGAGGTCTGCTGTTCTCCACCTAGCATCCCCAAATGGCAGAACCTCGCAGGGAGCCAGCTAGCAAAACTGAGTCACTTACAGAGTCCCCACCCTGGCATCACTAAAGGAATACAGAAGGGTGGGCTTGAAGCCACAAGACAAGAACTGGCACATGGTGACAAAACGAATGAAGGTCACTTCATTTCATCATGACTCATCTTCTTAATTTCTTCTGGCTCAGGCCCAAGTGCCAAACCCTAGAATTAACTATATCTTCTGCTCCTTTTCATGTTTCTAACTTTACTCATATCACACATATTCTGCTTGAACCAATTTGTCTCTTGACTCTTACCCACTAATCCCAAGTTTCCACCAGTGCCACACACAACTGTCCCGATATTATCCTGCTTGCTGGGTTCCCGGCTAGTTGCCCCAGCTTTCAAGACTCTCTGTAGCGGCTTTCAAATCGATTCATTAAGTTCAGGCCACTCTGGGATTTCTTCTGCCATATTTAGGGAAATCCGTCTCTTCCACCGAGAAAGGAGCTCCTTTCCAGTAAAAGTGATAGACACTCAAGCAGGAGTGTGCCTGCACACTAAATGGGAACTCCTTACATATGTAGAACTGAATATAGTCCTAGTGAGAGCACAGTGAAGAGGTATCCATCAAGTCAGCCAGCAAGATGGCCCAAGAATTGCTCTATCACAGCCATGGATAGGTTGGACCAAGAAAACAAGTGAGGGACTTTGTTTTCTATGGCTTTGCTCACAGAAGCTCTCCTACCTGGAATTTCCTTTGTCCCTCACTTCTGTCCATAAAGGCCTAAATCTCCTGGAAGGTTAACTTTCAGATTTACTTCTTTATGGTATCATCTTAATCCAGAAAGCAAACTTTCCAATCTTTGGTAGTATGAACAAGGATGCAAAGAGTGTGGAATTAAGATTAAAGAAAGTAGGTTTTGGGTTTTTTTTTTAAGATTTATCTCGTGGGTATCGAGAAGGGCACATATTGCATGGAGCACTGGGTGTGCTGCATGAACAATCAGTCTTGTAACACTGAAAAATTAAAATAAACATATTTGGGGAGAAAAAAAAGAAAAGAGACACACACGTTTTTATAAACATAAAAAAAAGATTTATTTATTTATTTGACACACACACAGAGAGAGAGAGAGAGAGAGAGAGAGAGAGGAAATACAAGCAGGGGGAGTGGGAGAGGGAGAAGCAGGCTTCCCGCTGAGCAAGGAGCCAATGTGGGGCTCCATCCCAGGACCCTGGGATCATGACCTGAGCTGAAGGCAGACGCTTAATAACTGAGACACCCAGGTGCCCCTAAAGAAAGCAGTTTAAATGCAACTAGTCCTCACCCATCTCTACTCCTATACCTAGAGACACCAACTTTCACTCATTAGTCTGGCAAAGTTTTTAAAAATTGGTAAAAAATTTTGCTATTTTAGGGAAACGGTAACAGCATAATAGCATTTATGTTGCAATCACATTTATTTACAATTACGCATACACACACACACACACACACACACACACAAAGTGATGCATTTTACAAAAGACCTGGAAAGAAATACATTAAACTATTAAAGGGGTTACCTCTGGGGAGGGGAGGTTGGAGAAAAGTGGGTCTAGGAGGACTCCCATTTTTCACTCTCTTTCTCTATTGTGTGACTTTTTTGTAATACCAGTGTGTATATTTATAATTTTAAAAATTGCAGTGATAGACTCCAAGCTAAAAGTGATAGAATTGTGGAAGCCAGAATAGACATCAAAAACAGCCTCATGAAAATATTAGAAGTACGCTATATTTAACTACTTGTTGACAAGGAAAGAAAAATTAAATTTAGCACCTTTTCGAATTACATACATCAAAGTAGGCATCATTTCTGTGTAGATTTCAAGAGACCTTCCATCTTTAACACTATGTTTTTGAGCATTTCTGTAGCTAAAGAACAGGGGATTCTCCGCCATGCAGTGTTCAGTGTACGTTCTGGCACACAGTTGAACATTTGAACAGAGCAAAGATCAAGGGGTAGCCCGTCATCCTTGGGTTTGGCAAAGCGTTTAAACCTGTTTGGGTTTGAGTATGCAGAATGATGAAATGTTAGCCCGCCTGAGACTACTTCAGCCTTTTCTCAGGCGCAATTTCGACAGCTGTGTAAAGGATTTATGCAAGTTTGGATGAATTCAAACACAGGTGTAAAAGATAAAAGGCAAGTGCAGCAAACGCTCTATCTATGATCCTTTTTCCATGTTTGGCCGTCTTATTCATGCCTGTTGATTCCAGTACCCTTTCATGCAACATCTATCTTATGAGTCATCAAAAAGCACCACCTTATTTTAATTTATTGCTAATAAAGAGTGAAATTTTGAACAAAATTACGCCTGGTTCTCCTCTCTAAACTCAACTCTTTTATTCCCTTGTGTTGCTCCATACTCTTCAAGTGGATTATTCTGCCTCCCTCAATCTCTTTGACCTGCAGATGTATTTAGCAGATCTTACAGCAGTGTCTCAAAATGATACTGTGAAGTATTTTGCATAATCATTTCGTTATATTCCAATTGAAAGGAATTCATATTTTATGTCCTCAGTAAGAACGTAAGGTCTGGAGAGTGGCACAGCCTCTTATGTCCTTCGTTGCTTATCACACTGAACATAGTGTTTACTGGTTGATGTTAGTTAGGCAAAAAATAATCAGGTCCTTAACCTCTAATTTTTAAAATTTTATACTTCGTTAAAATAATGGTTTCTTTAAAGGATTTTGTCTTGGTTTTGTATCACTGTGATATGTTAAATAAAGAATGAAATGTACTGTTCTGCCCAGATTTTGTCTAAAACAAAGAAAACACCTCAACACAACTAAGATGTCACCATAGCAATAGATAAGAGTGACCCAACAAAAGTGACAGCTTGTCTGACAGATAAGCGGGACATAAAGGAGCAGGATCATAGCAGAAGAAGGATAAGACAGGCAGATTCACCAAAGCTGCCTGAACTTGTTCATAAGCTCATATGTCACACAATAGCACCAAAGTCTTCTAGAAATCCTCAGAAGTACTTTGGGGTCCTGCGTTAAAAACAATCAAACACACAAAAAGCAATGAAACACAGAAGAGAATCTCAGATTATGAGTGCACCCATTCTAGGGTGAGTAAAGCACTAGACAGGATTTAGGATCCCAGATTCTAGCTTAACATACTAGCTATGTAAATCCAGGGAGGTCCAAAGTCCTACATCTCTTTTTTTTCTCATATGTGAAATGGGAATGATATATTCTCTCCAATTTATTTTCAAAGAAGTCATGGGGCTCAAATAAAGTAAGAAACATGAAACTGTTTTTGCAAAGTGTTGAGCACCATAGAAGGCAATATCATTAGTGTCATTTTATTCATTTATAGGGAAAAAGAATGATGCATAATTTTACTTGATCATAAAACTTGTGTGGGATATTATTTTTGAAGAAGATTCTTAATTTCTTGCAGAATTTGAGATTTCAGAGTATCAACTATTCCTTCTAAACTTACTTATTGAATTTAGATGTAACAGTCTAATTTTCGTTGCCAATGGAATTTTTAGCTATAAAACTCTGAGACATTTCACATCTACTCATTTCTGTCAGTTTAGGAAAGCAGGAATAATTTGAATGTAACAAAACCACAAACATTATAGCAGTAATGATTATTTACTTCTCTAATGTTTTGAAAACTCTGTATTCCAGGCTTTAATAAACTCCCACTTTCTAAAAAAAGCAATAAGGACCCAAAAAAGACGCCTTACCAAAAATGCATAATAGCTAACTTTGGCACCCAGCTGTCTGCCTAATTATTACATTTTTGAGCTACTGATATAAGCATTCTTCAAATTTTTTATGTTTCTTTTATCATCTTCATAGATTTCTGAAAACCTAAGGTTTATAATAATTGAATCCTGCTTCTATATTTTTCCTGGAAGCAGAGCTGAAAAGGACTTTACCAACGCTTTTTCTTTTTAAGGAAGGAATCAAGGTGTAAAGAGACTATATGATTAACCCAGCAAGGTATTGAAAGAACAGGAATCGACCAGGTCTCTGGACTGGTCTTCTATCCTTTCCAGAACAACAGCTAACTATATAAATTTGATGATTCCAAACACAATCCACTTTCCTTTATATGCAGTAGGTGATGGAGGAGTCTACATTAGGGAAGAAACAATTGGATACATTGGAGGGATATTCTAGAATCCCAAGCTGCATCCCACACCTTCGGAAGGCTACATCATTACAACAAAGTCATTTTCTAACAGTAAGTCTTATACCTTGCTCCCACTGTGGGGCCTCCCAGCTAAAACCCACCCCCTCAACACATACGTACTCCTACTCTCACCCCCGGTGAGGGCTTTCTAGCCATCCAAATTAAATCACCACCAACCTCTCTATCCCATCACCTCATTTTAGTTCTCTGCATTTGCAATTTTGTGTGTATATTCCTGTCTTCCATGCCAAAATGTAAGCTCCACAAGAGTAGGGGCCCTATCTGTGTTGCTTATCAGTCATTTCTCAGTGTCCAGAATAGTGCCCAACACTCAGAATACACTCAAAATATTTGCTGAATGAATGTGCCACTTGCTTTGTAACTGAATAAATGTATTAACAACACTATCATTACTTGCATTTCTGCCTTAGAAGTTTTGTTCCAAGAGATTCCCAGCAGCATCCATTAACCAACAATTAGATTCTATTTGTATTCCTATTACCTGGGTTGACTATATTAATAAAATATTCTATTTTGCTTTCTTTTGTGTTTATAAGAGAAAATGCACTTCTGCTCATGGGAAAAGAAATGTTATCTTTGCCCTTTAATTGGACAAGTGAACTCATGGAATCAATTTTTCCAATTTTTGGAAAACAAAAATTTCTCTAGTCCCCAAGAAGAGATTTTTTCCCCTTCTTCTTCGGCATTAACGTACCCAGACATTCTGTTGTCTGTTTGCCCAGAAGTCCTTTCTCAAAGTGGTCCTCTTCAAAAGCTTTCAAGAACATACCAATGCTCTTTAGTGTGGAAGGCTATTTTTAAAAGAGTAGGGGGTGGGGAGGAGGAAGTTAAAACAAAATGAAAAGATTGAAACCTCGGGCCTAATCGACTTGTCCACTTGGTGCTGTTAAAACACAATAGTTTTGTCTCTCCTGCTTATCATGGGATAAACGCACTAAACGGCTGCCACACAATTCGTAACCTCTTCCCAAGGAATTAAGAGTTTGCTGCAACGGTCACCTTACCTACTTAATCGAATCTTGGACAATCTATGCTGAGCAGAGACCACTGAAACAACCTAAATGTCGCTTGACAAATAAATTAATTTATAGTTCTGGGAGGCTGATCTGTAACTCCGCACAATAGTAAAACCTGAGCCAACTAAGGCAAGCAGGAGAGGACGAAGTTCCACTGGCACCTTTTCTTTTGAAGTGGCCCCAAACCTTAAAGCCTGCATTTCATTTGGGAAAATCTTTTGCTAAAACCACTTCCCATATGCAACCCATCTGGAGGACTATAATCTAGTCTTGCCTGCAGCAAACCGACAATAATGATGCTTGCCTTTCATCACAGATCCCTGAGCACTAGACAAACATTAATTAATGCCCCAACACACCTGTGAGGTAGGGAAGTATTATTATCCCTGGCTCTCAGATGAGGAAATCCAGACACCAAGAGGTTAAATGGCTTGCCTTAGGCCTCAGAGTGAGCTAACAATAATGCAAAACTTTCCACTAACCCTTGGCCCTCCTTATGGCTGGAGCTCTGAGAAACTTCCAGATTGGTTCATGAGCAGAACCAATTCTAAAGGAGGTGGGCTCTAGCCAACTTATTTTATCTTTTTCCCAGGAAGTTTAAACCCCATTCCAGACCATAAATGAACTCATGCCTACAGGTCTTAAAATGTAGAAACAATAAGAAAATCTGGTGAATTTATATCTTTCAGTGCCCTTCCCCAAATACCCTTTAATCATCCCATCTGAGGAAAAACAATCCACTTGCTGGCCCAAATTTCAGATAGCCCTTATTGAGAGGCTACTGTGTGTTAGGTACTGTGGTTTCAATACTGGGTCCCACCTGCTTCCCAGAGAACTCAAGTGCAACTCCAATAAAGTAGCTATTACAACTCTGGGGTCAAGTGGAAATAAGGAACTACTCTAATGATGGATTCTCTCCCACCCAAAAGTTGGCAAGAAGGGTATAAAAATTGCTAAGAGAATCCCAAAGGTCAGCAATGCCGTGATCATTATACATCCGAAGAGCCTTCGTGCTAATGTTAAAAAATCCCACAGCCTGCCCAGACTATCAGAACTCCTACCAACACGTACAAGCCTACTTCTGTGAAGAACAAATAAGAAGTGTTTGTCACTCATGGAATTTTTCTATGTCCCAGCTTCACATAAAATATCCCCTTTAATATTTGCAACAACCTTCAAAGAGGTTGATAATGTTTTTTTTCTCTCCTTTTATAAATGGAAAAAACAAGCTCGGTGTGTTCGCTAACTTGCTTGTCAGCGGCAGAGTCTAGCAACTAAAAACCCAGGTCTGACCACCAAGTCTATACTCTTAAACGTAATATTTTACTATTCCTTTTTGGAGGATAACTGATTCTTGATTGATTACTTCTCCTTCTTTTACTGTTTCTTTATTCTTTTAGCACCTTCTAGGAAAGTTTTTGAACAGGCCTCCCTAACATGAAAAGGAGCCGAAATGCCAGGCTTTCCTATGAAAATCTACCCACTCGGTAGTATGTAACACAACTACACTGAGCTTTTGGACTTTTGTCGACCAAGATCTGGGAAGACTATCTTTTGATTCTGTTACATAAAGGACTCTTGTTTGAAGTGTAGCTTCTTATTCAAGGAGCACTCGTGTTTGGTTTGAGTCCCTGATTTCAATGACTTCAGGCTTCTGTGTAATAACTCATCCATTTTGTCATTCATTCATGTATCAGTTTAGGCGGCAAGTATCAGATAAACGAAGTCAAATTTACCAACATTAAAAAGGATTTATTGGTTGACTAAGTGAAAAGACCAGCAGGGATGTGAGCTTCGGGTATGGTTTGATCAGGATTCTGGCTCGGATTCTCTCAGATTTATTTTCCTCTGTGTGTCAAATTGCTTCTTTGATTGACTCCTTTCCTAGTTGAAAGATAGCTGTCAGTGGCAACTCGGGCTTCAGCTTCCTTGTTTATATCCAGCACATGGGGAGAAGAGGTGGCAGGGAAGAGGGAAAAAGAGAAAGAGAGATGGGGATTTTGACTCAAGGTCAAAATCATTATGTGAGAATTATGAGCCTTGTGTTTATTAGACCATCCCTGGATCTACCTTAAGGCTAGGGAACCGACAACTACACTGGATGATTCAGGTCTGGGTTACCTGGTCCTATCACCACCCAAATAGGGGTGAGGAATAGGATTATCTGAACTGTGCCAAATCAACCCACATCATTCTGTATTGCTGTAACAGTGGTGGAGAGGTAGTTCCTCAAATGAAAATATGGAGAATATTAGGAAGGAGAAAAAATGGTCATGAGTGCTAAGTAAGCAACCAATGAATGTCCTCTGTGGTCCACCACTTCGGCCACCCAAATTCATGCATATTCACCTTCCCATGCCTGTACATTCAAAATTGTCCACACATGTGCAAAACGAACTCATCCAATGGGATACAACCCATGCCTTGTGTAATTACTACATCCAGCATCAGCCTAAGAATGGCTAATGGTCCAACTACTCCAACAAATCTTGCATTAACCCCTCATGGCCCAGTGACGCATGGCTAAGTGGTGAAGTGACCTCCATCAATATACTTGATATAGAATGACGAAGAGAAAACAGGACAACTGCAGTTTTTAAAAATCCCATTTGGAAAAGAGAGAGGGAGAACAGTACATATTGGTCCCAAGCCTATATTATATATCATATCCTACTAAACAGTAATGTCAAGGATATAATGTTGAGATATATATATTGCATATTATATGCATATGTTATATAATTTATATATGCATTATATGCAATTTATATATATTAAATATATGAATTTAATAAACACAATGTTATAATATGCATATTTCACTGTCTCGACAGTGGAATGAATTCCTTGGTCAGACAATCAGCTGGTTTGTCTTCTTTTGGAGGAAGAAAATTAATACAAGTGCTAGGAAAGAGCAGGGGTGTCATACTTCTCTACCATTAATCAGGATCTGCCTGTGGAGCTTGAAGCAAAGTCAATCTTGCCCAAACTTCAAGTCTGTTACACAACATACAATGGAGGAGGGATAATTTCCTAAAACAAAATCTAGGTTCTGTTAGGACCTAGGACGAAAGTGAATGGATACTGGTAGCGATTGCTAGTTGCCTAGCCTAATATTCATTCTCCTCCTTTTCTCTAATAATGGAACTCCAGATTGTACTTGACAAAATTAAAGATCTCACTGCCCAGCCTCCCTTAGAGCTAAGTGTGGACATGTGCCTAAGTTCTGACCAATAACATGTAAGCAAAACTGTTATGTGACAGAGAAAGGAAAATTAAAGGAAATTTCTGGTGCCTCTACTCACTCTCCTCCACCTTGCCATATGGAACATGGTTATGAGGACTAGCATTCTAGCTACCATCTTGGACCGTAAGGACAAAGGCCACTTCTTAGGGATGGAAGAGAGTAAGCTGGAAAAAAACTGGATCCTTAACTTTATGGAGCCACTAAAGTATCCATGTATTCTCTACCTCCAGACTTCGTGTACATGAGAGAAAAAATAAATTTTTACCTTATTTAAGCCATTGTTTGGGAGAGGCATGGTAGTTTTGATTAATATTAATCTAGTAGTAGGCAACCAAAATTTTTTCACTTAACCAATGTTTATTTGGGATCTTCCTGTGCTGGATTCCTTGATCTTTAGTTCCTTTTACTCATTCTACATCCAGATTGACCCACAACCTACTCTGACAGTCTGTGCTGATTTTTTCCACAGTCCTCTGAGTTCCCAGTTGAGAGTTCTACCTCCACTGTCCCCTGCTTTCCAGGGCCCAGTGTGACACTAATTCCTTTTCTGGGCAAGTCTTTCTCTCACCCTACTTAGGTGGATGATTTCAGATTTTTGCATGTCCTTATTCAGTTAAGCTGGATTTTTATGTAATAGTCCAGGGGAAATGAATTACTGCACATTCTTAGTACTTAACAATGCATTTGACCTGCTTTGTCTTCATTCAAAACCACGAATTCCTCTTTGACACTTCAGCCTCGACTTTCTTCTGTGAAGTGATTTTCTAATTGAGGATCCCCCAACACTTCCCACCTCAATAAAACCCTGACTTAAATTACAGTACATATGAATGTAGCTCATATTACATATTTTTATGGCTCTATGTCAGTAACTATGAATGATTAAAATAGAGTATGTGTAAGTGGGCACTTTAATGCTTTTCAATAAAAAGAATGACGATATATTTGTTCACTAATTTGAAACAGTAGACTAATAATACCTGTATCTTATTCAACACTTACTATGTTACACAGAAAATACTAACCACATTAAATTACCTTATCACACTTAAATCACGTAATGACCCTATGAGGCAGGAGCTATTATTACCCACATTCTGAAGATGAGTAGACTGAGAAGTTAAAAAATTGCCAAAGTCACACATCTAGAAAGTGATGTGTTGAGTCACACATCTAAATCTGGATGGCACCAAAACTCTCGGAGCCCACATGAGGAACAGAAAGTTTCGGGGTGGTACCTCACCTGTAGTTCACAAAGACAACCTGCCCTGAGCTATACAGTCAATCCATGGACTGGATGGGAAAAGATATGCATAAGAAAAAAGATCGATGCATATATTTTTTTTTGCCTTTAGAAAGTAGCAAGGGCCATTCATACACTTGCCTATTCTCTGTCAGGCATTAATCTCTAGAATCCAAGCAGAAAGTCAGGGAGTCCCCTCCACTGAATAATTAATAGGTCAGAAAATCCATTTGTGTAGAAAATTCAGACATCCAACACAAACTCTGCATGTGTGTAGGTGTGTGTGCACACACGCAATAGTCCCCTCTTCTCCGCAGTTCTGCTTTCTGAGGTTTCAGATACCCAGGGTCAGCCATGTTCAAGAAGCAGATGATTCTCGTTCTGACTAATTATTAGAGACTTTGTAGTAGCCTAACGCCTCGTCACAACGCCGACACGTCATTCACCTCACTTCATCTCATCACGTAGGTCTTTTATCTTCACACATCATCACAAGAAGAAGGGTGAGTACTGGATAATAAGATATTTTGAGAAGAGAGCGAGAGAGAGAGAGAGAGAGCGAGCACATTCACCTAACCTTTATTATAATTATAATCATGATCATTGTTCTATTTTATTATTGTTGTTGTTAATCTCTTACTGTGCCTAATTTATAAATGAAACTTTATCATAGATATGGTGTACATAGAAAAAAACATGTATATATAGGGTTCAGTTATTATCCGTGGTTTTGGGGGGCTGCTGTGGATGTGGAAATCTATCCCCCACAGGCAAGGGGGGACGACTTCTAATGAAATGGTCTTCTAATGAACATCTTGGACTTTTTTGGAATTCTAGCATTGCTTTCTAAATTTGAAAGTCCTCTTTAAAGGTGAGTTCCCTGATAAACATACAAGCACCAACACCCCCCACTCCCCCCCAGCTTTCCATCCCCAGCTGTTAGAAATCTTCTGCTGGTAGTGCAGAGGACGAAAATAAGCAGGGTCCACCTTGCTAATAACAGCCCTGCCAGTGAGGGCTGTTGGTAGAACACATGACAGTTAAGCCACCAGCAAAGAGTATTTGTTTTAGCCATTTACAGTTGTACAAAGAATGTAAAGGGACTGGAACGAAATGAGATCCAGAATAAATAGCTATGCTCACACTGTGCCACCTGTAGGCAGAGCCTGGTAATCTCAGTGAACACCTGATAAAGGGAAAGAGACCTTATTCGCCAGAAATGAAAGAATTAGCCTGGAAATCAGTGGGGGTCCCTGAGCCAATAGCAGGAGGTCAAAGGTCAACATTGCGGGGAGGGCAGGAGGAACAAATCTACCCCACACCACGTACGGTTTCTCAGGGCTGCTACCGAAAGAAACAAATCTGTATTTCAACCTTCCGTGTTTTAAAATTCTACAACAATGTAGCGTGATACATTTAAATGTATTTTGGCATATTCTTATCGTGAGGGTAAGGGATGTTTTAAACACCCTTTGATGTTCACTCTACTTTTCTAAGAGGTAGCTTCAGTAGCTGTAACTGGCTTCACCACTCCATTGATCATTTGGGGGATCCAATCTCTTGGCTTTACATGCAGCTCAAATCACAGAAAATTGTGGATGTGTTGAATAAACGTCCAACTCTGAGTCAGAGCTGTCCTGTTCAATTAAGTAGCCATAAGCCACGTGTAGCTGCTCAAATTTAAATTAATTACAAATAAATGTTTAAAATTCCATTTCTCAGCCACCAAAGCAACACTTCAGGTGCTCAACAGCCGTTTGTGACTAGTGGCTTCCAGAGAGAGAATCCAAATACAGAACATTCCATCCACTGCAGAAAGTTGTATTGAACTGTGCCCGTGTCCGGTGTGGCTCATCAGCGCCAGAGATTCCCCTGCTGAGAGATTTAGGCTGTGCACTACAGATACTAACTACAAAAATTGTCTTAGTGAATTTGAGTTACACTTTCACGGATTCACAGTCTTTCATGTGCTGGTCATTTGGTTCAACTATAACTTTACTAGCCACATGTAGCTAGAATTGATTTCACGTGAATGTGACAAAAACTCAAATTACACGGTACCTTAAACATACGAAGTTCTCTCAAACACACAGAGTTCCAGAGATCCAAAGTCCAAAACCGATAGAGTAAATGGAAATGGACTTTGGTGGCCTTGCCTCGGTTGGTCTAGAGCTCTAGCCTCTGTATCTGCCTTCCAGCCCGCTACAAGGAGAAAAGGGAAGGGCATAAGTAGGCCCTCTCCTTTAAGGATATTTCCTCAAGTTGCAAATGACATTCTTGCTTGCATCCTATTGTCCAAAATGTAAATACATTGCCACTCCAGGCTGCACACAAAGCTGGGCAACATGGCCTTTATTCTGGTGGCCATAAGATTAGGAGTTTTATTACCTTGGAAGGAAAAGAAAACGGCTACTGAAATGTAATCCGGAGCCTCTACCGTACTCATAGTGTTGCCAAATGGTAAAATAGAGAAATAAAAAGAGAATTTATTTTTCTAAGTATAAGCAATATTGGTAAGAAGTTGAAAATATGTAAATGTATTGAATAAGTGAAAATCTCAGAGTTTCTGGCGATTTTCAGTCATCTGCATTTCCTTGGTGGCCACCTAAATGCTGTGATTTAAGGATGACTCTTCCACTCCTAAACTCTCCTTCATAGTGCTCAGAATTCTTCAGTTAGCTTTCTCATATGACTTGAAATGCCATCAACTGCAGATTTATTGCTATTAACAAGGTGTTTTCAAAATGCAAACATTCCTGGGGATGGTAAGAATATTCATTCATTCTCAATTTATTATGAATTAGTCAAATCCAACTTTTGACATCTAAAGATACAGGGATTGACTAAATGGGAAATTTTTGGTGAATGGGGAAAATGAAGAAATGATTCTGCAACTTTAGGATTGGGAAGGCATGAGAGGAAAAGCATTCTGGGTGTTTTGTACAGGTGTTGAGAGTCGCTAAAAAGCAGAATCAGATCACTGGAAACTTGGGGAGAAGATAAGGGAATGTCAGGGGAGGGGAGTTGAGGGGAAGGAGAGAGGGAATGAGGGGCGCCAAAATGGATGGAAGTGAGAGCTGAGAAAGCATCAAAGATGAATTTCATCTTGAAATTTTGCCTAGAGTGCTCACTTCGGCAGCACATATACTAACATTGAAATTTTGCCTAGAATTGACCGTGAATATTCCAGTATTTATGTGATTTCTTAGCAAAATATTCAAGAATACAACCTTTATATCTTTAGTTAAGAAATTAAAAGACATCTAGGAGGCTAAAATGCAGTGCTAACTTGAGCACAAACATTTTGTTTACACACAACAAAAGTAAAAAAAAAAAAAAAATTCTATTATCTTAACTAAAAAGCCTCCCTTCCTGTCTTTGAAGTGTACTAACTCATTCGCTTTTGATTTTAATTGAGCTGTCATTTTTTTTCAGAGATTCCATCTAATAGCAACAGTAACAACAGTAACAGCATTTAGCAAGAACTCGGAGGAAAGCACTATTCCAAGTGCTTTACCTCATTATTTCATTTAATCTTCACGGCATCTCTTTGAGGTAGATATTGTTATACCCATTGAACAGAGAAGGAAACTGAGGCTCAGAACGGTTAAGTGACTTGTGTAATGTAACACAGCCAGTAGCGCCAGAGTCAGGCTCCAGACCTAGAAGGCCAAACCCCAGATTTAGTGCTCTTAACCCCTACACTTACCCTGACTCCTGACTTGGTGTTTGTTAGAAATATCAATGATACACATTTAGACTAAAAGTGACACCTGAGCAGGCTATATGCTATACTCCTTTCTCAATAAAGCATTTTCCATGTGATTGACATGATCCTGATGGCCTCAAATGTCCTTTATAGAGATGGACTGCCACTTCCTCCTACAACATTCTTAGCATCCTTCTCCCCACTTCCCCGCTCCCCACCACAACCCCCATTACCACCACCTCCAGATAGCAACCAAGGTGTTTTCTGTCAATGGTGTCACCTAGTGGTCACAAAGAGGAATTCATGTATTTCATGTCCCTTTCCTATGCCCTATCCTGTTTTTCCTCTTCAAGTATTTTTTTGGCAGAACATATTCACCTCTTTTAAGTGATTACTCCCAAGTCACTCAGTTCTACCTTAAATAATCTTTTCCGCTCATATACATTCATTTCATTTAACTCTTTCTTCTCCTTCTCTTTCTCTCTTTCTCTCTCTGAGGGAAAATATCTCTCCCACTCATTTATCTTACTAGCCAAGAGGTCAACTTAATCATCAGGGGATAGTGGGCTCTGGAGTGAGACAGAACTGAATTTGAATTCCAGATCCACCACTTATTAATTATGAGATCTTGAGTAAGTTACTTTTTACCTCTCTAAATCTCAGTTTTCAAATCTATAAAATGGAAATAAATTGCCTACTTTGAGTTGTTACAGGAATGAAATTAATTAAAATAGCTTAAGAAAAGCAATGATACCTATCTATACATAGTAAGTATTTAATGACTATCATTCCAATGCCCTCATGGGCAATATATGTAATAATCATGTGATTGTACCAAAAAAAAAAAAAAGAAAAAGAAAAAGAAAACCACAAAAGCTATATTTTCTAGGCTAAATGGTTCTACTGTAGAACCAATGTCTGTAATGCCTAAAATATTTCAAATAAGTTCCCATCAAAATCTCCACAACCTCCATCTACTTGCTGGTTCTTCTCTTTCTTAAAATATGTATTATTTTTTCTTCATGATGGAGGAATCAAATATTTATGGGATAGCCTGGGTATGTAACCAACATTAACAAACACTATTTCTATGTAAAAATGCATCCTAAATTCCAGAGATTCATAGATTAGGAATTTCTTCTAGTTTGGTTTTAGAATTATGAAAAACTCTATAAAGAAAATGAACCCAAAGGTTGTGTGTGTGTGTGTGTGTGTGTGTGTGTGTGTGTGTGTGTGTTTCCTAGTGGAGACCAGGACTTCTAAGCAGATCTGCTCACAAAATAGAGTAGAATCTGTTGATACACTAGAGAAAAATATTAAAGTTAACCTGCTCTAAGAGGTACTGATTTGGGGCACCTGGGTGGCTCTGTGGGTTAAAGCTTCTGCCTTCAGCTCAGGTCGTGATCTCAGGATCCTGGGATCAAGCCCCACATCGGGCTCTCTGCTCAGCGGAGAGCCTGCTTCCCCCCCTTTCTCTCTGCCTGCCTCTCTGCCTACTTGTGATCTCTCTCTCTCTGTGTAATGAATGAATAAAATCTTCAAAAAATAATAATAATAAGAGGTACCGATTCTCTTCATCTCAGTTACACATGTGACATATAAAACAGATCCAGCCATAGAAGCCTATGAATTACCATTGGCAATATACACAAATTACTAGTTTATGTTATTTATCAAAATGGAATGTTGAAAAGGCAACTCAACGGGGAAAGGATAGTCATTTCAACAAATAGTATGGAAACAATCGGACGTCTATATACAAAAGAATGCACCTTGACCCATACCATATATAAAAATTAACCTGAACTGAATTATAAATGTAAATGTAAAAACTAAAGCTATAAACCTCCGGAAAAAAATATAGGAAAAAAATCTTGAAACCTTGGGTTAGGCAATGATTTCTTAGAAATGATACAAAAATCATGACACACAAAAGAAGTTGATAAGCTGAACTTCATTAAAACTAAAACTTCTACCCATCAAAAGACACTATAAAAAATTAAAAAGTAAGCCACATACTGGTAAAAATATTTTTAACACATGTATCTGATAAAGGGCTTGAATCTAAAATATATAAAGGACTCTCAAAATGCAATAATAAGAAAACAAACAACCCAATAAAAAAAAAGCAAAAGATTTAAAGCACTTTACCAGAGAAGATATACAGATGCCAAAGAAGCTCATTCAAAGATGTCCAACATCATCAGTCATTAGGAAAATGTAAATTTGAACAATGATGAGATCTATATCCCAAAAACCTCACAATACCAGCTGCTGACATAGATTCAGAGCAATTAGAACTTTCATACATTGCTGCTAGTCATGAAAAATGGTTCACCCACTTTGGAAACAGTTTGATAGTTTTTTAGAAAGTTACACATGCCATTATTATAAGTACAAAAGAAATAAAAACATATTCAAACCAAAATCTGAATGTAAATGTTATAGTAATGACTTGAATCATAATCACCAAAAACTGGAAACAACATATATGTCATTTTGCTGGTAAATGGATCAACAAGCTATAGTACATCCAAACAATGGAACACTCAGCAGTAAAAAGAACAAAGTACTGGTACACACAGCAATATGGGTGAATGCATTGTGCTGAGTGCAAGAAGCCAGGCTCAAAAAAGTACATACTATATGGCCTTCTGGAAAAGGGGAAGCTATAGGGACAAAGAAAAGGTGAGTTGTTGCCAGGATCTGGGGGTCAGGGATGAGTTGATGATAAAAAGACACAACAGAACTTTTGGAGATGATAGAGATGCTCTACATCTTGATTTTTGTGGTTGTTACATGACTATATGCTTTTTCCAAAACTGTTCACTAAAAAGGGTGGATTTTGCTATCTATGAATTATAACTTAATAAAAAAATACAATAATGAAGGGGAGGAGCAAGATGGTGGAAGTGAAGGATACCTAAATTTCCTCGGGTCCTAGGAATTCAGCTAGATAGTTATCAAACCATTCTGAACACCTACACACTCAACAGGAGATCAAAGAGAAGAATAGCAGCAATTCTATAAACAGAAAAGTGACCACTTTCTGGAAGGTAGGACAGGGGAGAAGTGAATCCTATGCGATAAACAGGAAGAGAGACTGTGTGGGGGAGGGGCTGGCTCCTGGCAACCGGTAGAGCAGCAGAGCACAAAATCAGAATTTTTAGAAGTCCGCTCCACTGAGGGACGTCACTCCAGAGGCTAACCCGGGAGTGGGGGGAGGGGTGGCATGTGGGTCTTGAGGGAAAGGTGTGGTCTCAGGTCCCTCAGGGTCACAGAAAGACTGGGTGTGCCTGAGTGTGGCAGAGCTCCCAGGTATAGAAATGGGGAAGCCAGCTGCAGAGATGGAGCCAAGGAGTGACCTCTCAGCTGGGGATTACCTTAAACCATGACCTGGGGTACAGTTGGGCCACTACTCTTCCAGCAGGGACCCCACAAGTGGCAGATCCAGGGAGACTCACCTTCCTCCCCCTCCAGGGGAGTGGCACGGGAGCACGCTGCAGGAATCGGCTGGGTTTGGAGACTGCAAATGGGACCATGTGCCAGAGATAGAAACCCTCGGTCACAGGCTGGGTGAGCCCCGAGTGCGGCTGGAGAGCAGGGACACAGGATGAATTGACTGCTTTTCTCGGAGGGTGCACTGAGGAGTGGGTTCCCAAGCTCTTGGCTCCTACGGTCCGCCGGAGATTGGGAGGCCGACATCTTCATTCCCGTCCTCCAAAGCTATACGGAAAGCGTTCAGGGAACAAAAGCTCCTGTGAGCGAACTCAAGCAGATTACTCAGCCCGGCCCCTGGCAAGGGCGGTGCAATTCCGCCGCGGGCAAAGACATTTGAGAATCATGGCAACAAGCAGATCAGCAAGAACATCCAACCAAGACCAAGTTCAAAGATCAATGAGAACTGTGGAACTTGAGCGCTGGGTAAGATAGCGCAGAGAATTCACGGCTTTTTTCCCCATAATTCTTTAGTCTTCCAAAGTTATATTTTTTTAATTTTTTTCTTTTTCTATTTTTTAATTTCCCCTCTTTCCTATTTTAACCTTTTTAAACTATTTTATCTTATCAATATCTTTTAAAAAATCTTTTTAATTGTCATTGTTATAGTCATATCCTATCCCTTCATTGTATTCAACCTTATTTTTTTGTATACATATAAGTTTTTCTTCCTTTAAAATTTTGGGATACAGTTTCTTCTAACAGATCAAAATATACCCTAAATCTAGCATACAGCTTTGTTCTAGTCTCTAGCTTGATCAAATTCTCTCCTTTTTTTTCTTCTTTCAACCAACATATCAATTCCTCCTTTAAAATCTTTTTTAATTTTCATCTTTTCAGTCATATTTCATCCATCCATTTTGTTTACCTTTATTTTTGTGTGTGTATATATATATATATATATATAATTTTGTATAAAATTTTGACAGGCAGTTTCTTCTAACAGACCAAAATACACCCAAAATCAAGTGTATGGCTCTGTTCTATTCACCAGTCTAATCAGATATATGTATATATAAAAGGATAGATAGAAAGATAGATAGATAGATTTTTTTTTTTCCTTTTTCTCCTCCCTGGTTTCAGGTCTGTTCTGATTTGGTTAATATATATTTTTCTGGGGACTTTGCTACTCTTTTAGTATTTTGTTCTCTCATTCATCTATTCTTCTCTGGATAAAATGACTAGGCAGAAAAACTCACCTCAAAAAAAAAAAGAAAGAAAGAGAGGAGTGCCTGGGTGGCTCAGTGGGTTGAAGCTTCTGCCTTTGGCTCAGGTCATGATCTCAGGGTCCTTGGATTGAGCCCCATGTAGGGCTTCCTGCTCAGTGGGGAGCCTCCTTCCCCCTCTCTCTGCCTACCTCTCTGCCTACTTGTGATCTCTCTCTCTCTCTCTCTGCCAAATAAATAAATTTTTAAAAATAAATTTAAAAAAAAGTCAGTACTGATGGCTAGGGACCTAATCAATATGGATATCAGTAAGATGTCAGAACTAGAGTTCAGAATGACAATTATAAAAGTGCTAGCTGGGCTTGAAAAAACCACAGAAGATACTAGAGAATCCCTTTCTGGAGAAATAAAATCCCTTTCTGGAGAAATAAAAGAACTAAAATCTAACCAACTTGAAATCAAAAAAGCTATTAATGAGGTGCAATAAAAAATGGAGGCTCTTATCAAGAGAAATGAAATCTTGCCATTTGCAACGACATGGATAGAACTAGAGGGTATTATGCTAAGTGAAATAAGTCAATCAGAGAAAGACAACTATCAGATGAAGAATTTGAAAAGCAGGGGAGGGTTAGTGGGGGAGTGGGGGGGGAATGAAACAAGATGGGATCAGGAGGGAGACAAACTGTAAAAGACTCTTAAACTCACGAAACAAACTGAGGGTTGCTAGGGCATGGGGGGTAGGGATAGGATGTCTAGGTTATGGACATTGGTGAGGGTATGTGCTATGGTAAGTTCTGTGAAATGTGTAAGCCTGATGATTCACAGACATGTACCCCTGGGGGCAAATAATACATTATATGTGATTTTTTTTTTTAAATGAAGGCTATTACTGCTAGGATAAAATGAGGCAGAAGAGAGAATTGGTGATATAGAAGACCAAATGATAGAGAATAAAGAAGCTGAGAAAAAGAGACATAAATAACTATTGGACCATACGGGGAGAATTCAAGAGATAAGTGATACCATAAGACAAAACTATATTAGAATAATTGGGATCCAAGAAGAAGAAGAAAGGGGGGGGGGAAGAAGGTATATTGGAGCAAATTATAACAGAGAACTTCCCAATTTAGGGAAGGAAACAAGCATCAAAATCCAGGAGGCACAGAGAACACCCTCAAAATAAATAAAAATAGGTCAACATCCCGTCATCTAACAGTGCAACTCACAAGCCTCAGAGACAAAGAGAAAATCCCAAAAGCACCTCGGGACAAGAGGTCTGTAACCTACAACAGTAGAAATATTAGATTGGCAATAGCCCTACCCACAAAGACCTGGCAGGACAGAAAGGACTGGCATGATGTATTCAGAGCACTAAATAAGAAAAATATGCCACCAAGAATACTATATCCAGCTAGGCTGTCACTGAAAATAGAAGGAGAGATAAAAAGCTTCCAGGACAAACAAAAACTACAATAATTTGCAAACACCAAACCAGCCCTACAGGAAATATTGAAAGGGGTCCTTTAAGCAAAGAGAAAGCCTAAAAGTAACAGATCAGAAAGGAACAGAGACAATATGCAGTAACAGTCAACTTACAGGCAATACAGTGGCACTAAATTCATATTCTTTCAATAGTTACCCTGAATGTAAATGGACTAAATGCCCCAATCAAAAGACACAGGTATCAGAATGGATAAAACAAGACCCATCAATATGCTGTCTGCAAGAAACTCATTTTAGATCCAAAGACACCTCCAGATTTAAAGTGAGGGGGTGGAAAACAAGTTACCATGCTAATGGACATCAAAAGAAAGCTGGGGTGGCAATCCTTATATCAGATAAAGTAGATTTTAAGCCAAAGACTATAATAAGAGATGATGAAGGACACTATATCATACTTAAAGGGATCATGCAACAAGAAGATCTAACAATTATAAATATCTATGCCTCTAACATGGTAGCAACCAATTATATAAACAAATTAATAAAATCAAAGAAACACATCAACAATAATACAATAATAGTAGGGGATTTTAACCCCCCCCCTTGCTGAAATGGACAGGTCATCTAAGCAAAAGATCAACAAAGAAATAAAAGCTCTAAATGACACACTGACCAGATGGACATCACAGATATATTCAGAACATTCCATCCCTAAGCAATAGAATACACATTCTTCTCTAGTGCACATGGAACATTCTTCAGAATAGATCACATCCTGGGTCACAAATCAGGACTCAACTGGTACCAAAAGATTGGGATCATTCCCTGCATATTTTTAGACCACAATTCTTTGAAACTAGAACTCAACCACAAGAGGAAAGTTGGAAAGAATCAAATACATGGAGGCTAAAGAGCATCCTACTAAAGAATGAATGGGTCAACCAGGAAATTAAAGAAGAATTTTAAAAATTCATGGAAATGAATGAAAATGTAAACACAACTGTTCAAAATTTGGGATACAGAAAATGTGGTCCTGAGAGGAAAGTACATAACAATACAAGCCTTTCTCAAGAAACAAGAAAGTTCTCAAATACACAAGCTAACTATACACCAAAAGAAGCTGGAGAAAGAACAGCAAAGAAAGCCTAAACCCAGCAGAAGAGAAATAATAAAGATCAGAGCAGAAATCAATGAAATGGAAACCAAAAGAAGAGTAGAACAGATCAACGAAACTAGGAGCTGGTTCTTTGAAAGAATTAATAAGATTGGTAAACCCCTTGCCAAACTTATAAAAAAGAAAAGAGAAAGAACCCAAATTAATAAAATCATGAATGAAAGGGGAGAGATCGCAACAAACACCAAAGAAATACAAACAATTATAAGAACATATTTTGAGCAACTATACTCCAGCAAATTTGACAATCTGGAAGAAATGGATGCATTCCTAGAAACACATAAACTACCAAAACTGAACCAGGAAGAAATAGAGAACTTGAACAGACCCATAACCAGTAAGGAGATTGAAGCAGTCATCAAAAATCTCCCAAAAAACAAGAGCCCAGGGCCAGATGGCTTTCCAGGGGAATTCTACCAAACATATAAAGAATTAATACCTATTCTCCTGAAACTGTTCCAAAAAATAGAAATGGGAGGAAAACTTCCAAACTCATTTTATGAGACCAGCATCACCTTGATCCCAAAACCAGACAAAGACCCCATCAAAAAGGAGAATTACAGACCAATATCCCTGAAGAACATGGATGAAAAAATCCTCACCAAAATACTAGCCAATAGGATCCAACAGTACATTCAGAGGATTATTCACCACGATCAAGTGGGATTTATTCCTGGGCTGCAAGGTTGGTTCAACATCCACAAATCAATCAATGTGATACAATACATTAATAAAAAAAAGAACAAGAACCGGGACGCCTGGGTGGCTCAGTTGGTTAAGCAACTGCCTTTGGCTCAGGTCATGATCCCAGCATCTTGGGATCGAGTCCCGCATCAGGCTCCTTGCTCCACAGGGAGCCTGCTCCTCTCTCTGCCTCTGCCTGCCTCTCTGCCTGCTTGTGTTCTCTCTCTGTTAAATGAATAAATAAAATCTTTAAAAAAAAAAAAAACAAGAACCATATGATATTCTCAATAGATGCTGAAAAAGTATTTGACAAAGTACAGCATCCTTTCTTGATCAAAACTCTTCACAGTGTAGGGATAGAGCGTACATACCTCAATATCATAAAAGCCATCTATGAAAAACCCACAGTGAATATCATTCTCAATTGGGAAAAACTGAGAGCTTTTCCCCTAAGGTCAAGAACACGACTGGACCGTCCACTATCTCCACTGCTATTCAACATAGTATTAGAAGTCCTAGCCTCAGCAATCAGACAACAAAAAGAAATTAAAAAGCATCCGAATTGGAACAGAAGTCAAATTCTCACTTTTTGCAGATGATATGATACTTTATGTGGAAAACCCAAAAGACTTCACTCCAAAACTGCTAGAACTCATACAGGAATTCAGTAAAGTGTCAGGATATGAAATCAATGCACAGAAATCAGTTGCATTTCTATACGCCAACATGACAGAAGAAAGAGAAATTAAGGAGCCGATCCCATTTACAATTGCACCCAAAATCATAAGATACCTAGGAATAAATCTAATTAAAAATGCAGAGAATCTGTACTCAGAAAACTATATAGTACTCATGAAAGAAATTGAGGAAGACACAAAGATATGGAAAATGTTCCATGCTTATGGCCCATGGAAGAAAAATAATGTGAAAATGTCTGTGCTACCTAGAGCAATCTACATATTTAATGCAATCCCTATCAAAATACCATTGCCCTTTTTCAAAGAAATGAAATAAATAATCCTAAAATTTATATGGAACCAGAAAAGACCCCAAATAGCCAGAGAAATGTTGAAAAAGAAAACTAAAGTGGGCAGTATCACAATTCCAGACTTCAAACTCTATTACAAAGCTGTAATCATCAAGAGAATATGGTACTGACACATAGATCAGTGGAACAGAATAGAGAGCACATAAATGGACATGCAACTCTATGGTCAACTAATCTTCGACAAAGCAGGAAAGAATATCCATTGGAAAACAGACAACCTCTTCAACAAATGGTGCTGGGAAAATTGGGCAGCCAAATGCAGAAGAATGGAACGGACCATTTCCTTACACCACACACAAAAATAGATTCAAAATGCGTAAAAGACCTCAATGTGAGACAGGAATCCATCAAAATCCTTGAGGAGAACACAGGCAGCAACCTTTTCAACCTCAGCCACAGCAACTTCTTCCTAGAAACATCTCCAAAGACAAGAGAAGCAAGGGCAAAAATGAACTATTGGGACTTCATCAAGATCAAAAGCTTTTGCACAGCAAAGGAAACAGTCAACAAACCAAAAGACAACTGACAGAATGGGAGAAGATATTTGCAAATGACATATCAGATAAAGGGCTACTATCCAAAATCTCTAAAGAACTTATCAAGCTCAACACCCAAAGAAGAAATAATCCAATCAAAAAATGGGCAGAAGACATGGACATTTCTGCAGAGAAGACATCCAAATGGCCAACAGACACATGAAAAAGTGCTCAACATCACTCGGCATCAGGAAGATACAAATCAAAACCACAGTGAGATATCACCTCATACCAATCAGAATGGCTAAAATTAACTAATCAGGAAACAACAGGTGTTGTTGAGGACATGGAGAAATAGGAATCCTCCTATACTGTTGTTGGAAATGCAAGCTGGTGAGTCCACTCTGGAAAACAGTATGGAGGTTCCTCAAAAAGTTGAAAATAGAGGTACCCTATGACCCAGCAATCACACTACTGGGTATCTACCCTAAAGATACAATTGTAGTGATCCAAAGGGGCCATGCACCCTGATGTTTATAGCAGCAATGTCCACAATAGCCAAACTATGGAAAGAACCTAGATGTCCACCAACAGATGAATGGATAAAGAAGATGTGAGACACACACACACACACACACACACACACACACACACACTGGAATACTATGCAGTCGTCAAAAAACAAAATCTTGCCATTTGCAATGACATGGATGAAACTGGAGGATATTATGCTAAGTGAAATAAGTCAATCAGAGAAAGAGAACTATCATATGATCTCTCTGATATGAGGAATTTAAGAGGTAGGATGGGAGGTCATGGGGGGAAGGGAGGGAAAAATGAAACAAGATGGGACCAGGGAGGAAGACAAACCATAAGAGACTTAATCTCATGAAGCAAACTGAGGGTTGGTGAAGGGCAGGGCTGTGGGAAGGATAGGGTGGCTGGGTGATGGACTTTGGGTAGGGTATGTGCTGTGAATTGTGTAAGACTGATGATTCACAGACCTGTACCCCTGAAACAAATAATACAGTATATGTTAATAAAAAAATAATTAAAAAAAGAAAAAATGGGTGTCTGGGTGGCTCAGTTGGTTGAGCAGCTGCCTTTGGCTTGGGTCAGATCCCAGGGTCCTAGGATCAAGTCCTACATCAGGGTCCTCTCTTGGTGAGGAGCCTGCTTCTCCCTCTACCTCTGCCATCCACTCTTCCTGCTTGTGCTCTCTCTCTCTCTCTCTCTGACAAATAAATAAATAAAAGCTTAAAAAAAAAGAAAAAATATAATAATATAAATGAAAGTATTTGGTTTCATGTTTTCTTTCAGAAGACACATAAAATTAAAATTACAAATGTTTCTATTTTTGCAGTTCATATGTATAAAATCATGTAAACTGTCACAGTTACCGAAAACATTAACAATGGTTATCATTGTGTGGCAGAATTACAGACGCATTTTCTCTTTCCTTATCTCTGCTTTCTAATTCTCCTACCACAGACATATGCAATAAGAACAAAGCTATAAATTCATTCTTACCAATATCATTAGTTTTTGCCATATTAATAAGTATTTTAGTGCAAGAAGGAAGTATTTAGATCATCTTGTCCCAAGTATTGTTAAAGGACAGCTAAAACAAAACTCGTGAAGTCAGATGCTTTTTCTAAGATACACAGGGGAGCAACTGGAATAATTAAAGGGAACATAAAATATTTATGCAAATACTTTTACATAACAACTAGAATCAATAAATAAAGACATACTATTTTTTTATTATGCCCAAAGAAATTATATTCTTTCCAGCTTGATAATTGGGATATATTTCTTAAAAAGGTGCTGCCTCACCATGAAATCTACCTTCTGCTTCTTGCCTCCCCCTCTCATCCATAGTGGTAAATTACACTGACGCTAGTATGTGTAGACGCCCACACTCTACACCTTGGCAAGAATTATCAGAGCAAGAAATTAACATATTCTATAATTTCTCCTACTTAACATTCTTTTGCAAATATGAAAATCATACTAAAATAAATCTGAAACCTATTTTGAAAGCATTTTAATATTTTAAGGTACTCTACTAAGTGAGGATGCATTGAGAAGTAATTTCAAAATGATTTATGCTTACCGGCCTTAAGTCAAAATCAAGATGAAGTGAAGAAAATAAAAATCAAACAGGTGTAACTGCCTGAATTACAGAATTTACATTGGTAAATAGAAGCAATTCATTGACTCACAGAATATTAGAGTTTTAAGACAATCTTAAAGATCCACTCATCAACCTCCTCTATATTGTTACATTGCTTCATTAAAAAAAAAAAAAAAATGTAGGAGGAGAGCCTGAGTGGCTCAGTTGGTTAGTATCCAACTCTTGATCTCAACTCAGGTCTTGATCTCAGGGTTGTGACTTCAAGCCCCACATTGGACTCCACACTGGGCATAAAGCCTACTTTAAAATAAATAAATAAATAACTCAGAGAAAATAAGTGCTTTGTCCCAATTCTCACACCACATTAGGGCAGCTAGATGGAGAAAGGCCTCCCAATTCTAGTGTACCATGAGAGGGGAAATAAGCCACAAGATAGAATGGAGAAATGAACTGTGAGAGCGTAATATCACCCTCCATTTTGCTGGAGAACAAAGTTATTTTTATTAATGTTGACTGGTTGACTTATATTTTTTAAACTAGCAGAATAGAGGTCTAAGCTTGTAAACAGTCACAGCAGATGATATTTCTTTGGGGAGGTGTTTTTTTTACTATCAAGTAAGCACTGTGTTTTTGTTTTGTTTTGTTTTTTCGGTACATTCCAGAAGTACTAGTGTTGATAAATTATACTGCTATGCTTGTAGCTACTCTCTAACAATATTTGTAGTCAACGATTTGGCTCACATGATAAGAAAAATGGGAGTGGGGAAAGAAAAGAAGACATGCTACTAATCCTAAATCCTAAATGTGTCAAGAATCTTCTGGGATTTATTAGGGTCAAGAAGTTGCCTTAAGGATCCATTTAAGATAATTTCAAAGCTAAATGGTGTATAGATATCCTTGCCTCAGAAATTGTTCTTGAATTGGATCAGCATAATTTGGTGCTGGTTTCAAGACATTCAGCATAATTTTTTAATTAAAAAAAATTTTCGATGCAGGAGTAACACATGCCAAATGTTTTTTAATAAGAAAATGATTTAGAAAAGTATTTTGAAGAATAAAATAAAAATAACACATAATCCCACCATGCCAAGATAGCCACAGTTCAATTTTGGTGTATTTCCTTCCAGACTGTTTTTTGTTTGTGTATGTGTGTGTATTTGTGTATGAGTTTGCAAACATTACTTAAATGCAAAATTAATATATAATGTTATTTTGTAGTTACACTTTTTTTACTTAAAACTAAAATCATAGAAATTTATTTTCATAAAAACAAACACAGATTCACATCATTTTAAATGTTAGACAAGTCTTTGTAGATGACTATTTAGGTTGATACAGATTTTTATATATCAAAAATGTTATCTGATAACTGACTTCTATCATTAGTTACTTGATTGTTATTTCTTTTGCAAAAATATGGAAGGAAATAACTAGATAAAGAAATATACATCTTTTTAATATTTTTTTGCATGTATGAAAAACTACCCTTTAAAAAGATTGTGCCAACTTTTATACTACCATTTGCAGTATATGAGACTGTCAATTTTCCTACTCCTGTATCAAGAGTAGATGTTACTTTTTATTTTTTATTTATTTATTTTTTTAATGATGATATCCATCTTTTTTTTTAAGATTTTATTTATCCATTTGACAGAGAGAAAGAAATCACAAGTAGACAGAGAGGCAGCCAGAGAGAGGGGGGGAAACAGGCTCCCCGCCAAGCAGAGAGCCTGATGCGGGGCTTGATCCTAGGACCCTGAGGCCATGACCCGAGCTGAAGGCAGAGGCCCCAACCCACTGAGCCGCCCAGACACCCCAAGAGTAGCTGTTATTTTTTAATATTTTTTTCATTCTCTGAGTGAGCAAATAATAGTATTTTTATTTCTGTGTTTAATTATTAATGAAATTAGCTATTTTTCATATATTTATTGACATTGCTTCCTCCCCCCTTAACTTATTTTTGTCTAATTTTCTAGAGTATTTCTAATTTTATAAGTATGAGAGACTTTTTTCACCATAAGATATGCACAAGAATTCTCATTGACATTAGGATAACGGCAGCTATCTGAATCTAAATCTTGGCACACATTCTCCCTCAAATCATAAGTTCAAAAAGGGGAACAAATAAACCACACATGACCCAAGAGACAGTGAATACTTCAAATTATTCACAAGTAGAGAAGTACTAAATTCCAACAAAATTATTTGGAATACTATTTTGGAATTTAGAACACTAAATTCCAAACCAAATATTAGATTTCCTGCCGTCACTACAGGCCAGTTGGTGTGGAGAGTAGTAGAAAGTAGTCTTAATATGCTCTCTGGGAAAAGGAAGAGATGAACAGAGGACATTAATAAAACAAAGACAAAATCCCTCCCACAAAGAAAAAGTCCAACACTAAGCTTTGAAATAGAAAACACAAATCTGGAACTTGGTGGACAATAGCACCAGTCACATAAAAATTCAGCAAAACTGGAGGTAGCAGTCTTGAAGAAACATTACCTTTGGAAGATTAAAGATAGGGTGTACCCTCTGAGATGTGGAAGTGAAGGAAAAAAAGTAAGAGAAGAAAGGTAATGATTCTGAATAAATAAAAGAGAATGTAAGGCATGCCAAAATCTCACAATGTTGTCCATTAAAAAAAATTGCATTTCACTATATTGACAGATGTTCTTGATCTAGGAACTCTCTGAAATATCCATAAGTAGGAGAAATAAAAACAAATCTATCCAAGCTGCTGTAGTAAGAAAATAGAACACGCAAATCAGAACATTCCACCTGAGGAGAATCCTCCACAAGGAAACTACAAAGCAGAAGAAAATCATAACACAACACTCTAAATGGAACTAAATATTCTCAAACATTTATTTGTAATTAAAGTTTACTTAGTATCAGAAATCCGAAAATGATGCCTGATGCATGGAAATGGACAAAAAAGGAAAGAAGTGGAATAAGTTAATTGAATGTGAGAAAAAAATCTGAAGAAAAAGAAAAAAAACAGGAATGGAGAATAAATTGTAAGGTACCTAAAGAAGAATAGTTTCAAATGAAGAAAGGTAAGAAAGCAAAAAATAATAAAAATGACATAAAGAGAGAGAAAAATAAAAATAATCAGAGAGAAAGTACTTAGATAGAAGACTAGCAAATAAGATCTAATGTATGTATAATTGGAGACCCTAAAGAAGAAAAAAAAATCATGTTTTCTAAAAATAAGAGAAAATATATATAGGTATATTGAAAGGATCCATCATGTACTTAAGAAAGTTGATTCAAAAATGGTTAATTCTGAGAATATCTGCCCTTATCCTGAAGGAGGGTAAAATAACTTTTACTATTAACTTTACTATTGTTAAGTATGAAGGGAATGCAAAGGAGACGGGAGAAAAGCCTCAATGCAAAGAGGCCAGAAAAAGAGAGAGAGAGAGAGAGAAAGAGAGAAAAAGAAAAGGCAATGCAAATATAGAGTATGATAAGATTAGAAATAAATCCAAATTTATCAGTAATCACAATACATGGAAATGTACTAAACATCCCAATTAAAAAATAAAGGTGGTCAAACATTTAAAAATTTTAATATTATGCTTTTATATAATGTTTTTACATTATAAATTAAATAAATATGTTAGAAATGTAAGAGATTGGTAAGATAACTAAGTTTTTATAAAACAATATAAAAATCAATTACATTTTTATACACTGCAACATCAATTAGAAAATGTAAATTTTAAAAAGCCACCATGCATAATAGCTACAAAACATAAAAATATTAAATATTTAGGGATACATGCAACAAAAGATGTTCTTTTATTGATAAACCTCACTGTAAGACATTAAATGATTAGACAGATAAAATATATGATAAAGATTTCAATGATTGCCAAATGTATTCCTATTTTCAATGAAATGTCAATCAATCCGCAATAGAGTTTTCCATGAAACTTGAAAAGCTGACTTTTTTTTACAGACTTTATTTATTCATTCAACAGAGACAGAGACAGTGGGAGAAGGAGAAGCAGGCTTCCCCCTGAGCAGGGAGCCTGATTCGGGGCTTGATCCCAGAACCCTAGGATCATGACCTGAGTGGAAGGCAGATGCTTAATGACTGAGTCCCCCAAGTGCCCCTTGAAAAGCTGATTTTAAAAAATATATGAGGTGCACCTGAGTGGCAGTCAGTTAGGCATCTGACTCTTGGTTTCAGGCAGATCATGATCT
This sequence comes from Nasua narica, assembly GCA_028533885.1. Classification (NCBI taxonomy): domain Eukaryota; kingdom Metazoa; phylum Chordata; class Mammalia; order Carnivora; family Procyonidae; genus Nasua; species Nasua narica. Next base: position 86,273,797 of record CM052797.1, on the reverse strand, counting down.
TACAAACATGAGATCGAGCCCCAGATGTAGCTCCAAGCTCAGCAAGGAATCTACTTGTCCCTCTCATTCCCCATTTGCCCCTCCCCCTGCTTGTGCACACTCTCTCTCCCTTTCTCTAAAATAAATAAATAAAATCTTTAAAATAAAAAGTATATGAAAGAGTGGTGCCTGGGAGGTTCAGACGGTTAAGTGGCTGACTCTTGATTTTGACTCATGTCATGATCTCAGGGTTATGGGAATAAGCCCTGCATTGGTCTCCCCAGTCAGCAGGGTATCTGCTTGAGATTCTCTCCTTCTGCCCCCCCCCCATTCATGCACTCTCTCTAAGATCAATTAATAAGTCTTAAGAAAAAAGGTATATGGAAGAATAAAGGGCCAAATAAACAAACAAAAACTAAGACACTCCTGAATAAACAAAATAGGTGATCTTATATTATCAGATATCAAGACAACATAAAGCCATACTAATGAAGACAGAGGATGTTAGTGCAAGAATAGCCAGGTAGACCAATGAAACCCTATTAAAATAATGAAAATTCCATTTATGTTTAAGCATGGCAGATCAGTGAAGAAAAGATGGACTAAATTGGCTGTTCATATTGGAAAAAATTGATTTGGTTATTTACCCCTCAAAATTCAAATATCTGCTTAACCGACTGAGCCAGCTAGACACCCCCTCCCTTTTTTAATGTTTTATGGAAGTATGATATGCAAACAGGAAAGTGCACACATTTTAAATGCAGAACTCAGTGAATTTTTGAAAACCAAAGGGACCCATGCAAACTAGCCCCCAGATCAAGAAGCAGAGATTATCAGCATTCTGGAAGCCTCTCTCCTATTCCTGTCCACATGACAGAGTTTCCACGGTTCTGCTGTTGAATGCCCTAGATTTTGTTTTCAAACAAAATCTGCCTTTGTTTTGTTGCTTGTAGTTTGTCCATTGTCACTGCAGTGATGTATTTCATTGTGAGAACGTGTCACAGTCAAAAAAAAAAAATTCAAATATCTACTCTAGGTGGATTAAAGTCTTACATATGATTAGAAAAACTATATTTTTAAGATAATAAGGAGAAATTCTTTATGACCTCAGGTTAGGGAAATATTTCTTAAGCAAAACACAAAGTATATAAAGATACAGGAGAAAAAAATGATAAATTTGACTATTATGAAATTAATTTTTTATTCATCCAAAACAACCATAAAAAGGATAAAAAGATAAGCCACTTATTGAAGTAGAAG
>CM052797.1:86232000-86272058 GCA_028533885.1 Nasua narica | reverse complement strand
AGAAAAACTATATTTTTAAGATAATAAGGAGAAATTCTTTATGACCTCAGGTTAGGGAAATATTTCTTAAGCAAAACACAAAGTATATAAAGATACAGGAGAAAAAAATGATAAATTTGACTATTATGAAATTAATTTTTTATTCATCCAAAACAACCATAAAAAGGATAAAAAGATAAGCCACTTATTGAAGTAGAAGAGACATGTATATCACATATAAATGACAAAAGGCTAGTATTTAACTACATAAAGGAGTCCTACAAAGACAACTCAATAGAAAAATGAGTCAAATACATGAACAGGAAGAGGAAATGCAGATGCTTCATAAACCCCTAACAAAGAAAGAAAATTTTAGAGAGAGACAGAGAAAATGTCAACTTCATTAGAAATCAGGGAAAAGCAAATTAAAACTACAATAAAACACTATTCCACATACACCAGACTGGCAAATATTTTTAAGTTGGTTAATACCAAACAACTGCATGAGAGACTAGGCTGGCATTACTTGGTAAAGGTACATTACTAGAGGTAAAAATATACATTCTGTGACTCAGCAACTCCAAGAGAAACATATGAACATATGCATCAGGAGACAAGAATATTCACAATAGCATTGTCTCAAAAGTCCATCACAGTAGAATGCCCATCGCAACAGATAAATATATTGTATTTTTAGACAATGGACTATTATACAGAAGTGAAAAATGAAGAAATTACACTTACTAACATCCCCATAAATTAGTATTATTCACCTTATTTAAAGCTCATATATAGGCAAAATGGAATGATATTGTTTAGGGATGCTTAAATAGGTGCTAAAACAACAAAGAAAAATGAGAATAATGAACACGAAGTAGAAGACAGTGGTTACCTCTTGATGGAGAAAGTGAGAGATGTTTTTGGGCAAGGGACACATAGTAAGTTTCTAAGTTATTAGTAATATTCTATGTCTTTATCTAGGTGTTATACACTACTGTTTATTTTAAATTGTACATACACACTTTAAGCATTTGTGTGCATTGTATCTGCTACAATTAAAAATCAAAAGGAAAGGATTATAATGAAAGCTCTGTTTGGGGCTGCCTTCCCCTGGAATGTGAGCCAGATGAAATTTTTAACATTTTAAACTTGTAGCTCTTGGAAAATAAAACCAAAACAGGCAGGCTCTAAGCCTCAGATTTCAGACCAGCTGGATGAGTGATTTTGCATGTACTATCTGCTTTGGTTATTTAAGTGACAGATTTTCTTTATCTGCCATGAGAAATTCATTTACAAAGCCAGAAGGCACAAAGCTGCATTTGACTAATAAAATGCTGTGTGTGTCTCATCTTCTCGTTCCTTGGTTATTTGCTATTGTTGCACAACTCCTAGGAGGACAACTTTTACTAGCACCTGTGTGCACCAGCATCCATATCTGATGCATTTAGTCGGGTGGTTACTTTATATCAGACTCTGAAACAGCTGGGCCAACTCTCTGATTCACAGATCAGTGAGCAGACTCCTGAGTAATTCTATCCAGTGGTGGGGGGAGAGAAAGAGAGGGAGAGATTCATATGCAATAAACAAATTATAGAGATAGGGAGATGGTGGGAAAATAGGAGGATACATACATAAGTAAACGGGAGAGAAAGGCAGAGAGAGAATATTTTGATGAGATTTTTAATGTCAGCTCTAAGTATATGACAAACTAATTCAAAATCAATGTAATTTGAGTTCTTGGGTCCAGCCATACCTGAAGTAGGATTCTACCCCAGGACCATTCAGTTACATGAGTCAAAAAAATTTTCTCATTTTCCTAAGGTATCTAAATTTTGGATTGTTGTTTTTTAAATAAAAGAAGTCCTTATTATAGTGTCACTAAAGAACACTGAATGCAGGATAACGTAGTGAAATATTTGTGGAATACAACATACTAGGTTCAGAGGCTTACAAGAGTCACAGAAACAACTGTGTTTTGTTGCAGAAAAGCCAAATCTGCAGCGATCCGGGCACTAAGCAGTTGGTGAGGGTGTGCAACAGACATATATATTTAATGAGGAAAGGACAGCCAGATTTAAAATCACACCTCTCAGCCCCTCAATTAGAGAATTCTTTCAATATTTGCACACATAATATCTTCATTGCCAAATCAATAAAATGTGATTTTGATATGGACCTGTGTGGATAATTTTCTGTTTCTCATGTATCTTTCTTTGCACCAGCCAGTGGCTCCACCCTGGAAATGAGAAACCCAAATAGAGAATGTGGGTCCTCCTCCTTCCTTCCATGTTTTCTGAAGAGAATAGAAAACAGCTCCACCTAAGGAATGAAAACTTAAAATGCCTGCGAAATAAGAGCTCACTGAGATTGAGGAAGAGACGGGAGGGAGAGGTATTAGGTTTGGCCAAGACTTTCAATTAATGTAATCCAGATGTTGGTCTAAAATCTAGATAAGGTTGCCTTAAAACCCCATTCCATCATTTTTGGAAAATCCAATGCCATCCCCCAGATCTCTGTGAATTCCTGGATTCCTTATCTTCCCAAGGACACCTGCAGAATTCCTTCCAGTTTTGGATCATCTTCTCATCTTCCAATCTGGGTAAGGGTATCAGCCACTTTTGATGATTGCTACACCAAACAAACAAGCAAAATCACCTTTTGTGAGTGTGACAGTCTGTCAACACAAAATGTTGTTCTTTAAAGTTGTTCTTCACTCCTCCAAGCTGCTCCTCCTTCTCTTTACCCCTTATTCCATCTCCTCAGCCACAGCCCTGTTCAATGCCAGTACAGAAACAGACATTTATCTTTTTCGTAGCCTGGTCTACAGCTAATCCATACTTCTCATTATTTACCCTGAGGTTTATTAACTGTTTTCCTGCACAAAGCAACCAAGAGAATTTTGGTTTCAAGTGTTAGATGATAAAGTTTGTCACCATGATATTATGAAGGACCAAAGAGAGCATGGAAATATCCCCATAGAAGGGCAATTTCTGTGTTCCCAATTAATGGCCTGTTTGTGGAAGAGGCAGAGGCTAAATGGGATGTGCAGGCCCTCTGCTCTGAGTACGCAAGTCTGGAAAGCAAACCAAGAAATGGTTCCCAAGTCAAGAGTGCTAGAGCAGAGGACATGCTAGACACTCGAGACACCCAAAGGCAGTGTCCAAGATTTTGTGAAACTCTGTCTCTTTATGTATTCTGCAGGTCTAGGCTTGTTGATCCTATATTTTACTCATTAAATCTTTTTCTAAAACATCTTTTGGGAAAAAAATAATAAAACATCCTTTGGGGCTGATGGTGGTAGGGAAGGAGGATTAAGTTTACCTCGCATTTAGATAGACTTTTAAAAAGGAATTATCTTTACTATCTCTGATGAATCTCGTCCTTCCCTCAAATCCATATGCCCTATGATGGCATAAGAAAAAAAGCATATTTGTCAGTTAAAGCTATCTCAGCCTCTTTTGGTCTAATACAGTTCATAGCAGATTAAATATTCATTTAATTCAAAGTTCAAACTCTCTAGCAGGGCTGAGTATTTTTTTTAGGATGCCTTTCTCCATCCTCCTTCTCTCAAGATTGTGTCTGGGCAGAAGTTACATAACTTTGTGGGGGGGCTGGGAGGAGGGACCTCAGGGCTATGGATCTCCACAAAGTGGAGAAACTCATCTTGTGCCTGGAAATGGGCAGCTGGTTCCACATGGTTCTTTGAGCACCAGCCTGGTGCTCTTTGGTCCCTGTCTTGGACTCTAGCTGGAAGTCTCTGCCATTTATGATCTCCTATTCCTAGCTCTTCTACTATCAAAACTTTTGCATCTCCTCAAGGGAAGCAAGAACATCACGTCCTTCCCATGTTCTTTCCATGCTGTAGGAAAAGGAAAACTAAGAGGGCTTGATTTGCCAAGTCTCTTCCTAAACACTCCAAGCAGCTATTTCTAGCTGCAGTGTCAGCATGGACCTGAGGGTCAGAAGGACTAGAAATATTGAAGAGTGGAAATGATCTCAGAAATCACCCAGCCCAAACACTTCATTTCAAATATATCTTTGAAATATACAGCACAAAGGAGGGAGAGGGGGGGAAAGGTAGTCTTGAGGAGATTTAAAGAAAACTCACTAGTGCTCAGTCTTGAAAGATGAATAGGGTTTTGCCAGATGAACAAAGAGGAGATAGGCATGTGAAAACATTATCACAATAACAGCATCAAGATAATCTCTCCCTCGATCTGCCTCACCCAACCCATCTTGCAGATTCACAGAGCTCATCCACCAATTCTGAGAATGTCAAGGAAGGTCTCATGGTTCTCCCGCACCAATCTTTTGGCTCTGCAGTGGCCATCCTTGCTGTGCTGCATAAACACACAAAAAAATAAAATCACATTTATTAACAATGTCAGGTAATAGAAGATTGGCCATTCCATGACTAAACTCCAAGTGAGCAATGATAAGTTCAGAGAAAGAAGTCACCTGTCTTCTCCAACCTCCCTGGCTTTGACCTTAGCAAAGTCACACCCATTCCATGCCCATGTATGTCAGCTTCGCACAGAAGTCATGAATACAAGTTTCTTCATCACCTCTTAGCTCTTCTCACTGGCCCAGGAAAGAACATCATCAACATTGACGCAATTTCCAAATGACTATAGAACTTTCAAGTGTGAAGTTTTCTTAAAAAAAAAACCAAAACACCAAAAATAAGTCAATACCTAAAGACATAGAACTACAAGTCTTCAGACCTGACTTCTAGTAACGAGTCTATTCTAACTAATTGGGTGTTAGAACAGCTCCCATGGGGCACCTGGGTGGCTCAGTGGGTTAAAGCCTCTGCCTTTGACTCGGGTCATGATCTCAGGGTCCTGGGATCGAACCCCATATCGGGCTCTCTGCTCAGCAGGGAGCCTGCTTCCCCTTCTCTCTCTGCCTTCCTCTCTGCCTACTTGTGATCTCTCTCTTCAAAGAAGGACTAACATCTCTGTCATCTACTGCATTTTGGATTTAATTACCATTGACTCTTGTTATTGTGTGCAATTCCAGGCCACTGGTATGTCATAGGAACATGTAAGTATCTGAAATGATTGGCCTCTCCTATTCCTTTTTACCAACTCTTGGGACAAACAACATCCATAGCAACACAGGCGTTCAAAGTCAAAGTTTTGACTTTTTGTCAGAAAATATCCTAATTATAAGCACATAGTGTAAGTATAATGCATTTCCCATGTTGTCTTTACTTGGAGCACCTCCTATAATTCAAGCTAGCTAGCAAGATACTTTGAAAATACACATGTGTTGGAATTTGACTCAAAATAACCGTCTTTCATGGTTTACATTGACTACAAAGGGAGTTAACTGGTAAGATGTACGTGTTTTGGGTGCCCTCTATGTGCTTTTACAAGTGTTTTTTTCTCTTTGATGATTTAAACCATATGTTGAAGTATTTAGAAGATTATTTTATCAGGAATCCTCCAGTTTGAAAGAAATACCAAGGCAAAGCCCTCAAGTTTATGCATGATGTGTATGCACACACACACACACACACACACACACGCAGGTGTAAATCATCCTTTGTCCTCTAGCAGTTGGACTGCCATATTGATAAATAGGACCTGTCACATTAATTTAATCGTGAATTGCTCTGAAACATTTTAGTGGTACAAATATAAATTCTGTAGAGTAATGGAATGTGTTAACCTTTTAACAAATGAATGTTAAAAAAACAAATGAATGTTTAATGACTGTGAAAAAACATAAATAATAAGAAACAAAAATTATAGGATTTGGTAAATTTTTCCTCTAAGTTTGCAAAGCTTATAAAATATTTAGGGGAAACAATATTATACTTCAAGTAACACTCTTGGAAAGCATTTCTGTGATAGACTCTAGTCAGATCCTGGTAGGAATCTTGCTACCAAATAAATTTAAAAATTCAATGTCTTAAGACCTGCACACAAAAAACAAACAAAAAACAAAAACAAAAAACCTCACCCAATGAAGCTTCATTAACAACTATTGGGTACTTAAAAAAAAAAAAAAAAGCTATTATGTACTTAAACATAAGCATCTGAAGTGGCCATAGGTTTCGTCTCTTTTGCCAATTCTGATCAACAAACTGTAAGTTCAAGAATGCAGTCTTGAGAGGGATCTGAGTTTGCATCTGGGATCAGAGTCCTGATTGATTGTTCATGTCTGCAGTGGGAGAGGGAAATAGCAGTGGCCACGTTAAGTGCTGCACATCTTCACACATCTCCACAGACATCTATACCCTGAAGATAAATGAAACCCTGTGTGTGGTGCTGGAAGGACAGTCATCCTGTCATACAGCTTTCATCAAGTCACTATCCCTTCCAGAATTTAACATTGCTCCAGATTATACTTCAGATCAACCGGTGGAAATGTGTTCCATTTACTCATTTCTCATATTGTTACCAGCCTTAACTCCCATGTAACAATCCTTTTTGGTTTTATCTCCTTTTCATTGCCTTTTCTATGCTTTCTTAGCACCCAAAACAAAAACAAACCAAAAAATGAATATGAGCATGACTCAGGCAGAAGGAGCAGGGACTATATTAGCTTTCGTGATGAAAATGAAAAAGTCAGGGCACCTGGGTGGCTCAGTTGGTTAAGCAGCTGCCTTCAGCTCGGGTCATGATTCCAGGGTCCTGGGATGAAGCCCTGCACGGGGCTCTCTGCTCAACGGAGAACCTGCTCCTCTCTCTCCCTCTGTCTGCAGCTCTGCTTACTTGTGCTCTCTCTATCTCTCTGTCAAATAAATAAACAAAATTTAAAAAAAAAGTCTCCCACACTGCACAATTTTATTTATGTAAGATTTATTGTGGAAAAGGGAAACCTATAGGAAGAGAGATAAAATCAGCAGTTGCTAAGGTCTGAGGGTAGGAGGAGGAGATTGAATACAAAGGGGCATTAGGGAACTTAGCGGGGTGATGGAAATGTTCCATATCTTCATTGTGGTGGTGGTTACACAACTGTATTCATTTATCAAAACTCACTGAACTGTATACCTAAAAAGGAGGAATTTTACTCTATGTGATTATACCTCACTAAAGCTGGTTTAAAAATAAAATTTAAAACCCTGACTAATTTGGGGGTACCTGGCTGGCTCAGTCGGTAAAACATGTGACTCTTCATCTCAGGGTCATGAATTCAAGCCCCACGTTGGGTGTAGAGATTACTTTAAAAAAAAAAAAAAACCTTGAATAATTTGAAACATAAAATCTGACAGTAGTAAGATAAGTAAGTAGATCTTGCCTGCATATAAATGTACATAAGTTGACTATTATGTATTTAAGTTCAGATAATAATCTAGTGTATGGCTGCTCTTTTTTTCTTCAAAAATTTATGGATGGCAAGAGCATTTACATTAGACTCACACAAGCTTTTCCAGAATCAGGAAGGTTCCTCTCAAAAGAGTCAAGATCACTCCACCTGAACCTTTTCTCCTGCAGTAAAATTCATTCATTGAAATGTCAGCAAAACATTGGTATAACAGATCCTTCTTCAAGTCGGCCTCTGCCAACCCTTCTTCCAGTTGCAGTACATTTGTAATTAACAAGACAGATGAGTTCTCTCAGACTAGACTTCCAATTCCCAAGAAACAATGTAACAAGAGGTTCTTAAAAATCCCCCAAATTACAAATGAAATAACCCATTTAAGGTCATTAAACTTCCGATCTGGCAAAGCAAGGAAATGAAGGACCAAGTACTGCAAACTATCATTAGTACACTACGTAACAGAAACAAATTATTGTTAACTTAGTTTATTAACATTATTGTAATACAGAATTATAGTTTCTGTGGTTATATTACCCAGAAAATTCCGGAAATGTTAGAGCAAAACTTTTATTCTCTTCACTTCCATTGAGACTTTTAAATTGCTTAGATGTTAAAAATGTGCACATTATTATTAAAAATAAAAACTCACTATAATTACTAATGAATTTTATGAAAGTATACCTAAATTTCAGTAGAATTTTAGACAAATCACTTCTTTGGGCTGTCAATATCCCTTTCTGTTATCTTATCATAATACTTATGAGCTTAGTTATTATAAAACTGTAGAAGTTACAGTAACCTACATAAATTATATGATAAGAAATTTTAAATGTTTGGGGCTATAAATTGATTTAGAAGAATAAGAAGAAACTGTGATCATTACCTAATTAAAGTAGCTTCTTACCAAATGCAGAATGATCTTTTAAATGTTTTGTTTTGTTTTATTTTGTTTTTATGAGCCTGGTTTTATTTTGTTTTAGACTCCACATGTAAGAGAAATCATACAGTATTTGTCTTTCTGTGTCTGACTTAATTCATTTAGCATAATGCCCTTAAATTCTAACAATAGTATCTCAAATGGTAAGATTTTATTCTTCTATATATATATAAAATGGAATATATATGTATATGTATATTATATATATATATATAATTAATGATGTTGAACACCTTTTGGCCATTTGCATATTTTCTTTGGAAAAATGTCTATTCTGATCTGCCCATTTTTAATTAGATTGCTTGTTCTTCTGCTATCAGTTGTGTGAATTTTTTATATATTCTGGATGTTAGCCCCCTATCAGATACATGATTTGCAAATCATGACCCATGTCAAGTAGCTTACTGCCTGTTTTGGTTTTTTTTTTTTCAGGAGTTTTATGGTTTAAGGTCTCATGTTCATTTCTTCAATCCATTCGACTTAATTTTTGTGTATGATGTGAGATAGTGGTCCAGTTTCATTCTCTTGCATGTGGCTATCTAATTTTCCCAAGACCATTTATTGAAGAGACAGACCATCTTTTCTTCATTGTGTATTCTTGGCTCCTTTGTCAAAATTAATTGGCCATATATGTGTGGGTTTATTTCCAGGCTCTCTATTTTGTTCCACGGAGCTAAGTATCTGTTTTTATGCCAGTACCATACTGTCTTAATTGCTATTGCTTTGTAATATATTTTGAAATCAGGGAGCATGATACTTCCAGCTTTGTCCTTTCTCAAGATTTCTCTGACTATCAGGATCTTTTATGGTTCAATACAAATTTTAATATTGTTTTTTCTATTTCTGTGAAAAATGTCATTATAGTTTTGATAGGGACTGCATTGAATCTGTAGAATGCTTTGGGTAGTATGGACATTTTAATACACTTAATAACTATTTTCTTCCAATCCATGAGCTTGGAATATCTTTCCATATATTTGTGTCTTCTTCAATTTCTTTCATTAATATCTTATAGTTTTCAAATATATAGATCTTTTACTTCCTTGGTTAATTTGTTCCTAGGTATTTTATTCTTTTTCACACAATTATAAATGGAATTATTTTCTTAATTTCCCAAAGCAAAAGGATTACTAACAAGGAGATTGAATCAGTAATCAAAAACCTCCTGGCAAACAAAAGTCCAGCACCAGATGACTTCACTGGTGAATTCTACCAAACATTTAAAGAAGAATTATTATCAATCCTTCTCAAACTCTCCCCAAAAATAGAACATATCTAAATTTTATGGTAAGAAATTTTAAATGCTTTAGGCTATAAATTGATTCTGAAGAACAGAAAGAAACTGTGATAATTACCTAATTAAAGTAGCTCCTTGCCAAATGCAGAATGGCCTGACTTGTAAATGTGTTTTTAATTCTGTTCTTTCAACAGAAAACAAAACAAAAACAAACAAACAAAAAATGCAACTACTTAATGGCCTTATGACTTCACTTCTAAACCAGATTGTTTTGTTTTGTCTTGTTTTATATTTTTCTAAGTAACAAAAGAAGCAGATAAGAGCACTGGCCCATAAATTTAAATGTTATTTGTGTATAATAATGAGTATAAAAATCTAAAATCATTTTCAAATTGTAATATTAGTCAATAGTCACCCTATTTGTCTCTCCTCAAAATTCTAAGCAAATTCTTTAATAACAATAAGTTCCCAGTATTGTTAGGTTTTACAAAGACAAATAGTATACTTAGTAGAAAAAGACAGTTCACCAACAGAATAGAACAACTGAGGTTGAAACACATCCACAAATGTTAAAATATGAGCATTCTCAATGGGCATGTACTGAAAACTCATTAGCTGAGCAAAGGGAAAAAACAGAATTTTCTCAAGTTTCCAACTCCTGTTTATGGGTGCCATTTTCTAAAATGTTTCGTCACACTGCTTCCAAAGCAAATTTTTGGAATAAGTATAGCATTGTGTCTTTGATACTATGCTTCACTATTCGACAAATAGCTCAGAGGAAAGATACTTTAAACTCTTCATGCCTTATCTATAAAATGGAGTTCCTGGGTATCTTACAATGTCATTGTAAGGATTAAATGATATAACACATGTAAAACTCTTAGAACAGCACCTAAAACATAGTGAGCACTCTGTGTCACTTATTATTGTTATTGTTGCTATTGTAATAGTAGCTATAGTTCTTGGAGCATCTACTATTTTCCAAACAATAATATACATTAATATTTTAATCTCTGCAAAGTATTATGTTATCTCTATAGATGAGAAAACAGAGTTTAAGAGTTTAAGTAACTCAAGGCACCTGGGTGGCTCAGTTGGTTGAGCAGCTGACTTGGTTTCAGCTCAGGGCATGATCTCGGGGTCTCATTGTGGAGTCTGCTTGAGGTTCTCTCCCTCTGCCCTTCCCCCAGTTCATGCTTTCACTCTCTCTCCCAAATCAATAAATAAAATCTTTAAAAATAAACAAAATCTTTTTAAAGATTTAATTTATTGATTTGAGAGGAGAGAGAGAGAACATGCACACACGTGCGTTCATGCAGGAAACAGTGGTGAGAGGGGTGGAAGGAGGGGGAGAGGCATAAGTAGACTTCCCTGGGAAAGTGGAGCCCAAGGTGTGACTCTATCCTGAGATCATGACCTGAGCTGAAACCAAGAGTCGGAGGCTTAAGCAATTAAGCCATCCAGGCTCCCTCAAATAAAGTATTTCTTTTTAACTTTAAGTAACTTGTTCAACAACATGTGAATTCATACCAAGAACTAACATTGGAGTCTGAGCTACATCTACTTTCCCACTCCAGCAGCATGACCCTTCATCCATCTTCACACATCTAAGAGAAGAATTAAAATGTTTTCTACTCAAAATAGTACAGTGAGGCATGATTTGCAAAAGAGGCAATGTCTAAAGTCTTAGAACACAGTCCTTAATTCCCACTAAAAATATTCATATTTATTCTCTCATGAGTCAGGTAATTGATCTTGAAACATCTCAAATTAAAGCATATGCTGGTCTCAGTGACTGCTTGGGTGATTTTTAAAAGTTTTTTTAGATGAAATAAATGTTAAAACCTAAAGTGTGTTCTAGCCAATTAGCAGAAAATTAACCAGAAGCATAGGATTTAAGAAGCCTCATAAGCAACTAGTCAGAGGCAAAGTGTTCTATTCCAAAGAGGAAGCTAAGGTTTCCCTAATTGTCTCCCCACTTATGCAGTTTGCCATCAACCTTTCCTGTAAGGATCTCAGGAAGACACAAACTTATTGCCTATAACCTACTCTTGCTGCTCTCATAGCATTTATTTCCTATACCACACATAGAACATGACATATTTTTCTTAAGTTACTTTTTTATTTACATATCTAATTTTCTCAATGAGCAAGGTAATAGACAGATTATCACATTCTTTCTTTTCTTCCTTTAAAGTAGGTCTCAGAGCACATTTTTCAAGTACAATTGAAATTAACCAAGTTCTAAATAGAAGATGGTCCTTATCATATTACTGTGTTCATGACTATTAATCCACATCGACAGTCCTATTAAAACCACAGGAACTATTTAGACCAATGGGAATTGACCAATAAAGCATAAAATAGAACAGAGAAGCAGATGTTTACTGTGCTATGATGGACCCATTGGACAATTCTCAAAAGACACAAAGACATGGGGTCAAATCACTCAGTACTGACCAAAAGGATTGGAATTTTTTTTCATGCTGGCCAATATACTTAACAAGATTTTTGCACAAAGAAAAAAACAGCACTGTGTATAGTAAAAACAGTTTGTCCCCAGGATAATTTCTCATTCTCAATGGTCTGAGTTTTCCAAGTCAGACCAGCTGAAATAGAAAGTCCTTAAATGGCCACAATTCATGAGCAATAACCTGGGTAATTTATGGGTTGTAGTCCAAGAGTTCAAAATGGGAAGGGTTAGCCACTATACCTCCCACTTAAAAGATGTGTGGGGGTCGGGGCATTTGGGGGGTTACCGACATCTACGCTACCAATGCCACTATGGCTAAGCATCATCACAGTATGAAATGTGCACATTGTTGGTTAGCACACAGTGTTACCAGGTGCAAATTCCTGAATGTAGTCAATGTGGGAATTTGGACTTGCATCTGACATATTAGCATGATGTTGGTGTATCTCCAATCTCCATAGTTTCTTACCCTGACATCTTTCATCACACTCATTAAGGAAGAGGAGGAGAGTACATGTGGTCACCAGATTCCTTTTTGTTTCTGAAAGAAAGCCACATCCTTTAATTACCCCTTACCATCTTATTGCTCCAATTATTACTGGAACTTTGAAATAATTTTTATTTGACAGAGGCTTTTTAATCAAGAATAAGCAAGACCACACACCCTCCTGATTGATGCATTAAAAACATATGTCTATTATGATAAATACCCTCATGAAAAAAAATTTCAGAGAAAAGCCAAAAGCCAAACTAAGTGATAGACCCAGACTCACCTCTAGCCCATTTATCACCTTTCATAAAGTTGCTCCTCTTAGGATTTCAAATTCATAATATGCTAAGTAGGACATTGAGAGTGTATATGCCTTCTGATGGAATATATCAGTGTGACGTAAAAGGTCCAGATTATGAATCTGATGTCAACTTTGCCATGAACCAAGAGTGAAAATCATAAAGCCAAGGAGCAAAAAAATTGACTTGTGACATAAAAACTAAAATTTAGGACAAGACAAGCAGGTCTGCAGCTAGATATCATTGACTTTTTGCACTTCCCAGTCTGAAATTTTCCAAGCTTAACCAGATGATAGCCAGAATTGTTGGATTTAGAAAAATTCTGGATATTGCATGGAGGATTTCAATGCCTGATATTAAATTATCAACATGTGAAATATATGCAAAATAATAGGAAGATTGACCTCTATTGGGCATAGTCCTCACATATGATATGGGCAAAAGCATGTAATGTACAAAATCATATAAGGGAGAGCAAGGTGAGATCCAACAGCACAACACAATGACAGAGAAGAACCTAAAATACAAGATTCTAAAAGGAAGAAAGAAGAAAAGAAAGAAAAAAGAAAATCACTAAAGACAGAGAAAACTCACTAAAAAATATAAGCGAGCATAAGGATCAATAAGTTTGAAAACAATATTATATTTTGAAAACAATATTATATTTTGTATATTATATTTTGTGAACTTAAGAAGAGAGACCTAAAAACAATTACAAAGAGGAAAGAGAGAGAGAGGGAAGGCATGGTGTCAAGGAAGCCAAAATGAAGGAGTATTTAAAAGAAGATATGATCACAGTGTCAAATGAAAAGGAGCAATTTAAGGAAACTGCATTATATCTGCTGGGGTAAAATATGATTGCAAATGTTCTCTAGAAGGAATATGATTTTAAAATTTTCTGAAAAACTCTGTGGCTGAGATTTATAAGCTGAAGCAATTTATGGTAACAACAATCAACAGCTATGCAAAGAAAGCTAACATCAATTTCAGCTAAGAAAAAAATTTTAAGCTGTTTAGAAAGAAACAACAGGAGGGCGCCTGGTTGGCTCAGTTGGTTGGGCAACTGCCTTCAGCTCAGGTCATGATCCCGGAAGTCCGGGATCGAGTCCCATATCTGGCTCCCAGCTCCACAGGGAGTCTGCTTCTCCCTCTGACCTTCTCCCCTCTCATGCTCTCTCTCGCTGTCTCTATCTCAAGTAAATAAATAAAATCTTTAAAAAAAAAAATGTTTAGAAAGAGACAACAGGGAAAAAAGAAAGAAAGAAAACACTCCCTCTCATGGGAGAAAAAAATCATTTGGGCCTTGGTAAGCTTAATGACATCTTGACGCTGTGAAACATTTATTCTTTTTCTTCTGCTTTCTCAGAAGAAAATAAGCCACTTTTTCCCAAAATGCAGGGACACTATGACTGTCCCTGTGAGTATTTAAAAGCAGGTTTACAAAATACCAGGAGTCTTAACCTGAGATTCCTAAATGTTGGGCTTCAGAAGATCTGTGACCCTCTTACACTGCATTCCATTCCTGCTACTCATGTATAGAAGAGGGTCTATGGCCTCCATCAGATACTCAAAGAACATGTTACCCTATAAAAGTTAAGAACCACTGTTCTAGAGAAAGTAATACTTTTGGCTACTGGGGGAAAAGGTTTCAAGGAGTTTGATGGCGAGTTGGGCTGACATCTGCACATTCTTACTCATCTCACCACTTTCCCTTCCTTCTCAGCAGTGGAAATTGCACTTTCCTCTTGGGCTTTCTCAGTGCTTTAAATCTCACCTCCTCTCTGTTTCTTCTCAGTCTCCTTTGCCCCATAAATACTGTAGTTCTCAGGACTCCAGGTCCAATCCCTTTCTCTTCTTACATTATATATTCTCTCTGGCTAATCTGTGTTCTATCTGGCTCTAACAAATTTCTACAGGATGGTCATAAAGTCTGGAAGCATAGGTGAATACATAAGAAATGATTTATTGATACTATATTATAATACATGACAAAATATTATTATCTATGTTTTCAGAATTTATGGTCATCCCGTATATATTTTTGGTTTCCAAATTAATCTGAAACCAAGAAGTCATTCTTGAGCTAGATGTGATTGCGCTTTGTGATAGGCAAAAGGCCTTGTGTTACCCATGTGTTGTGATAGGCAAAAGGTCTTGTGTTACCCATGTGTTACCCTTGTGTTTCCCATGGCTACCAGATAGCCATAGGAAGCTTAACTGGGGTAGAATCACAGGGACCTTAATGGGATAGGGCCTACATCCAGGCACAGGTAATGAAGAAACGGACCACCTTTGGGGAATGAGAGGAGCCCAGGCTGGTAGAATATTCAGGGTACCCAAAAGGATAACAGACAACTTATTTCTTTGAGAAAGAAGTCCATGAGGTGGCCTTGTCAGTAAGATCTAACAGAGTGCCCTGGCAGATGTATGGTGCATAGCAATGTCCTGAAATGGAACATATTTTAAGATTCTAGTTGAAAGTAATCAGCATGAAAGAGGGCTTTGAGCAGGAAACAGTGCCCAGTCCTGGGGAGGAATTGGCAAGCAGCCCTGGTAGGGCTCTGACTCTCAGCAGGTAATCAGGACTGGAAACCAGGCACAGGAAAACAGGTGGATTTTTCTTCAATATTGAGTTTAAGGGGAGCTTGGTATCTGGGACACACTAAACCAGGAGCAAAGCCAAAGGCAGTGTTCTGGCAACTTAAACTTAAGTTTAAGTTATGGGAGTATTGAGCTAGAGCCCCTGAAAGTCCCACCCAGGATAGGATTTATCCAGAGTCCAAGGGAGAGAAGAGTAAGGCTAAAATGTCATCTTAGCCTGAGGAAGTGTGTGAGGGCTGGGGGGTCAGGCAGGCCCTGACAATATCTGGGGGACATTGCATTTAGGAAATTTGACTATACTCTTAGGAGTGAGAATCCAATTTTATTGTACTCTTTTCCAAAAAAAACCTTAGCTTTCCCAAGGAAACCTGGGTTTTTCCTCTTCAGAGTAAGATAAGTAAAGATAAGAAAAATTGGGCTAAAAAGTGTTTTCATTAAGATGAGATAAGTAAATTAATTAAGGTAGGTGAATATCAGTCTTAAAATGTTGGGGTTTTTTATATCTTAGTTTTAAAACTGAAAAATAAAATTCTGAAAAATAAAATCACTGGATTCCTTCAAGAAACATAAAATCAAAAGTGGTAGAGCAGAATCTGAGCACTCTTTATTCCATCATTTTGTACTCCAGGGTTGGGTAGTGGTAACGCAGAGCTGCTGTAAGAGATAAGGTGAGGTCATATGGAGGTCAGGGAGGTAAGCTTAGAATCTCCTACTTTATATGTGGAGGTTCAGGTCAGATTATACTTTAAAAATGAGTTTTGAGACTAAATAAAAGTTTTTAAATGAACTGTCAAATATAACTTTCTTTTTCTATAAAAGAAGAAATTGAGGCTCAGAGAAGTTAAATGCAATTTTAAAAACCTGGATCTCTGGTTGGCAGCAGACATTTGGTGACATAGTAGGAAACTAAATACAAAACCATTCACAAAACTACTAGAGTAGTTTTTCACCCTACAACAGAGAATCAATGTCCCAGTGCCCGTATTCGGGAAACCCATCGAGTGATAAAAAAATATTTTTAAAAAGACATGACTGGATAAGTATATATATATATATATATATATATATATATACAGATCAAAGTCAATATTTTCAGCTTTCTACACTTTTTAAAAACTTGAAAACAATGTGACAAGTGGTTCTATCTTTATAAAATTTAAAAACAGTTTGAGCTGAGCAGACCAGGAAGAGTACAGTCAAGAAAACAGAACCCATTCTGTATATTTCAAACAAAAGTACAGAGAACTGGTTACATAGATCATGGAATAGTTGAGAATCCAGAGAATGGCAAGACTTCCCCAAGAAAAGCAAAAGTAGAAAGATGCCACCACTCCTTGGGCTGGAGGGTCAATAGTGGGACGTGGCGTTCTAGTGTCCATTCAATGAGAGCTGGGCCAGGAAGGGGGTTTCTAGCAGTATCTGGGCCTACAGAGGGAGAGACTGCTCAATGGGGCCTCAAATCCCAGAAGGGATTCAGCTGCTACTCATTCCAAAAAACCACACAAGATTTTCTTTCAGGTTAAGGGAAAGTCAGGTTAAATTAGGAAGTGACTCTTCCCCAACCCCACAGCATCTCTCTTTCTGGTTTTTGCTTGCAATCTGATTCATCTTTCTCACCCTCAGAGGCACCTCTGAGAACAGAGAAGTTTTCCAGCCCGCTCTGCAAAGAAAGAAAGCAGTCCAATAATGCTGATCTAAGCCAACTGCCCATACCTTTTGGGGTTAGGAATGAGGAGTGGGCCACCATAAGACAAAGTGACCCAGAGAAGTGTGCTTCCTGAGCATAATGAAAACACTAAGGTTAAAGTTGATGACTAACTACAGTCAAATCACCTTCCAAGTTCTACTTTGCTTAATTAATTCTTTTCTTTACTCTCTGACATATAGTAGACCCTTAAAGGAATATTTTTAACCTACACACCCAATTGCCTCCTTCCAGCCAGCAAAAGCATAATCCAGAAAAACAGAAAACAAGGACGTCAACTCTGCTTTACCAGTGAGTTGTTTCTAGAAACCCACCATTTTTTCATATCTGTTCCTTGAGAGGTGGTGATAATACCAGAGAGGGTCTCTGGCCTTGAGTTAATCACTTGGGGAGAATCTGTAACAAGGGACCATAGATCCCCTCTTTTAAGGTCATCCTGACATGTGGAGGCCTTCCAGCATTCCAGAACCTGACTCACTCCAGCACATTGCTTTGTTATGGGTCAGCTGTCAGTGGGCCAGGTAACAGGAGCTGAGCCACCTCTGGGCCAGCCAAGCCTGAGGACACAGAAGCAGATGTTGGATTCTAAATCTGCCTTTCTCCCTTCTAATCCACACTCCCACCTGGACACCTAGGCCGCCCCCATCTACCTCTCTTTCCTTTATCATTAATTTATTCACTCATCAACTCATGTAAGAAACATTTTTTTAATCACCCACTATGTGCCAGGCACTGGGAGTAGGGGGGGAATAAGACAAGCAAAAATTCCCATCCTCATGGAGCTTATGTTCTAATCTGGGTGATATAATTTGTCCAATTATGACATGATATTATGGAAAATATAATAAAGTAGGGGAAGGGCATGTGTCTTCCAAGGATAGAAGCATTGAAATAGACAAAAAAAAGGATCCAAGGAAGACCTTTTTGTAAGGGTGATTTTTTTTTGAGCAAAGATCTGAAGTGAGAGTGTGAGTGCTACAAATATTTTAGAAAAGATCATTCTAGTCAGAGGAAATAGCATGTGCAAAGGTCCTGGGGATGGACTATGCATAATAATATGCTCCAGGAACAGCAAGAACCCCATTGTAGTTAGAGTGGAGTTAGCACTAGGGCGAAAACAAGGAAACCAGCTGCATTAATCTAGGGGAGAGACAAGGGTAGAGGTCGTAGTAGGTGAATTCTGAATATATTCTAGACCTATTTTTAAGCTCCTCTAAAGTGTGAATTTGTGGACATTTATTCTCTTTACTTGAGTCTTTGGGATAAATCTAGGATTTCCATTAATCTAGGCTGCAGGAACCTGGAGCTGTCAGGAGCTCAGTTACCAAAGCTTAGACTAGTACCTTTCATTGATTTTAAAGAATCTGTAAAGTGTAAAGTAAATATAATGAACAAGAAAGAAGACAAGAGGTTAGGATTGTTTAGTATTGGTCAGGATGAGGAAGATCAACATCAATATATTGAGTTTCTAATATGGTGAAATCCCTATATTATAAAATTTAAATATGTTGTCTCATATAATCCTTGGAATAACCACATAATAACAAAAATTTCTAGTTAGAAATTTTTATCTCTTTATGAAGAAGTTATGACTCAGGAAGACTTAATAACTTAGCCTAAGCCACATGATTAATGCATGGCCAAGCCAGATTTGAGCCTAGCTTCCTTTCTTTAAAGTCTGTGATACTTCTTCTACACTACAATTATTCACTGACTCAACAATGTTTATTGGATGATTGGTGCAACACAGAAATGACCAAGATACAGTGTCGGACCTCAATAAATTTCTGATTGGAAATATGACACTATGCTTAGAAAATTATTCCTGGGAAATACAGTTCTCTTTCTTTTACTCATTCTACAAATATTCATTGAGTGCCTATTCAGTGATGGCATAAAAAAAGTCATTATTTCCTAAAGCTTATATTCTGACGGGAGAATCCAGACAATAAATAAATAAAAATGTATAACCTTTCAGGTGGGGATGAATACTGTGGAGAGAAATAAAGTCAGGCTATAGTGTTACCACTATTCTATATGGGTTGGTCAGGACTGCTTTGCTAGATAACATTTAAGCAAAGACCTGAAGAAAGTGAGAGAGTGTCGAGTGTAAATATCTCAAGAGAAAGCCTTCCAATAGGAGGGATCAGCTGGTGTGAAAGCCCTTTCACACCAGGACGTACTTAGTGTAGTTTTCAGGAAGACATAAGAACTGATATGGCAGGAGTAAAAGAAGTAATGGAGAGGGTGATGGGAGAGGAGGTCAGAGGGCTGGTGGTGAATAGAGTAGCAGAAAGATCAATATGACACTATTGCCATAATCCAGGAGAGATATGATAGTGACTTTGACAAGGATAGAGAAGTGGCCATGATTAAGAGTTATAAGATTTGGGATATATTTTGAAAGTTGAGAATTTGCTGGCAGATATCATGTGAGGTGTAAGAGAGAAAGGCACTGGACCTACGCTACTGGAATCATATAGCTACGGTTTCTGAGATGGGAGAGACTGTGGAGGGAAAAAAAATATTTGGAAAGTAATCAAAACATATTAAGTTTGAGAAGTTAGATAGGTGTTTGATGCATTAGTCTGGAGTTCAGGGAAAGGAGTAGGGTGGAGATAGAAATACAGAAATCATCAGCGTGGACATGGTGTTTAAATCTCTAAGCCTAGATAAAATCACCTAAAGAGTGAGCATAGCTGGAAAAGAAAAGACATCTGAGCCTGGGGACACAGTGATCTTTAGAAGACAGAGAGAAGAAGAGGAGTCAGCAAAGAAAACTGACCACTGCCATCCTCAGACCTCGGAAGTCAGAATCTTGGAGGTTTGAGTCCAGAAATCTGGAGAAAGATTTAGACACCCAAGTTTATGAAGTTCATAAGTCCCTAAACAGATTCAGTACAAAGAAATCTCCAAGATACATTAAAATAAAACTGTCTAAAATCAAAAACAAAGAAAGGATTTTAAAAACAGCAAGAGAAAAAAAAATTCTTCACATGCAAGGGGACCTCGTCGGCTATCTGTAGTTTTCTCAGCAGAAACCTTGCAGGCCAGGAGAGAGTGGAATGATATATCAAAAGGGATGAAAGAAAATAACTGCCAACCAAGAATGCTTTACCCAGCAAAGTTGTCCTTCAGAAATGAAGGAGAGATAAAGACTTTCCCAAGTGAACAAACCTGAGGGAGTTAATCATCACAAGACTTGCCTCCCAAGAAATGCTGAAAGGAGTTCTTTAAGCTGAAATAAAAGGACACTAATTAGTAACACAAAAATACACAAAAATATAAAATACACTGGTAGGTGTATAGTCAAATTTAAACAGTCTGATATGATGATATATTAATCACTTAAGCTTGATATAGAGGTGAAAAGTCAAAATTATTAAAAAATAACTATAGCTACAATAATTTGCTAATGGATAAAACACATAAAAAGATGTAAATTGTGGCATCAAAAACAAAATGGGCAGGGGACTGAAAGGATAGAGTTTTTGTATGTGATCAAATTATTAGCTTAAAATAGACTACTATCTATGTTTCAGGTAAGCCTCTGGTGACCACAAAACGAATACTTACAGTAGACACATGAAGGATAAAGAAAGGGGAATCAAAGCATACCATTACAGAAAATCATTGGTTCACAAAGGAATACAGCAAGAGAGGACGAAAAGAACAATGAACTATAAAACAGCAAGAAAACAAGATGGCATTAGTACGTCCCTATGTGTTGATAATTACTTCAAATATAAATGAATTAAATTCTTTGTCAAAAAGCAAAGAATGGTTGAATGGATTAAGAAAAACCCACAAGACCCAACTATATGTTCTCTATAAGAGACTCGCTTCAGCTTTAAGAGCACACATAAGCTCAAAGTAAAAGGTTAGAAAAGGATAGTCCCTGCAAATGGAAACATTTGAGAGCAGGAGTAGCTAGGGTTAGCCATACTTATACTTGACAAAATAGACTTCAAATCAAAAACTGTAACAAGAGACAAAGAAAGTAATATAATGATAAAAGGGTCAACTTACCAAGAGGATGAAACATTCATAAATACGCATGCACCCAACACTGGAGCACCTAAAAATATTAGGCAAATACCAACAAATCTGACAGGAGAAATGGGCAAAAATACCATAGTAGTAGAGGATAATAGAGGATACCAGTATCCCACCTTCAACAATGGCTAGATCACACAGACAGAATATTTATTTATAATAATATAACTATATATATAATATGTATTATATATTTTTAATGATATAATATATATCATATAATTTCCTAATGGAAATTATGATTATAAATAAATATTATAATTATAATATATTATATATTATATATTTATTAATTAATAATATATTACATAATTGCATTATATTATATTATGCATATATATTATAATATATATTATATTATGACTTTTCTTTTCCAGCTATGCTCACTCCCTAGATGATTTTATCTAGGCTTAGAGATTTAAACACCATGTCCACGCTGATGATTTCTGTATTTCTATCTCCACCCTGCTCCTTTCCCTGAACTCCGGACTAATGCATCAAGCACCTATCCAACAACTCAATTATATTATGCATTACATTATATAATATATTATATCTTATAATTATAATATCTATTTATATTCCTAATTTCCATTAGGAAATATTGAACTTGAATTATTCATTCTTTTTTTTTCAAGATTTTCCTTATTTATTTGAGATATTGAGATAGAGCATGAGCAGGGGCAGCCAGGGGATGCATTAGAGAGAGGAAGAGAAGCAGGCTCCCCACTGAGCAGGGAGCCTGATGTGGGGTATGATCCCAGGATGGAATCACAACCTGATCTAAAGGCAGATGCTTAACCGACTGAGCCACCAGGCACCACTGAATTATAGTTTCTACCAAACGGACCTAACAAACATACACAGAACATTCCATCCATTAGCTGCAGAATATACATTCTTCTCAAGTGCCCATGGAACATTCTCCAGGAGAGATCATATGCTAGGATACAAAACAAGTCTTAGAAAATTTTAAAAGACTGAAATCATACCAAGTACATTTTCTGGCTCAATGATCTGAAACTAGATATAAAAACAAGAAGAAAACTGGAAGTTTCATAAATTAACAACACACTCCTGAACAACAAATGGGTCTAATAAGAAAAGAAAAGGGAAATAAAATATATCTTGAAACAAACAGAAGTTGAAACCCAACCATGCATACCAAAACATGGAATGCAGAAACTCAGTTCTAAAAGAGAAGTTTATAAACACCTACCTCTGTTAGGAAAAAAGAAAGATCTCAAACACCCTGATAATTTAGTAAACCACTTTTAAGTGCTTGAGTTATTAATTTTAGATAATTCAGTAAAGTACTTATGAAGTGGGAATTATGAATAGACAACCAGCAAAGGGGGAAGAGTCAGGAAATCATGGCCAATGTTTTGCACTTCTAACCAAAAGACTGGATGGTTGCTAAACTGTAGATGACTTCGTTCAATTCCAAATAGGTATATCCTAAATTTCCATCTCCTGTGTGGTCTTAGATGTATTCCTAGTTTTCAAAAGGAGGAAGTGGGGAGATGTTTTTAACTATGTTGCCTGGGTTTGTTTGTTCGTTGTTCCATCACACAAGATGACCAAAGAACTCCTAGCTGGCTTTTGTGTGCCTATTAAACAATGGAGCAGATGACAAAAAAGATTAAGAGCAATTTTCATGCAGGTTAGAGTTATCTGGGAAAGTGCCAGCCAACAGCAGACAACCCAATTGTGTCTGATAGGTGGTACATATCATTGAGTTTGACAAGGCCATGAATCTGACGGTGAAATCAACACAGGGAAACTCAAAATCCAAAGGTCAGAAAGAGAGTCACTGCAGCTGACTATACATTTCTATTTATGTGTATGTTGCTTGTCACAGCAACAGCTACATATACAAGGAATGAAATTCCAAGTGGTTTATAAATATTAACATAAGATAAACTAATCAAAGGAAATAGAGCTAAGGTAGGGCTTCATAAATCTTCAGTGTTCAGTGTTGCCGAAAGATAAAATGATCTGAAACTTCCACCTGAAGATTCTGAGGGAAAAAATAGCTAGATTTGCTGAAAGTCTCAGTAAATGTTTGGAGAACTGAATCCCTACAGAACTTTGTGTATAACTTGAGATGAAGTTATACATGAACTCTTTTTTTTCTAAATACTTTTATTTTATTTTTTCAGTGTTACAAGATTAATTGTTCATGCACCACCCAGTGCTCCATGCAGAACGTGCCCTCCTCAATACCCACCACCAAGCTTGCCCAACCCCCCACCCCTGCCCCACCAAAACCCTGTTTGTTGCTCAGAGTCCACAGTCTCTCATGGTTCATCTCCCCCTCCGATTTCCCCCTATTCACCCTTCCATTCCTTAATCTATGTTCCAGCAGCATGGTAAACACCTGGAAGCTTGTTAGAAATACAGACTCTCAGACCAACACCAGACCCCTAAACCAGAATCAGCAGAGACCCCAAGTGATTTGTGTGCACATTAATTGAGAAGTTCTAATGTGGGCTTCAGTTGTCCTTAAAAGTATCACCGATGAAGTAGCCAAAAGGAAAAGAAATGGTGGCTGGCTCACGCCCAGACTATGAGAGAGAATGCAGAGATACTTAGACTCTCAGATTTCAACAAAAAATCCAGGAAACCCCTCAGTTTGTTAGACAAATGAAGATTGGTGAAGGCGAAATTTGGAAGGAAGGTACGAGTCCTTAATTAAGAGCCATCCCAGACTAGCTACCAAATAAAGGAATGGAAATTATAAAGAGTGACAATTCAATTTTGGTAACTGGAATTTCCAGATGCATGGAAAATATGAACTTTAGAGGACTCCACAAACATTAGCATTTCTGCAAAGTCTTCAGTGGCCGTGAATCGCACTTGCGCGCACAGCATTGAAATCTCACTGTCTCCTATAGCGAACCTCAGCCCAAGAGGTCTGACCAAGTCCAATGAGCAGAATCCAAGAATGTTGTGTTCTAAGACAAACCAACACACATGCTCTTGCCATTCTGAAAGTGCTTTTCCAAGAGGCCTCTTCCTTCCATACCACAATATTGAGCAAGGGGAGGGGAAAAGTCATATCATTATCCCATATATTCTTTTCATCCAACCATAATTACAGGGGGACTTGCAGCATGTTACACAAACCTGTCATCAAGGCCAAGGCTGAAAAATTTAAGTTACACAATAGTAAGATGGGCCTATGCAGCCACTCAAGCGAGGCAGTTCAACCTCAAACCAACATACTTAAGACTCTCCTGCCATCCATTCTAAGTGCCAGTAACACTGAAGAATGCGGACACAGATCCATTCTGAGGACTTCCAAAGGAACCAGAAAAAAATAATCTTAAAGCATTGACTAGTATTGACTTTCCTTTAGGTGTTGTGATAAGTGCGTTTCTTGCATTTTTACATTTGATCTTCAAATATACTGCTTTCAAAGATTCTGATTATCTACATTATTTATATATCATTTTATGATTATTATGTATATTATTACTGTATTATATCATGATTATTATTATCTATATTATTTCTTGTAAGTATAGAAACAAGATTCAAACTCTGGCCACTTGCTCCGAAGCTTTATACTTCTCTACTAAAGAACTAGACTTCCTATTATTTTCTGCCCAATCTCCCAACATGTAGTTTAACAGTGATAGAAATTATGAGACAGCCTCATTTACCATCTGTTTAATGGGGAACTTCTTGCCTGGACAGGTGCCTGCTTGCAAAGGAACTTAATAGGAATCATCCTCTGCATATCTACAAAGCATGAAAAATCAGTGACCCAAATGAAAACCTTAGACCGTTCATGCCGATTTGGCCCTCACAGGGCCCGGTTTCGACCCTTCGACACATCCTGTAACAAAAATGACCGAGAGCCATCTGCCTTCCCAAAGCCACGTGGCTGGCGGACTCAGGCTCCAACTGTTCCCAGCACAAGGCAGAGATAGGGAAGCATCAGCTCTGAGTTGGAGGACACTTCTGCACCAGGTGGACTGGTGCACTTCTGCTGTCCAGGTAGGCACAGCAGTCACCAAAAGGAGCAGGCATTTCACTTTAAAAGAGAATTCTACCACACAGTTACTACTTCCTAGCAAGGCGGCTGGGGTAATCCACCCCCTTCCCTGGAGGTGAGTGATTAGCAGCCAGCTCCGGTCCAGGCTTCCAGAAACACTCCAAAGGCCTGTGGCAGATTTATATGTGAGCAGAAAGCCAGCCTGCCACCCAGACGGTATTACTGGAACAGACTAGAACTTGGCATCTGGCTGGTAAAGCGGCCGAGCGCACCTTGCCAGTCCCTGCAGGTGCTGGCTGCCGCACCGGCTGCTGCTCTGGCACTTTCTGGGAAACAGAGTGCGAGAAAATATTACAGGAGCCTATTTGCAGTTTAAGGCGGTGATTACACCAATGTGCCAATGTGTCTTGTCACTACGTTGCTATATAGAGAAGCTGGGGTATGATGATGTTGTGAGCTTATTAGAAACATTGAGGCATCATCAGGGAGGGGGGCCTTTCGCGTAATAGTTTCCAGGCAAAAGAAGTTCATTACTGAGAACACACACACACACACACACACATACACACACACACACACACACACACACACACACGGAGAAACATATTTTAGAATCAGCAAGGTCTTCTATGAGTTTGAAGGAGCCCTACATACAGGATCATGGAGCGGAGGAGAAAGGATTAGGCTATTATGGAAAGCAAGAGTGGTATCTTCAATCACCCCTATGAAACAGCATGGTAATTGCAGTTTTACACAGAGCAAGGTAAGGAAGAGATGACAGGAGCACTAAATAGAGCACAGTGTGGGTTTTTGGACTCCCCAGGATGAAGAAACCTTACTGGAAAACTATTATTAAAAAAGAACAGAGGGTTTCTAACCAGAAGTCCTCATATGAAGCCAGTGAAAAGGAAAAAAGGACAGAAAAAAAAAAAAATCTTCCAACTTAAAAAACTGAGAAAAAAAAAAGAAAGCAAGAAAGAAAAGATCAAGGCCAAGTTTCACATAAGAAAATGTCTGCTTATTAAAAAGCTGGCTGTTTGTAATGGTTTCCAAGAAGTCAGCTATTTGGTTAGGAAGGTTTCTGGTCTCCACTGTGCCACCAAAGTGTCACAGAAGCTCAGGTATGGTCTCACAACCTCTATAAACCAGATTCTCGGGCAACGCCGTCGGGACCCCTCTCAATCCTGAGAGCTTTTTCTGTATCCTCACTTAATAAAACTGCTATCGCTTTATTCAATAAACAAACAAACAAACCAGATTCTCCACCTACTCAGAGAAATAATAATGCGTCCGGCCTAGCCTTGTCCATGCTTAAAGACAACATGCAAGCCTCAGGAGACAAGGAGAGGGTGCCAAGGACTCTCCGGGGCATGATTAGCTGTCCTTCCCCAGAAAAATAAGTATTAGGGAAGTGTTAGGAGACGATATCATTACACTTGATTCACTAGTGTTCACTGAGCTGTACATGCCCAGCACTGCACCCTAACCAGCTAACCAGCACCAGAAAGGTGCTACAGATAAATTTATCCATATCACAGATACTTAGTAAGCACTTAGTTAATGTAAAACATGGTAGTAGAGGCCAAGAAGGCTATCTGTCCCATATCCTCAAGATGCTTACCACCCAGTAGAAAATCTCAAGAAATACAGACAGATCATCATGACTCACAGATACTGTGAGAACTACCAAACGGCATGGGCTAGATGTGTTGACTGCTTATCTATAAAGACATTATTCTTAAAGTTAATTTTGCCAGTTGGAAAAAAAAAAAAAAAAACAAAGAGTTTTTAAGAGTGGTTGGCGGGGCAGGTTTAGTAATTATTTCTGTGTGAATCCTATCATTTAGAAACCAAGGATGAAGACTGGATGAAGGAAATGGTTAAGAGGAGCTCAAGCTCTAAAAAAAGCCTTTGAATGCACTTAGCTGGAAATTATCCTCTTTATTCTTGGGCTAGAAAAGTCGCTATGGGTTTGAAGAGTTCTCATGCAAATTGCATGGTGATGCTCCATACCATAAATGCTAGGGAACTTCATTATTTTTCCTAATTCCTTATCTTTTGCCTTTATACTGGTGGAACTACATTTCAGTCTTATCCTCAAAAAAGAAAATCAAGGTAAGATAACATTACCAAAGATTTCCAGCTCCTTATGCAAACAGGACCAAGTTCTTTTCCTGTAGCAATGTATCATTAACTTGCCAACATCTGGGCTGGGAGGTGTATGATGTTTTGAATCAAACTTCAAAGGTCAAGAGTAAGCAAGGACCTAGAATTACTATTGCATCTAAAATTATTTTACAGCCTTCAAAAGAACACGGAAAAAATGATCACAATTCTCAAAATTATATGCTGTCTTTGGGGGAAAACATACATCTGAGTCTTTGGGAGTACATAGGTAATGTAAGCAGGGCTGGGCCATTTTCCACATTGGAGTCAGTGCTAAAAAGGAGGCATGGAGGGCTGGGTACCGCCTTAGAGAACCCACCTGTTGTCTGAAATTAGCCTGGGGATGTTCATCATTTTCTCCTGCAAATAGATGCCCTACACATTTTTTCCATTACCTCCTTGTTCCCTAAGCTTGCAGTCTTAAGTCATTGTTTACTCTTCCTGTTCTCACATCATTTATTCGCTTATTTGACAATTACCTAATGACCATCCATACCGTATCAGACCCGTTGTAGGTGTTAGTATTATAGTGGCCTCTGCCCTCTTAGTTCCAAAGTCGAGCCAGGGATACTAATAAGGAAACAAGCAATTAAACTACCCCAGTGTTTCTTTATATTATAAATATTTTCTCCCATTCTGTGGGATGTCTTATTTTCTTGACAGTATTATTTGTAACAAAAATAGTTTTAACCTTCATGGAGTTCAATTTATCCATATTTTTCTTCTTCTTCAATTGGTTGTGTTCTTTGTGTCATATTTTAAAACTGGGTTTTTTTTTTCCCCTATCAAATTGTCTTGGCACCTTGTCAAGGACCAATGGACCATAAGTGGAAGGACATATTTCTAGACTCTCAATTCCATATGTATCTATCCTTACACCAGTACCGCACTGTCTAAATTACTGTGCTTTGCAGTAAGTTTTGAAATTATGAATTGTGAGTTCTCTAACTTTGCCCCTCTTTTTCATTGTTTGATTGTTTTGTTTAGATTGTTTGGATTTGTTTAGATTGTTTTAGCTATCCTGGATCTCTTGTATTTCCATACAAATTTTAGAATCAGCTTATCAATTTCTTTTAAAAAAAAAAAGACCCATCTGAACTTTTGATATGGATTGCTTTAAATCTGTAACACGTTATGGAAAGTATTGTCATATTGACAATATTGAGTATTCTAATCCATGATTACAGGATGTCTTTCCATTTATTTGATCTCCTTTAATTTCTTTCAACATGTTTTATAGTTTTCAGTGGACAAAGTTTGCACCTTCTTGTTAAATTTATACCTAAGGATTTTATTCTTTTGACTATTATAAATTAAAAAATTTTCTTACTCTCATCTTTAGAATGTCTATTGTTAATGTATAGAAATACAATTGGTTTTTGTATGTTGATCTTATAGCCTGCAACCTTGTTAAACTTGTTTATTATATCTGCTAGTCTTCTTTTTTCTTTTTAAATGGATTCCTTAGGATTATCTATATACAAAACCATATTGTCTACAAATAGAAATAGTTTTACCATTCTTTTATCATCTGGATACCTTTTATTTCTCTTTCTTGGTTAATTACCCTCCAGTGCAATGTTAAATAGAAGTGGATGAGAGTGGACATTCTTGTCCTATTCCTGACCTTTTGCGTCTATATTTATAAGTAGTTTTCTTTTATTGTATCTTTATCTGGTTTGTTCTGAAATGCCTATCTCATAGGATGAGTTAGAAGAGTTAGAAAGTGCTCCTTTCTCTTCTACTTTTTGGAAGAGTTTGTGGGTGATGAGTGTTAATTATTTAAAATGTTTGGTAGAATT
Source organism: Nasua narica (assembly GCA_028533885.1). Classification (NCBI taxonomy): domain Eukaryota; kingdom Metazoa; phylum Chordata; class Mammalia; order Carnivora; family Procyonidae; genus Nasua; species Nasua narica. Next base: position 86,243,035 of record CM052797.1, on the reverse strand, counting down.
CACCAGTGTAGCCATCTGGTTCTGGGCTTTTCTTTGTGGGAAGTTGTTTTATTATTAATTAAATCTCTTTACTTTTAATAAATTTATTCAAATTTCTGTTTCTTCTTGAGGTGATTTCAGTAATTTGCATCTTTCAGGGCATTTGTCCATTTCATCTCAAAGGTATAATTTGTTGGTATTTAGTAATTCATAGTATTCCTTGTAATCCTTGTCATTTTTGTAAGGTCAGTAGTGATTTCCCTCTTTTATTCTTTTTTTTTCCTCTTTTATTCTTAATTTTAGTAATTTGAATCTTCTTTTTCTCTTACTCCATCTATGTAAATATTTATCAATTTTGTAAATCCAACTTCTGGCTTCCTTGATTTTTCTACTGTTTTTCCATTCTCTGTTTTACTTATTTTCATTTAAAATTTTATTTGCTTCCTTCCACTTGCTTTAGGTTTAGTTTACTTTTCTTTTTCAAATTTATTTTTTTCTAAGATGTTATTTATTTATTTGACAGAGAGACTGAGATCACAAGTAGGCAAAGACTCTGGCAGGCAGAGAGAGAGGGGGAAGCAGGCTCCCAGCTGAGCAGAGGGCCCGATGCGGGGCTTGATCCCAGGCCCTCCCAGGACCCTGGGATCCTGACCTGAGCCGAAGGCAGAGGCTTTAACCCACTGAGCCACCCAGGCGCCCCTCTTTTTCCAGTTTCTTAAGAGAGAAGTTAGGTTATTGATTTGAAATTTTTTTTTTTTTTTAAGTAGGCTCTGCGCCCAGCATGGTGCCTAATGTGGGACTTAAACTCACCACCCTCAGATTAAGACCTGAGCCAAGATCAAGTGTTGGATGCTCAACCAGCTGAACCATCCAGGAGCCCCTCTTCTTTTATATAGGCATTTAAAGGTATAAATTTTCCCTAAGCACTGTGTTAGCTGCATCCTATAAATTTTGCTGTGTTGTTTCATTTTAATTCATCTCAAAATATTTTCTAATTTCTCTTGAGATTTCTTTTTTAGTTCATTAATAACTTGGGAATATGTTATTTAACGTCCACATATTGGTGCATTTTCTATGTTCCCTTTTGTTACTGATTCTTGATAGAATTCCATTTTCTTTTTAAGTGCTTTGAAGTATCCAATCAAAATTACTCTTGTTGCGATTCCATTTGAAATGTAAAAACAAATTAAAGCCTGTAACCAAATAAGCTTGAACAAAGACACGTAAAGAGTGGACTCTGAAAGGAGAAAAAATGTAATAAGCATCCTGATGATTTTTTTCCAGTGACTCTAACTCTTATTATTTTTAAATGAAGAATCGATATAAAATACATTCAAGATTTTCACAGGAAATACCTAATATAGAGAACTTGCAAATATGGTAAGAACAAATGAATTATAGATTTTCAGATAGAGAAAAAGTGAAGTTGGAGAGGACTAAAAATATGAGTGGTTTCTCCAATCTAAGTTAAAGTGATTTCAAATAACTAGACTTCTACCACTTCCCTTGGCAGATTTATAGAATTTGTATAAGAAATATTTTCCTGACATTCAGGCTGAGTTTTCCTTTTCTCAATTTCATCATGTTGGGCATAGCTTGCCTCTGTACACCACCCCAAATAATTCCTCTCCTTATTTAGTTTGAGTTTCAGCTCCTCAAGGACCTGCAGAAGGCTGTTATAGCCCCTTTTTTCATTCTTCATCCAAGCCAAACAGATTCGGGCCTCTTAATCTGTCTTCTTAAGCCAGCTATTATACTTTTGAATTTCTGTTCTTTGAATTGAGTCCAGTACATTCACTCTTTCTAATTCATGGGGACCCTGAACCGTATGAGTCATAAGGACTCACCCTTGATGTCACATAAGCAACTGTCCACCTCTGTGCCCCCGGCATGTCACTCGAGGTATAAAGCTCAAAATAGTACTTTCAAAAAAAAAAAAAAAAAAAGATGTTTGCTTTCCATTACCAACCACAGGTGGTTTTCAGACTCACTGCTTTCCAAGTACTGAACCACCATCCTGTTGGATGTCTGTCATTCGGATTATTTTTTCCCCTCTTCCAGGCGGCAGAAATAAGCCACTTCTTTCCCTGGCTCTCTCAACATTCTCAACAGTTCATCTGGTGTGGTTCAGCCATTCACAGCTACAGACCTGCCAAGTTTACAAGTGCACAAGTTCTTTCAGAGTCCTGCCAGTGTGCTCTGGCTGTTTCGGAAGGCAGGGGGCTAATCTATAGCCTCATATGCCTCCCAATGGCTCGGCAGATTCCCTAACACAAACTTAAGTCTGATCATTTGGTATGCTTAAAAATCTAGCTAAAAGTGTAAAATATTCTCCAACTAATTCTTCAAATGATGTTTTCTAAAAGATTCAATGGCTCTCAGGTTCCAACGGTGCCTAAGTCTGGTACACAGTAACTACTAGTACTTACACAGAGTGTAAGATTCACACATGCACCCTATCACGACTGTTGATAGCTAAGCATTTTGCACTGGTTTCTACCTACTGATTTTTATGAGCAAAATACGGTAACATCTCACTCATTTGAATTCCACTAATTAAGAGTGTAATGTTGCCATGACTGAAACTTATCTTTACCCTACGGATGAAGATGCCCTAAGCAAATGAATACTATGTGGGCAAGATTGGCACATTTGGCACATCTAAAGGAATGGGTCCCTGAGCACTGTAACACATAAATGATTGGATATTTTCTCCGTGGGTGTACTGTACATAGTCACCGGAGCATGCCGACTAGCATCTCTACTTGAAAGAGAGAGAGAGGGCGCCTGGGTGGCTCGGTTGGTTGAGCGACTGCTTTTGGCTCAGGTCATGATCCTGGAGTCCCGGGATCGAGTCCCATATCGGACTCCCGGCTCTGCGGGAAGTCTGCTTCTCCCTCTGACCTTCTCCCCTCTCATTCTCAGTCTCTGTCTCTAATAAATAAATAAATAAATCTTTAAAAAAAAAAGAGAGAGAGAGAGAGAGAAACTAATTTGAGTTACATCTAGAAGAAAGAAGACTCTATTTCTTTCCAAATGGGAATTCAGATTTTTCTTTACTTCCCCCAGCACTGGAAAAAGTTTATGTGTGTAGTGCATTTAGGTCCCAACCACAGATGCAAAGCCAGAATCCCAGAATGGAATGCATCTCCTACCACACGTGTTCACTTTCATTTAACATTTTGCCTTCCGTAGTCACTCCTCTCTCCTCTGCTCAGAAATAACTCTGGAGGTGTTACCATCATGCGACTACTTTCAGTTCCTGTCTTTGTTAGATCGTAAGCCCCTAAGAACAGAAATTGCATTTCAAACAGTATGGCCTCAAAAAAAAAAAAAAATATGGCCTCAATGAGATATAAATTAATTTACAGGCAAGATTTGAAAGCCGTAAGCCAAAGAAGTAAATAAAAGAAATTTCAAGTATTCTAGATGTCCCTTTGAAATGAGTGAGACTTTTCATTGTATTTTAAATTAAACCACAAAGACTTTTTTTTTAAGATTTTATTTGTTTATTTGTCAGAGAGAGAGAGACAGAGAGAGCACAAGCAGGCAGAGGCAGAGAGAGAGAAGCAGGCTCCCCGCCAAGCAAGGAGCCCGATGCAGGACTCAATCCTAGGACCCTGGGATCATGACCCGAGCCGAAGGCAGTGGTTTAACCGACTGAGCCGCTCAGGCATCCCCTGGAAAGACTTTTTATTTGCTGTCCCAACAGGTAGAATTTTACAGAGTGGTGTTTAGAAGAATGTGGAATCAGAGATTGGCTCAAATAATTAGACCCAGAGAATAAACATTCCCTGGCAAAAAAGAGAAAGTAGCACTAGTCGCAAGACTAGAAACTCAACCCATTGGGCCCAGGGCAGGGGCATGTTCAGATCAAATAAATAAACAAACCCAGATATATCACTAACATCATCCTAGAAACTAGGAGGGACTTCACAGAGTATTTCACTCATTCCCTTCACTTTCTAGATCCAGATCCCGAGACCAAGAGAGATGAAGGGACTTGCCTAAGAACATGAGAGTAACACGAAAGTCAAAACTAAAACACACTTTTCCTGTCCTCCAATCCCATGCTTTTTCTAGCTACACCCTAAGTTCATTATTTATCCTGCCAGTTGAGTGGATGATCTTCCATATAAACCCAAAGACTTGTCACTGATTCAGATTTTTAGGTTTGAATAGGAAAAACATTTGCTCATATCTAACTCAAAGGAAGCTTCAATTTTATGCTTTATGTAACAGTATTTAGTTCTTCGTGCCAGGTGTCATAGTTAATTACTCTTCATGATATTCTCTAAGATTTTCACTTTAAAATGGTCCTTATGCTACCACAGAGCTAAAAATATGTAAAATAACTTAAGTCCCCTGACTAGGACGGTAAGTAGGATAGCAGGCTCTCTATGAAGGAATACCACTCAGTGAGCCAATTTAGCTGTTTCTGTAAGTGGATGAATACACAAAACTTCCTGGGTACAGAGCTGTTCTGCCATGTCTTGGGGAGCCCAGAGAACCTTCAGGAGAACAGTTACTATTGTTCCTGGCCACGATCTCATTTGGATGCTATGTCTATACCACAGCAGAACAAAAGGCCAGAAGTAGATCCAGAAGAGAACAGCAGACTCGACACAATTTCTCACATTTCTAATGAGCAAAAGTAGGTTTTTCCTCCCTTTTCTTAAGCCCCGAAGTTTCTGACATTTCCTAGAACCTTTCCAAGGTGTGGGTATTCAAGTTGGTGTCAGGTGTCAGGAACATATATTAGAAGCCAACGTGGTAGGCCTCCGGAAAAATTGTGAGATGCTTTCCCAGACATCAGCACCCCCTCAGCACCTTTCTCCTTTCTCCGGGCTTCTGTTTCCTCCAAAAGTACCCCATGTCCTGGGGATCCTGATAAAAGCTTATGGCAGGGATGGTAAATATATGATACATGTGCCCCTACTCTTCGCCTGCTGGGCCTATGGCAGACATTGCTAATACAGAATTCCAAATAATCATTCCTAAGCAGACGTAGCCCAAAAGATAAAATCTGTTTGCCATCCCTGGCTTCAGGTTTCCTCACAACCCCTCCCCAAAATGGTCTAGGGGGAAAATGACCCCAAAAGCCTCCAATGACTCAACGCATTTGGACAATAACATACAAACTAACAAGTTGCAAAGCTGACATTTCTCCCTCAAGTCATACCATCCTAATGAAGAGGCAGTCCGTGTTTGTCATGACAAATAAGGAAGCTCATGAGAATACTGTGCACTAGCTAGTTCTAGAGATCCTTCAATAAATAGATTTAATACTTGGGGGTCTAGGGCTCAATCTCTCACCATGCATTCCTATAGCACAGTGGTTCTCAAAGGTTAGCAGCCATTAGAATCATCGGAGGGCCCATTTTCAGAGTTTCTGATTCAGTTGGTCGAGTGTGGGGCCCAAGAATTTGCAGAAATAAGTTCCCAGGTGATGCTGACACTGCTGGTTTAGGAATTGTACTTTAAGAACCACTGACTGCTGTAATCCTTTGTATAGTAATTCCATCCTTACGCTTATCCCTAACCCTGCTCACCCGAAATGCTCACCTGTATTCCTGAGGTTACAGAGAACTGAAAAAGCAACTCCAATGGTCGCCCCATTTCTGTTCTCCCTGTCCTCTCAGCAGTATTCTGTTTTGATACCCGTTCCTCTCTTAGTTGCCTTAATGCTGAATCACCCAGAGTTTCCTCCTAAATTAGATAAATCTTCAGAATCTCCTTATACCCCAAGAAATCTAAGATTTGGTCCTTAGTTCTCTTCTCTTTCTGAACGTGCTTTGTCTTACCTGTTTCCATGAATGACTTCTAACCACATTAATTTCTATTTAATCTGCATCTTCCAAACATCTGTTCTCATTCCCGACTTTTCCATCTTTATATTCCTAGCGTTGGGTAGAGCCCCAAATCATCCATTCACCATGACCCACAAGACAGTGGAATCCACCTTTACAGTGTTGCCTTATCTTATTCTCCCCCAAAGAACCATATACCAACAGTGGTATTTCCTATAGGTTTTGCTTCCAAACTTGGTTCTGTTCAACTGGTGGCTTCACCTGAAAGGCCCTCATACCTGTGGCCCCGTGTTTAAAACCTTTACATCTACCAAGATGCAATTATGTGCTGCCACCTTTATGAAGCCTTCTCTGATTACCTCCACTGGCCAAGCTCTCTCTCTTTCCTGAAGTCCTCTCGTAAGCACCTATCCCATTCAGCCTCTATTACTTTCCTATGTGCAAACCCTCTCCCTCCTATTCTAGATAAGCCTTTCTGCAGGCATATCCTGGTGACCACATGGTCTCTTATTTTCCAAAACAATCCTGAATGCAGGTATTTTTTCCAATTATCCTTATCAGTATGCTCATATTTGTCATACCATATGTTCTAATTTTGGACTCAGAACATGTTTCTCAAAATAAATATCCCATGATTTATTCGGTACGTTAACATACTTCTCTTCATATAAGAGTCACCCAGAAATATCACAAATATGCCTTTGATAATAATCTAATGCTTTCCACATCAACACTAGCTCTTCTGTATCACAAAAATCTTTTATTGCCTCCAAGGAGAGAGCACCTGCCCTAACTCCATACCATTAAAGGTGTTAAAGATTTAATCTGCATATTCAGCCCCAGCTAGACCCTGAGCCAGTTCTAACTCACCAGCATGGTGGTCTATCAGCAGGCCCTACCAGTACACAGGCCTAGGATTAGCTTTGTTGTTGTCAGCATGGTAGGCTGTGTCCCTGAAGGGAACCATTGGTGCCCACAAAAGTCTGCTGACTACAGTCTTCTTACCAGGCCCTGCTGAAACTCTACCCAATCTATATGACTCTGCTTTCTTCCCCAGTTCACATTTTACATAACAGTTCTTCCTGCTCTGAGCCATATTCTTGATCAGATGCCTACAGCTGACCTAACTTGAACCAGGTATCTCTCCACAGGGACCTAGATTCTGACACTATTCCTCCAGACCTCCAGACAGGCCCTCCTTGACAAGGGCGCTAGCTTTTAACTATAAGTATGCTGCTTCCCAGAGATCTCTGCTGTTGACCTCACCAAATTAAAACCTACCCAGTGTTTCTGAGGACTCTTTGGATGTGATTTGGGCAGCCTCAGAGCCATTCTCTTGTGGCTAATGACAGCAGTCCACACGACACTGCCCTAAGAGTCCCAAGGCCTGGATGGCTGGCATGGTCCTATGTCCCATAGCATCCCCTAGGCCTGGGTCCACTGTTCCTCTTGGGTCTCCCTCTGTGTGGGGTTGAGAAAGCCCACACTGGTGCTACTAATGGCTGCCATATGTTCTTCCCATGGACTACGTGAGTTTGAGCCTTAGCTATCACTAACCCATCCCCTCTAAGTCTAGCCTATCATCTCACAAGGAATGACACACTCCATACCAGTCACAGAGGGTGAGCTCTCCTTAAGAAGTTCCTCCTGCCCAGACTCTCATCCTCTGGACAAGGTGATGTAGGTTTCTCTCACCCCATACTCTCCTTTCAACTAGGTTTAGAATAATTAGAGGGATTGGTCGTGGAAGAGGAGGAAACATTCTTGGGGGGACTCAGAGCCTGAGAATTTTTGCCCTGAAACTTTTATCCATACCCTGGGGACCAAATATTGAATCCCCATCAAGAAGCTCCACTGTCTAGGATTGGGCCAGATATATGAACAGTTGTATGGAGGCTGATTTTTGGTCTGTGGCTCAGAGTTCTCATGTTTATAGACTGGATTTACATGATTTTCTGATCCCCCAGAGGCAACTTCAATAGCTCCTTAATATAATGGACCTCCTAAGGCAAGTTTAGCACAAGTAGGAAACAAAGCCATACTCACCCTATAATCACCGGGTGTGATAAATTCAACACCTGGCAGCCATTCATTGACTGTTAATTCAACTGTTTGCCAACATCCTTAAAAATAAAACTAAAATTTCAAGACCATCTTACTGAAATACATTGTTCTTATATCTAACAAATTTTTTCCATGCTATTGCCAATGAAAATAAGCCCCTTGCTCACCCAACACTGCTAATAGAGAAATTTTAGATGGAGAACATTAATTGTCAACCTTTTCAACCTTCTTGTATTTTTGACTTATCATCCAGCTAGTCTTTGATTTAATTTAATATAACTCAACAATCACTGATTTGAGAGCTATTGCATAACAGAGGCTGCTTCAGATGCTGTCATAATAAAAAATAGCACAGTATTTGAAAATTTACAAGGCACTTTTCCCATACTTCATCTTATTTAATGACACACATCTAATTACCATATAGATCAGATCAGCAAAAAACTGGTACTCTTGCTTCTTACCTCCTTACCCAGTAAGCTATTCTACATCCCTCTCAAGTCAGCTCTTTACCCAAAAAAACAAAACAAAACAAACAAAACAAAACAAAAAATGGAAATAAGAAAACTCAAGTGTCCCAGGGAATTCTGATAACCAGGTTATATAACCAATTTACCTAAGTGCTCCATTGTCCCTCTACCCCACCTTACCACCTCCAGAAAAGAAAATTAACCTATTAAAATTTCCCCTAAATAAAAATGTCTTAAATCATGACTCACTAAGTTTGGGGACTAGCTTTGATGTTGGCATCAAACTAAAAAGAGCAGAATTCTGTTAAGATACTCTCACAATTTGGACTATTCATCATCAACAACCCATAAAAACAACTTTTCAGATTGACCTTTTCTACTCCTGTTACTTCCATGTGGGTCATCCATGACTTCTGGTCATCCCACATACTTTGTACTGATAAACATTTAATTTGAAAATGTAAATGGTATGACTTGGGTTATTTTTCATTTAAGTGGTAATATTTTTGTTAAGTGCTGTCTAAATGAGCAACCAAGTTAAATCCACAGAGTGTAAAAAGTTTTGTTTACAATAAAAAGAAAGAAAGAAAATTTTTTGTCTACATCATTCTTCTACAATGCATCTGAATAATAGCTGGGCTATAAATAGAAGATACGAGAATGACTAACTCTGTTTTGATTCCATCTCTTTGATGACAAAGGAAATCCCTCTGTACAAACATTAAGCTAAATCATAACAGCTGGACTTGAGGAATTTTATCTAGAACATCTACATCAAACAAATAAGAGTGCCAACCTTGGAGATGGACAAATAACTCCCAAGAGGACCCAGTTTTATAGCTATCTATTCGGGGGACTTGTAAGTTACAAGAAAGATTTAAATACAGCCTCGTTTTAAGAGAATATTCACTTGAAATCATCACTGCTAATAAAATGCAAAAGAAATTTATCCCCAATTATTTGACCCTGGAAAAAAATCTTTCTATCTTTTATGACTAAAAAAGAGCCTATGAATCATTTGTAGCTATAATCTTTCTTTTAGAAAGTTAGTTATACCTTCAGAAAATTGTTCAGCTAAATTAAGTCCCTGGCCATATAGAGAGAAGTGCCCTGCACTGCACTGGGCAGGGAATGAATGAAAGACTGGATTGAATTTTCCATGGAAGCTGACAATTAAAACTGTTTTCTTTGGTATATCCCTTTCTGTCAGTTGTTTTTGAGCTCTCCAAGAGAAGAAAAAAGTTAAGAAGTCTGATTCAGTCATTTCCAAATCTCACTTCCAGTTTCCATCTTATTAAAGACATGACTTAACTTTAATGTGTGTAACATAAACAGAATCATAAAAGGGCAAGAATTAGAACAGTCTGGAAGAGATGGTGTCCAAGGCAGGAAAATGCCACAGCTGATTTTCTCTTTTTATTATTGTTGTCCTCTTGTATTGTTTGCTGGAGAAGGAGACATTCTCTGTCCCTCTGCTGCTGATTCCTCACCCTCCATTACAATCGTTGAGAATTCCGATTTCACAAAGTTATTACGATGCGGCCACAAATAATCCATCTTGTCAAGTCTATCTTTGGGACTGAAGATAAAGTTGGAGCTGAGTTGCTACACACATCTGGAGAAGGTTCGTTACTTGTAATGGTGAGCCACTCTGTTAATGCACCCAGGAGAAAGGGGCTGACAGGCTGCATATTTCTGCAAACTGTTCCCAGAAAGAACCAATTTCCTGACTTCCATGTGGTGTCAATAATGGAGGCATGAGATGGAGCAGTGCTTATGAAATATTGAATCTGCTTACAGGACCAGCTAGAAGCAAATTCAGACCACCTGGGAGAGAGAGCCTTGCCGTGGGTACTCATACTTTGGCATACACGTGGCACACGTGAATGATATGCTCTAATCTATGTATCTGGACTTATTTGCCACAAAACTTCCTGACAGTAGTACTCCCAGAGAGAGAGAGAGAGAGAGAGAGAGAGAGAGAGATGTGCAGTAAAACACATTTCTGCACATTTAGAATTGAAACAGTTCAAATCACTGACATTATTAAATTTACTATCATAAGCAGCCAAAGTTCATCTTATTCATCAGGAAAAAAGTGACTGATGTTTCATGGCATTAGTATTAGATCATTTTAGTTCTTGCCAATAAAAACAAAGCATTAGTGTTTCGATGTTTTAATATCATGATTTAATTCTCTCAATGATATTAGGACCAAGAAGCTCAACCAATGTGAAGACCCCATCAAAATTCTTGAGTCAAAACTATGGTTCTAAAATGAGTTCACCATCCTGACCTCCCATTTCACAGCATATATTTTATGCTTGTGACTTTCCAAATATGGGTTCTTAACATTGCAAATGTAAAGTTTTATATCACTAACTTGTGTTTCAAGGGTTTGCCTAAGTAAATAGAAAAACATCTGGGCTCTTTTTACTGGCAAAAGCAAAAGATATTTGACCTAAGATCAGATTTTGAGACTTGAACGTTAACTTGGTCTTTCCACAGAACGTCTCTAATTTTCCACAACTCTCTGCTGAGAGGGTTCAGCCCAGTGCTCTTAGGGGAAAGATGGGACTAAGAGCATGTCCCAGTAAGACATATGTCCCAGTTGGCTTCCCTTACCCCCAAATTGTACCCACAGCTCTAACCCATTCTTGTCTAAACAAGGGGATACAATTCCACTGCAAGAACAAATCTTCGAGGTTTCAA
>CM052797.1:86213219-86231500 GCA_028533885.1 Nasua narica | reverse complement strand
TTGACTAGATAACATGACAAAAATTGCCCTTAAAGACAAAATAACTTGAGATGGAGAAAATTCACTTTCAAGCACATGGAGTTACGAAATAGAACTCTGGGTGTCATTCTTGACTTCTCATTGTCTCTCATACACCAAATTCTAGCCTTTTATCTTAATATATTTTGATTTGATTCATTTCTCTCCATCTGTGCTATTGTTACCCATCACTTCTTACCTGGATTACCCCAGTAGCAACATGCGGGTCCCCATGCAACCAGTCTTGTCTTTGTCCCTGACTCTCTATGCTGTAGGGTAAGTGGTTTTCCTGAAGTGTATAGATCATGTCATGTCAGTCCTCCCCTTTAAAAAAAATGACTTTTTTCATTTGAGAGAGAGCAAGCACATATGCAGGCACGAGCAGGGGGGTGGGGCACAGAGGGAGAGGGAGAAGCAGGGAAGCAGACTTCTCCACTAAGCAGGAAGCCCGACTCGAGGCTCAATCCCAGGACCTGGAGATCTTGACCTGAGCCAAACACAGCTGCTTAACCAACCAAGCCACCCAGGAGCCCCATCAGTTCCCTCCTTAAAACATTTCAGTGGTTTCCTTCTGATCGAATTCCTTCATATGAACCCTTTTCACTCTCATACTCTTCCTGCAGCCAGAGTCACCTATATTCAGCTTCCCAGACCTTTGCACACGCTGTTCTCACGGCCTTACCTGAGGTTCAGGTTTGCCTAAACAGATAGAAAAAAGACTAGACTCAGTTCTCTGGAAAAATAAATTTTTTGTCTGCTACCAAAGGGAAAGACATTAGCTCCTCTCCCCTCTTCACCTGGCTAACTCCTAGTCATCCTTCAGAGCTTAGAATACCTTCCTGGATACCCAGCCCCTCCCACTCCCCTTCCTCCTCCCCAGTTCCAAGCCTCAGTTACACATTGCACCCTCTTGTGGCTCTTACTTCATTCCTCATCATCCGTCTCATCTTCTAGTCTGCAGCTTTGGGAAGGCAGATCTGCGGTTTCCTTCTGCTTGGATATATCCCAGTATCTGGTACACAGCACGTTGAAGGAACTCAACACATTTTAAATGAATGAAAGGAAGACATAAATAAAATCCATATGAGCAGAACTGAATTAACTTTTCTCTAGTTTAATACATCTACGATCTATCCATGAGCTTTTGTCCTTCGGCTGCCCTTTTTGTAGGAAAACGATGGGATGCAAAACATCCAGACAGCTCGCGTGCCAAGCGGTCACCCGCACAGAGCACACTACCTGCTGGCTCCGGCTCCTTGGAAGGACGAGAGAGGACACTGTCATTTTTAACCAGCATACAATTCACTTGACTGACTAATATCTGAACCAGTTTAATATCATTGAAATATAGCAAAGTGGAAAAACTGATCCACCCTGAATTTGCCTCTATATAAATAATGTGTTTATGCATGGATGGGTAAGGACTGGCAAAGATAACAGAGGAATGAACACAGTTATTCAGTCAGAGTAACGGGATCATAGATGATCTGTCATCCTTTGTTATTTTACCTCTACTGTTATACTACTGCTTGTGCTAACAAATATATATTTTTAACATTGAGCAATCAATGTCTATGTATCAACTTAAATATTGGATCTGATGGCAGATCAGTAAAAATAATAAATAGAGAGGGGATAGGGAGGGGGAAAATGCAACGAGATGGGACTGGGGAGGGAGACAAACCATAAGAGACTCTTAATCTCATGAAACAAACTGAGGGTTGCTGGGGGGGTGAGGGGGAGGGATAGGGTGGCTGGGTGATGAACATGGGGAGGGTATGTGCTACGGTGAGTGCTGTGAATTGTGTAAGACTAATGATTCACAGACCTGTACCCCTGGGGCAAATAATACATTATGTTAATAATAATAATAATAAATAGAACTGATTTTTCTAGTTGATTTCTAATATGTAGAACCCCCAAGAAACTCATGATGTAAATTTACTCGAAAACATGCAACAATCATAATAATATGACAACATGTATTACTCCATTGTCCAGATACTGGGCTAAACTTTATCTTATTACCTCCATTTTACAAAAGAAGAAAAAAAAAACTTAGTTTAAAGAGGTTAAGTAACTTGTTAGTGAAAAAAAAAGTAACTTGCTAGTGAGTTAAAAGCTAGAACGGTGGTTGATTGTTTGCAAATTTGTCTAGACCATGGTGACCTGCTATTTGGCCAAACACTAATCTAGATGTTGCTATAAAGAAGTTTTTTAGATCCTATTAACATAATCAGTGGAGTTTAAATAAAGTAGATTGCCCCTTCATATTATGGTGGGCCTTGTCTAATCAGTTGAAGGCCTTAAGAGCAAAGACTGAAGTTTCCTGAAGAAGAAAGAATTCTGCCTCTAGACTTCGACAGAAATTCTGCCTGCATTTCTAGCCTTCTGACTCAAGGCTACAACATCAACTCTTACCTGAATCTCCAGCCTGCCAGCTTGCCTTAAAGATTTCAAACTTGCCAGACCCCAACAAGTCATCAATTCCTTAAAATAAATCTCTTGACGGTTAAAGGGATAAACAGATAGACAGGCAGATATCTGGAAAGAGATAGAGATCCCGTTGGTTCTATTTCTCTGAAAAACCCCGATACAGCTAGTAAGTAGTGTACAGAGCTTGAATCCTATCTAGCCACTGCTCATAACTGTTAGAAAAATCAGATAAATCCCCAAGCTAAGAGTTCATCTACACAGAGGCTGTCTGGCAGGAGGAGGGCAGGCCAGCAGGCCTGGAACAGCGAGTTAGGTGCATCACTGGAAGGCAAAAAGCCCAGCCCGGCTTTGCCTTCGCTTTCCCCAGTACCACAGTGCTTCCTGGTGGTTTGACCTTAGCCCAATCCCCTCCCAGTGCCCTTCTTTACAAGGACACAGATTACAGTGTGAGTCTCTGCGTATCACTTCCCAAAGACACCAGTCATCCACATTTGTCTTCTCTTGCCCTCTCAAAGCTTCTCTTACTCAAAAGCTGTAGGTCTCAAGGACCTCATGAGACAGAAGCATTACCCATGGCTCTTGGCAAACATGGGCCATTTAGGGAGAAAAGAGGAATAGAATTCAGTTGCACCAGGGAAGATGTAGACCCTTCTCATAAAAAAGATATTTGAAAATAAAAAGTATTGAGTAAAATCATGGATGTTCCTACCCTGAAAAAAAAAATCTTAAGAACTGGGTTGTTTTTTTAATGGTTTTCTGGGACATTTTAGGTGTGGTTCGCCATAACAGCAACAAAGATGTAGTGGATGCCTTTGGGAGGTTACTTTCAGCCCTTGAACAGAATCAGAACCTGCAGAAGCCTCTATGGCCCTCTCCCAGCCTCCCTTGGCACTGGCTGGCCCCGGGCCGGGAGCACTGGCCGGGCTCACAGCGCCCCCTCCCTTGATTTCTGAGCCGAACTCACAGTTTGAGAGTCCTGGCGCTTAGCGCTTAGCGAGCTTCCTGCTGAGCTGTAAAGTCATTCCAGACAAATCCCTGTGTTTACAGAGATTCCAGAGCAGCAGGGAATATCTCGGAATACCCGTCTGGATGTAGAAATTCGTGTGTCTGCACTAAACTGCTCTCCGCACTTGCCCTGGCCCTCAGCTCCCCCTTCCTTCCACACCCCCTCCTCCACTTCCTTCTCTCCATCTGCTGTAGTTTCCTCCACACTGAGTCATTCTGGGATGTTACTAGTCAAGCCCTTTAAAAATCAAGTTAAACCAGTGGGAGTGAAATGGAAAGAAAGCCATTATTTGAGGAATAAATGAGAGAGGGAAAGAGAGCAGGGAAAAAGCAAGTGGGAAAAAGAAAAGAGGTTTGGGTCGAGCTCTGGACTAGATCATTCTCTCAGCATCTTATAAAGACAGAGACAAAAATGACCGATTGTAACGAACTGGGGCTTCTGTCAATCCTGCCGGCGGCTCAGGGCACATCACGCATTCCCCAACCATCCTTCACTTGAACTCAAACATTTTTAAACCAGAGTTAGAACACTGAATTTAGAGTAATAAGATGAGTTGGAGACCTGACTTTACTACTTTGCAGCCACTTACCTTCTCTGGGCTCCAGTTTTTCCAAATTCTTAGAATGGGATATTCTCTAGTAATCCCAGGGCTGATAGAAGGATAAACTGAGACAACGAATGTGAAAATGCCTTTCAGCTTATACAAATACAAAGCATGTTTATTAAATTCAATAAACAGCAAGTGTTTTCTATTCATTGTTCTTTCTGCTTTCCAACCCCTAGAAAATCTTTCGCAGAAAAACTGCCTTCCAGCCAGCATAACTGGGTTATTTTTAAAGCTCATACAAAAGCTCTAAAATGGAAAAGAAAAGCTAAAAATTGCCATTCGGTAGGGTTTCCAAGACAGCATTGAGCAATCCAAAGTCATTGTCGAAGCTCTGTTCAGATAGATCGCCAATCACCAATCTCTTTTAGACTCAGGGTATATGTAATTCAAAAGCAGCAGGTGCTCTTCCTAATACTTTCTAATACCTTTTGTTTAGAAAAACCTGAAGAAAATTTCACCCCACTTACTATTATTCATATCTCAGCCAGTTCTCCTTAATCATAACTTTTCTTCCTTGGATCCTTAAGTAAGTATATAACCTGTTCTCAGCAAGCTTTAAAGATGTCAAGTGAATTCTTATATAACCAGGTAGCCCAGGATGAGTTCAGACAACCAAGTTTCAGAACCTTGATGAGAAGAATAGAAAAAGTTGCCAGGGCTGTTGATATCCCACATGTGGTGTTACTTAAGACCAAAAAACCTGAACTTGAGGGAATGCGCTTACGTCAAACTATTGTATGTCAGACCACACCCCTGTGGGGGGGGGGGTTTCCCCTGAAGGGAATGGATGTTCCCACTGTCAATCATCCTAGAGAAGGGTCAATACTGGGTCAGGAAATGAGAGCTCTGACAAGCTGTCCTAAGAATGAAGTCAGGAAAAAATTGCTTCCTCTCTCCCTACGTGGTTGGTTTGATGAGGACTCTGGGGCAGGATGCTGCCTAGAGTTTGTTCTGTGCTAGGTGTGGAGCCGTCCCAGGCCATGGTAGAGGCAGCCCAAGAGAGTGCCATAAGGTCCCCAAATTAACAGTTTTTGCTGAAGGTGGCCATTTGGATTATACTGAGCTACATTCCACCCGTGGAACGAGTTAGATTAGGGAGCAGTGTGGCCCTGATCCAGATTTTGAACTGCATGGTGGTGCAGCAGAGTCAGCTTGGCTGCAAGAGGCAGAAGTCTCTGGAGGATCCTCAGAGGCAATGGTGGCGGCAATAACCACCAGCTGGAGCCACCTTCCACATCAACCCGCGTCCAGGCCCGGATGTGACGCAAGATTCACCTGGCAACCTTGTTAAATAGGTTCGGATCATGTCTAGGGGGGCATACAAGACCGCGTTTCTAGCAAGCTCCCGGTTTCTACCGATGCTGCTAGTCCTCGCCCGGAAATAACAGAGGTCGAGCCTTTGCATCTTGCAGTACAAGTCCAAGAACCTCCCCGGTCAGGAAGCCCAAAGGACAACCAGGACTTAAGGTAAGACACCAGTAAGCATGGCCATGGCCTTTATTCATGTCCACGGAGCCAGGCCCCACGGGGAGACTGGCTAGGGTTCTTACCCATTAGAGAAACAGTAACTTGCTGTACTTTGGAGAACAAACACAAGAGTGAGGTGTTTGCAATTCCAAGCTGGTAAATGAGAGGCATCAGTAACTACACTCAAAAGTATCTAGCCATCTCAAACTTGGGAAAGAGTGAAAATAATCACCTTTTAATGCTTA
The DNA here is from genome assembly GCA_028533885.1 of Nasua narica. Classification (NCBI taxonomy): domain Eukaryota; kingdom Metazoa; phylum Chordata; class Mammalia; order Carnivora; family Procyonidae; genus Nasua; species Nasua narica. The sequence continues at coordinate 86,225,721 of CM052797.1, read as the reverse complement.
ATTGCTAGGTTGTGCCAAATTTTGTCTAGGAAAAACACTGTGTTTTCCCTTCCTCTCACACTACTACCACACACGCAACACTTCTGACCCTCGGTGTGGGAGTTTCCACAGCCCAGAAGTGACGACCCTGAGTGCCTGCAGTTAGCACAGACCCCATCGATTAAGGGCTCAGTCCCCAAGGCTGAACCTTTAAAGTATTTCAGGCAGAAGATGCAGCAAGTATAAAACTCCTGAGGGGGGGAAGACTGATACGTTCGAGGAAGAGAGGGCAAGAATGATTGAAGAGGTAGACAGAAGCCAGATCATCCACAGCCTGGAATCTTCTGAGTTTTGTATGATGATAACGATGGTGCGTTAGACCAGGGCTCAGCAACTTTTTCTATAAAGGATCAAGGCACGGAATCAGGGATATTATATAGGTACTAATAGAAAAAGAATGGGAAAAGTTCCACAATCTTTTATTGATAAAATTCAACATATAATTGAGAATAATTTTTGTAATACAGGTCTACTAATGAGAAGAATAGAATTATTTGGGAGAGGATAACATTTTGCATAAATGAGGTTCAAATTGTGTGTTTCTGATAAAATTGGTTGAAATGTTCCGGTTAATGCTGATCTAGAATGAGGTTTTATGTATATCGTCTTTGAAAATGTCTTTCACAAAGGTAGATACTGACATCAGCCCACGAGCACATGATTTTCATTGAGTATATTAATCACTCCAAAAGCATTTATGGAATTCTATTAGATTCTTCTCTTGATATTTGCCTTTTGGCATGTCACTGCATTGTAGATGGATTACTTCCAATTGAAGTTAGATGGAAGCTGAATTGCCCATTTTAGAGAGATTTCACAACACAGAAATTTCCTTTGCACTTGAGTTTGAGTTTCGAAAACATACGTGCTGCAAGTTTCTGTGGAAATGGGGATCTTGCCTTTTGTTTTAACTTCAGCAGCATAGAAAGTATATTTGAGCTTCCTATTACTAATGATCCAGACAACATTGTCTTTGAAATGACTTCTGAGTCCAAGTTTCACATATAAGCTCTGTTTTGCGTTGTCATGGTCGGTTTAATTAACTAAGAAACATTGCGTCTGCAACAAAATTTCCAGCGCCATTCAGTGTTCTCTCATAGTGGTTGAAGAAAATCCCTCTGGTTCAGAAAAATTTGAGTTGCAATTTGAAAAATTGCGAAAAAATGATACCAGTGCTAAGCCACTGAACTGCTATGCGGTAGGGCAAGTCAGGATATTCAGCTTCTATTTCTAAAAAAAACTCAGAGAACCAAATCAAGGGTGGTGCCCCAAAGCACTCCAACATTTTAGTCATTGGGTTGAGAAAGGGAAGCCAGTGAAAGAGACTGGGGAGCAGCCACCAGGAGGAGGAAAACAGAAGGGAGTGTTACAGAAAGTTAAAAGTCACAGAAAGGTCAAGTGGGCTGATAAAATGTATCTGCTAGTTTGGAGGTCATTAGTAACAATCTTGAAAGTGCAGCTTCCGTCTGGTGATGGGAAAGAAGCCAGATGAAAGTGGGTGAAACAGTGACTGGAAAATAGGGACAGGAGAAATCTCAGCTGAGATGTTTTTCTGTGAAGGGGCAGAGAAATGGAGCCCCAGAGAAAGGAGGTCGTCATGGTGGCAAGGAAGACTTTTTTTGTGTTTGGTTTTGTTTGATTTTAATCTCCATCCTTCAACAAGAAATCACAAAGCCTCCTAACATACCAGAAGACTTCAAATGTGAAAGTGACCACAGTAAGGCTCAATGACCAGGCATCCATGAAGCGTGAAGTATTCCATATAAGTGGCTTTGCCAGACAACTAATTTATCCTATTAAGCATCAACTCTTTTAAAATTTTGTATGCATTTTTGTGTAAATCTTACTAAAATGTACTGACCGATTCTCTACTTACTGAATTAGATTATGGACAACAACCACATCCTGAACTACATAGTAAAATGATATCCTCTCACAGACTACCAAAGTGGGTATGAATATTTGCTACTACACGAGATGATCCCAGATGAATAGAGATTTTTAATTTGCTTCTCCCCCCTTGAACAAGATTATCAGGTGTTTCTTATACTCATAGATGTTGATAGGACAACCCTGCCCTGCTGATCTCAGTGTGGCCTGTTGAACAGAATTACAGGCAGGGTTTTTTAAATACCAGTACCAGAGATTCTGATCTAATTGGTATGGAGTGGCGCCTGGGGATCGGAGATTAAGTCCTACAGGTGAGTCTAAGGTGCAACTAGAGTTGAAAACCAAGGGTATGGCCCGCAGTCTTCCTTTTTAGATGAGGAAACAGATATCTACAGTAGTTTAATGAAATAGGATCACTTAATTTCCAGTGGTCAATGTACCTGTGACTTTCAAAGACCCCCCTCATCCCCAGTTTTTGTACAGACTGGAATATTATTCACTGGAACATTTGTTGGGTTTCTTAGTATGTGCTAGAATTTGGTCGAGACATCTCCGAGACAAAGGTGAATAAGACAAGATTAAGTGGTGAATAGTTCAGGGTCTGTTAGCTTAAAACCACAAAGTCACAGTTAAATATGTGATAATAATCATTTATACAATGGAGCACAGACTAGCGAGTGACTAAAGAATGTCTAAAATAAAAGAAAATTAGTTCTGGGTAAAAGCCTGAATAAAGAGGATGAGCTTTAGTGGGAACACATAATTCCTGGAGAAACCACAACATAATAGGCAGTAATCAGCCTGTTCCATTGCATACTAACCAATCCTGAGCTAGACTTGCCTAAATCAACTGATCCCCATTGTGAAATGTTGAGGGTTTAGCTTTTTATAAACCCTGCCTTTGCCTTTGTTCAAGGAGACAGCCTTTACAAAGGCTATTCTGCCTTATAAGTATCACCAAATCCTCAGTGCTTTAAATGATTGCCTCTGACTTATTTTTTTTTTTCCTTAGCATCCTTTTTCAAATTTTCTATTGTGGTAAAATATAAGTAACATAAACTTTTCTATTTTAACTATTTTTAAGTGTATAACTCAATGGCATTAATTATATTCACAATGTTGTACAAGCACCACCACTAAGTATTTCCAAATTTTATATCACTCAAATGAGAATCTTTAATTTTTTTTATTATATACATCTCAGGTATACAGCTTTATAATTCAACATCTGTATACATTACAAAGTGATACCCTAATGGAATTTAGTTACCATTCCTTACCCTATATAGTTAACATTCATTTCCCTACAATCGACCCCCTTCACCCATTTCGCTCAACCCCCTTCTCCTCTGGTAATCACTAATCTATTCTCTGTATCTATGAGTTTCTTTTTGTTTTATTTTGTTCATTTTTTTGTTTGCGTGTTTGCAGTCCTCCTATGCATGAAATCATTGGTATGTTTTTCTCTGACAGTTCACTTGGCATAATACCCTTAAGGCCCATCCGCGTTGCCATAAATGTCAAAATTCCATTATTTTTTTATGCCTGAATAGTGTTCCGTTGTATAAATATATCACATCTTTATCCGTTCGTCTATCAACGAAGCACTTAGGTTGTTTCCATATCTTTCCATATCCGTATCTTGACTATTGTAAGTAATGCTACAATAAAAATAGTGGTTCACATCTTTTCGAAGTAGTGTTTTCATATTCTTCAGATAAATACCCCAAAGTGGAATAGCTGGATCGTATGGTGATCTTAATTCTTTGAGGAATCACCATACTGTTTTCCGTAGTGGTTACAACGAATTTTCCGAGTATTTGAGGGTTCCCTTTTCTCCACGTTCTCTCCAAAACTTGCTGGGTTTTTTTGTCTTTTTGATAACAGCCATTCTGACAGGTACGAGGTAATATCTCATTATGGGTTTTTTTTTTTTAAGATTTTATTTATTTGACAGAGAGAGATCACAAGTAGGCAGAGAGGCAGGCAGAGAGAGAGGGGGAAGCAGGCTCCCTGCTGAGCAGAGAGCCTGATGCGGGGCTCAATCCCAGGACCCTGAGATCATGACCTGAGCTGAAGACAGAGGCTTAACCCACTGAGCCACCCAGGAGCCCTTCATTGTGGTTTTGATTTGTATTTCCCTGATAGTGATGTTCAGCATCTTCTCATGTGCCTGTTGGCCATCTGCAGGTCTTCTTTGGGAAAATACCTATTCAGATCTTCTGCCCACTTTTTTATTAGATTGTTTATTTTTTGTTGAGTTGTATGCATTCTTTATATGTCGTGGACATTAATTCTTTATCAGATATATGGTTTGAAAATCTCTTCTTCAGTTCATTAGCTTGCCTCTTTGTTTTGCTGATGGTTTCCTTGGTTGTGCAGGGTCTTTTTAGCTTAATATAGTCCCATTTGTTTATTTTTGTTTTTGTTTCTGTTGCCTTTGGATTCAGAACCACAACATCACCAAGACTGATGTCAAGAAGTTTACTGCCTATGTTTTCTTCTAGGAATTTTATGGTTTCAGGTCTTACATTCGAGTCTGTAATCCATTTTGAGTTAATTTATGTGTATAGTGTGAGATAGTGGTCTCGTTTCATTCCTTTGCATGTGGCTGTCCAATTTTCCCAACTTTACTTATTGAAGAGACTGTCCTTTCTCCATTGTATGTTCTTGGTGGCTTTGTCATAGATTAATTGTCTTTATATATGTGGGTTTATTTCTGGGCTTTCTATTCTGTTCTACTGATCTGTATGTCTATTTTATACCAACACCACGCCATTTTTATCACTTTAGTTTTATCATTATAGTTTTATAGTGTAGTTTGAAATCAGGGAGCATGATTCTAACTTTGTTCCTTATTCTCAAGATTGCTTTGGCTGCCAGGGTCTTTTGTCATCTGATACAAATTTTATAATTATTCTAGTTCATATGTCATTAGAATTGTGATAGATATTGCATAGAATCTGTAGGTTACTTTGGATAGTATGGACGTTTTAGCAATATTCTTCTAGCCCATGAGCATAGAATATCTTTCCATATATTTGTGTCATCTTATACTTCTTCATTAATGTCTTATAGTTTTCAGTATATAGGTCTTTTACCTCTTGGTTAGGTTTATTCCTAGACATTTTATTATTTTTGGTGAAATTGTAATTATGAGATTATTAATTTCTCTTTTTGATATTTCAATATTACTATATAGAAATACCACAGATTTCTGTGTACTGATTTTGTATTCTACAACTTTACTGAATTCTTTCATTCTAACAATTTTTTGGTGGTTTCTTTAGAGTTTCCTATATCATGTCATCTTCAAATAGTGACAGTTTTCCTTCCTTTATGATTTGGATGCCTTTGTTTTTTTTTTTTTTCTTTCTTAATTGATCTGGTTAGGACTTCCAGTATTATGTTGAATAAAAGTGGTGAGAGTAGGCATCCTAATCTTGTTCCTGTCCTTAGAGGAAAAGATTTCAGCTTTTCACCATCGAGTATGATGTGAGCTGTGGGCTTGTCATATATGACCTTTATTGTGTTAAGGAACAGTCTTTCTATGCCCACTTTATTGAAAGTTTCTATCATAAATGAATGTCATCTGAATTCTTTGACCCATCTATTTTATATGCTTACATGTTTCTCATTTCAAGGTCTTCATTTGTTTTCTATACATTTATAGTCACTACATAAATAACTTCTAGAGAAGACAACTACACCTATAGAAAGAGCACTTAACTTGAAATTTATAGCACATCTAATGCCAGAAATGTTTTTAAGTGCTTTGCATGTATGTATTATTTATTAAGCAATTCTGTGAGGTAGGTGCTATTAATATCTTCCCCATTTTACAGAGAAGAAAACTGAGATAAGCAAGGTTAAGCAACTTTCTCAAAGTCCAAAATTGGTAAAAGGAGACAGGCTTTATAGTCGAGCATCTGACTTCATGCTTTACCGTGTTTCTGTGCTGCTTCTGTACTATACGTTGGACAAGAAATGTACAGATCCTAGAAGAAAGAAATAACAAAACTTAATTGAGGGGGATAAGAGAAGATTGATTACATTGAAAACCATACTATATTCCTGGAAGGAATACTCAGTACTCAATGCCAATTTTTTTTTCCTTTTCCCCTCCCGCACATTAATTTATAAATTGAATGAAATTACAATTAAGATTTCAGAGTTCTTTAGAACCAAGCAAAAACTTCCTTTAAGTATAAGTCAACATATTAAAAGTGGTCAAAGAGTAATAAAAGAATCTGCTCTACTAGATAATACACTCTGCTATAATTAAGAAAGAATGCTAGCAGTAGAAGAGTTGCAGCTATATTAAGGGAATAAGACACCCAGAAATAGACCCAGGTTGGTGTGTGGTGTATGATAAAGACTGCATTTCAAATTATGGAAAAATAGATCATTCAATACGTCCTGCTAATATAATGAGTAAATTATTTGGAATAAGAATTAAAATGAATCTTTACACCTAATTTTTTTTTTTTTTAAAGCAGCTCTAAAGAGGCCTGGGTGGCTCAATCAATTAAGTGTCTGACTCTTAATCTCTGGTCAGGTCTTGATCTGAGGGGTGTGAGGTCAAGCCCTGAAATGGGCTCCACACTGGGTGTGGAGCCTACTTAAAAATTAAAAAATATGGGTGCCTGGGTGGCTCAGTCACTTAAGCATCTGCCTTCAGCTCAGGTCATGATCTCGGGGTCCTGATATTGAGCCCTGTGTCTGGCTCCCTGCTCAGCAGGGAACCTGCTTCCCCTTCTCCCTCTGACACTTCCCTGCTTATACGTGCACGCTCTCTCTCTCTCTCTCTCTCTCTCTCTCTCTCTCTCTCTCAAATATTTTTTTAATTCAAAAATAAAAATTAAAAAGAATTCTAGATAAATTTTGATTATTTTCTAGATATACTTTCAAATGTTAAAGGAAACTAACAAAGCTAGAAAAGAATATAAAGACATTTAGAAGGAGATTTTTTTGTTTGTTTACTTGGTTGCTTATTTTTAGAATCATGGGTTGGGGAAGACTTTTCAAATCATAGTACAAAAAGGAATATTTGGTAGAGTTGGATCTGTAGATACGGATAGACAGATTTTTCTCAAATAAAATTTTACCAGATGCATAATTACCAAACAGATAAGATCAACTAATTTGATTGACAACAAACGGACCCTAGAGCCCTCCCTGACTACGATGCCTAAAGCATCTGCATAGAACCCCAGGGGCAGGACAGAATCATTTTAAGACTCTGATTAGAATGCAGATTCCTGGGCCTCACATCATACCTACCGAAGCAGAATTACTGGTGCTGGGATTCTGGACCCTGCATTTTAACCAACCCTCAATATCCATGCACATTAAAGTTCAATAGTTACAACACAGCCTTGAGTTCTGGCGAGCACCATTTGAAAAAGAGAACAACGATCTCGAATCAAAGGATTAATCATAGCTCCACAAGAAAGAGGGTACTTACACTCCTCCGAAGTCCTCTCAGAACCACCCCAGGGAGAGGAGAACCCAGAGACTGGGAAACAGGCGGCTTAGACAGAGAAGTGAAACACAAGTTTGAGAGCCCTCATGTGGAGAGTGACTAGCCTAAAGGGCAACAATGTGATATTTAACACCTGTATTCTAGAAGCTGAGGATAAACTGAAACAGAAAATCTGGTAATAAGCAATAAAATTTGCCTGAGGTAACCAGAATATTGGAAACACTAAACCAAGTCGTAGAAGAGCTGATTTAAACTTAAGTCAATAATAAAAAAAAAAAAAACTCCTTGTGCTTAATCACCTTATCTGCTTTACAAGATTTGCTTCAAATAGATTGTTCTGCATGTTTCATTTATTTTTAATATCTGTTTTCATAATTTCAAAAATTGTATCTCTTCATTATAAAAATTCAATGACGTTCAAATATTTCAATACAAACTGGAAGTCCCCCATAATGCCCTCAGAGAACCACTATGAAGTTTGTGTACTTTTCTGATTGTTTTTCTATGTATCACGTATTTTACTATACTTATTACAGTTTCATAAAAATGGGGACGTACTATATATTTTATAATTTGCTTTTTGACTTAATTTTTCGTGGACATCTTTCCATGTCAACACATAGAAATTATACCTTGAAGTGAATCAGAATATGCCACCCCAAAATATGCCATTTTAAAATAAGGATTATTTTAAGTTAAACGCAATTGAGGAATAGCAGACACAGGATGAGTGCAGTGCCCTCCCCCATCAGCCTAAAAGCAAGTCATAAATTTCCCTTTGCAAAAGTGACATAAGGGCACCTGAGTGGCTCAGTGGATTGAGTGTCTACTCTTGATTTCGGTTCAGGTCATGATCTCGGGGTCCTGGGATCAAGCCCACGGCAGGCTCTGTGCTCAGTGTGCAATCTGCTTGAGATTCTCTCTCCCCTCTCCTTCTACCCCTGCTCGCTCGCTCGCTCTCAATTCAATTAATTAAACGTTTAAAAAGGTGACATAAATTTCCCTTGTGAAGGGGGTATTTCTCTCTCCCATACCTAAAGAAGGAGAATAACCCTATCACCAAAGATGGGAAATAGCACTGAGATGAATCTGCATAAACGAATCTTACTAAACAACTCTTCTCTACCATTAGTTCCCCCATTTCTACCTTCCCATAATTTACTTCCCCAAGGGGAGCCCAAATTACTTTTCCTTTGTCTTGTCGTTTCTTCACAAAGTATTGCTCTTTGTTAAAATGGCACATTTTAACCTCCAGGTCTAACTACCTCTTCCAGCTTTCGCTTCTTTTCTGTGGAGACCCTGTGCATATAAAATTAAAAATAATTTTTGCATATCTTTTCTTTTCTACTGTTAATCTTTTATCAGTTTAATATGCAGTCTTCAGTTACTGAACCTAAGAGAGTAGATGAAAAGACTTTTTTCCTCCCCTACAACTTTATTCACTTAAATGGTCACATGATATTCTGAATTTTGCATTTTTAAATTACAAGGCGAGGTTGATTTATGTTTGCTCAATTTTGGGGGGCTTTTTTTGTGACCCGCATTCGGGGAATGGCTGGTGGGATGTGGGGTGGAGGTTATCCTTTGGGAGGTGATCACTGACCCAAGGGCAATTAATCCACAGGGAGTTAGTAAGACTTAGACTGGCACACAAAGATGAGCCAATTTCCTTCTCTTCAGATTTTTGAACTTATTCAAATACTGAAAGATTGAGACTGTTAGCAAGAAGAGATGAAGCTAAATGTTCTTGAGTAACAGAGAGCCTATGGGATCCTGAAAGGGAGGATCATGAAAAAACCTAAGAACGATGTAGCAGGATGAAGTTAAGGAAGAAGGAGAGGACACATCCAAAGGCTTAAAGGTGACATAATACCTGGGCTTCCATCTATATGGGCTGTGAAGAGGATCAGAATGTCACCCCAAAATGTGCCACTTTGGCACTGGGATTATTTTGAGCTGAACATAATTGAGAAAAAGCACACACATACACCCCTCTTGTTCTCCCTCTATTTGCCTAAAATCAGGTGTAAATTTCCCTTTGTGAATGGTTCCATATTCTCCTCTCTCATAGAAGGAAGAGCAGAATTCTTAATCTCTCTAGACTCTTAATCACCCCAGAGACAGCACTGAGGGGGATCTACATGAGAAACCTCACTCAGCAACCCTCATCCTCCATTAGTTTCCCCCATATATACACCTTCCCCTAATTTGCCACCCCAGAGGGCCTAAATGTCTTTTTCTTTTATCACTTTTTGACAATTTTATTGTTCTTTATTAAAATGGTATAGGAAACCCCCAGGTCTAACCACTTCTTTGAATTACTCATCACTGAATTTCTTCTGCATCTATGCATGCTGCACATGCAAATAAACTGTTTCCTTTCTCCTGTTAATTTATCTGTCAGTTTAACTTGTCACTGCATCTAAGAGAGGAGAAGAGAAAGGGTTTTTTCCTTCTCTATAGCTGTAGGCTGAGTGAGGTCTTGGCCTCAGCTCAGTGAAACAGTAGAGGAGCCCTAACACCAATTCTGTGAGGAGCACCAACGGCAGACTCTTGCTTTGATCAGCATCATCCCACCCCATCCCCATTGCGTTCTTTGAGCTCAATGAGAGGCATAGATAAAGCTCTGTGTACCAGTAGGATGCTTATTATATTTATTAACATATAATGTATTATTTGCCCCAGAGTACAGGTCTGTGAATCATCAGGCTTATACAATTCACAGCACTCACCATAGCACATACCCTCCCCAATGTCCATCACCCAGCCACCCTATCCCTACCCCCCCACCCCCCAGCAACCCTTGGTTTGTTTCCTAAGATTAAGAGTCTCTTATGGTTTGTCCCATCTTCATTTTTTCCCTCCCTACCCCCCCACAACCCCCTGCCCTACCTCTCAAATTCCTCATACAGTTGGATGCTTATTACTTCCCAATCTGGATTTACATAGCTCTTTGGAATATTTGGATTAAATATAGTTGGATTAAACATCTATTTAATAAAAAAACAAAAAAGAAAAAAAAACAAAAAACTAATCAATCCAACTATTCAATCAATAGTTGGATTAAACAACTATTTAATCAATATGTAGTGACACTTCTCCTCTAAGTTAAAATCAGCAGAATTATAGGCTATTTAAAATTCCTAGCCAAATGTCACCCACCTATAAATATTTCACATAAGTACCCAATGAATCTTTGGCCAAAATGGTAAGGTTACATAACATACCTACAATGTCTGCCTGTGCTCTCCTCTCCCTATTTTAGTACAGCTCAATCTCGCTGAGGAATTTTAGACTTCAAATGCCATTTAAAAATATATCTGTTAAAAGTAAATGGTAAGTTCTACCTAGCTTTTTCTTTACCTCTTGTATACTCACAAATCTGCTAGGCTTTATATCCTTATGGCCTTGGAACATAGGCCTGCCTTCTGAGTTCTCATGAGGTGCTGTTAACTTTTAAATTTAAAAAAAGAAGAAAAAAGTTCATAACATGTAGTATACCAACAGCCCCAGAAATTTCATTTATTCAAAAGACATTTGCTGAGTTTCTACTCTGTGCTTCCGACATAGGACAAGATGACATACCGGGGTTTTTTTCCTTTTCTTTTTAACATAGGGCTTGAACTCCCCACCCTGAGATCAGGACATGAGCTGAGATCGAGTAAGATGCTTAACCTATTGGGCTACCCAGGTGCCCCAACACATCAGTTTTATACTCTATCCTAAGTATTCAAAACACAAACCCAAAACATACTCCATCCCAAGAGCATATTATAATCTCTGTAGAAGAGAGACCTGAGTATGTATATTCTTGAAACAACTCTTTAGGGGATTCTGATATACTTATCCTTACTCTTAACCCCATTCTCTATTATAGGTTGGAACTACTGTGTAGACAGTAGGGAATGAATCATAAAATTACGTGGTTGATCTTGAAAATGGAAATTAAAAATGTGATTAGTGAAACTCATTACCAAAAATAAGGCATCTTTTTATGGCCTTTATCATCATCATTTTATTATGCTAAGGATTATATAGCTTCCATATTGGTTTGGCTGCTATAAAAGAGAGTTCCAAAACATAACTTACACAAGAAGAAAGTTTCTCACATAACAGTCCTGAAAAGTGGCCCATAAGTTGTATGGTGACACCACAGTCACTGGGGATCAAGTCTTTTATTTTGCTACTTTGACACCCTGAGCATCAGGCTTGTATGTGACTGTTTCCACCTCCACTATTAGTGGAGTCTAATGCGGTCCTTCCGGCAGAAAGGGAGAAATAGAAGGGGGAAGACATGATCTTTTCCGTAAGTGGCCAACCCAGAAGTTGGACACAGCAGAACAGCTTATCTCCCATCGACCAGAATATGGCCATATTACCAAGCCTAACATATGGGCAACCTATGTCCCAGTACGTTTGTATTATGTGACAATAGAAGACATTGGATACAATTAGCCATTTTCTGCAAACATTACTAATAGAAGTTGATAAGTGAAATGAAATCTGCCTCAGTTTTAACAAGTAGGGAAGGCGACTGGGTGGTTCAGTCGTTGAGTGTCTGCCTTTGGCTCAGGTCATGATCCCAGGGTCCTGGGATTGAGCCCTGAATTGGGCTTCCTACTCCATGGGAAGCCTGCTTCTCCCTCTTCCACTCCCTCCTGCTTGTGTTCCCTCTCTTGCTGTGTCTCCCTCTGTCAAATAAATAAAATCTTAAAACAAAAACAGGGAAAAGGTACAACATTCAGGCTGCTTCTGAGGGTTGCTTTTGATATCAACTGTCTCGGTTTGAGTACCTTGGGAACATTGACGCTGAGATAGAGATTTGTGAGTGAAGGTTTATTGGGAAGTGTATCACCTGTGAGAGGTCTTAGTCTGTTTGAGCTGCTATGACAAAATACCATAGGCAGTGTCTTATAAAGAGCCCGCTTCTCATGGTTCTGAAAGCTGGGAAGTCTAAGACCAAGGTGCTGGCAGATTCAGTGTCTGGTGAGGGCCCACTTCTTCATTCATAGACCGCTATTGTCTGCTGCATCCTTACATGACGGAAGGGACTAGAGAGCTCGGGGGGGGGGGGGGGGGGGGGGGGGG
>CM052797.1:86187171-86212719 GCA_028533885.1 Nasua narica | reverse complement strand
TTAAAAATAAAATCTTTAAAAATAAATAAATATTTAGTAGAATTCACCTGTAAAGCCATCTGGTCCTAGACTTTTGTGTGTTGGAAGTTTTTAAATTACTGATACAATTTCATTGTTGGTAATTGGTCTGTTCAAATTTTCTATTCCTTCCTGATTCTGTTTGGGGAGGTTATATGCTTCTAGAAGTTTGGTCATTTTTTTAGGTTGCCCAATTTGTTGTCATATAATTTTTCATAATATTCTTATATATTACAATTGTATTTCTGTGGTGTTGGTTGTTATTTCTCCTCTTTCTTATCGATTTTGTTTGAGTCTTCTCTCTCTCTCTCTTTCTCTCTAAGAGTCTAGCTAAAGGGTTATCAATTTTGTTCATCTTTTCAAAGAATTTGCTCCTGGTTTCATGATCTGTTTTATTGGTTTTTTATTTTCCACTTCATTTATTTCTGCTCTAATCTTTATTATTTCCTTCCTTCTGCTGGTTTTGGGTTTTGGTTTTTTTTTTTTTCCCTAGCTCCTTTAGGTGTATTGATTGGTTGTTTTTTTGAGACTTTTCTTGCTTCTTGAGGTAGACCTATATTACTATAAACTGCCATCTTAGAATGGCTTCTGGTGCATCCCAAAGATTTTTAGACCATTGTGTTTTCAATTTTATTTGTCTCCATGTATTCTTTTTATTTCCTCTTTGGTTTCTTGGTTGATCCATTCATTGTTCAGTAGTATGTTATTTAACCTCCATGTATTTGTGTTCTTTCCAGATTTTTTCTTGGGTTGATTTCTAGTTGCATGGTGTTGTGGTCAGAAAAGATGCATGGTGTGACTTCAGTCTTTTTTAGTTTGTTCAGACTTGTTTTGCGGCCTAACATGTGGTCTATTCTGGAGAATGTTCCATGTGCACTGGGAAAGAATGTATATTCCACTGTTTTAGGATAGAATGTTCTGAATATATCTATTAAATCCATTTGGTCCAATGTGTCATCCTAAGCCACTGTTTCCTTGTTCCTTTTCCATCTGGATGATCTATCCATTGATATAAATGGAGTGTTAAAATCCCCTACTGTTGTCGCATTATGATTGATTACTTCCTTTATGTATTTAGGTGTTCCCACATTGGGTGCATAAGTATTTACAATTCTTTTTATCTTCTTTCAGGATTGTTCCCATTAATATTATGTAGTGTCCTTCTTTGTCTCTTGTTACAGTCTTTGTTTTAAAGTCTATTTTGTTCTATGTAAGTATTGCTACCCAGGCTTTCTTTTCACTTCCATTTGCATGATAAATGCTTTTCCATCCCTTCACTTTCAATCTGCATGTGTCTTTAGGTGTGAAATGAGTCTCTTGTAGACAGCCTATAGATCATTCTTATTTTTCCATCCCTTCCCTCACCCTATGTCTTTTATTGGAGCATTTAGTCTATATTCAAAGTAATTATTGATAATTATGTACTTATTGCCACTTTGTTACTTGTTTTATGGTTATTTTTACACTTCTTCTCTGTTCCTTTCTTCTCTTGTTCTCTCTTCTCCTGTTTTACTGGCTTTCTTTAGGGATATATTTGGATTCCTTTCTCTTCGTTTTTTGCATACCACCAGTTTTTTATTTGTGGTTAGCATTAGGTTTATATATAACATCTTATGCATACAGCAGTTGATGGTCATTTAAGTTTGAACCCATTCTAAAAGCATTAAATTTTTACTCCTCTCCACACCACACATTTTAGATATATATTATATTTCACATCCTTTTATTTTGTGAATCCTTGACTGATTTTTATAGATATACTTAATTTTACTGCTTTTATGCTTCCTACTTTTCTTACTACTGCTTAGGGTCTTTTCTTTCCATTCAGAGTCCCCATTAGCATTTCTTGTAAGGCTGGTTTAGTGGCGATAAATTCCTTTATCTCTGGGAAAATCTTAATCTCTCCTTCTCTTCTAAATGATAGCCTTGCTGTATAGAGTGGATAGGGTACTCTTGGCTGCAGGGTTGTTTTTTTTTTTTTTTCTTTCACCCCTTTAAATATATCATGTCAATCCCCTTTGACCTGCAAAGTTTCTGCCAAAAAATCAGCAGATAGCCTTATGGGGTTTCCTGTGTATATAATTGTTTTCTTTTCTCTACTTGTTTTGTTTTTTGTTTGTTTATTTGTTTTATTTATTTATTTTTTTTAAGTAGGCTCCATGCCCATGGATCCCAATGCAGGACTTGAACTCATGACCGTGAAATCAAGACCTGAGCTGAGATCAAGAGTCAGACATTTATTTAATCAACTGAGCCACCTAAATGCCCCAAAGGTTGTTTTTTGTTTTGTTGTTGTTGCTGTTGCTGCTGTTGTTGTTGTTGTTTCAATTTTTGAGTAACCTCTACACCCAGGGTGGGGCTCAAACTTGGAACACCAAGATCAAGAGTCGTATGTTCTACCAACTGAGCCAGTCAGGTGCTCTCTTGCTGCTTTTAAAATTCTCTCTTTATCACTATATTTTTCCATTTTAATTACTATGTATCTTGGTGTGGACCTCCTTGGGTTGATTTTGTTGGGGGCTCTCTGTGCCTCCTGGATCTGGATTTCTGTATCCTTCCCCAGATTCAGGGGCTTTCTATTATTTCCTCAAATATATTTTCTGGGGGCACCTGGGTGGTTCAGTAGGTTAAAGCCTCTGCCTTTGGCTCAGGTCATGATCTCAGGGTTCTGGGATCAAGCCCTGCATTGGGCTTTCTGCTCAGCAGAGAGCCTGCTTCCCCCTCTCTCTCTGCCTGCCTCTCTGCCTACTTCTGATCTCTTTCTCTCTGTAAAATAAATAAATAAAATATTTTAAAAGTATATATATTTTTTCTGCCCCCTTTTCTCTCTCCTTCTTCCAGGATCACTATAATGTGAATATTATTGCATTTCATGGTGTCACTGTGTTCCCTTAAACTATTTTTATTTTTTATTATTTTTTCTCTCCTGCCCAGTTGATTGCTTTCCTTTACCCTGTCTTCTAGATCACTGATCCATTCTTCTGCTTCCTTTAGTCTATTATTTATTCTGAAATTATTCAATAATTTCAGTTATTGAGTCCTTTGTCTCTTTGTTTCTGGTTGGTTCTTTTTCATTTCCTAACTTTTTTTTTTTTTTTAGGTTCTCACTGAGGTTCTCCACTCTTTTCTCAAGTCCAGTATCTTTATGACCATTGCTTTAAATTCTCCAGCAGGCATATTAGTTATCTCCATTTTGTTTATCTTTCTTGCTGTGATTTTTCCTGTTCTTTCATTTGGGACATATTCCTCTGTCTCATTTTGTGTAACTCTCTGTGTCTGTTTCTATGTCTTGGGAAAGTTATCTATGTCTCCTGTTCTTGAAAGTAGTGGCCTTGTGAAGAAGAGGTCCAGTAGTGCCCTGCAGTGCAGTGTGCCCTGGCACCAGAACCTGGTGCCTCAGGGGTGTCTCCTATGTGTGTTGTATGCGCCCTATGGTTGTGGTTGAACAATGTTTGCCTTCAGTCCAGTCATCTGCAATGGCTCTGTTTGCCTATTTTGGGCAGGGTTTGGTTCTGGTGTTGTTAATGGGCCTGTCTGGGGCCTCCTTGGGCTTGAGTTGAGTCAGACCAGGTACTTGCTGGAGATGAAATAGCACCAAACTGCTGGGTGCTTTCTCTTTGTTGTCCCTTGAGAAGCTTTCATTGGTTGGTGGGACCTAAGGTCAGACCAAATGTCTGCTGGGGCACATTCAGGCTGGTGTGTGTGGTTATCTTTTCCTCTCCCCAGGCAGGAGTCACTTTAGAGTGACGGGACCCTATCAGGGCTGTTTGCACACTGACACAATTGTGGTGCTACTTTAGAAGGACCCCTGCCAAGGACAGGTCTGCAGGACTATGTAGGGGTGGGGTCCCAGGTGTTAGTAAGGTTTATGCAGGTGGGCTGTGGTCAAGGACCTGTGGCTGCTTTGAAAAACTTCTGCTGAAGCTGGTTTAAAAGTGGACAGGTATGTAGGAGAATGAGTGGGCAGCTTTGTGGTATTAGCACAGTTTGTGCCAGTCCACCATGGTTAGGGATCTTGAGCCACTTTGGAAAATTCCTGCCATAGCCAGGATGGAAGAAGCATGTCCCTAGAAGAACACTGGAGTGGGACATGCTGTTCGCAAGCTAGGGGGAGTGTTGGCACTGTGCTGGTTCACACAGGTGTCCATGTGTCTGGGCTACAGGGAGGGGAAGGAAATGGCACCCATCAGCTCTCTTGTTCTTAGAGAAGCCTCCCATAGATCCCTGCCCGTCCCGCACATGCTCTGAGATTAATAAACAAATCTTCCTCCTGTATACTTCATGCATTTCTCCTATGCTGTCTCTCAGAGGGACTGTCATGCTGTCTCTTTAAGGTCAGGAACTCGGTTTCCTATCACGCGTCCAGCTCTCCTAGAGCCAAGCACATGGATTTTTAACGTTCCAGGTGTTAAAACCCACTGATTATAAGACCTTGTGAAGTTAACCCCCTCTAGTTGTCAAAGCCAAATATTATAGGGATTTTTCTTTCCAGTGCGAGGCCCCTGTGCCTGAGGTGCCTGGTGTGGGATATGCTCCACTCCTCTTTCTCTGCCCATAGCATCCCTTGCTCCCAAGAACAGCCCCACAGGTCATGGCTCCCAACTGAAGGCAGATGATAGAATTCGACAATTGGAAGAGGCTATAGAAAGCATTGGACCAGCCACTTTCCAGATGAGAGAATTTAAGCCAGGACCTTGCAGTTAGTATCAGAATGAAACCAGACCTCAAAAGTCCTCACATCCAGCAAATCACGTCACGATTCAATCCCAGCTCCCTTGATAATATTAAGTTGCCTAGCAAACAAGATCTTCATAGATGGTGCAAAGATAAACTTCCTCCAAATCTACCCAAAGCAAATAATCCCAATTTTGGAATTAGGAAAATCCAGTTATTATAGACATCAATTATCCCTCCAAGTTCTCTAGGGTGGGACAGCCAACTTGGAAGAAACTTAACACAAGTCTCCCAGGTCTGCAAAACATGATAAGAGGTGGGATTTACTATTGTTATTGTTACTTGTCATTAATAGTGAGAAATGGCATGTTAATCAGCAAGGGAAAGATTATGGCTATCTTTTTTTTCCCTAAAAGGTAAATAGTTGACATGTAAATCACATCCACAAAAACTTTCTATTTTTTATGGTCCTATCCATCGGTTTGCTCCCTAAGTGATGTCTCAGGTTTAAAATAGCCCCTAAATGGAAGGTTTCTCTAGATATTAAATATTCCATGGAGTAAACCCAATATCCAGCTTTTTTGGAGCGCTCTACTATTCTCACTTCCGGGATGGCCACAAATAGCTTTTTAAATCTGGATCTGCTACAGAAAGTAGTGAAAGAAAATAAGAGTAGAGGATAAAATTTGGAAAAGGCCTCTTATAGATTTAAGCGTCCAAGAAAACCAGCATAACTGATATTTAAGTTTAAGCAGACCTTCTCAATGACTTAAGTTGACTTGAACAAACCCTGCTTCGGTGGACTTGCCACAAAACAGTACACCAAGAAAGGGATCCCAAAGAGAAGAGCCTCTCTAGCCACACACAACCAGCTTAGGTCTGAGATCCTGGTCCCCAAACGCTAACAAACAACAGAAAATAATTCGTGTACTTCTGCAGCCATTTTCTTCAGGGTGACATGTTTCACTCCTACCCACCAAAGCGGCGGAAGCCACTGAACGTTGCCTTGCACGCTCCTTGTCTTCAGACTGTCCTTTTGCCAAACATTGAATGCCCTTCTTCTGCTATAAGACATATACTGAATTGCCACATTATACTCCCTGACCCTGCAGGACCACAGTACAATATCATAATGTCAAACTGGGTCTGAAAAGAGCTTTGTGTGGGATGAGACAAGAGTCTAAAGATAGCAGAGCTGCTGAATCACTTAGGGTATGACCACGAATAGTGCTGTGCTCAGCTTGCTGGGTAAAGCTGGTGTCAGAAGTCCCTGGTAAATCTCTGAGCTAATTATGGAGGGTGGGAGGCTGACCTTGGAAGCAACTTGTATTTAACACAGAGATGAGGAAGCCTAAGGGAAAAAACCCAAGTTGCAAACCCTAATAAATAAAATTTACAATTCGCTGATTTAATAAAAGCATGCTATCATATGACAGGATGGTTTTCCTTAGGAGCAGGTGCATTGCAATTTTTTAAAAAAATATTAAATCTTCAGAGACTTGCACGATAGATGGCAGCCTGGAAATACGCTGATGTGTCCTGGCAGAATTTCAGACATAATGATTTTTTTTTCCTTTGTAAACCTTCCATCAGTGGGAAGGCAAGCCCTGCCAAAACTGAGGAACCCAAGCTGGAGGCAGTAAGGCTCCACCACTCAGACTGTGGCCAGGTGCCAAGACTTCAAGGCCAAATCGGAAACAACCACGTTGAGTTCATTAAAACGACTGAATGATCAAAGTCGTGCAAGCCATCACAAAGGCAGAAATTAATCTGTTTAATACTTGGCTAAATTCTCATCTGTTGAAGTAAATTTGAAACAAAATTTATCAAATTCACCCTCTTCCTGTGGAAAAATCCTTTGAATTTCCCAGAGTGTCCAGGAGGTGGCAGACGCGTCCTTTGTTTCAGTTCACGGAGCAACGCCAGAGCTCTTTCCCTAAAAGTAATGTGAATGGGGGGCCCCTGGGTGGCGCAGTTGGTTGAGCGACTGCCTTCGGCTCGGGTCATGATCCCAGAGTCCCGGGATCGAGTCCCACATCGGGCTCCCAGCTCCATGGGGAGTCTGCTTCTCACTCTGACCTTCTCCCTTCTCATGCTCTCTCTCACTCTCTCTCTTTCCTAATAAATAAATAAATAAAATCTTTTAAAAAAAAAAAAAAAAAAAAAAAAAAAAAAGTAATGTGAATGGGCATTATCTGGGTATAACTGCGAATATGAAGTAAGTACGTAACTCCGAGATCTCGGGAATTATATTCAGAACTGGGTAGGCTGAATTCTACTTGACAATCTCTTTATAAGGGACGAAATGATTCTTATCCCAGGAAATGGTGAAGAATCGATAAACAAAGCTTGGGCATCAATGAAAAGGTCAGGTGACCAGCCCAAAGACTCAGACCCTGTTCATATATCTCTTGCAGCCTCCCTGACCCCCAACTCTCCCACCACGCCTACCCCTCATTTCCCTGCCCTTCGGTACTTCTTAAAGACCTGCACACATATTCCTGAGCCATCAGAAACCTGTGGTCTCACCACCGAACTGAAGAAGCTGAAAGATATACAGGGAAATTCCCTCGTGCAACAACTCCTATCCTCTCTCTTCAACCTGCCTCCTCTGCGAGGTCAACCTGCAAAACCAGAGATTCGGCCACTGCCCTGAACGTTATGAATATTAATTCCTATGGCACAAGCAAAAGCTGGTGGAGGATCTCCGATTCCTCCGTTTCCTGGGAGGACAACATGTAAAGTATTAATACAGTCCATCATGAGAAACACACCTCGTTAAAAATACACAGAAATTCATGAAAAGTCTTTCACTGTTTATTTCATGAAGTGAAAACATTTATTCCAACCAGATCAAAGGAGAGGGAGAGGGAAAAAAAAAAAACATGTTTTCTATAGCTCCAATTTCACACACCCTAGTACGAAATGAATCAATAGTAGCTAGGAGGAGCGAAATCAAAGATTTCCTTTTCAACAGTAATAAATCCAGTCAAACCCTATTTGGTATGGCACTTGACATGGCTTGTAAAATCTGAAGTTGCTAAATTATGTATTTCAATAGTAATCCCTTACAAAATTAATAGGAAGTGCTAAATTAGGACAAATGGCCTCCAATGGGATCCAGATGCTTAACCCTAGACTAGGTAGAAAGTGTGAAAAATTAAGAACTGTACTGATTTTTTTTCCCCCTGACTTTCGTGAAGGAGCCAGTTCTTCAAGCATGGAATGTAAACACTTGGGAAGGTAGCCTGAGAGAAGCATGTGTTATGTAGCAGCCTGAGTCCCAGCTGTGTTTATACTAGGATTCCAAAACAGCTGAGCCCGGAAGGAGAAGTGGTAGGGTGAGGAGGGACAGGGGAGCCTGCTGGGAGACACTGATCCCAAGAGCAAAGAGAAGCTCATTCAAGACCAATGGGGGGTGTGCTTGTTGATAGAGGTCCTGTCACTCACCTTATCTTGTCGCCCCCCTTCCCAGACTCACATCTGATTCCCAAAGGGATAGAGAAAGCCTAGAAATGTGCCCACGTTATTGGTCCCCTTTGCAGTGATGGCTATGTTGATGGTGATGGCAACAATAAGAGAGCAGTGGCCTTGGCCACGGCAGGGCCAATAGCTCCGCCCTCAGCCTTGGAGACTGGTGGTGTCCACGAACACATGGCACCTGTGGAGGGGGGAAGGGCACCTGTAGCACCACTACTGTCCTTGCCACTGGTGGGAATTTCCAGAACCTGGGAATATGTTACCTTGCATGGCAAAAGGGACTTTGTAGATGTGGCTAAGTAAAGGATCTTGAGATGGGAAGTTTCTCCTGGATTATTTAGGTGGACCCCCTATACTCACAAAGGTGCTTTTAAGAGGAAGGCAAAGAGAATTGGAATCAGAGGAGATTTGCCAACAGAAGCAGAGGTCAGAGAAAGATTTGAAGGTGCCGCACTGCTGGCTTTGAAGATGAGGAATGGGACCCCCCAAGCCCAGGAATGTAGGTGGCCTGTAGAAGCCAGGAAAAGGCAAGGAAATGGCAAGGAAACAAGTTCTTCCTTAAAGCCTCTGGAGGGAGCCTGGCTCTGCTGATCCATTTTAGACTTCTGACCTCCAGAACCATAAGATAATAAATGTATGTGGTTTTCAGCCACTAAGTGTGTGATAATTTGTTACAGCTGCAATAGGAAAATAATACACTAGTGATACACCCCCCTGAGAGCTTTCAGAATCATTTGTGAGAACCAGGAGGTTCAAATTCCCACGGAACAAGCAGAAGATCTGGGAGCCACCACATTCATCGTGTGTGTGAGTAAGGGGATGTGGGTTAGTGCAGTGTAGACGAGGTCCACAGGTCTGCTTTTACCCTCCAAGACTCTCCTTGGCAGGACACTTTCTCTTAAATCTCACCTTGGATCTTCATTCAAATCATCAGCATCTTTATTCTGCAATATTCGAAAGATTTCAAACGAAAACATGCATTACTTTGCTCTTCGCCCTTTTCTTCCAGAATTTCTGAGAGGCAAATCAGGCCACAATCCCCTCAGAGGACCATTTATATTTGTAAATGAATTCCCAAGTCACTTCAAACCCTGAGAACAAATCCCATCCTTATCTTTTGGATACTAATAATGTAGCATTTCTCAGTCACTTGCTCTAGATTTTAATTCAACCCTAAAAAGCATTCTGCTGAAAAGACATTCTGGAAATGTCTTCAGAAGTTTGCCCTATGACTACAAAAGAAATCCAGCCCACCCACCTAGAGTTCAAGATTCTCTTTCCAGACAGGTCACCATTAAAGATGGAGGACTATTTTTCAGGGCCCAGAAAAGTATTTGAATTGGCTGTATTCATCCAGTACATTCTGCCAAATGAACAAGTTATTTCTTCCCCAAAATCATATGCATCCTAGATCTGAAAAATATACACAGCCTTCTTATTAGTAGTCATTACAGTACATTTTACTAATATCCAATTCTGTCCCTGATAAAAATAGAGATCAGGGAACACACAAAGGATTGTAAATAACAAATTATTTTTAAATTGTATTTTATCTATGATATAATGTCTCAGTCCTTACACACGAGCTCTGACCAAGAAGGAAAAAATGATGAGCGTGTTCGAAGTCCTCTTATTATTTTCCCTTACCACTTTTTGGCAGATTTGTCAGAGAATATAAAAAGAAATAATGGGGGCCCCTGGGTGGTGCAGTTGGTTGAGCGACGGCCTGTGGCTCAGGTCATGATCCCGGAGTCCCGAGATCGAGTCCCACATCGGGCTCCCAACTCCATGGGGAGTCCACTTCTCACTCTGACCTTCTCCCTTCTCATGCTCTCTCTCACTCTCTCTCTTTCCTAATAAATAAATAAATAAAATCTTTAAAAAAAATTAAAAAAAAAATAATGGTAGGGCAAGAGCAAAAGAAACCATTGACCATGATTTCAAAGGCGGGGGACAACCGGCTCCATGGACCAGCTGGACTTGTCCTCTGAGCACGTTATACAACCTTGGGCAAGTCACAGACTTTCTGGACTTCTGTCTCTGTAACGCTCCCCCGTAGGAATTCCACACTCGGTTTAATATTAATATCTGCCAGTTAAATTATTTAACATTTAACCTTCATATTTTTAAGTTTAAGTTGGTGGAGAGGAAATGCTCCCCATTTACATGAGAGGGTCAAGTATTGCACTCGGGAGGCGAATACTGAAGTTTGAAAAGCATGGGCCTGTGGGCTTTGTTACCACCCCTGCCATCTCTACTACCTCCCGTACCCATTTGCTACACGTTCCCATCTTCATTGCTTGGGTTTGGTTCGTTTCATTTTTTGATCTTCTATTTCCTTCACCATTTGAAAGTGCCCTCTTCTTCCTCCAATTTTCCCAACTTTTAAGGCCAACTGATGTCCACCTCCTCCAGAAAGCCTTCCCTGACCACAGATATCCAAAGAAATTCTTCTCTCTGTCAAATTTATGGCATTCACCCTATGTAGCATTCAGCGGAATATAATTGTATCTTCCATATGATGCCTTTTATTATTACTTAACACTTGTATTATTTCTCTTGTTTTTATGTCTCTGATCTTCCAAATGTATTATAAACTTTCTAGAGACCAGAGGTCATGGAAACTATTGTTTCATAATTCTCACAGCCTCTATTTATCCATTCAACGTGTATTTGTTAAACTAGGTGCCAATTCTTTTTTTTTTTTAAGATTTTTTATTTATTTATTTGACAGAGAGAGAGAGATCACAAGTAGGCAGAGAGGCAGGCAGAGAGAGGAGGAAGAAGGCTCCCAGCTGAGCAGAGAGCCTGACGCAGGGCTTGATCCCAGGACCCTGAGATCATGACCTGAGCCAAAGGCAGAGGCTTTAACCCACTGAGCCACCCAGGCGCCCCTCTAAGTGCCAATTCTTAACCGCTGAGGGAATGAGAAGCAAAATGATTCAATTTAAAAACTGAATCATTCCATTTTTAATAACTCAGAATGGATCTTTCTCATTTCAGATTTATTCTTTCTTAACATTAGAGGGAAATTTTTCCATTGGCAAATTTAAACTGCAAATATTCGGAATTGGCTTGAAACATGTAATGCCTATGCATGGTCTTGTCAGCACAACTGACACAAAACGCTACAGGTTAATTAAGTGCCTACAAGAACAGGTTTTGTAGACTTATAAACCGCAGAAATTACCAAGACTATCAGAGCAAAAATAACACTCCCTGCAAGCGCCCAATTGCCAACCTACACATTAAATGGCAACATACTTGCTTTTATTTAATCACACCATATCTTTATGGAATATAGGTGTGTGCTTGCTCAGTTCCTTCAGGGGCAATAAACTAGAGGCCCTGGCTACACCTTGTAACCAGAATCAATGGCTACCTGCCATTCTTCCCATAAATCTCAAGTTTCAAGTATTGTAACTGAGCACATGAAAATCATATTAAATCCAGAGTTACTATCAAAATTATTAAGCCAGATGCTATTTTAATACATATCAAAGTGGATTACATTCATTAAATAAATTGTGTGCCTAAGGATGAAAGTCCCCAAATAGTTCGAAAGCTTATCCCCATTTTTTCCACATAGACTACATAAAACAGGCTCTGTGTCAAAAATAAACGCATTTACTTCATTTTATAAACTGCAGCCTTTGGTTAATTCCCCCACGTAGAATCTGGCAAATAATTTCACTGTAGATCATAACTAACATAAAAGGTTCTGAGTGGTGAGTGTAATTGGAGAACCTTGGTGAAACGCCACCTGGTGGTCAGATAAATATTTTTCCTACCACAGAGCTTTGCTGAGACGACAAACTGTATTATTGGTAATTACTAAAAATAAATCATTATAATCAATAATACTTTATTAATGCTTAATCTTGTGGAATATTGAGTGACCAGAGGAAATATTCAGATCAGGTTGATATTGGTTCAAATATCAACTCTCGCTTTTTCATTACTCATTTCTTTATCTTTTTCTCTGGGCCTGTTTTCTGATCCAAGTCCTGAAGTTAATTTATAGAGTAAAAGAAAACAAGACATTATAGGAATAAAATAATGGCTTGGACATAATATGTATCATTAAGTGGTACCAACAGTTGCTATTAATACATTTTACCCACAATACCTGCTTGTATTGAATGCAAATTATTATTATTATTATTATATGCCAAAAGCATACGTTCTTTATGTACATTACCTCAATTAATTCTCACAAGAACCCTATCTAGTTGGTATTATTATCTATCAGTTTAACAATTAGGGAGCTGGGGACACCTGGCTGGTTCAGTTGGAAGAGCATGTGACTTGATCTCAGTCATGAGTTCTGAGCCCCACACTGGGCATACATACATACATACATCTTTTTAAAAATAAAGCAAAATACATTAGAAGGCTAACAATAATAAAGATAAATGATTGACTTAGGATCACATAATAGGTAACAGCCAGGATTCCAACTTGACTGAGGGATCTCAAGGCCATTATCTTCATCGCTATGCTATAGTGCTGATGTTATCATGAATAATGATAATGATGGTAAAAAGCATTTCATGGAATTCTCTGAATAAAAAATACCCTTCCCTTGCACAGAGGTCATTGGAAATTTCATGAGAACATTTCTGTGTTTCTCTCCCAGTATATACAAAAGGCCTGAGGAAATGCTACCTTGCTGTTTTATATAGAAGACACCAACTCTGTTTCTCTGACGAATATTCTTACCTCCCAATATTTCCTCCCAGAGGGATAGCTGAGATGTCTCATACACTTTTCTATTAGAATTTTTTCAGAAATAGAATTCCTTTAGGTAGGCATTTGTTTTCAAGCCAAGAACAACCCAGAGGGGCTCAAAATTCTGCACACTATTTGCAATCCTGTTATTAAACTAAAATATAAATACAGTAAGGTAAAAATTTTAAAGATATTATATATAACATTTTATTACAAAAATAATATATGTCCATTGTTATAATTTTAGGAAACTGTAAATAATTAAAAAGAAAGACAAGCGCTGACCATAATCATGCCACTCATTTATTAGGGAACATTGTTAATATTCATGCCATATGTCCTTTCGTCCTTCTTTTCTCTGTGCAAATACATTTTTAAAATGGGATCACGCTATACGCCCTGTTTTAGACCTAACTTTTCATTTAATACCAATTGATAATGACTTGCTCTGCCACATCTGGCCGCCTACCTGCCTCCATCTTTCCAGTACAGCAAACATTGTTATTCAGATGACTTAAAAGCCCCTTAAGCATTTTCAATCAGACACTGAATAATTCTGTAAGTGGAAGCACTGACCGAAACCTGAAAACCAACCTCAACTTTGCTCTAAACAACTTTCTTCCTTGTGTTTAAAACGTACCTTTATTCCATCGAACATTAATTCATTTAATTAAAACATAAATTAAATACCAATTGTGAAAAAGGTGCTGTGCCAGGCACTTCGGGGCGGGGGGCTGGGGGACCCAGCATGAATCAGATTCATTGTTGCACATATTTTGGGAAACAAGATGCTATACTATGGACTTCATGCATATCAAAGGAGTACTTTCTGGAAGGAGGCTGAGATACAAAAGTTTCAGATCTCCCGAGGCAAGGGTGGACAATTCTCCTTCCCCTTATCTGTTGCATTTTCCAGTTCTAATGGAGGCCGAGGAGCTTCCTGAAGGAAAAGTTAAAAACAGCAAGCAGGATTTTGAAATACATAAAGATGTGGGAACCAAGAAGTAGGACAGGGAAATCCAATAGAGTCCAACTGAAAAGGGTTCAATTTCAGGGCTTCTGAAAGCAAATCATCCTAAAGGAAGCCAGACTCTACCACAGGGCAAACATGGGGCGGGGGCAGGGGGTCTGCTTCCAAGATACAGAAAGGGCAGAATACTGTCTTTTGCACCTGCCCTTATGGGTATGTGAGGGTCATCCGAGTGTGTGTGAAACTTCCCAGCTCTTGTCAGACTTTGCAGCCATCAGGGCCCAGCAACTTCTGGCCAGACCCTCTAACAGGCCTCTAACATGTTAGGCCTCTAACATGACGCTGCGGGGAGATAGAATGAGGTCCTGCACTCTCAGCAGGGTGAGAACCATCACAGCACCGAGCAAATGGACAGCCCTAATGGCTGGGGTCATAGGTAAACCTCTGCGCCCCCAAGAGCACCAGTAACAGCAGCAGTGGTGGCAGACCCCAGCTCCGAGTGGCAAGTCAGGAGCAGCCACGGGATCAGTGTATGTGGGACACAGTCCTGGGGACACAGGAGAATACAGGTAGACAGAGAGCCTCCAGCGATGAGGTGGAGCCTAATGAGCTTGTTCACGCATTGCAAATGCAAAGGCCTATAGCCAAACTAGTATCCCACATGGTCACTGTGGACTGAGTGTTGCCTGAGGGGAACAAACCATGCCTATCCTGTCCAGCAAGGGCCACTGCTCTTCAGCCTCAGCTAATCGAGGCTGGGCCAGCCCATAGGAAATGCTCGCTGGTAGCAGGACCTTGGACATGGCTGCAATGAGAGAAGTGTTTACATGGAAACAATGTAGCTGGACCAAAGGACCCGATCAACCACCATGATAACCCAAAGCCATAGCCAAGTTAATGGAGTAAAGCACCAATTTTCAGTGAGAAGGCCAATCAGTTCAGCCACTTGTTGTGTTGAGATACTTATCAGGGTCGCTTCCAAACCTTATTATTGTCTTGTGACCATGGCAGAAGGGTCACAAGCCATGAGATCTTCATGCGCTCAATGGCAAGTGAAACTAGAGGGTAAAGCTATCCCTCTGGGTTTTTGAGAACAAAAGGCAGAGCAAGTAGCCAATGAGGAAGGCGAAGGCAAATGATCTGCACTAGAGCAGTTGCAAGTAACAACTGAAGCCACGCCCACCAGTGGAAAATGAGGGTGGACTCCAGGCAAAGTATGGGCAATGTGGGACACTTACCTTCATATGGTATAAAATGAGAGAATAACTAAAAAAAAAAAAAAAAAAAAATGAGAGAATAACTAAACAACCACATTCAAGAAATCTTGAATTTCAGGTCCCAAATTCTAAGCCTTTAAGTCACTGATCAATATCTTAAGTTTAGTATCTCCAACTATAAATGTATAGTATAGGAGATTGGCTACAGTCCCCAGCAAGAGCTGTGACATGCTTTTCCTAACGTGCCAGAGGTTGCCTATCAAGGTTCTGGGGCCAGGGCATAAGTGATGAGAAATGGGATGGCCTCAGCCTAGTCCATGACCACAGCACAGAGAGGGCAGCTCATTTTGGGGTCCTGAATCTGACTAAGCTGAAGAAGGGCAGGAACAAAAATGACAAAGGTAGGCATGACCTTCCGATTAGATCTAGAGGTTCAGATAACTGGGCACATACTTTTATAGCTAGTGGCATTGGAAATTATCCAGACTGTGCTGGAATTCAATTTAGTAAATGGTGAATACCTCCCCTAGTGCTCAGCGGTGCAGCCCTCATGGATTAGTGCAATGGTCAGCGTCGCAGTAGGGTGGGGACAATGGGGCAAAGGTCAGAGCAGGGCATTCTACTTCCTTTCATCCACGCCACCATGTTCTATTTTTCTGTCATGTAATCCAATTTTGCTCTCCCAGGTTTTTGAATTGTAACAAAATGATTGTTTTCTAGAAGAATAAACAAACCTATGACCATTTCGATGGTTAAAAGGCACACTGAACCTTATAGCAACTCCAGGAACATAAATCTCAGAGGGATGTGGGGTCATGAACCAGACCTGACCACATTGACCATAGAGAATGCCAATCAGTTAAGGCATTAGGCAAATAAACCTCTAATTAACATCAGTTGTAAGCAATAAATTGGTATGTCAGGAAGATATCTCCATAGAGATCATGGTGTGATGACCTCATATGGTTCAGATTTAGTTAGCGTTCCCATTTCTAAGCATGTATCTGATGTTAAAAAGTATCAGATATCATAGCAATGATCAGCCCATTGGCCTAGTAATTTTCCCCCAAGGAATTTATCTTGAGTAAATGACCCAGATGGAAGAAAAAGTAAAATGCAGAAAAATATTCTTTGAAAACAATAGAAAGGGTAAATAAATTCTAACACATCCACTCAAATGATCGTTATGATTTTATAGTATGGAAAAATGCTTGTGATATAATGCCAATCTTTAAAAGGAAAGATTAGGGGCGCCCAGGTGGCTTAGCTGGTTAAGCAACTGCCTTTGGCTCAGGTCATGATCCTGGAGTCCCAGGACTGAGTCCCACATTGGGCTCCCTGCTCAGCAGAGTCTGCTTCTCCCTCCGACCTCTCTCCTCTCGTGCTCTCTCACTCTCGTTCTCTGTCTCTCCCTCAAATAACTAAGTAAAAATCTTAAAAAAAAAAAAAAAGATGCAGTTGCCCAAAGAATGACAATGAGAAAGCATATTTCCAAGTCTATAAATGAGTGTCTTGTGCCAGATGATATTTAAATATTTAAATCTTTTTTTATAACATTAGAGCAGGTCATGGTCATCATGCCTCGATGGGTGTCCCACCACCTCCGAGCCTCTTGCAGATTTGATGATGTGTTTCAAATTAAATATATGCCTAATCTTTGACATAGCAGCTCCCCTCCTAGTTATAGAACCTAGTGAGAGGGGCGCTTGGGTGGCTCAGTGGGTTAAAGCCTCTGCCTTTGGCTCAGGTCATGATCTCAGAGTCCTGGGATCGAGCCCTGCATCGGGCTCTCTGCTCAGCGGGGAGCCTGCTTCCCCCTCTCCCTCTGCCTTCCTCTCTGCCTACTTGTGATCTCTCTCTCTCTCTCTCTCTCTCTCTCTCTCTCTCTCTCTCTGTGTCAAATAAATAAATAAAATATTTAAAAACAAAAAACAGCCTAGTGAGAAACTGTCCTATATTATATCAGAAGGATATGAACAAGAGTGTTCACAGAAGCATTGTTTGATAACCAAAAATTAAAAACAACCTGTATATCACAAAAGGAGACTTTATGGTGTGCTTAGACAAGGGACCACTACATTGCAGTGAAAACTAATGAATTACAGCTACTTCTATCAAGATGGTTAAATATCACAAATATAAATTTGAAAGGGAAATTTGAAATTCAAATTTGAATTTGAAGGGGAAAACAAGTTGCAGATATATATAAACATTACAATACCATTTATATTAAGTTTTTTAATGTACAAAAATAATACTATTTTGTTTATGGATATGGACAAGCCATATTGCTTAGGGTACAAGAGTTATGTAGTAAATGATAAAAATATACATAGGAATGGAGAAATCTAAATGTAATATAGTGACTCCCACTGGGGTAAGAACAGAAGAAAGAGGAGCACACAAGGGCTTCAGTTGTATCTGTGATGTGGTATCTCATCAAAAAAAAAAAAAAGAAATCTGAAGCAAGTATCATAAAATATTAAGGTTGACAAAGCTGGTTGGTAGATAGATACTCATTCTATTATCCTCTTTACTATTCTGTATCCCAGTTGTGTGCCAAGCATGAGGCAGTGGAAGTGGTCTTTTATGGGTACAGTTAACATGGGGATAAATTTTCTGCAAAGAATTTTAAAACAATGCTAAAACATATTAGAAGTTCTGTTTTTTAAGATCCCCTTGAGCTGGCAATTCCCCCATAAGCCGTGATAAAAGACTCCTCCTCCCAGATAAGCAACAGCTCCCACCACCCCTGCGTGGCAAACTGCTTGCTATAACCTTGAAATATTTCCAAATCTGTACATATTCAGCCCATTAACATAAATATTCTTCATCAATGGTAGTGCGCAATGATATCCGTAATGATCATCTTGAAGTATTTTAAGATCTCAAATGATCAAAGAAAGTAAGCCTACTGAATAAGTCAGAGAAAAAAATGTATTTAGAAGATTTTTCCAGCAATTATGGTTGACATTAAAAGCATCTTTCGTTTACTCAGTCTAACTAGAAATATTTCAATGTACCAGAAAGCTTTAATCATTCTAGTAAATCATGAAGTGGCTATAATAATGATACAGAGTGAGATCATATATTACATTAGGATTAGATTGCAGAGACAACATGAATGGCAAAATTAATGAACCTTTGGAGAAAAACACTTAAATTGCCCTTCAATACAGTAAGCACAGCTTCATGAATAGAATCCTGTATTCACGTTCACTCTTACAGTCACTCAAGTTTAAGACTCTGGAACAGTGGGAATGTCTGGATAGCTGGGCCTGCAAACCATTTTGCCAGAAAGATAACCGTCAAACCCTATTGAGGGGCAAAGGTGTGAGTGGGCAATGGTACAAAGTTTCAAATCTGAGCATGCATCCCAACTCCTGGAGAGCTTCTTAAGACCAGATTCCTAGATCCCACCACCACCACTTGTAATTCAGTGTATATATTTATATAATGTATACATAATACATAATGCTGATGGGCCCATCTGCAGATCACATTTTCAGAACTGTTTTTTTTTTTTTTAAGATTTTATTTTATTTATTTGACACAGAGAGAGAGATCACAAATAGGCAGAGAGGCGGGCAGAGAGAGAGAGAGGGAGAAGCAGGCTCCCCGCTGAGTAGAGAGCCCGACATGGGGCTCGATCTCAGGACCCTGGGATCATGACCTGACCTGAAGGCAGAGGCTTTAACCCACTGAGCCACCCCAGGCGCCCCTTGAGAACTATTTTAAGAGATTTTGTTAGTCCCTTTTACTCTTGCCCTACAAGCTGCCTTTGAAACCTAATCCTGGTATTATAATATGCTCTAAAGATGAACGATAAAGTAAGTGCCCAGAAAATGCCAAGTCACAGCAGGACCACTATCACAGATGGGGCAGTAAAATTAAATCATGTAATATGCAATAACATAGAAACATTCATTATACTACCCTAAATAGTTATATAGAAGTCCCTGTCTTTCAGCGAGCTCAGGAATGTTTCTTGTGTCTTCTTTATATTGGACATATGAGAACTATAAAAATATATTTGATAAAGAAGGAATTTACAAAAATGAATGATTTCTAATTCAATGACTTGTGACTGCTTATACTGTGAGGCTAACCAGTATGCTTTTCCTTAGCTCGTGCAATTGAGTGGCTGAAGAGAAAAATTTAACGGTGTCATTACATTTGATAAGCAAACAGTTATGGTTTGCTTTTGATAGGAGAGATGCAAAAAGGCACTTTATTATCAATATATCAAAATAATTATCATTAAAATGGAAGAGAAGATTACTTCAGAAAAGCAAGAACATTTTGATCTTAAAACACAAGGGCAGTGTTTGTCCATTATCTAGTAAAAGAGACTAGAATTCCATTGCCAAATCAGTGGCTTTTCTCCAAAAACCAGTGTCATAATTACAACCTTAAAAATATACATTGTAGGGACGCCTGGGTGGCTCAGTTGGTTGAGCAGCTGCCTTTGGCTTAGGTCATGATCCCGGCGTCTTGGGATCGAGTCCCGCATCGGGCTCCTTGCTCCGCAGGGAGCCTGCTCCTCTCTCTGCCTCTGCCTGCCTCTCTGCCTGCTTGTGTTCTCTCTCTGTTAAATGAATAAATCAAAAATCAAAAAATATATATACATTGTATATTCCATTAATTATAACACTCAAGCTTGTGTGTGAGTAAGAAAATGTTATTTGGCAGCAAGTGGCCACTTTCTGAAATGTTAGTTTAAAATATAAGAGTTCAAGAAACTAATTTAGATGAAATGTACGGAGAGCAACTGAAGGAAACAATCAATTGCCTTAAAGGGAAGTGTCTATAACCAGTATTAAAAGTGTATTTAACTTTTGACCCATTCTGAATGTAGGATACCTTCCCAAAGTGCAAGGAGAGCTTTCCTCAAAATGTGTTCTGGAAATTTCATTTAAAGATCTTGAATCTTTTTAACTTCAATGTTGTTAAAAAAAAAAAGACTAGAGGCCCAGAATGGCACCACTTGGGCCAAGTTACCAAGCAGAGGTTTAATACCTAATTGC
Organism: Nasua narica; assembly: GCA_028533885.1. Lineage (NCBI taxonomy): Eukaryota > Metazoa > Chordata > Mammalia > Carnivora > Procyonidae > Nasua > Nasua narica. The sequence goes on along the minus strand of CM052797.1, from coordinate 86,192,602 downwards.
AGTTTTGACCTCTCCCAGATATGTAGTCTTAACCCATCAACCAGGAATTTTCTGAACAATGCCAATGTTACATCTGTCACGTGGTCCTTCCATCCCCCTAAAAAAGATGGGGTAATACACCAATAAGGCCTATTGCCCTTCTACCTTAGGGAAGGGGGTCTTGTCTGGAACAATTATTTCTTTTCTTTTCTTTTAAGATTATTTGTTTATTTGACAGAGAGAGAGAGAGAGATTACAAGTAGGCAGAGAGGCAGGCAGAGAGAGAGGGAAGCAGGCTCCCTCTTCCTGATCAGAGAACCCGATGCGGGGCTCCATCCCAGGACCCTGAGATCATGACCCGAATGAAGGCAGAGGCTTTAACCCATTGAACCACCTAGGTGCCCCTTTCTTTTCTTTTGCTAAAAATATTCCTGCTCCACCCTCCTTCCTAAAAAATCTTCCATTTTGTACAACTTCTCAGAGCTCCCCTCAGTTTGCTCAATGGGAAGGCAAAGTCATGAGTCATTTTATAAAGCCAAAGTAGATCTTTAAATTTATTCTGTTGAATTTTGTTTTTCAACAGATTAAGCAGCAGTGGTGAGATCCAAAGCATTTAGGAATCGTGAGAAACACAAGGATGGCACCCTGGCAACCCTTTTGAGTTCACTGCCTTTCCCCCTATTTTCAAAGTCTGCTGGTAAGTACCTCTAGGTTCAAGTTGTGCTCTTTTTGCATACAGGTTACAGATCTAATTTGTTTTCCAGTCCAAGGTTAATGGGTCAGCCTGCGCAGGCAGGAGGATCTAACAGAACACTAGTTCTTAGCCCTTGGTTCAGCCCACAATTCCACACTGGAATCCCTTCCCCAGTTCCAGTCTGCAGTCCCCAGTTACTGGGGTATGCTGGTTTAGTCCTTTCCCCATTTCCAGAATGGACTCTCTATTCATGGAGTCGGTCGGTGTAGTCCACACTGGGAATTACTGATGGCCTTTTCTTGGCCAGTCCGCAGTGACATGTGTTGGTTACTGCTGGCGTGTCAAGGTGCGTGAGTTTGTCTTTTGTGTAAAAGACTTTGCTAGTGGGATTCTTAAATTCTAAAGAGTTAATACTCTACCTTTCAGTACACTTGCTTATTTTATTTCTAAGAACTGTGGTCCTGGAAGCTATGAAAATCTACACACTAAAGAATTTGGCTCATTGGGTTGTTGAAGACGGTAAGACTGATGTAACTTCTGTTGCTTCCCTCTATCGGCCCTTGAGTACTTACTCTACTCATCCGCTGTCTAAATTGTTTTTCCACTCTGAAAAGATTACCCAAACATAAATAGAAGTCCACCGAGTTCATGGTCTTACAGACACGTCCATATCTACCTCCAAAGGAGGGACCCCATCTGGGCCCCTTTCAGAGTTGACGACACTCAGAGATTTTTCTGGTAAACTGCTTCATTATTCCTTTAAACTTCCATTATTCTACTGGAAGTGAACTCTGGTAGAAACCAGAGCCTACAGTGGAAATCCTGGCAAAACTGACAGAAGCCAGAGAAAGGTAATTCTTACCAACATCAGTTTTGCTGAGTCTCTGTCTTAGTGCCCAGTCAAGAGAGGAAAATAAAATTTCACATTGTTCTTTCCTTTCCAAATCCAAATTCATTGTTTATTGATCCTTTTCCTCCCACGGATAGCTTTGGCCTTCTTGTTTGTCTTATTTTGCACTAACTGGACTTGGTTTCCACCTACCCAGGAGCCTACCTGGGACATGCAGGTTGTCAGTTCTTTGTTTTGACTATCTTTGGGAGTGACTGGATCTTGGGAAGAGTGTATCTTGTTCATCTTACACCCAAAGTAGTTAGTTAATACTCTCAGAAAAATGTGCAGTTTGTCCAGACCGGAAACTGACAAGATTTTTTTTTAATTTCCGTAGTCAGAAGTTGGCCAGATTAGAAGCCGATATTCAGAAACTGATCATTGCTTTTAAGGCTGTCACCTCTAAATTAAAATTAGGGCTAGGTACCAGAGGGAAAAAAGCAGGTTGAGGATGGCGTAGTTGGGTGGGTAGATCAACCTGTGACGTCATTGAAGTTGCAGCCATTCCTCAAGAGACTACAAGCAACTGTCCTTATCTTATAAATCTTTGCAAAACTAGAAATACGGCCAGCCTCTGAAGGGATTCAAAGTCTTCCAACCTATCCTTTCCATCAGTCCCCGAACCTCCCCCATTTATCTCAAAGGTCTTATAACCTCTCTGGGAACTTTTGCCTAGATCGTCCTCTATTCCTAAGACTGAAGAAAAACAGAAGGAAAAAAAAGAAGAAGCTTAAAAAAAATACAAATAGCTATAGAGGCACCCTGGCTCAAAATCTAGCCAACAACTCCCATCACATTACTTGTCAAGGATAAATATAAATACAAATCTCAAACATCTTCTCCATAAATATTAGTTTAAAAAAAAAAAAAAAAGCTTTAGCAATCTGAGCAGGTAACCTTAACTTACCCCATCTGCCAGAAAAAGTTTGTATCCAGCTTTTCTTTTATAAAGAGTTCTGCTTTGTTATACCTATCTCATAGACAAAAATTTTATAACAATAACTATAAGGTTTCTTTTTACATCTATCTCTATGTTCATATGTATTGTAGATGTGTGGTGTTTTCTACCTCAGAGTGATATTATTGCCAAGATTACATTGTAAAGAGATTTTATTTATTTTTAAAGATTTTATTTATTTATTTTGACAGAGAGAGAGAGCGCACAAGCAGGGGGAGTGGCAGGCAGAAGGAGAGGGAGAAGCAGGCTCCCCACAGAGCAAGGAGCCTGATGCAGGACTCGATCCTAGGACCCTGGGATCATGACCTGAACTGAAGGCAGACACTTAACTGACTGAGCCACCCAGGTACCCCAAGAGAGCTCATTTCATTGGGTTAAAGATAATTAAGTACTTACATAAATTAAATTCTCAGAAACATAATAGAAACAAACCCAAATAAGTTTCAAGTTCATGGGCTCTAGGATGAATCTTTAATAAATCAAAGCCAATTGAAATTTGTCGGTTTAAGTAAAACAGGCATGTTTTTATAGTTGTCAAATATAATACTTTTAATGATGCCTCAGGTTACAGAAAGTTAAATAAGCTCATATTATCTCTGTTACAGAATTTGTTAGCAAGAAAGATAACTTAAAATTGATGGGTAGTTGTTTGATGTCTCATGAAATTTTCATAACTAATCAAAACATAGGTATCAAGAACAAGAGAATTAAATAGATGCACGTAAGATAAAAGTTTACAGGGCGCCTGGGTGGCTCCGTTGGTTGAGCAACTGCCTTCGGCTCAGGTCATGATCCTTGAGTTCCGGGATCGAGTCCCACATCGGGCTCCCAGCTCCACGGGGAGTCTGCTTCTTCCTCTAACCTTCTCTCCTCTCATGCTCTCTCTCACTTTCTCTGTCTCTCAAATAAATAAATAAAATCTTTAAAAAAAAAAGATAAAAGTTTACAACTAAACTTTTCAGCAATATTTATGTCCACATAAATAGTTTCCCCAAATCTTTTTTGGTAACTAAAAACCTTAGAGTTTTGCTAAATTAAATTACATAATGGATAGTCATTGAATATCTAGATCCTTTCCAAATAAGATAAAATACTGAAACATAAATTACTGAACAGAAGTTTTCTACTTTTGGCTTCTTATTACAGTGAAAGTAAAAAATACTTGGATGTGTTAGTGCTATACTAGAAAATTGAAAAAGGCATATGCTTCTAGAAATCATGAAATGTACTCATAAATGGGCAAATTTAAAGAATGCAGGTATATCAGATAGTTCATAATTGTTTACTTCTTAGTTTTCACTAGAAAGTAAAGATCCTAAGGGTTAAGAAGTCTAGTTAATATATGTAATTAAAACCACTAGAAATAATAAGAGAAACATCTCTGTATGCCAGGAAAGTAGGATGTGTTTTCAGTAACAGAAGGTATGAGAAATACAGATACATTTTTTCTTAGGAAAAGAAAAATTTTGTCCTAAAGTGAGGCTGGTTGTTTAAAGAGGAAAAACATAGGGGGCGCCTGGGTGGCTCACTAGGTTGAGCAGATGACTCTTGATTTCCGCTCAGGTCATGATCTCAGAGTCCTGGTATCATATGTAGCCCAGTTGGGCTCCCCAATAGCGAGGGTCTCCTCGTCTCCCTCTGCCCCTCCACCTGCTCGTGTGTGCGAGCATTCCCTCTTTCCAAAATAAATAAATAAATCTTAAAAAAAAAAAAGGAGGAAAAACATAGGACAAAATCAGAATGTAGGAAAGAAAGTTGTAGAAGGTTTATGGAAAGGAATCTTTGAAAAGGAATTTTAATGTGTGGTTAAGCTGGTTAAGATTAAAATGAATTTATTTAAGGATGAGTTCTAATATAAAAAATAAGCTGGTACAAAATTAGAATTTGATTTTCTCTCTTAAAAGGACAAAGTTTTCACAGACTTTTGGTTTGCTTTTGATAAGATTGTGGAAGTTTTTTTTACCTTTTAAATATTAAATTTCATAATGATCTGTGATACTGTTTAGGCAAGTGCTTTAAAACCTTTTTTTTTGTATTTTTGACAAACTTCCCAAAATCAAATTGTAAATGAAATCTTTTTGACCTGGAATATTTCAAGGGATTTGTTAAACTAATGAGGCTCATTTGATAGGGAAATTATATGTGAAATATTGTCAAATAAGTAATAACTCGGCTTTCTTTATAATTGATATGTAAATTACATGGGAAATATTGTCAAATAAGTAATAATGAAGCTTTCTTTATACTGTAAGATTGTGGCACATGTGGATGAAGTCTGCTTCTGCAAAAAAAAGTTCTTTCACTACCAGACTTTCACCGTCCGGATGTCCTCCTAACATGACAGCAGTCTACTCCTGCATCGGAAATTAAGGTGGGTAAACAAAAGGACTGTCATATGGGACTTCTTATATCTAAATCCTTAGTCAATGCTATTTCACTATCCTGAAATAACCCTTCTTTTCTCTGTCAAAAAAGTCATGTTATTTTGATCTTACATACCCTTCAAGTTCCGATTATATACCAATATCTGCTTTTAAAAAATACATTCACTTGGGCACCTGGCTGGCTCAGTCAGTAGAGCATGTAACTCTTGATCTCAGGATCTTGAATTTGAACCCCATGTTGGGCATGGAGCCTACTTAAAAGGAATACATTTTTTAAAAATACGACAACAGAATAATACATTCACTTAGGAACTCATTTGTAATAGCCCAAGCAATGTTTGTCTACAAATGCTACTTCTATGCTTATAATTTTGTGGTCTTAAGAGTACGCAAAGCCCTTTCTTTATGTATACTTGACTTTGCTAAAAACAGAAACCTACCTTTCTTTTTTCTTTCTTTCTTTCTTTCTTTCTTTCTTTCTTTCTTTCTTTTTCTTTTCTTTTCTTTTCTTTTCTTTTCTTTTCTTT
>CM052797.1:86150789-86187071 GCA_028533885.1 Nasua narica | reverse complement strand
ATCTTCCATTTTGTATCAAATATATTCTCTCTGAAATGTGCTGTTAGAGTAAAAACGTTTAATGCTAATTTCCTTAAAAAATACTAAATATACTTTCATATGGGGCTACTTTGAAAAGAGTATTCTTAAGGAAAACCCTTAAAACACCTAATGGGGGAAAAAAAAGAGTAGTCAGACTATGGGATACCTAAAATGACTGCTTGGTTCTTTCTACTCCCTGAGGAGCTCCATTTGTCTGGTTTTGCATTCCTTCACCCATCACAGGGCATTTAAAGTGACGTGAATTATGAATAGACATTGGTGGAAAGATTTCTATAAAATTACAAAAATGGGGGGGCATCTGGGTGGCTCAGTGGGTTGAGGCCTCTGCCTTTGGCTCAGGTCATGGTCTCAGGGTCCTGGGATTGAGCCCTGCATCGGGCTCTCTGCTCAGTGGGGAGCCTGCTTCCTCCTCTCTCTCTCTGCCTGTCTCTCTGCCTACTTGTGATCTCTCTCTCTCTGTCAAAATAAATAAATAAGATCTTTTAAAAAATAAATAAAAATAACCAGAGGAATCACATCATATATTATATATTCTCTGACCTCAGGAGATTAAATTACAACTCAGTAACAGAAAGAAAACTATAAAATCTCCAAATGTTCAGAAATTAAGTAACATACTTCTAAATCACCAGTGAGTTAGGCAAAAAATTATGAGTGAAATTAGATAATATTTTGATCAGAAGAACAATGAAAACATGATATATCAAAACTTGTAGAATGCAGCTAACACAGTGCTAAGCAGAAAATTTATAGCTCTAAACACATTTATGAGAAAAGGAAGGTTGAAAATCTGTGCTTAGCTTCTAAATCAAGAAAAAGAATAGCAAATTAAACCCAAAGTAGAAAAAAAATAATAAAGTAAGAGGAAAACAGTGAAGGAGAAAACATATATGTAACGAGACAATTAACAAAGACAAAAGTTAGGTCTCTGAAAAGATTTATCAAATTGATAAACTGTTAGCAAGACTGATCAAGTAAACAGAAAACACAAATTACCAATAAAACAAATGAATAGGAAACATCACTATTAAATCTATAAATACTAGGGTGCTTGGCTGGCTCAATTAGAAGAGCATATGACTCTTGACAACACCACTCGGGCCGTGCTCTCTGGCTGCTGCCGCCACCCCCGCCCTTGCCTCCGGTACACATTAAAGATCCAAAACCGTGACTGACTCCAAGTACTTCACAACCAATAAAAAAGGAGAAATCTTTGAATTAAAGGCTGAACTCAACAATGAAAAGAAAGAAAAGAGGAAGGAGGCTGTGAAGAAAGTGATTGCTGCCATGACTGTGGGGAAGGACGTTGGTTCTCTCTTTCCAGATGTAGTGAACTGTATGCAAACCGACAACCTGGAGTTAAAGAAACTTGTTTATCTCTATTTGATGAACTACGCCAAGAGTCAGCCAGACATGGCCATCATGGCTGTCAACAGCTTTGTGAAGGACTGTGAAGATCCCAATCTTCTAATTCGGGCCTTAGCAGTCAGGACCATGGGGTGCATCCGGGTGGACAAGATTACAGAGTATTTCTGTGAGCCTCTCCGCAAGTGTTTGAAGGATGAAGATCCCTATGTTCGGAAAACAGCAGCAGTCTGTGTGGCAAAACTCCATGATATCAATGCCCAAATGGTGGAAGATCAGGGATTTCTGGATTCTCTGCAGGATCTCATAGCAGATTCAAATCCAATGGTGGTGGCTAATGCCGTAGCAGCATTATCTGAAATCAGTGAATCTCACCCAAACAGCAACCTACTCGATCTGAACCCACAGAACATTAACAAGCTGCTGACAGCCCTGAATGAGTGCACTGAATGGGGCCAGATTTTCATCTTGGACTGCTTGTCTAATTACAACCCTAAAGATGACCGGGAGGCTCAGAGCATCTGTGAGTGTGGAACTCCCCGGCTATCTCATGCCAACTCAGCAGTGGTGCTTTCAGCGGTAAAAGTCCTAATGAAGTTTTTAGAGTTGTTACCCAAGGACTCTGACTACTACAATATGCTGCTGAAGAAGTTGGACCCTCCACTTGTCACTTCGCTGTCTGGGGAGCCAGAGGTGCAGTACATCGCCCTGGGGAATATCAATCTAATTGTCCAGAAAAGGCCTGAAATCCTGAAGCAGGAAATTAAAGTCTTCTTTGTGAAGTACAACGATCCCATCTATGTGAAACTAGAGAAATTGGACATCATGATACGTTTAGCATCCCAAGCCAACATTGCTCAGGTTCTAGCAGAATTAAAGGAATGTGCCACAGAGGTGGATGTTGACTTTGTTCGCAAGGCTGTGCGGGCCATTGGATGGTGCGCCATCAAAGTGGAGCAATCTGCAGAGCGTTGTGTAAGCACATTGCTTGATCTCATCCAGACCAAAGTAAATTATGTGGTCCAAGAGGCGATTGTTGTCATCAGGGACATCTTTCGCAAATACCCTAACAAGTATGAAAGTATCATTGCTACTCTGTGTGAGAATTTAGACTCGCTGGATGAACCAGACGCTCGAGCAGCTATGATTTGGATTGTAGGAGAATATGCTGAGAGAATTGATAATGCAGATGAGTTACTAGAGAGCTTCCTGGAGGGTTTTCATGATGAAAGCACCCAGGTGTTTTCATGATGAAAGCACCCAGCTCACTCTGCTTACTGCCATCATGAAGCTGTTTCTCAAGAAACCATCAGAAACACAGGAGCTGGTACAGCAAGTCTTGAGTTTGGCAACACAGGATTCTGATAATCCTGACCTTCGAGACCGGGGCTATATTTATTGGCGCCTTCTTTCAACGGACCCTGTCACAGCCAAAGAAGTAGTCTTGTCTGAGAAGCCACTGATCTCTGAGGAGACAGATCTTATTGAGCCAACCCTGCTGGATGAGCTGATCTGCCACATTGGATCTTTGGCTTCAGTATACCATAAGCCTCCCAATGCTTTTGTGGAAGGAAGTCATGGAATCCATCGCAAACACTTGCCAATACATCATGGGAGCACTGATGCAGGTGACAGCCCTGTTGGCACCACCACTGCCACAAACCTGGAACAGCCTCACCTCTCAAGGTGACCTTCTAGGAGACCTTTTAAACCTTGACCTTGGTCCCCCAGTCAATGTGCCACAGGCATCCTCCATGCAGATGGGAGCAGTGGATCTCTTGGGAGGAGGACTAGATAGTCTGGTGGGACAGTCCTTCATCCCCTCATCGGTACCTGCAACCTTTGCTCCTTCACCTACTCCTGCTGTGGTCAGCAGTGGTCTGAATGACCTGTTTGAACTCTCCACGGGAATAGGCATGGCACCTGGTGGATATGTGGCTCCTAAGGCTGTCTGGCTGCCTGCTGAAAGCTAAAGGCTTGGAGATTTCCGGAACATTTACTCGCCGCCAAGGGCACATCTATATGGAAATGAACTTCACCAACAAAGCTCTGCAGCACATGACAGACTTTGCAATCCAGTTTAATAAGAATAGCTTTGGTGTCATCCCTAGCACTCCTCTGGCCATCCATACACCACTGATACCAAACCAGACCATTGATGTCTCCCTGCCTCTCAACACCTTGGGCCCAGTCATGAAGATGGAACCTCTGAATCACCTACAGGTGGCTGTGAAAAACGATATTGATGCCTTTTACTTCAGCTGCCTCATCCCACTCAATGTGCTTTTTGTAGAAGATGGCAAAATGGAGCGCCAGGTCTTCCTTGCCACGTGGAAGGATATTCCCAATGAAAATGAACTTCAGTTTCAGATTAAGGAATGTCATTTAAATGCTGACACTGTTTCCAGCAAATTGCAAAACAACAATGTTTATACTATTGCCAAGAGGAATGTGGAAGGGCAGGACATGCTGTACCAATCCCTGAAGCTCACTAAAGGTATTTGGATTTTGGCTGAGCTACGTATCCAGCCAGGAAACCCAAATTATACACTGTCGCTGAAGTGCAGAGCTCCTGAAGTCTCTCAGTACGTCTATCAGGTCTACGACAGCATTTTGAAAAGCTAATAGACTGGTCCCGGGCCCTTCGGCCACCCTGTGATTGGTGCAAAGCCAAGAACTCTTAACTGGAAGAAGTCATAATGCCGTGTAGAATCTGAACCCAAACACACTGAGGCCACCCACCAAGGTAGTGACTAGTCTAACCTGTGCTAACAGTAGGGCACAACCTGTTGGATAGTTTTAGCTCCTGTGAACATTTGTAACCACTGCTTCAATCACTTTCCACCTCTTGCCACCTGCCGCTGCACTCTGTCCTTACTCGTGAGCTTCTCCACAGTGTGCCAGTAGCTGGCGTTCTTCAGTGTAGTTTGATATTTTGTAATTGAGAGCTCGTTTCAAAAGCAGAAAAAGACAAAAAATATTAAATCAAGGAAAATTGTCACTGAAACATAAAAAAAAAAGAGCATATGACTCTTGATCTTGGGGTCATGAGTTCAAACCCCACATTGGGTGTAGAGATTACTTAAAATAAATGAACTTTTCAAAAATCTATAAACACTCAAAAGATAGTAAGAAGCTATTATAAACAACTGACATAATAATAATTTTATCTGAAAAATTAGGTGAAATGGACAAATTCCCCAAACACTACACCTTACAAAAGTCAACACAAAAAGAAATAAAAAATGTGAATAGCCCTGGATCTACTAAAGAAATTGAATCCATAATTAAAACTCTTCGACTCTTCCAACAAAGAAACTATAAGATTCAAGAGCTTTTCTAGTGAATTTTCCAAATACACCCAGAGCTCCACACGATCGTGTCACATCCTCTCCCCTCCTTCCACTTTAATACTCAGATTCCCACCATCATGCTCTGCTTTGAGACCACAAGAACCATGCCATCATTCCTAATACCCATGTTTATGTTCATCACCACCTGAACCCTACAGTTATCTCCTGTCACCCTCATCTCGACACAGCTCTGCACATCCCTTAACTGAATTCATTTCCCACCCTTTGATTTCCAAAAACTGTCAAATGTGCCTTCTGGAACCCAGGGCACCATCAACTGAACCATCCAGAAACACCCCTTCTCTGAATACTCCCTTCACCTTGTTGCTTTAATGGAAACTGATTCTTTCCTGAGAATACCTTGTTCCCTAAATCGCCCTCCAATGGTGGCTGTTTTCATTTCCCACAGCCCTTGTACCTGAGTCTGGAGTATAGATGGAACACTAACTACAATGGAGCTTAGATCGTTTAAATCTACACTGGAGTGTGGACAGCAGAGTGCTGCCTGCTCCTGAGAGCCACTTCTAAAACATTATCCTTACATTATCCTTACTTTCTTCCTTAAAATAAATCTTGTCTTGAAAATTATGACCTCAGATTTCACTACCCTCTATTCCTCCTTGTAACCATCACAGACCCCTGGATCTTCCCTTACATGACTTGAAGAATATTAGTACCTGGCCTCAATTTCTCCTATACTATTCTTGACATATTACTTGGCAATTTCAATATCTATGTTAATAATTCTTCCGAACCCTAGCTTTTCAATTTCTTAGCTTGTACTTCCCAATTTTGTTTTCTACTCTACCTCAGACACAAACTCTCAGGACATACCCTAGACTGTTTTTATCTGTAACTGCACTGCTTCACTTTCCCCTTACCTAGCTTAGTGCCGTGGACCTTTATTTTAATCACCCCTTATCATACACCCTCAACCACCTTGTCTCTTTCCCTCCTAGCGTATTAGTCAGAGTTCTCCAGAGAAACAGAACCAATAGGATATGTATAGAGGGATATATAAAAAGAGATTTGTTATAGGAATTAGCTCCTGCAGTTATAGAGGCCAATGAGTCCCACAGTCTACCATCTGCAAGTTGAAGAACTATGAAAACTGGTGGTGTAATTCAATTCAAATCCAAAGACCTGAGAATCGGGGTGCTGATGGCATAAGTTCCCATCTGAGTCCAAAATACCAAGAACCAGGAGCACTGATGTCTGAGGGCAGGAAAACATGGATCTCTCAGCTCAAGCAGAAAGAGAGTGATTTCAAGCTTTACCTGCCTTCTTGTTCTATTTAGACCTTCAACAGATTAGACGATGCCTATTTATATTGGGGTTCATCAATTCAGGTGCTAGTCTTTTCTGGAAACACCCTCATAGACACACCCAGAAATGTTTTACCAGCTGTCTGTGTATCCTTTGACCAGTCAAGTTAACGCATATAATTAATCATCACATTTAGTAAAATCCAACTGTAAATATATCCAACTCTCTATCCACTGTACCTCTAGCTAAATGTGGGTGAAGAAGAGCACATAAATATGTTGACTAGTCTCAATTTAAATTCTTGTCTATGGCTAAACCACCCTGAATGCGCCTGATTCCATCTGACCTCAGAGGGTAAGCAGAGGCAGGCCTGGTTTGTACTTGGATGGGAGACTGCTTGAGCATGATAAGTGCTGTAGGCTGTTGAAAGAAAGAAAGAAGAAATTCTTAATACCTAACCTCAAGTAGGCCAGTAGTGCTTCTGGAGAACCCTACTGCATTTCCTACTCAAGTGGTCACACCTTCTCCTCTTTAACTTCCTCCCCTCTCTAACATAATCAGTTCATGAACTTTGCTACCCATTTCAGTGAGAAACTTTTTTTTTTAAGATTGTATTTATTAATTTGACAGAGAGAGAGGGAGAGAGTACAAGCAGGGCAAGTGGCAGGGAGAGGGAGAAGCAGACTCCCTGCTGAGCAAGGAGCCTGATGTGAGACTCGATCCAGGGACTCTGGGGATCATGACCTGAGCCGAAGGCAGACGGTTAACCAACTGAGCCACTTAGGCACCCGCCAGTGAGAAACTTTACTGTGAGAACTTCCATATGATTTCATCACTACATCTCTCCTGACTCTGACTTTCCTCCTATTACCGCGGAGGGATTAAACACGATCCTTGCTAGACAGCCCTTAGCTCACAGCTAAGGCTAAGTAGTGTACCAGGTCAAATCTACTTTCACCCACCTAAGGAAATAATAAAGAAATGTCCCCTCTTGCTTTGACATCATCAAATGTTCCCTCATTACTAGATCACTCCCATAAGTATGCTATAATATTTCCCATTATAAGAAGAAAAATGTGGGCCCACGTCCCCCTCTAGTTACACTTCATACTATGCTCTCTGTTTCATGAAAACCTCTTGAAGAAGTTATCTATACTCACCGTCTCCACTTCCTCTCCTATTATTCATTCTTGAAACAAACCCAGCCAGAATTTTGTCAAGGTGATCAGTGATTGTAAGTCTCAGACCACATTTTATTCAACCTCACAATAGCATTTGCTCTATTGATTTTGTCTTCCTTCTATACCTGTTTTCTCCTCTTGGCTTCTAGGACACCACTCTCTCTTGGTTCTCTTTCTACCTCATTAATGACTGTGCATCAGTTTCCTTTGCTGGGAATTTCCTTTCTTTGACCTCCATATGTAAGAATTCCCCAGACTCAGCCCTGGACCTCTTTCCTTCTCAATTTACCCTCATCTCTTAATGATCTCATAAAGTCCATAACCATGTGTTATGTGCACATTGACAATTCCCACATTTTTTTTTCCTCAATCCCTGGCTTTTACCTTGAATTCCCAACTTGCAGAGGTGGGTAGATGTCCAACTCCTGAAGTTGTTCTTCCCATTGTCTTCCCATTTCAGTAAATGGAAAATCTGTTCATTCAGTTGATCTAGTTAAAAAAAAAAAAAAAAAAACTTGGAATAATTGAGGCACCTGGGTGGCTCATTTGGTTGAGCATCCAACTCCTAGTTTCAGCTCAGGTCATGATCTCATGGGTTGTGAGATCAAGCCCCATGAAGGGCTCACCACTCTGGGGGGTCTGCTTGAAGATTCTCTCCCTCTCCCCTTGCCCCCACTTGTACGCATGTCCTCTCTCTCTCTTTCTCTCTCTCAAATAAATAAACATAAATCTTAAAAAAAAAAAAAAAGAACTTGGAATAATCCTTGGCCCTTCTCTTGCTTTCATACCCCACATGAAATCTGTCTATTATCAAGCATTTCTGAAATTCCACCACTTATCACTGTTTCCACCATTTCCATCCCTCCCAAATAGCTATCTCCCTGAAGTTTTAAATAGCCTCTCAGATGATCTCCCTTCTTCCTCTTATGCTCTCTGCTCTGGATCCTCATGGTAGCAGCTCTAATGACCATGTTAAAGCATAAATCAGATTGTGATATTCCTCTGCTCAAAACTCTCCAAAGGCATCCCATCATCCTCATAGTAAAAGCCTTATAATGACCTCAAAGCCCTACATAATATATGTCTAGTATCTCTTCATCTTTCTTCCTGTAATTATTTCCCCAACATTCAGAACTAAGTTCCCCTTTATGTTCCTCAACATGCTCCCACCTCACAAGCTTTGTACTTCTTGTCTTCAGCTAAAATGTTCTTCCCTCAATGACCACATGGCTTATCCCCTCACTTCCTTCAGGTCTCTGTTCAAAGATCACATTATCAACAAAGTCTTTCCTGACCACCCTATATAAAATAGCAACCTCACCCCCACCCCAAGGATAGTCTGTTTTCCTTATCATGATCCTTTTCTCCAGATCACTTATTATCACCTAATATTCAATATACATACTTTTAAATTATTTATCATCTGTCTTCGCTCTGTAGAATATAAGCTCCATAGGGAAACAGCCTTAGCTGTTTTGTTCGCTGAGGTATCCCGAGCACCTAGTACTTAGTTGTAAGTACTCACTAAAGAGTTGTTATATGAATAAATCAATTTCTTTTTTGCATTATCTTTGTACACCTTAGTTGTGTCTTGCTATTCCTTTACATATATATTTTTATTATAACTTAATCTTTGTTCTGAATAGATTATACTCATTATAGCTTTCAATGACATTTTTATTCCTTTATTATGCTTTCAAGCTCTGAACAGTCTGAGCATTATTGTATATACCTTTCTCATAGGAACTACTTCAGTTTTTTCCAACTTTATTGAGATAGTCATAGTAACTGTTTTTTTTTAAAGATTTTATTTATTTATTTGAGAAAGAGAGAGAGTGAGAGAGAGCATGAGAAGGGGGAAGGTCAGAGTGAGAAGTGGACTCCCTGTGAAGCTAGGAGCCCGATGTGGGACTCGATCCCGGGTCTCCGGGATCATGATCTGAGCTGACGGCAGCCGCCCAACCAACTGAGCCACCCAGGCGCCCCATAGTAACTATTTCTTAAATCTACTTCTTTGTAGTTAATACTAATCTTGTTGAAATCTTCATCTGGTTTTGGACTCTTTGAAATTGTAGGTGTATTCTCAATCTTTATGCCAGTTCTCTTTTCCCCTTTGATGTTGTAATACTTTCAATATGGATCTGTGTTTTACTTACAATTCCCTTCCTGTTTTTTGCAACTTAGCATGTGTTTGTGCATGTGTGCACATGCTTGTGTGTGCATTGATGCTGGTGGTCATAAAACACGAAGGCGAAGTTCTATTTTTAAGAAATTGTTATATAACATAGATATTAAGGCTTCAGAGATGAAAATACCCAGGCTTTAGCCCCTCTTCCACTATTTCCCAGTTACAATCTTTTATCTTTTTTAAACAACACATCTATAAATCTGTTTCTTCCTTTACAAAATGAAATAAATAATAATTCAAATAAAACAGGATAATGTAGGTAAAACATTTGCTACAATGATAACTTTAAAGGAGTCATCACAAACTTAACAAAATGAAAGGTCATTAGTAAACAGAACACATTTAAGACATTACCTTATTTGAAGCATATCATTAAACCAAAGGAATATTTACAAGCAACACGTGCACAGGATCATTCTAGGTCCTAGAGGATACCTTCAACTCACAGGGAATGAGTTGAAACTGAAAGCATAACCAAAGGTAAGAGGTAGAACATGGCCAGCAATAAATATTAGTTGTCATTGTTTCTATTGAAATAGAGATTTTGTGTAACGTACTGGAATACTACCCATTTTCCTTTAAGAAAATATGTTATAACATAAGTTATTCAACATTTAGAATATGTTATTATGTTATAACATAAGTTATTCAACATTTAGAAACTGTTAGATCAACATTTAGATCTATAACTTTGAAATCTGAAATTATTTGTGTGATGTGTAGAAAAGAAGGCAGACCAGATACAGACTACAAAATCTGATGGAAAAGGTCATATCTACTTAGATAATTATATTGTCTACTGGGCGCCTGGGTGGCTCAGTTGGTTAAGCAACTGCCTTCGGCTCAGGTCATGATCCCGGAGTCCAGGGATCGAGTCCCATATCGGACTCCCGGCTCTGCGGGAAGTCTGCTTCTCCCTCTGACCTTCTCCCCTCTCATTCTCAGTCTCTCGCTCTCTAATAAATAAAAATAAATAAAAATCTTAAAAAAAAAAATTATATTGTCTACTTAATTTTTAACAATTTAGCTGATGATATCAATAGATAAGTCTTCTGAGTAATTACAACGGAAATAGTTTCCATGGACAAATGTCATTTTAAAAGCGCAATAGTAGGAGAAAGGTAGGTTTTTCAAAGCAATCAGCTTCCAGCACATATCAAAAGTAACAAATGGAACCAAATCATAAAATAGATCTTCTTATGACAAACACTAATAACTTCCAAAATGATATATACAAAATATCTCCAAGATAAGTAGTCTACATGTAGGAAGAAAGAATATTTTAAGAAAATAGGTAAGTTAAAGGAGTGTATAAAGCTCAAATGTATTCAGCATCCAACGCCTTATAGACACCAGAGTTCAACAGAGGAATGAGAGGAAAGCAGAAACATAGGTGGAGTAAAGTTTGTCTTGTGAGATGGTCAAGAAAAGTGTGTGATAACCTCCCACAGTCCGTTGCCTGACTGGCTTGTTCATCTGCAGCAAGTATGACAGAGTTGTTTCACAAGTCCTGTCCTTGTCCTGTAACGCTACCCTCAGACGTTAACTCAGAATATTCTAAGAAATGGAGGCAGAAAATGGAGGCTATCCTTATACTACCTTCAGTTAATGGAGCCTGGAACTAATGCAGAACAACATATTCAACCATCTAGAGGTTGTAGACTTTGAGAGATTGCTAGCAGCTGGAACTATAAAGGGGCACAGCAGGACTGGGAGCTTTTGCTTACTTACCCTTTTTTTTTTCAGTCCTTCAAACAATACCTAAAAATTGTTTGCCTCTCGTGTTGATATAGTAGGCAATTTTAAACTAACCCTCCTACTAAAAACAACTAGAAAAGTTAGACAAAAAGAGAGAGAGAGAGAGAGAGAGCATGCAGGGAGGTGGAGGAGGGGCAGAAGGAGAGGGAAAGACAGAGAGAAACTTAAGCAGGCTCCATGCCCAGTGTGGAGCCCAACGTGGGGATCAGTCTCACAACCCTGAGATCATGACCTGAGTTGAAATTGGGAGTTGGGTGCTTAACTGACTGAGCCACCCAGATGTCCCTGAAATGTTTTGCTGTTTTTTTTTTTTTAATCCACTGAAAGGCATTGGAGATTTCTCTAGATACAGGAGATTATAAAAATCCAAGAGAGGAAGAAAGCTGAGAGAGTAGTGTAACATTTGGGGATGCTTTTCCAAATTTTCAGTTTCTAAAAACAGCATCTGAAAGTATGACTATCTGAATAAAGACTTTGTGCGGACTCGCTCATACCCCCAGAAGTGATATAAAGATTATTTTAAGATAAAAAACATTTGAGATTCAACAAATACAGAAAGAAACCTTCTTGGAGTTTCACTTATTTGACTAAAAGCAGAAACTTCTGAGAAATGAGGCTGCTATAAATTCCCTTTTCAGGATAGGTCTATTCCCAAGAGAGAGACCAAGAGTAAACCTACCATAAATTTTTCCAGGGGAGTTTCAGGGTCTTCAGAAAAACCACTGGCACCTGCATAAACAAACATCAAAAACTTTCTTATCTCTCATTTGTTCTCCTAAAACCCATTTGTCTTTCCTGAAGAAATCTATTTATTCTTTCCATAGGAGCCTTTTCTCCTCTTTTCCCTCCTCCTACTATGTTAAGTATATAAACCCATATTCTAAACATCCCCTTGGGTTACTCATTACTGAGTACATGCAATCACACATGTATATATATATCAAGTAGAAATTTGAATGTGTAAGTCTAGAATTTGAAAGAAAGATCAATGCTGGAGATATAATTTTTGGAATTATATATAGGAGGAATTTAAAACTATGAGACAGGTGGAGGTCACAAACGGAGTGAGTGCAGCTAAGGAAAAGAAGATGAAGAATTTAGCAGTGCATCAATCCAAGACAGAAAAGCAGGGAGGAAGGGAGGAAAGGAGAGGACAGAAGAAGAGAAGGAAGGAAGGGAAGGAAGGGAAAAAGGGGAGGAAGGGGAGGAAGGTAGGAAGGAAGGAAGGAAGGAAGGAAGGAAGGAAGGAAGGAAGGAAGGAAGGAAGGAGAAAGCAGAGAGGGAGGGAGGAAGGAAAGAAAGGAAAGAAGGAAGGAAAGAAAGAAAAAAGGAAGGGAAAGAGGGAGTGAGGGAGGAAGGAAGAAAAAAATTAAGAAAAGCAATAAAAGAGAAAGAGAAGGAGCAACCAGTG
Organism: Nasua narica; assembly: GCA_028533885.1. Classification (NCBI taxonomy): domain Eukaryota; kingdom Metazoa; phylum Chordata; class Mammalia; order Carnivora; family Procyonidae; genus Nasua; species Nasua narica. Next base: position 86,174,507 of record CM052797.1, on the reverse strand, counting down.
AGTGAGCAGTGTTCTGGAAGGCAAATGAGGAAATGTATCAAGAAGAAGTAAATAATCAGCCAAAAGGTCAAAAAGATTAGGGCTAACAACTAACCATTGTATTTAGCAATGTGGAGGCTGCTAATGGTGTATAAAAACAGTTTCTATGGAGAGCAAAGAGGGAAGGATGGCTCAGACTGAGGTCAAGGGAATAAATAGATGAAGATAATTGGGGAAAAGTAAGAATAAATAGTGCTTTCAAAGATACTGTGGCAAAGAGAAGCAAAGAAATGGGGCTGTAGCTAGCAGCTTGAATAGGATCAAGAAATTATCTTCTTTTTCATATCTGGTCTTGAATATTTAATTGATGGTACATTTGTGTTTTAATTTAAAAAAGCAGACCTATAGTGGACATAGATAAGGGAAGTATCAGAAATAAACTTTATAATAATTATGATTAATATATTCAGGGAATCAAAACACATGATGGAGAACTTTAACAGTTAAATACAACCATTTTTTTTTAACTAGGAAATTCTACTACTGAAAAAATACAGTAAATGAAATTAAGAACTCCATGAATATGATCTAATTTTAGATCATATACAGGAGTTACTTATCTGTTAATGGACAAGTAAATTTCTATCATAGCAATCATTTCAGAAATAATGACTCTAAACTCTAGACAAATTATAAAGACAACTATCTGTAGACACCAAAAGAGAGTGACCAAAAGCAGGCACATTCTGAAGGAGAGTCAGCACTTGGAAGAAGGGACTCGTACCGAGTGAGTTTTTCATTTTTACAATTTCTAGCTAAAGAAGAGGCACCAATCAGATCCTTCTGGGATGGCTAAAACTCCAGCAGAAAACCTGCCATCTTGCTGTGTAAGGAGCCAAAAGACGGAACTTAGAGCAGCCACAGTAGCCATGAAGCGAGGAGGGAATCCCAGACAAGAGGGAGCAAGAGGGGAAACACAAGTTCTACTTTAACTTATGTTTTTCCTCTATTATCAGGATGTATCCCTAAATTTAGAAATTCCAAAAGTGAATATGTGCCTGCCTCAGTGGAATACAGAGAATTTGTAGACTGTATTGTGTTTCGTGTTGGACTGCCACAAAGAAACCCTGATCAGGAGTAGTAGGTAGTATCAGAGGGGATGGAAGCCATTGGGAAGGAAGGAAGGGAGAAGACCGCCAGAAAATCAGCCCTGGAGCAAATATCCCATAGGAGGTCCCCAGCAGCCCTTCCCCAACTGCCACAGTATTGTCCCTGATCCCTTCCTCATCCTCTCTTCTACTCCAAATTTGAAGACTTGCCTTTGTGACATTAACAATCACCAATGACGTGGAACACAAGAAAAACCAATGGCAGGGAAGAATGAATGACACTGGTATTCACTAAAATGAAGCTTAAATAGTTTAATATTACCAGTTACAGGTTGGGAAATATATCGTCTTTTCTCCTCCCATAAATACAGTAATGCTCCTATCATATATAGTGGGAATAAAAATTTTCCATGCCAAACCATGGGCTAACTCACATAATAGTTTATACTAATAACTAATGTTGACTGTGCTGGGCACAAGTCTATATGTTTCAAAACTGTTAAACTCATTTCATGTTCATAACAACCCTATGATGAGGGTATTATTTTCCATTTCACATACAATGGAACTGAGGCACAGAGAAGTTAAGTGATTTATACAAAGTCAAAGCACAAATCTGTAGCAAGTAGGTAGTCTGGAAACACAGCTAGGCTCTAGAAGCTGTGTTCTTAATCATCATACATGCACTTTTTCGTGGGATTCCAAGACCCTTCACTAAAAATGTAAAATGCAAAAGTAAAATTTCATACTAACAGACAGTAAAAGATTATAGATTACTTATTTTTTATAATTTTTCCCATTAATACCTGCCTTTTGTATAATCCTATGCCAGTTTAGGAAGGTAGAAAGTGAGAAAAGAGGTGAGGGACACAAAAGAAAGTGCTAGAATTGAAAAGACAGTCTATGATGCTCATACATGAGTTTAGTTTTTATCCAAATTAAAAGAGAACTATGGAATGTTAATATGTAGGGACTTTATAGCAGCAAGAGACATTTTGAACCAGCCAAACCTAAACATATCAAAAAAAACAATGTTCCCACTGGAAAATACATTAGGATTGGCAAAGACAGCTTACTTTTTAATAATTAAACTAATTGGTAACCCAGGCATACCTGGAGGACGTAAGTCAGTATTAAAACATGCGTTTTGCCTCATTTATTTGTGTACATGTGTAGACTAAATCTTATATTCTCATGAATAATTTCTATCTTGTACATTCATTTTGTACATTTGGCACTCTTTGGTCCAAAGAACCTCAAGGAAAGAAGTATTTACAGATTATCACAGAACCTACAGACACTTGAAACCTGTTAACGAAAAGTCTTTGATTGGTCAGGTAGTAATAGTTGGAGTTGATGCAGTGAAGACTTTTTATTAGTGGAATGATTCTTAGTAAACCTGCAGAAAAATGCAGCATACAATGAGGAGAACCAGAACATATAGATAATATCAATCAAGGTATGTTGTGCCTTTTTGCAACTTAGATCTGTGTGGAAACTGGGTAGTTTTGTTGGGATAAGCAAGCACATTGGCAGTGGAAGACATATTGTCAGTGCCTTTTCTAAAACGCAGTTCTGGGGCACCTGGCTGGCTCAGTCCGTTAAGCGTCTGCCTCCAGCTCAAGTCATGATCTCAAGGTCCAGGGATTGAGCCCCGGGTCAGGCTCCCTGCTCGGCGGGGAGCCTGCTTCTCCCTCTCCTGCTCCCCCTCCTAGTGCTGTTTCTCTTTCTCTGACAAATAAATGAATAAAATCTTTAAAAAACAATAAAGTAAAATAAAACACAGTTCTGCTGATGTCTGAGTAAAGCCTTTGCTGATCCCCACTTACATAATGAAGCCCAATTCCTGGATCCAAGGCCATTTCCCAGCTGGCACAGCCCGTGCCGCCCCACTCTCTAGCAGTGAGACCCGAAGCCTGTCCCTTAAATTTCTCCCAAACCTCAGCTGCCTCAGCTCTCAAATGGATTCTCAATAGTGCCTGCCTCCCTGGGAGCTTGTGCCAGTCAAGGATCTACTCAGGAAGACAGAAACCACTCTAGTATTTTGAACGAGAGGAAATGTAATGAGGCACTTGGAATAAACAGTGAGGGAAGGGCTGAGGTCAAGCAGGGGGCAGTAAGGCAACCCAGAAGTTCACAACAATGGAAAGCCACTATCTCTCCTGGCGGTGGAGGACCATATTCGGGAGCGTAGGATCCAGCCCCACCCTGGAGTACCTGACCATCACACTGAACAGGGGAGCTGGCTGGACAGAGGCCAGAGAGGACATGCAGCTGCTGTCCATGATCAGACAGTGAAAGAGAGAAATATCCTGACTTCCCTCTCCCTCCTTTCCATTCCCTCACCAGTGTCTTCTTTCAAACAATCTCACTGGCCACCAGTTGGCAATGAAACCAGGGAACTATAATCCCCTTCCCAGAGCAAGGGAGGGAATGGATTAAGAACAAAAAGCAAATGACCAGTAGTGTGGTTGGAAGATCACCCTCAAAGCCCTTGCCCCAGTGCCTATACAAAGTAGATGCTCAATAAACTGTAGTTGTCAGGAATATTTTTTTTCCTATTTTTTGTTTTTTAATAATAATATTCAATGTGATATTCAATGTGATATTGAGACATAGTCCCGTTTCTTTTTTCCATTTTTTATTACAGTATAATTAATACCAATGCTATATTTCAAGCATATAACATATTGATTCGACAATTCTATACATTGTTCAACGGTCACCATAAGTGTCGTCACCGTCTGTCACCATGCAATGTTATTACAATATTTTTGAGTCTCTTCCCTATGCCATACTTTTCATCCCTGTGACATTTATTTTATAAATGGAAGTTTGTAGCTCTTATTCATCTTTATCTACCTGTCCATCCCTGCCACCTACCTCCCCTCTGGCAACCACTAGTTTGTTCTCCATATTTGAGAGTATTTGCTTTTGTTTGTTTTTTGTTTGTTCATTTTGTTTTTTAGATCCCACATATAAGTGAAATCATATGGTATTTTTCTTTCTCTGTCTGACTTATTTCACTCTGTAGAATACCCTCTAGGTCCATCTATGCTGTCACATGGCAAGAGCTCATTCTTTTATATGGCTGAGTAATATTCCATTGTATCTACCTATCTACCTACCTATCTACCTTCTATCTATCTATCTATCTATCTATCTATCTATCTATCTATTTATCTATCTAGATATCTTTCATCTATGGATAGACACTTAAGTTGCTTCCATATCTTGGCTATTGTAAATAATTTTGTGATAAATATAGGGGTGTATATATCAGTTTGAATTGGTGTTTTCATTTTCTTTGGGTAAACAGCCAGAAGGGGAATTATAAGGTTGTATCGTACCTTTATTTTTAATGTTTTGAGAAGACTCCGTGCTGTTTTCCACAGTGGCTGCACCAATCTACATTCCCACCAATAGTATAGGAGGATTTCCTTTTTCCACATCCTGACCAACACTTGTTATTTCTTGTCTTTTTGATACAAGCCATTTTGAATGGCATGATGTGATACCTTGTTGTGGTTTTGGTTTGCATTTCCCTGATGACTAGTGATGTTGAGCATCTTTTCATGTGTCTGTTAGCCATCTATATGTCTTCTTGGGGAAAAAAAAAAGTGTCTATTCAGGTCTTCTGCCCATTTTAATAGGATTATTTCTTTTTTCAGTGTTGAATTGTATAAGTTCTTTGTATGTTTTGGATATTAAGCTCTTATCAGAATATATCATTTGCAAATACCTTCTCCCATTCACTTGGTTGTGGTTTTTTGTTAATGACTTCCTTTATAGTACAAAAATTTTTTATTTTTATGTAGACTCAGTTGTTTATTTTTGCCTTTATTTCTCTTGCCTGAGGAGACATAGCCATAAATATGTTGGTAAAGGTGATGTCTAAGAGATTATTGCCTGTGTTTTATTTTGGGAGTTTTATGGTGTAAAGTCTCACATTTAGGTCTTTAATCCATTTTGAGCTTATTTTTGTGTATGGTGTAAGAAAGTGGTCCAGTTTCATTATTTTCATGCAGCTGTAGTTTTCCCAGCACCAATTATTGAAAAGACTGTCTTTTCTCCATTGTTTATTCTTACTTTCTTTGTCAAAGATTAATTGACCATATAGGTGTGAGTTTATTTCTGGGCTCTCTGTTCTGCCTCATTGATCTGTGTGTCTATTTTTGTGCTGGTAAGTACCATACTGTTTTGACTACTAGAGCTTTTTAGTGTATCTTGAAATCTGGAATTGTGATACCTCCACCTTTGTTTTTCTTTCTCAAGATTGCTTTGGCTATTCAGGGTCTTTTGTAGTTTTGTACAAATTTTAGTATTGTTTGTTCTAGTGCTATTAAAAATGTTGTTGTGTTTTGATAGGGATTGCAATGAATCTGTGGATTGCTTTAGGTAGTACAAACATTTTAATGATACTAATTCTTCTTAATTTCCCTTTTGACTATTTCATTTTAGTGTATAGAAATGCAACAGAATTCTATATATTATTTTTTATATCCTACAACTGCACAGAATTCATTTTATCAATTCTAAAGTTTTTTGGTACAGTCATTGGGGTTTTCTATATATAGGATCATGTGACCTACAAATAGTGAAAGTTTTACTTCTTCCTTACCAATTTGGATGACTTTTATTTCTTTTTCTTGTCTGATGCTGTGGCTAGGACAGAAATGTAACAATGCCATGTTGAATGTAAGTGGCAAGACTAGACATCCTTGTATTGTTCCTCATTTTAGAGGAAAAGCTCTGTTTTTCACCATTGGGTATGACGTTAGCTGTGGGTTTTCATATATAACCTTTATTATGTTAAGGTATGTTCCCTCTAAACCCACTTTGTTGAGAGAGTTTATCATAAACATATATCGTATTTTGTCAAATGCTTTTTCTGCATCTACTGAGATGATAATATGGGTTTTGTCCTTTCTCTTGTTAATGTGATTTATCACATTGATTGATTTGCAAATACTGAATGACCCTTACATCCCTGGAGTAAATCCCACTTGATCATGGTGAATGATGTTTTTGATAGTGCTAAATATTCAGTTTACTAATATTCCATTGAGGTTTTTATATGCATGTTCATCAGAAATATTGGCCTATAGATTTTTTGGTTTGGTTTGGTTTGGTTCTGTTTTGTTTTTTGGCACTGTCTTGGTCTGGGTTTGGCATTAGGGTAATGCTGACCTCATAGAATGAATTTGAAAGCTTTCCTTCCTCTTTTATTTTTTTGAATAGTTTAAGAAAACTAGATATTAACTCTTCTTTAAAGTTTGATAAAATTCACCTGTGAAGTCATCTGGTCCTGGACTCTTAGTTGGGAGATGGGTTTTTTTTTTCTTTTCTTTTTTTTAATTGAGGTGTAATAAACATATATTAGTTTCAGGTGTACAATATGATGATTCAATAATTCTATACATTACACAGTGTTTATTGAAATAAATATACTCTTGACCCCCTTTATTTACTTCACCCTTACCCTATCCATCTCCCCTCTGGCAACTACCAGTTTATTGTCCGTATTTAAGAGCCTCGTTTTTTTGTTTGTAATTCTTTTCCACATATGAATGAAATCATTGGTATTTGTCATTCTCTAATTGAATTATTTTACTTAACATTATATCCTCCGAGTTTATTCATGTTGTCAGAAATGGCAACATCTCACTCTTTTTTATGGGTAATATTGTGTGTGAGTGTGTGTGTGTGTGTGCATGTGTGTGTGTGTGTGAGAGAGAGACATCTTTTTTACCCATTCATCTGTCAATGCATACTTGGCTCACTTCCATAATTTGGCATTATAAATAATGCTGCCCAAAACATAAGGGTGCATATATCTTTTCAAATTAGTGTTTTTATTTTCTTTGTATAAATACCCAGTACTAGAATTACTGAATCATATGGTATTTATATTTTTAATTTTTTGAGGAACCTCCATTCTGTTTTCCACAGTGGCTGCACTAATTTACATTCCCTTTTTCTCTGTGCACAAGAGTTCCTTTTTCTCCATATCCTCATTTCTTATGGTTTCTATTTTAGCCATTCTGACAGACATAAGGTGATACTTCATTATGGTTTTGATTTGTATTTTTCCTGATAATTAGTGATGTTGAGCATCTTTTCCTGTGTCTGTTAGCCATCTGTGTGTCTTCCTTGGAAAAGTGTATGTGTACAGGGGTGCCTGGCTGGTTCAGTCAGTAGAGTATGCAACTCTTGATCTCAGCGTCATGAGTTCAAGCCCCACATTGGGCATGGGGGCCTCCTTACCAAAAAAAAAAAATAAAGAGGAGTGCTGGAGTGGCTCAGTCAGTTAAGCCTGAAACTCTTGGTTTCAGCTCAGGTCATCCTCTCAGGGTGGTGGGATCAAGCCCCAGGTCAGACTCCCCACTTGGCACGGAGTCTGCTTGAGATTCTCTGCTCTCTCTCCCTCTCCCTTAGCCCCTCTCCTATCCTCTAAATAAATCAATCAATCAATCAAATCTTTAAAGAAGAAGAAGAAGGAGAAGAAGAAGGAGAAGGAGAAGAAAAATTGGGGTTCCTGGGTGGCTTAGTCATTAGGCATCTTCGCCTTTGGCTCGGGTTATGGTCCTAAGGTCCTGGGATCCAGCCCCATATCAGGCTCCCTGCTCAGCCAGAAGCCTGCTTCTCCCTCTCCCACTCCCCCTGCTTGTGTTTCCTCTCTCTCTGTGTCTCTCTGTCAAATAAATAAAATCTTTAAAAAAAGAAAAAGAAATGCCTATTCAGGCCCTCTGCCTATTTTTTAGTCAGATGATTTGGTTTTTTTGGTAATGAGGTGTGGAAGTTCTTTATATATTTTGGATATTAACCCCTTATCAGAAGTATCATTTACAAATATCTTCTCCCATTCAGTAGGTTGCCTTTGTGGTATGGATGTTTGTTGGGAGGGTTTTTTATTATTATTATTAGTTCAATTTCATTACCAGTAATTCATGTGTTCAAATTTTCTATTTCTTCTTGATTCCATTTTGGGAGATCGTATGTTTCTAGGAATTTTTCTACCTTTTTTTTTTTAGGTTGTCTGATCTGTTGTCATACAATTTTTCATGATATTCTCTTATAATTCTTTGTATTTCTGTGGTGTTGGTTGTTATTTCTCCTCCTTTACTTCTGATTTTTTTTGAGTCTTATTTCTTTTCTTCTTTATGAGTCTAGCTAAAGGCTTATTAATATTGTTTATTGTTTCAGACAACCAGCTCTTGATTTCTTTGATCTTTAGGTTTCACTTATTTACTCTAATATTTTTATTTCCTTCTTTCCACTAGCTTCAGGCTAGTTCTTTTTCTAGCTCTTTTAGGTATAAAGTTAGGTGGTTTATTTGAAAAATTTTCTTGTTTCTAGAGATAGGCTTATATCATTATAACTCCCCTCTTAGAACTGCTTTTAGGGGGACACCTGAGTGGCTCAGTTGGTTAAGCATCTGCCCTCAGCTCAGGTCATGATCCCAGGGTCCCCCGGGATTGACTCCCACCTCAGGCTCCTTGTTCAGCAGGGAGACTGCCTCTCCCTCTGCCTGCTGGTCTCCCTGCTTGTGCGCTCGCTCGCTCGCTCTGACAAATAAATCAATAAATAAAATCTAAAAAAAAAAAGAACTGTTTTAGGGGTGCCTGGCTGGCTTAGTCAGTGGAGCATGTGACTTTTGATCTCAAGGTTGTAAGTTCAAGCTCCATGTTGGGTGGAGAGATTACTTAAAAATAAAACTTTAAATAAATAAATAAATAAATAAATACCCTACTTTTCCTGTGTCCCAAAGATTTTGGACCATTATATTTTCATTTTCGTTTGTCTCCATGTATTTTTTTTATTTCCTCTTTGATTTCTTGGTTGACCCATTTGTTGTTTACTAGCATGTTATTTAGCCTCCATGTGTTTAAGATCTTTCCAGATTTTTTTCTTGCAAAAAAATTTAGTTTCATACTATTGTGGTCAGATGCTTGATATGATTTCGATCTTCTTAAGTTTATTGAGACTTGCGATGTGGCCTAACATGTGATCTATCCTGGAGAGTGTTCCATGAGTACTTGAAAAGAATGTGTATTCTGCTGTTTTTGAATGGAATGTTCTGTGTATATCTGTTAGATCCATCTGGTCTAAATTGTTATTCAAAGCCACTGTTTTCTTGTTAATTTTCTGTCTGAAGGATCCATCCGTTGATGCAAGTACAGTGTTAAAGTCCCCTACTAGTATTGCATTACTGCCAATTTCTCCCTTTATGTCTGTTACTATTTACTTTATGTATTTAGGTGTTCAGTTACAAATATTATCAGTGTGGATTGTCTAGCTTTAGAAACTAAAGCTTCTTCTCATCCTGAACCCTGTTTTCCAATCACTATAGGCCCCACACCTATGTTCACATACTGTTTGCTCTGCCAGGGAGGCTCTTTCTCTTTTTTTCTACCAGTTGACTCCCAGAGTATATGGGTAAGGGTTCGAACTCTCTCAGGACTCCAGCCTGTTCATGGGAAGAAGTCACAGCCCGAACCTGCTGATGTTGTTCAGGCTTACTGGGGCTGAAAACCTTGGTCAAGCACCACTTGGTGACCAAAGGCATTGCCATCCCCAGAATCACTCTGAAAACCCTCTACCCTAAAGTTACCTCTGACTTTCCCTAGACCAGGAGATACTTGGGCTTCAGAAGGTATCAGTCTGATGTGTGGTTCTCCTTCCTTCTGCCATGACTTCCCAAGTTGGGCTCATTTGTGCCTAATTCCACGAAATACTCAAGGGAGGGAATTAGGGAAAATAGGGAAGTATTACTGTTGTGGGCAATAGGGTCTCGTTCCACTGGGGCTCTAAGCATGTAAAACACACTTCAAATTTCCCAACAGAGGACAGGAATTTGAGGCTTTAACTTAGCTATTCCCATTTCCCACTGATGAGGGGTCACGCTTTGGGGTGACTTCCCTGATCATCTAGAGTATACCAGGTCTAGGGGTTAGCATTTGAGTGACCCTGATAGAATCTTTAAAAAAGAAACACTTAGCAGATACAATATTGCTGGAGCCTCTACAGAGTACCTTAGAATAAAATTATTAAGTATAGATCATTATTATTTTTGTATTCTATTGCTACTATGATAAATTACTGCAAATTCAATGATGTAAATAATAAAACTTATTATCTTAGGGATCTGTAGGTTAGAAATCCAGCACAGGTCTCGCTGAGCTAAAATCAAGATGTCAAAAATACATTCCTTTCTGGAGGCTCTGGAGAATAACATTCTCATTGTCTTCTCCAGCTTTTAGAAACTGTCTGCAATCCTTAGCTCATGGCCGCTTTTTTTCATCTGTAAAGCCAAGAATGTTCCATCTCTCTGATCATTTTTCTATAGTCATATCTCCTTCCGAGCACAGCTAGGAAGGGTCTTGTCTTTTAAGCACCGTGTGATTCTATTGGACCCACCTGGATAATCCATAATAATCTCCCACCTCAAGGTTCTTAACCTTAATTACATCTGCAAAGTCCCTTTTTCCATGTAAGGTAACATATTCAGTTTCCAGAGATTAGGACATAAACATCTTTAGAGGGTTATTATTCTGCTTACCACAATTACATAAAAATTTTTGCAATATTCTTATTAACTTTTTTGATAAGCAGAAACTATAAGAACATATAAGCAATTTTTGCATGTGCATTTATCTATTTAGAATACCACTGGACTAATAAGCAAAGCACCAACAATCTACCCTCCCTGGTGGGAGAAAGCCTGTTTAAGCATACTTTTGCCAAAGCCAAGACTGCCCTTTCCCAATCCCCCCATCCCAACAGATGTCTAGACACACTAATAGGTCATTGGAATGAGCCCAACTGTCCCAGTACAGATGTATCATTAGCAAGTGTGAGGGATTCTGGTTCCTCGTCTGGACAGAGTCAGCATCCCAAAACTTCAAGACAAAGAATCTGAAAAGTTTTATTCTATATTCTTCAGCTCCAACCAATTATTTATTGACATCTTCAGCAATTTCATTATTTTCTCTCCTCTTCCTTCCTTTCCACCTTCCTTCCTTCCACTACATTAATACTAAATGCCTACTACATTCCAGCCACTGTGGTAGGCAAAGCGATCAAATGGTGAGCAAGACAGACCCCTGTAGAGTTTCCTTTCTAGTAAGAATGTATATAGTTAAACTAGCCATTTTTAAAACTATATTAAGTGCTTTAGTAGAACTTAACAGAAGACCTAACCTAATCTCTAGTGGGTCAGAAGAGTTTTGTTGAGGACAGGACATTGGGGCTGACCCTTAAAGGAAGACAGAAAGTGAGAGTGACTCAGGCAGCTACCATGTGAATGTCTATGGTTTTCCTCTTCCCTCTTTCTTCCTTCAGCAATGTTAATGCTAGGGCTTCTGGTGCCCACCAAGTCAGGTAGGATGCTTTAGTCCTTAGACTTAGCAGAAGCAGTCTGCTTCTGCTCCACCATTGAGAGCACCTCTAGATTCAACTCATGATCTCTTTGCCACCCAAACTTAATCATCTTTTCCCCAGTTGAGTTTAATTGCAATTTAAATAGTCCTCAAAAATATTATACTATGATTTGTCATTGGGTAAAAAAAAAGTATTGCATAGACAGAATGGAACAAAAACAATACAGTGTGATGTAAATTTGATATAAGTGAAGAAAAACTTGTAGTTGGATGAATGATTGCAGTTCTTATTTTGTTGTAGAACAACAGCAAAGTGCTATAATGGTAAGATATTGACATGTCACTGAAACTAGGTTAGATTATTTTACTGACATACTTGCAAAATGATTGCCCATCACTTGCCAAGCATTATGATTAAAGGCAAGAGAAATCCCAAGTCCCTTGGTGTAGATGAAAGATATTTCGCTGCAATACAAGGCTGGTATGATCAATTCATGCCTTCCACAGAGCTATCATCAAGGCATTGTGTCATAGTCTCAATGATACCCGAAACAATCACAGTCTCTTCAAATTGATAAAATACAGTAGTATCAAAGCCAGGCTTTACTGTTGACAGAGAAAAGAATTTTTAAAAATTTTTTAGTCTCCTTTAGGATTCTAAGATTAGAACTTGGTGCCTTAGATCATGACCTTATTACATGCTTTACTAAAACACACGTAGAGGAAATAGAAAGTCTGTCCCTTCTTGCCGAAAGACTGTGAAAAGAGAAAGGTATGGCTGTAGAATGTCCACAGTAGCCAAACTGTGGAAAGAACCTAGATGTCCATCAACAGATGAATGGATAAAGAAGATGTGGTGTATATGTATACAATGGAATACCATGCAGCCATCAAAAACCCGAAATCTTGCCATTTGCAACCACATGGATGGAACTAGAGGGTATTATGCTAAGCAAAGTAAGTCAATCAGAGAAAGACAATTATCATATGATCTCACTGATATGAGGAATTTGAGAAACAAGACAGAGGATCATAGGGGAAGGGAGGAAAAAATGAAATAAGATGAAAACCAGAGAGGGAGACAAACCATAAGAGACCCAGTCAACAAACTGAGGGTTACCGGAGAGGACATGGCTGAGTGATGGACACTGGGGAGGGTATGTGCTATGTGAGTGCTGTAAATTGTGTAAGACTGACAACTCACAGACCTGTACCCCTGAAACTAGTAATACATTATATGTTAATTTAAAAAAAAAAAGGTATGGCTGTAGGAAGAATCGGTGGTAAAAATATGTGTGATAACCACTTTGCTCCTAGTAAAAATCCTAGAAAAAGAGATGCATTACCTTAAGAAAGAATGTGAGGGCAGGGTATGAGGGACTTTTCTCCACTTCTAAAAACAGTGCTATAAAAGGAAACCCCCACAATAGTTTAGTATGGTTAAACCAAAGGAAATTCTGGATTCAGAGTCTCCCTCTGCTCCCACGTGATATGGAAACTACCTAGAATTTCAAAAGTTTCCATTTGCTTTTGAAAAGTAAATGGTGCACACCAGCAAGCCTATGGTAGTTGTCTTAATAGAGCCAGGTAATCCTGTAGCTTGGAGCAGAAGGGTAGATATTCCTAACTTGGGACCAACTAAGAGTCGCAGCCAGATGTCAGCTCTCAATACAGCAGGAAGGACCACAGGGCTCTGGGTAAGAAGAAAGAAGAGAGTAAGAGTTCACCAGCTGCTGAGTTAGGCTACTGACACATTAGGATGAGCAGTGGCCGGAAATATAAGGGACATTTTCTCTACATAAACCATTGAGGACTAAACAGAGACCCATGGGCACCATGTGGACCCAAGAATCACGGTCCCTCCTTACCACTGGGACCTGGCAAGTTCCTCTATATACATAGTCACCACGTTGGGGAAGAGAAGGGAAAAGAGAAGAAATTTGAAAGATGAGTCATTTATCCAAAAAAAGAAAAGAAAGAAAAAAGACTTTATTAAATTGGACTAAGTTGCCTGAATTGGTTTCTTTCCTCATATCCAATTTTTTTTCTTTAATAATGATCTTATTTAACATATTGCTTGAAATGTGCTTGTTTTACTTGAGACCGCATCCTAGAGATCTTCCAATGTCAGTATACATAGGTCTATTTCATTCTTTTTAACTACCAAATGTTATTTCATTCTATGTAACAACTTCTTTAACCAGCACCCTAGTGAACGAGAGTTAAGTTGTATCAAACGTTTTTCACAAAACAAATACAGCTGCAGTTCGTGTCCTTGGGAAACACTGTTCCTGCCTCAAATTCAAGTGCCTGGTGCTCTTCCCACAACTTTTCCACCTATCTTCTCAGTTCCTTATTGACGCTAGGGCAGGACCCACCAGACCTGCCTAGCAGGGAACAAAACTTAAACTCAGCTTTGGCTCCCTGCTACCAGAAGTTGAAAGTCAAAGTCACTGGAAAAGTCCAGTGGCCTGGTTATCACCATAATCATCATAATGGTGGCTCAGTCAGTTAAACATCTGTCTTTGGCTTCAGTCATGATTCCACGGTCCTGGGATCAAGTCCTACATCGGGCTTCTTGCTCAGCAGGGAGTCTGCTTCTCCCTCTACCTGCCACTCCCCTGCTTGTGCTCTCTCGAGCGCACTGACAAACAATGAAAATCTTTAAAAAATCATCATCATAATGGTGTTTACTATGGTGCCAGCCATGGAGTTACATCTTGATCTATGTTTTGTCATTGAATGGTTGGGAAATACTCAGCTGGCTCAGAGCTGTTGCGCATAGTTAATTAATTATATGTCAAGAGACTCAGGCAACCCCCTCCCAAAATGAGTTCCTAACAACCAGAGTTTTCCTAGCCACCCCTCCATGGTATGCCTCCAGGGAACAAAAATCAATGGATCAGCCTCTGTCACTATTTTTACAACCAGTTCAGAGTTACCTAATAGACCCAGAATCAAACTGGTTTCTCTGGGGCCCTCCCAATTATCCAGGGTTCTATATTAAAGCAATCCTCTCTGCCGAAATAGGTCTAAACTACAGCTTCAGGGCGTTAAGTCTGGGGATACAGACCACAGTTACAAAAAGGCCTTGTATATCCTGTATTGCTTGCCCCCATGGCTATAATGTGCCCCAGCCATGCAGCCCTGTAATGTTTTAAATGAGAAACCCTCCAGCAGGATTCAAAAACAATTTATTAACTTATTACTTAATTGATAGCCTTGAACTAAATTGATTAAATATATGCATTGCTTAGAAATGACTGTGACAAATACTTTTTATTAATTGATTTATATTAACATTAATTATGGATCATTCCAAACAATTTGGATTTGTGGTTTTATTTTCTTCCTGGATGCATATTAATTTTTTATCTCAACTGTTTTAATGCTTTTCATTGAGATAAGTTCTTTTTTTTTTAAGATTTTATTTATTTATTTGACAGAGAGAACACGACAAGAGAGGGAACTCTAGCAGGGGGAGTAGGAGAAGGAGACACAAACTCCCCACCGAGCAGGGAGCCCGATGCAGGGCTTGATCCCAGGACCCCGGGATCATGACCCAAGCCAAAGCTAGATGCCCAATGTCTGAGCCACCCTGGCACCCCTAGATAAGTTCTTTTTTATTGGTGCTGTCATTCTTTTATTCTGAAACACTATGCTCCAGAGAGCAAATATGAATAAAAGTAGATTCATGCCTTATTCATTGGAGTAGTTACCATTTCACGATACCAGTTCTTTGTTCGTGGTGGGTAACAATAGCTATAACAATTCCAAACTCCATACTGGCTTTCCATTTTAGAGTTTGTTCTTACTCAGGCCAGTTCTAAGCAATAGTGTGAGAGGGAAGGAGAGGTTCGGCTCCACACATCCATTCAGGATCCAGGGCTGTTGCAGGGTTTCCCATCTTCACCACAAGGTCAGCTAGGGCATAGACATCCAGGAAAAGGGAGAGAAGGAGATTTCAGAGGTTTCTTGGATCAGCTCCAGAAGTGGAGTACATCTCATATGCTCTCATTCCACTGGCAAGAATTTGGTCCTTGGCCACATCTCTAACTTCGATAAAATAAATAAAAGCAGTCTCTAGAATCCTATATGCCGATTACAACTATGTATTCAAATGTTCATAGGAAAATAACAGATTGTAGAAAAAGTGCTAATATTTAAAAACAGTTATAATAATAATGATCATTTATTTAATAGGTGTCTGAGATGGGGCAAAGTGCTAATGGCTTTACACATATTCTCGCTAATGCTTACTACTATCCTGTACGGTTGATACTACCTGTAGCAGACAGAGTTAGTTGCTAATAGATCTCAGCAGAGAAAATGGGCCCCAACCCCATTCTCACATTAAATCACCAGTGGGTGGGGCCAGATATGACTCAATTCTGGCCAATGAGACATAGGGAAAGTGAGCCAGGGAACTTTCTTCCACATAGGATATCGAGCCTTTTGAGGAGAGAGTCCTATTGCCTTTTTGCTCTGGATATGATTATACGAGGCATTACTTTTTATGTAAGGTGGCCATCTCGGGACTATGACTTGACCAGCTTAATAATGAAAAAACAATATATTCAAGTTGGTAAAGAATAAATAAATAAATAAACAAACAAACAAACAAATAAATAAATAAATAAATAAATAAATAAATAAATAAATAAATAAAAATAGAGCTTGGACCCCTGATAACATTGTTAAACTTCCCATTGGTTCTACAGTAGTTTAAATGATATAATTTAATGCCTTTATTGCTTGAACCACATTTGGTTGGATGTTTTGTATTTCAGCTGAAGATAATCCCGAACCACTTCCCAGGCCTCAGTGAGCTCCTAAGAAGTAGAACTTGGGTATAAATCCATGTTGCTGTGGCTCTGAAATCTGAGAACTTTCTACCACAATACAGTGAAGTCAAGCACTCCCTGCTGCCCCTACTACCTCACACATATACTATAGTAAAGGAAAGAAAGAATCTGTGCTTTTGCTGCAAGTTATTTTCTACACACACACACACATGCACACGCACATGCACATGCACACACACATGCACACAGACTCGGGCTTTCAGCAGCCCTAGCCAATAAAAGTCATTTGCTTCTTACTTTTTATGACTCTTAGGTGACTATCAATTTCCTTCATTAATTTGACAAAAGATTTTTATGCTTCAGGTGTTTACAAAATGTCTGTAAATATTATTCCTTCTTGGCATGTCTCTTGATACAGTGATCTTGCAGGTCGATGAGGGAGAGAGGAATGGTATCCCCAAAACACATCTTTTTCTGGATTTGTTTCTGACTGCAAATCACGTAGTTTTTGTCAGGTTCAATGAATTGTACTCGAACCTTCACTTCATTCAATGTATTAAATCACCGTATACATGTTTCTGTTTGAAACTACACTTTCTCCAACACATCCCTTTAGTTCCATTTAATATTCTCCAACTGTTTGCTTTAAAAAGGAAACAATCCGGGGCACCTGGATGGCTCGGTTGGTTAAGCAGCTGATGCTTGATTTCAGCTCAGGTCATGATCTCAGGATCTTGGGATGGAGCCCCGTGAGGGGCTCCACACAAAGTAGGGAGTCTGCTTGAGAATCTCTGTCTCCGGGTGCCTGGGTGGCTCAGTTGGTTAGGCGACTGCCTTCAGCTCAGGTCATGATCCCGGAGTCCCGGGATCGAGTCCCATATCGGACTCCCGGCTCTGCGGGAAGTCTGCTTCTCCCTCTGATCTTCTCTCCTCTCATTCTCAGTCTCTCTCTCTAATAAAATAAAAAAAAAAGAATCTCTGTCTCCCTTTGTCCTCCACTCTCTTTCTCTCTCTCTCTCTAAAATAAATAAATAAATCTTAAAAAAAAAAAAAAGGAAAGGAAATCTGATAGAAATTTAAAATGGTAGCAGCTCTCTCTGCTCCTGGGTCCTGTCCTCATTCTTTAATAAAAACACATTTTTGCACCGAAAGAAAGAAAGAGAGAGAGAGAGAGAAGAAAGAAAGAAAGAAAGAGAGAGAGAGAGAAAGAAAAGAAAAGAAAAAAGAAAAGAAAAGAAAAGATCTAAAATAGTAACAGGAAGTTCATAATTGAAAAACTTTCGGTACTGCCAAAATCACCTTCAGGCAGACTCCTACCCACTTTGTGTCTATGTAACACATTTTTCACTTTTTATCTTCTTTATGACTCCATAAAACAACCTCCTCCCTCTGTTACAGGTTTCTTTTGTTCCCATTTAGTTTCTTCTCCCACTGAACTAGAACATGAGAAGTGAGAGGCATTGAGGCCAGAACATCACACAGAGAAGATATTATCTCACTCATGTGAGGAAAAAGGACACTTTGTTGTTTGAGTCCAATGTCTTAACCTCAAGGAGATGCTTTGGAGGGCCCCAGCTAAGATTAGAAATTGTGTTGGGTATTTTGGGTGTATGGGATCAAACACCATATGACAAGCTTTTGTATATCCTCCACCACCACCTATGGTAGCAGAGAAGCCATGATAAAGGTGAATTCCCCACACACAAAAACATGCCCTACTCCTGAAAAGAATAATCAAGCTCCTGCAACCAGTCTGCAAAAGGGAACAGCATTTCTGAATTTTCTGTCTCTTTCCTCTGAATTCGGGGAGTTAGCATTTACCTTCAGTTTAAAATCCAAAATTGTAAAGTAGAAAGACCCAATTCAAGTTTGTATTTTATGTACTAGGCAGTGAAACCCAATCACACAGAATGAGAGAGAAAAACACAATTCGTACAAGTTGAAATAAAAGCATCTCAGAAAGACTCAATGGAAAAGAATTCAAACTAAAAATTTGGACATTCAGCTTTTAGTTCCTGCTCTATTAGTAGCAAGCTATACATCCTTAGAGAAAATACTTAATTTTTCTGACTAGTCTGTTTTCTCACATGTCAGATGATGGTTGTGATAATAAGTTCGTACTGTGCTTGGTGGTTGTAAGGTGCTTTTACATACCTTGATGTAACAACCCTGCAAAGTTGGTTAGACATATATTACTATCCCCATTTTAGAGATGAGGAAATCAGAGAGTTTCAATGACGTGGCTGCATTTCATACAATTGCTAAATTGTAAGGTGATATTCAAATGTAGGTCTTCTAAGTCTAAAACCAACGGTCTTTCTGCTAAGCCCTATTCAGTGGGAAGACCCCAACATGATTCAAAATCTATGATGTTGTGAACAAAATTCCAAGAAAGTGAGATTAAATTTTTTATGTGTGTATACAGAGATTAAGTCCTTGGTTTTCATTTTCTTACTCTTACCTATTTTATTAGGACAAAGGCCATAGAAGTAAAGTGAGAATAAGCTGACGTTCAGAAATAGGAGAAGGGGTTATATAATTACATAGAGAGAAGAGAGATAGTAATGACACACATTCAGAGCAGGACAAGGGAACAGTTGAATGTTTCCAAATGAGAATTTTTATAAGCCAAGGAATTATTTTATTCCAGTAAATTAGTCTCCTTTTTCTCCCTTGTGAAAGACGTCTTAAGTACTTTGATTAAAGGATTGTTTTGTTTACTTTCTCCCCACTATTCCATCACAGGCATTTTTATTATCTCAAAAGAAAATCCTGCTGTGAATTAGACTGTATAGCATAAGCAGTTACTATTACAAATGTCTTCCCTCTTCAGTCATAATCCTCTTGGGATCTACCAAAGTAATAACAATGAAGTAAGTTAGCATGTTTTATTAGTCCCCTGGCCAAAAGTGTTGTCTGTTCTAAGAGAAAGAACCAGTATGTAAGATTTGTGAGAGTTACAGGGTGAATGGTTAGATGAATGGAGTTACAGGATGAACGGGGGAGGGGGGAGTGCATTACTTATTTTCTTTGTGAAACTGCTTAATCTTTTTCTATACAGCTGTAAAATTTCTAAAATGAATTTGAGGCAGATTGGAGTAAAAAAAAAATACCTACATAATTAAAACATTATAATTGAAATAAAAACAGCTTTATTTTTCTTTCCGTTTTCATTTTCAAGGGAAGTTAAAGTGATGGTGTCTCACTTCTGAAAGCAAATAATAGTAGAAACATATATTGCATCTTAAATACACATTTTAAACTGTATTAAATACAAGTTTAAATTTAATACATTAAAAAATAAATATAAATTTAAAATGTATGACTTGTTTTACTAATAGTCTACTGGTATGACTCAATAAGATGAGCAATAGAAAGCAAATAAGGGTTTTGTTTCTCTGATACCATCATTGTTGCCAACAAATTTATGAAAAAGTGTTAAGTACCTAATTGCAGAAGTCAACATGCATAAGGATTACAATTTCTTTAAAAGTTGAGGCTCCTGGGTGGCGCAGTTGGTTGAGCGACTGCCTTCGGCTCAGGTCATGATCCCGGAGTCCCGGGATCGAGTCCCACATCGGGCTCCCAGCTCCACGGGGAGTCTGCTTCTCCCTCTGCCCTTCTCCCTTCTCATGCGCTCTCTCACTCTCTCTTTCCTAATAAATAAATAAATAAAATCTTTAAAAAAAAAGTTGAATAGACCTAGTCCTAGTTCCTCATCATGAAACTTAAAATGAAACCAGTAGGTCAAATGAGACGTGGGCATCTCTTCCATGGTTATCAGGGAAGGCTTTGTGGGTGAGCTTTGTTTTCAGGAGTTTTTAAATGAGGGGAAGAAATTACTAAGCAGTTGTGGAATAAATGGGATTTATTACATGGCATTGCTCTGGAGAGATTCAAGGGTGGCAGTGATTGAACTAGTCCAGCAGTTAGTCAGTCTGGCATTGGTTGGCCACCAGTGGAATAACTATCTTCTCATCTCCGGTAGGGAGTGAAGATGGGGAATAAGCATGGAAAATCTGCCTACCAAAAGCTTCAGGGCACAAAGCCCAAATTACATTTCTAAAGAGATGTGGCTTTGCCCATACACATAAAGTTCGTAAAGGGTGAAGAAAAGGAACAGAGCAATCATAGCAGTTCGATCAAGATAAATAATCAAATTCAGATAACAGTGAGAGTCGAATGTTTGCCAAAATTTCCCTCTCTGATTCATGTACATTAGACAATTTTAATCCAGTTTGTGAAATAGATCGTATAAGTCGCTTTAGTTATTAAAATGCTGATAATGATGTAAAATGATATAAACCATTCTGATGCTCTAAAGGGTAAAAAGAATAAAGTATTAATAAAATGGCAAATCAAACATTTGTTGTAATCGGGGCTAGCAAGGTAATGTGAGATCTAGTTCACATTTCCAGTTTAGTAATGTAGGATTTAGTTTCTTCCGATATTCATTTCCAGACTTGGAAAATATTTAGCTACTTCTCCATTTTGTAGTTTTAAAACACAGAAATACCTAAGGGGAATGAAATGAACTCTGTGTTACTCTACAAAAGCAGAAATTAGAAAAGATAGTAATTCTCATATAAAATCTAATGAAACACTAATATTTCTGATTATCTCTTTGGGAAGATTCATTATTTCAGAATTGTTAGCCAAGTCTAATAAAATCCCTCTAAATTTATCCCTCAGGCCAAAGCCTCGGACTCTTTTTTAAGACTCCTTCATTCCAACTTCATTATTTCCTACCTCCCATGGAGAGCTCCAATCCCACAATCCCTTTCTTGATCTAACTTATCAGCTTTCTACCACCATATCCAGCCCAGACAGACCCAGTGGTCTTCAATTCCACCATACCCTTGATAGACCTCTCAGACAAGTTTTTCTTCACCCATAGATCAATCCAACTATCCACTATGTATACACCTACATGTGGCAGCCAGGTGGACTGCTGCCAGAATAAATACATGGTCTCCCTCTGCAGCCACTTTGGTGCCACTCAGAAATACCTTTTCCCTGCCCCATTATTGTCAGAATAACCTCCCCAGGGGCGCCTGGGTGGCTCAGTGGGTTGGAGCCTCTGCATTGGGCTCAGGTCATGGTCTTAGGGTCCTGAGATCGAGCCCTGCATCGGGCTTTCTGCTCAGCAGGGAGCCTGCTTTCCCCTCTCTCTCTGCCTGCCTCTCTGCCTACTTGTGATCTCGCTCTCTGTCAAATAAATACATAAAATCTTTTTAAAAATAAATAAAAATAAATTTTAAAAATAAGAGAAAAGAGTAACCTCTCCACTCTTACTTACCCTTCCACCCATTCTCTGAATGATGGCACTTATCCCACTTAGAGAAAATAAGTGGGATTGAAAATAAGTTGAGACCATTTCTCAAAAATAAGTTGAGGCCATTTCTCAACTTCAAGACCTCCCAGCCTGCAGATTTATTTACACACTTTCCAGATTTACACTCTTTTTCCTCCCAACCGAGGCCAATTTTCTTGCAAATGTTCTGGATTCTTATCTTCTGTTTCCTAAATGACCTGATTCTAGCTATTGGTCACCATTGTCCTACCCTCCCACTTCTTCACCCTATCTCTTTGTACTTCCTTTTCCTATACTTATAAACAGGCACAGTGATCTCTATCTAACAAAAAATATTTATTTATATACCTATTTAAATACCTATGTTCATAACCCTATTTATATCATATGATAGAAATTATTTTTATATTTTATTTTTTATTTTTTTAATTTTTTTATTTCTTCTTAAACGAAAAAACAAATAGAAAAATCATAGTTAAATGCAATTAATATTTTTCAACATTCATGTAGTCTTTTTATCTTTGATATTATCTTTTAAATTATAATAATAAAAGGTAAACTCATACACATTGATTTTTTATATCCTTTTTAAAGTTTTAAATTATTTTTTAAAAGATTTATTCACCCATTTTAGAGAGAAAGAAAGAGCATGAGTGGGAGGGGCTGAAGGAGAAAGAATCTCAAGCAGATTCTACGCCAAGCTTGGAGCCCAGTGCATGGCCTGATCCCACGACCCCGAGACCACGATATGAGCTGAAGCCAGGAGTCAGATGTTCAACCAACTGTGCCACCTGAACACTCTGATATCTTTTTTTTTAATTAAAAAAGTAATAAGGATTTCTGAAAAAGATGATTCACTGAATTCAACCTTTAATATATTCTCCTCTAAACACAAAATCACCAAAATAAAATCTACCAAAAGAGAAAATTTAAAATGTTAAGCCAGAAAATCATATATTTAACAAAAGAGATTAGTATCCAGAATATATGAGGAACTCCTATGACTCAACAATAGCAAAAAAACCTCTATTGAGGGCGCCTGGGTGGCTCAGTTGGTTGAGCAACTGCCTTTGGCTCAGGTCATGATCCCGGAGTCTCGGGATCGAGTCCCATATCGGACTCCCGGCTCTGCGGGAAGTCTGCTTCTCCCTCTGACTTTCTCCCCTCTCATTCTCAGTCTCTCACTCTCTAATAAATAAATAAAAATCTTAAAAAAAAAAACAAAAAACAAAAAACAAAAAAAAAAAAAAAACAAACAAAAACTCTATTGAAAAATGAGCATCTGTCTGTCTGGAAGTCCACTCCAAAAAAAAAAATGAGCAAAGAACTTGAATAGACATTTTTCCAAAGAAGATATATGTATATGAACAATAACTGCATAAAAAGATGTTCAACACCACATTAATCATTAAGGAAATGCAGATCAAACCACAGTAAGATGCCACCTCACACTCATTAGAATGGCTACTATCAAAACAAACAAACAAACCAACCAACCAGAAAATAACAAATGTTGGTGAGGCTGTAGAGAAATTGGAACCCTTGTACATTACTAATGGGAATGTAAAACAGTATAGCTGTTATGAAAAACAATATGACAGTTCATCAAAAAATTAAAAGTAAAATAACCACATGGTTCAGCAATCCTACTTCTGGGTATATACCCAAATGAACTGAAAACAAGAACTTGAACAGATATTTATATAGCTACGTTCATAACAGCGTTATTCATAATAGCTAAAAAGTAAAAGGAACTCAAGTGTCCATCAATGAATAAAGAGAAAAATAAAATGTGCGACGTCTATACAATGAAATATTATTCACCCTTAAAAAGGAAGGAAATTCTGACTCCTGTTGAAACATGGATGAATCTTTTTTTTTTTCTTTTTTTTTTTTTTTTTTTATTATTTACCCCAGGGTACAGGTCTGTGAATCATCAGGCTTACACATTTCACAGCATTTGCCATAGCACATACCCTCCCCAACGTCCATATCCCTATCCACCCCCCCACCTCCCAGCAACCCTTAGTTTGTTTCGTGAGTTTAGGAGTCTCTTATGGTTTGTCTCCTTCCACATCCCATCTTGTTTCATTTCTCTTCCCCACCCCCCCATAACCCCCTGCCCTGCC
>CM052797.1:86124969-86150289 GCA_028533885.1 Nasua narica | reverse complement strand
TACATATCCACTAGAGTAGCTAAAATAAAAAGTCTTCTAACACCAAATATTGATGAAGATATGAAGCAAAATTTTTTGGTGAGTGTAAAATAAAATGGTAAAACCCCTTTTAGGGGAAATCTCACAGTTTCTTATCAAACTAAATGTAAATGCTTATGACCTAGAAATTCTGATCCTAACATTTACCCAAAAGGGTTGAAGACCTGTATCCACAAAAAAGACTTATACAAGAATATTCACAGTAGCTTTATTCATAATAGCCAGAAACTAGAAACAGCCCAAGTGTGCATCAATTAGACAATGGGTCTAAATAAAAGTTATGTATCTATACACTATAATTTTACTCAGTAATATAAAAACAATGAGCTTCTGATTCATATAACAAAATGAGTGAATCTCAAAAACATCATACTAAGAGAAGTCTCACACAAAATTATATACTGTCCCATTAATATAAAGTTCTACAACATCCAAAGCTAGTTGGGGGAAAAAAAAAAAAACAGAACAGTCTTTGTCTCTGAAGGGAGAAGTAGGGATTTCCCAAGAAGGGGCATGAGTGAACTTTCCAGGGTAATGGTAATGTAGTATGTACGAAGAGGTTTAAGTTGCTCAAGAATAAGTTTTTAGTGGTTCTCGTAAGTTACTTAAGATTCGTACATTCATGGTCACAAGATGGTGCACTCCAGGACACCCCTGGTTAGCACTCACTATAGCTCCGGGCTTTGTAACAAGTTGACACAGGTGCAGAGCACCCCAGAACACTCTAGGTTCACACCACTTTGGCTTCAGGTGGCTTGACAAGACACACTTGGCTCTGAGTGCTCTGGAACCTCCCAGCTAAAGTCTGCTTCAGATCCGGCTACCCTGTCAGGGTGACCCCTATGAAAAGCACACCAGGAAACCCCTAGCCCATGCCTGTACTCATCCTAGATACCCCACCAGAGCACCCCCTTCTCAGAGTACCTGGAACACCTCTACCTGCACCAGCCTCAGCTCCAGTTGCCCAGCCAGGCACCCCCCTGCACTGAGCACCCCAGGACACCCTACCTTGCACCCAATTTAGCTTCGGCTGTCCTGCCAAGACACCTCTGCCATGGATGGCCTACGGACCACACCAGCCCACACCCACTTTAACTTAAGGTGTTCTGCCAGCATGTGCCCTGTGTGGAGTGGCCCAGGACCCGCCAGGCCTGCATCCCACCTGGCTCCAACCACCCTTCCAGAGCACCCTCTGTGTGGACAGTCCTAGAACACCCAAGTTTACTCCCACTTTAGCTTCAGCTACCCTGTTGGGGCTCCATATATGCAGAAAGCCCTGGAACACCCTGGCTTACACCCACTTTAGCTTTAGATGTCCTATCAAGGCACCCACTGCATGAAGAGCCCAGGAACAACACTGATCTATGCTCCCTTCAGCTTTCAGAGAGCCCCATGACACCCAGCCTACATCAGTCATAGCTCCAGCTAGCCAGCAAAATTCACCAAGCACACACAGTCTACTTGGAGGATGACCGTATGCAAGACTATTCCTTCAGGTTTAGGAGTTGTAGCTGTTCTGCCTAATCCACAGAAACAAATATAGAATGTTATTCAAAATGGGGAGACAGAAGAATATGCTCCAGAAGAAAGAACAAGACAAAACCTCAGGGAAAAAATAATAATAAATGCCATGGAGATAGGATACAGGGTGGTGGAATGGATAACAAACAAGACCCATTTATATGCCATCTACATGAGACTTACCTCAGAACTAAGGACACATACAGACTGAAAGTGAAAGAATGGAAAAATATTTACTATGCAAATGAAGGGGAAAAAATTGGGGTAGCAATACTTAGACAAAATAAACTTCAAAACAAAGACTATAACAAGAGACAAAGGCATGACATAATGATAAAGTGATCAATCCAATAATTGAATATAACAATTGTAAATATCTACTCACCCAACACTGCAACACTAAAATATAAAGTAAATATTAACAGACATAAAGAATATATTAATGGTAGGGGACATCAACAACCCCACTTAGATTAATGGATAGATCAGCCAGGCAGAAAATCAATAAGGAAACACTGTCTTTGACACTTTAACACTTTTGGACACTTTGAGACTTCAGACATAACAGATATATATAGAAACTTCTATCTAAAACAAAACAATACTTTCAAGTGCACATGGAACATTCTCCAGAATAGATCACATGTTAGGCTACAAAACAAGCCTCAATCAATTTAAGAAGATTAAAATCATGCCATACATCTTTTCTGTTCAAATTGTACGAAACTAGAAATCAATCACAAGAAATAAACTGGAAATAACACAAACACATGGGAGCCAAACAATATGATACTAAACAGCAATCAACAAAGCAATCAAAGAAGAAATCAAAAAAATACATGGAGACAAAGGAAATGAGAACACAACAGTCCAAAATCTTTGGGATGCCGTGAAAGCTGGTCGAAGAGAGGAATATATGGCAATATCAAGAAACAAGGAATATATGGCTTATCTTAAGAAACAAGAAAAAGTGAAAATAAGCAATCTAACTTTACATCTAAAACAACTAGGGGGAAAAAAGACCCAAGGTGAGTAGAAGGAAGTAAATAATAAATATCAGATTATAAATAAATGGAGAAATAACCCAAAATATTAAATCAGAAATGAAAGAGAAGTAACAACTGATACCACACCAATACAAATGATTATAACAGAATACTAAAAAAAATTATATGCCATAAATTGGACAACCTAGAAGAAATGAATAAATTCCCAGAAACAGTCTCCCCAGATTGAATCAGGATGAAATAAAAAATATAACAGACCAGTTACTACTAAGGAAATTAAATCAGTAATCAAAAAAACTACCAAAAAATAAAAGAGGGCTTTATAGGTGAATTCTACTAAACATTTAAAAAAAGAGTTAACAATATTTTTCTCAGACTATTAAAAAAATGGAAGAAGGAAAGCTTTCAAATACATTTCATAAGGTCAACATTACCCTGATAACAAAAGCAGATAAAAATAAAAAAATAAAAATAAAAAATAAAAAAAATTTTAAAAAGCTACAGGCCAATATCCCTGATAAGCATAGATTCAAAAATCCTCAACATGGGGTGCCTGGGTGGCTCTGTCACTGTCTGCCTTCAGCTCAGGTCATGGTCCCAGACTATCAGTCTCCCTGCTCAGCCAGGAGTCTGCTTCTCCCTCTCCCTCTGCCCCTCCCCTGCTTATGCTCACTCTCTCTGTGTGTCAAATAAATAAAATATTTTTTAAAATTTGTTTTAAAATCCTCAACAAAATATTAGCAAACCACATCCAATAATACATTAAAAAGAGTATCCCCAACACTTGGGATTTATTCCAGGGTTATAGGATGATTTAATATTTGTGTATCAGTCAATGTGATATACCACATTAACAAAACAAAAGAAAAATCATATTGTCATCTCAATACATGCAGAAAAAGCATTTGACACAATTCGACACCCATTCATGATAAAAATTCTCAATAAACTGGGTTTAGAGGGAACACACTTCCACATAATAAAGGCCAGTTATAAAAAGTCAACAGTTAACATCGTACTCAATGGTGAAAGTATTTTTCGTCTGAGATTGGGAATGAGACAAGGATGTCCACTCTTGCAACTTTTATCCAACACAGTACTGGAACTCCTAGCCACAGCAATCAGACAATATGAAACCATAAAAATCCTAGAAAAGAACACAGGCAGTTATTTTTCCGACATCAGCCATAGCAACATTTTTCTAGATATTTCTCCTAAGGCAAGGGAAACAAAAGCAAAAATAAACTATTGGAACTACATCAATATAAAGTTTTGTACATCAGAGGAAACCATCAACAAAACAACAAGGCAACCTACTGAATAGCAGAAGGTATTTGCAAATGATATATCCAATAAGGGATTAGTATCCAAATACATAAAGAATTTATACAACTCAACACCAAAAAAAAACAAACAATCTACTTTAAAAATGAGTAGAGGACCTGAATAGAAATCTTTCCAAAAAGACATAACAGATGGCCAAGAAACACGTGAAAAGATGCTCAACACCACTAATCATTAGGGAAATGCAAATCAAAACCACATTGAGGTATCAGAATAACAAAATTCAAAAAAGACAAGAAATAAAAAGTCTTGGAGAGGATGTGGAGAAAAAGGAACACTTGTACACTATTGGTGAGAATATCAATTGGTATAGCCACTGTGGAAAACAGCATGAAGTTTCCTCAAAAATTAAAAATACCACATGATCCAGTAATTCCACTACTGGGTATTTGCGCAAAGGAAAGGAAAACATTAATCTGCTACTTGCACCCCTGTGTTTATTGCAGCATTATTTAAAATAGCCAAGATATGGGAGCAATCTATGTGTTCGTTGATAGATAAATGGATAAGGAAGATGTACACACACACACACACACACACACACACATGTGGTACACACACACACACATGCACACACACACTAGAATATTACGCAGCCTTAAGTAAGGACAAGACTGTGACATTTGACAACATGGATGGACCTAGAGGGTATTGTGCTAAGTGAAATAAGACAGATTGAGAAAGACAAATACCATATGATTTCATACATATATGGAATCTAACAACAACAAAAAAAATTCGTTCCAAAGAGGATTTTGGAGATAACAATATACAGGGAAAGACATCAAACAAGACGTGATCTAGCGTATTAAGAGCCCCTTTCAGGTTGCAAAGGGAAATATCAGTCATATATTCCACAGCCACTCACATACAGTCATGTTTTTATGGGGTACAGTCTCTGTGTCAGTGGTATAATAGAATGCTGAAGAAGGACTTTGGAAATAAGGTTGCTGATTGCAGCTTCCCCACTAGCCATGTGATTCTGAGCAACTTGCTTAAGCTCTCAGAGGCCTCTGATGTAAGAAAGCTGAACCATTTGATTTCTTTGATCCTTTCCAGCTCTCCAATGGAAATTTTGTTGAGCTCTCCTTCATAATACATTGTGTAGGCCCATTTCTTCTCTTTAGTTACCTCCACTTGGCCACCACAGTACTAACTAACACTTCAACTTGAGAAAGAAAGGAAGGTAAAAATGTGGTTGCTCTTTCCTGTATATGATGATAAGAGAACATTAAAAAGGTAAAGACTGGCATCACTAAAATTGGTGTTTGCACCCTGAGGCTTGGGTTTATAGAGACTTACTCTATCCCCTAATGTCATAGATCATGTAAATCCAGCTCCACACCAAGAAAGATCATTTAAAGCAGTTTCATTTAAAGATAATTAAGGGCATCCTTATGCTGTGGTCTTCCATACATTCCTATAGAAATCACAGTGTTTTCCAATTATAACAAGAGTTTTTGGACAACTGCAGAGTGTAAGTTTCAAGAAAGAAAATAATCAAATATCCATACAACCTAGCACAAAGCTCTCTTTTTAAATATGAGTAAGAACGTGACTTACGACCGAATGACCTAACAAGGTAGATATTAAGCTTCACAGAACAATAAAGATGCATGGAACAAAATGTTGAGCAAAATTGTTAGGAAATCCCCAGCCCAGTCAGCATGCTATGTTTAAGCCATGACAAACTTCATGGTATACAGATTTGGACTGTACTTGTCCAATGCCTCCAATTCTCTTCTTCCCCTCCCCTATCTGGAAAATGTTTATACCCACTATTCTCAGGCTTGAGCATGTATCAAATCCCATGGAGGGCTTATTAAATACAAACTGCTGGTCTCTTCCCTCAGAGATCATGATTCATTAAATCTGGAAAGGGCTCAAGAACTACCATTTCTAATGTTTCCAGATAATCCTGATGCTGCTGGTCCAGGAACCATTCTTTAAGAACCGTTGGCCTTATACCTACTTCTGTTTCAAAAACCCAGTTTAAATCCCACTCCCGAATGAAGATGGGTTGGAGAGCGGAAGCCTTTCACCTTTTTCTTCTTCCTCCAGGAGACTATAGACAGCTCAATGTTAGAGCTACATTACAGCTCTAGTCCTGCTTCTACTCTCTGTGTCTGTCTCCACTGCTAACCCACCCTGCTCCCTTGTGAGCTCCTGAAAGGTAGGCCCAAATCTTACTTAATACTTTTATATTTCCTGGTATCTAGAACAGTGTGTGTCCCCACCAGACACTTAATAAGCATACCTAGAAAAAAATATATAGAAATTAACAAAAGAATGACTGTGAAAGCACTTTTAAAGTCAAAGTACTATGAAAAACAAGTTGCAAATGAATTTCCTCAAGATCTGGTTAAAAGGCAGGTTCTGATTCAGGAAGCTAGGGGTGGAGCCTGAGAGTCTGAATTTTTTAACAAGTTCCAGGTGAAGTTAATACTGTCCATAGATGACACTTTAAGTTTCAAGGCCATATAACAGTGGTTCCCAGCCTTGACTGAACATTAGAATTACCCAGAGACCTTTCGCAACACAGTATCTGGCCCACTTCCCAGACCAGCTCTGTCAGAATTTCTGGGTGTGGGGCTCAGGCATCAGTGTCTTTTAAAAGCTCCTCAGTAATTCTAATGCACCACCAGAGCTAAGAGCAGCTGACGTCTAAATCCCCACACACGATCTGGTCAAATTATGTAAATTCAAATTTTTACAGTCCAAATTATTGGAATTTCACAGTACTTTTAATTGTATTGATTTTGATAATGCCAAATACATCATCTTATTCTCCTTAAGGCACTTATTTAACATAGTATCATATCCTTATCTAGTAGATATCATTATCTAAAAGCTAGACAGGAAAGAAATTTCTTTTTTTTTTAAGATTTTATTTATTTATTTGAGAGAGAGACAGTGAGAGAGAGCATGAGAGGGGAGAAGGTCAGAAGGAGAAGCAGACTCCCTGTGGAGCTGGGAGCCCAATGCAGGACTCAATCCCAGGACTCCGGGATCATGACCTGGGCCAGAGGCAGTTGCCTAACCAACTGAGCCACCCAGGCACCCAGGAAAGAAATTTCTGACAGCTTTTAAAATAAAGCTTCACTTAATGTTTCTTAAACTACCATGTTAAAAAAAAAACAATAACTATTTAGACAATTATAATTATGATATATACTTTTCTTAGAAATAGAGCAATGTGGGACACCTGGGTGGGCTCAGTAGGTTAACCATCCGACTCTTGATTTCAGCTCAGTTCTTGATCTCAGGGTTGTGAGTTCAGGCACATCACTGGGGCCCAGTATGGAGCCTACTGAAAGGGAAGGGAAGAGGAGGAGAGGGTAGGGGAGGGAAGGGGAGAAAGAGAGCAATATATCCCCAAAGAAAGTACTGTCAACATTAATAGATGTCAAATGTCAGAATGTCAACTTCCACAGTAGACCATTATTTTCAGTCTTTATTAAGGAAGTAGAGTCAGGGGTTTTTTTTTTTTAAATCTATTTTTTTAATTATCAAATAAAAATCCATATTTGGACAGGTAAGCTAGAGAGTTCTTTCACACTACAAAAGATCTTACTACATACTTTCAGCTATTAAGCCACCAGAATGCTTTTAAAATATTGTCCAACCTGCAACTCAATTTTCTACCAACTTTTCACAAATACGTCTGTGCCATAATATAAGGAATGACTATATGATTGACTTTAATCTTGGTATTTAAAAAAGCAGCCCAGGGGCACCTGGGTGACTCAGCTGGTTGGGCATCTGACTCTTGGTTTCGACTCAGGTCATGATCTCAGGGCCGTGGGGTCAGCCTACATTGGGCTCCATGCTCATCAGTGAGTCTGCTAGAGATTCTCTCTCCCTCTCCCTCTGTCCCTCCACCTGCTCATATTCTCTCTCTCTCTCTCTCTCAAAATAAACAAATACAATCTTAAAAAAAAAAAAAAAAAGCAGTCCAGATAACAGTAAACTTTCCAGCACTGGGGTGATTTGTTTTAACATTGCTCTAGAAATAGGCTACATAATCTATCCCAGGTCTGTGACTCCCAGGTTCCGGACAGCAAGTTCCAGAGTCACTCCTTACCAGAATGTGCCTTAAAATGTGATATATGCCATACTAGGTAGAGATACTGCCCAACGCTGCAGACTCTTGTGTTCTGTAGCTGATTCTTAGAATGAAAACAAGAAGTTCACTTATGCATGTGGACAAACCAAAGTTGAGTGCTTGAAATCAAGCCTCTTGTAGGCCTCTTATCTTTTAAGAATAAAAGAATGAAAGGAAAAGCTTTGAAAGACTCATAGCTGAAACTCTTTATTAAGTACAATTCTTATGATGTTCTTTTTCTGATAATCCCAACTATCCAGGTGATTTGTAATCATCAAAGATATATTTGAAACAGCATGATTTATATATAAAAAAGGGCAAGAATGGTGCCAAGTTCAATAAATTGTGCTATTATGAAAATAACCACCCAACAGAAAGAAAAAGTGCCAAAAATAAGCCATAGGGCTATCTATACATAAATTTCCTAGTGGGATGAAATTCTTTTTTTTTTTTTTTAAGATTTTATTTATTTATATGTCAGAGAGAGAGAGGGAGAGAGAGCACAAGCAAGCAGAGTGTCAGGCAGAGGCAGAGGGAGAAGCAGGCTCCCCGCTGAGCAAAGAGCCTGATGTGGGACTCGATCCCAGGACCCTGGGATCATGACCTGAGCTGAAGGCAGCTGCTTAACCAACTGAGCCACCCAGGCATTCCTAGTGGGATGAAATTCTTACTCTTATGCCTGAACTCAAAACAAAACAAAAATGCTTTGAACATATTAAGAAAAGGCATTATGAAATCTAAGATCTGACTTTTAATCCTCTCCAGTTAACTCAATACCTTAAAATCTGGCTTCTAGTTTATCTCTTTTCTAAAACTTTTCTGAGATCCAGAAATCTGGGGAATATAATTTTTTACAATTTTTTATTCCTGATTTTCAACAAAGGGAAGAATATGACTTCTTTTTTAAAACCGAAGTGGGTGTTAGGTACCTCTGTCATTATTCTAGGAAATATTCTAGAATGGATTATTTAAAAGACAGTAAGCCCTGAAAGAGGAAATGGTAATCACCAAGAACCACCCTGAATTCAAGAACACCCGTGACAAGTATTGCTCTTTTTCCTAAGATTAGTGGTGTGGTAGGGAATTACAAAGCTGCTCTAGATATTATAAATCTGCATTTCAGGAATCCTGATATCTTTGCAGACCAATGGATAAATGGACTGTTTATAAGCATAGTCAAACCCAAAGAATGCTGAATTACAAGTCAAAGTCACCCCAGAGAGAGATTTCTAAAAGCATTCGGCAGGGCTTTATCCTTGTCCCCAACTAGCTCATGCTTTTCTTGGCAACTTAAATGAGGGTATTCGTGGCCCAATGATCAAATTTTCAGACAACTTGAAGACAGAAAAAAGCAACAATGGTAAATTATTGAATTAGAGCACAGAAAGGTCACAACCATCTATACCAATAAGCTGAATCTAACTAGATTGAGTTGAGTGGGATAAACTTAAAGTTCCTCAATCTAGCTCATCTACTACCTCCCGGACCAGAACTGGAGAACATGGATCTCTCACGGCCGACAGATGGAGCAAATGCTAGTCGGGAAAAAATTCTAGGAGAGTGCTCAGCACAAGGTCTGGCACATAGTAAACGCTCCAAAACATAAGTATTGTTAGCATCTTGACTATTCATTATTATTTTCTTTGCCTCATGAGGTTCTGCCAGGAAAACAAATCTACCTTTTAAACATGTTTCCAGGGGCACCTGGGTGGCTCAGTGGGTTAAAGCCTCTGCCTTCGGCTCAGGTCATGATCTCAGGGTTCTGGGATCGAGCCCCACATTGGGGGGGTGGATCTCTGCTCAGCAGAGAACCTGCTTCCTCCTCTCTCTCTGCTTGCCTCTCTGCCTACTTGTGATCTCTCTCCTCTCTGTCAAATAAATAAATTTTAAAAAAAAATCTTTAAACACGTTTCTAGCAACTGAGAAATAGAGCCGTGCCTTTCATTCTGTGCCATGTTTTAGCTCTGGTGAACATATGAACGTATGGCCTCTTGCTTAACTTCTTATTGAAGGAGAAGAGAGGTGCCAATCATGTACTTTATGTTTATGTTAGTATGTTAATAATCTGGCCTCCCGTATGTCCTTTATTTGGACTTTCTTGAGTGGCCAGCTATCCAGTTATTTCTAAACAAATCTGAAATACATTTATGATCCTAATAGCTACCATTTATTCAGTGTTTAGTGTATATTAGCCTTCAGCCAGATATATATAGATATATTACCTCTAAAAAATCACCAAAACACCCAGCAGGGTAGGTATCATTACCTCTTTTTTTTTTCCCCCATGAGGAAACTGAAGCTCCAAGGATCTTTAGAAACTTGTGGGTTCAGGGGATCAGAAGCTAACTGCCTTGTTCACCTTTTTACTCTCCGTGAGGTCAGATAATTGTTCTCAAATATTTTAGCCATCTTAGAATGGTAGCTGCCACTCCAAGTTCCTAACCTTAGTCAAATACGTCTACAGATGCATTTCACATTTTGTCACCACAGTGCAGAGTGGACACAGTTTGACCTGTTCACCAAGGATTGCTTGAATCACAACTGTGGTGGAGGCATCCACGTTTCTGAAAAATTCTCCACTTAAGCCCCAATCCTCACCTTGCTGGACTCATAAAGTTATCCTTTATTGAGACTAATACCTCTTCACCATTGTCACCCTAGGACTCCTGAACTCAGGCGCTCCCTTCCTGTGTCCCTTCTTCCAAAAATTAAATGACCCCCATCTGGGAGAATAAACTGCTGGCTAGAAGGCTTCCTCTGAGCCCCAAACCACCTCATTGTAGGTATAATGCCCCTGCAGGACTGAGGTGACTGAGCTGCATAGAAAGTGTCATGGTAATATGCAGTGGAAGATCCATTTTCAGCTGAGCTTCCATTTAGGACATAATTTAAAGAACTTTCCATCACCGCAGTGTCACAAATTGCTTATCTGCAGAGAGTAAAGTCAAACATACGCACAGACAGCTCACACAAGAGAACAGAGCGAAAACAGCCAAGATTCCTCTCTGATAAATAAGAGCCAGATTCCCAAGTCTCTTGCCTTCTGGGTTCACCTTTTGCTTTAACATCCGAAGGCACTGGGTCAACCATCCATCCTAAGTACTATGGACACTAGAGCATGAAAAACATAGGTTAAAAAAAACCTGCCCTTGGGGCGCCTGGGTGGCTCAGTGGGTTAAGCCGCTGCCTTCGGCTCAGGTCGTGATCCCAGGGTCCTGGGATTGAGCCCCGCATCAGGCTCTCTGCTCAGCCGGGAGCCTGCTTCCCCCTCTCTCTCTGCCTGCCTCTCTGCCTACTTGTGATCTCTCTCTCTGTTGGATGGATAAATAAAAAAAAATCTAAAAAAAAAAAAAAAAGAAAACCTGCCCTTATAGAGCTTTCAATCAGTGTGTGTGTTTGGAGTAGGGACATTGAGGAGGGAATGGGCTGCTCTGGAAGGTTCGCTAGGAAGCCTGCTTCCTTGTATTCACTTGTATCCTGGTAGCTGATGCTGTCTCTTCTACCCAGATGGGAAATACCACCCCCACTTTCTTCACTCCCCACAGAACACTACTAATGCAAACTAGTGTATATAATAGGCTTTTGTAGAAGGAGATCAGAACATAATTAAATGCAAGCAACAACTTAAAATGGAATCTTGAAAACTGCTGATCTAAAAAGCCACTACTCATTCTCCCTGGTGGGCAGTTTCTTGCCGTCCATATTCTCCCTTGGGCTCTGGCATGTTGCCATCCTCTCTACATTCCTTGCAGGATTCTTTTCCCAGCCCCTGATTCTCCTAACTGCCAGATTCTGACCCTCAGCTTCCTTTTTCTTCTCTTTTCTTTTTTTTTCTTTTACTTTTCTCATGCAAAGCAACTCACCCTTAGCTTGTGGACTATGCCCTGGGGTGAGGTGGATGGAGAGAGTGGGGGCTTCACTTTTCCCATCCAAACAGTTTGCCAAAAAAAATTTTTAAAGCCATCTTTTCTGTTGTGAATCATGCCATTCCCCTATTATGTCAAAGCACTGCAGCCTGTTTTAGTTACAGTCGAATTTTTTTTCTCATTGCCGTCAGCCAGCAATTGTAGGAAAACATGCAGAATGAATTGCTAAAGACTACCCCTAAAGTGGAATTTAAGCACTCTCATTAACTAAGACTTGGGAAAATGTCATTACAGATTCTAAGTGAGTAAGCAATCAATCCAGTATACTCAATATTGAGCCAGTAGAAAGTGAGAGTATTTTGAAAAATGAAAGCTGGATCACTACCTCACATATTACCTCAAAATGACTTTTAAATATATCAAAGATTCGAACATAAAAAGAGGAACCATAAAAAATAGAACCTGATTGAAGTTTTTAAAAATAAAATTTTGGAGTAGAAAAGACCAATATTGAATCTACGAAATTAAAGGGAAAGAGCAACCTGATTACTTGTAAATTCTAAACTTCCATATAGGAAAACTACCATACATCAAGTCCAGAAAAAAAGGGAAAACACTGTAACAGACAAAATAGATTACAGAATAATTTCCTCACCAAACAGCTCAAAACACATCAAAATGAACAACAAATTTTTTAGAAATAGGCAAAGAACATGATCGGGCAGTACATACACACACACACACACACACACACACACACACACACACACACACATGTCACTAAAGGTATATAAATATCTTCAACTTCACTCCTACTTAAATAAATAACATTTTGAAAAAGATAATTTTTTCCACCTAGCAGATTGGCAAATACATCAACATTTACAATACCTAGTATTGGTAATGATAAAATACGCATTTTCATACATGATATGAAATTTAATATAAATTTTTGGATAGATAATTAGGCATGCAATATCTGACTCAAATTTCGTTTGTAGGAATTTTTCCTTAGATATATATAAAGGAATGCTTTAGTTAAACAGTGTTTATCATGGCAACACAATTCTAACAACATAAATCCCCATCAGAGAAATGGTTATGTCAATCATAGTACATTCATATAATAAAATACTATGCAAAATACTATGCAACACTATTAAAGAATGAGGTAAGTCATTGTTATAGTTATATCATACACCCACTACTAAGTAGAAAAAAAGTAGTGATCCCATTTGTAAAAAGAAAAAATATTCACATAGCACTTCTGAATCTCGGTCTAAAACCCTCAGTGTACCCAAATGACTTTGTTTCTCCAGAACTAGATATAATGCCTATATTAAATTCCTACTCAGCCAAGTGGCCAAAACCTAATCTTAACCAATTTAATGTCCTGCTTTCCCAAGAGTTGGGAAAGGGTTCTTTTTAAGTTTCAGGGAGTTGCAGCATGACAAGGCAGCCAAGAGCTAAATACCTCTATTCTAAACCATGCTGACATCAGAGTCAATTTGGTTTACCATAATCACTTCATCAATGACTGACATTTAGCTGGAATCCACCACTATACCCAGTGCAGTGTTTTAGCTAACTGTTAAAATGTGGATAAACTTCTATACTAATTGGTAAACAGATGCTGCCCCCAAACACTCTCCTCTGTCCATTAGCCTTGGCCACCCTGACTTTCCTCCACCCTAAGAGCTTCCCTTAATTCCTCCACAATCCAATAACTAAAGGGTTAGTGCCAGACACAGCCAGGACTTCCAGACACCTGCCCCAGTGAAACAGCTAGCAAGTCTTCAAACTGGCAAGTTCCCATGCTATACCCACTGCTAAATACTGTTGATGCTGACTCCCTCAAAATACTACCAAGATAATCTATTCATAAGGCAAAGCTGAGTTTATTGCTAACTGTGATACAAGAAAGCACTACGTTGACAGGGTCTTAGTGATATCTTGGAGTGGAAAGGCCAAGTTGGGATGTTCATGAGAGTCAGGCTTTTGGCTTAAGGCAAATTGTCAAATGAGGAAGTGTTTTGATTAATATTGTATAAGGATCATGACATAATAGTTTGTGCCTGGTATACATACCAAAGTAAATGTTTTGAGGCAAGAGTTTTAAAGAGTCTTAGAGAATAAATCGTCATTTTTTGCTATGTATTAAATATTTTAATGTTTATTCGAATGGGTTTTTAGAGAAGTTTTTGAAATGGAAAATGGATTTATATGTAATTTTTATCTTCCTGGTTAAGAGCTTCCTGAAATAGGGGCGCCTGGGTGGCTCAGTGGGTTAAGCCTCTGCCTTCAGCTCAGGTCATGATCTCAGGGTCCTGGGATGGAGCCCCTCATCGGGCTCTCTGCTCAGCAGGGAGCCTGCTTCCCTCTCTCTCTGCCTGCCTCCCTGCATACTTGTGACCTCTTTCTCTGTCAAATAAATATAAAATCTTTAAAAAAAAAAAGAGTTTCCTGAAATAATAAAGCCATGTTAATGAAGACATTGAAATAAAGTTATATTAATGTAGACTATGTATATACTATTTATTTGTAGATGGTTTCAGTTTTCAGTGTCCTCTCTTGTGGTCATTCCTAAGCCCAAGCTGAAAGCTGGTCTCTTAGCATCTGGAAACATGATCAGTCTGGAAGTTTACTACTCTTTGTTGTGATTATGCATCACATTTCTTAAGGTGGTCTTTCTAACCTCCTTAAATGCCAATTTTTTTCTATTCTTTTTTGGATGATCATTGGTTGGATCATTTGATGGGTCAATGACTATGCAATAGTATTTGGACTCAGAATATCATTCATCTGAACACTGCAGCACAAGAGAAGAGTTTATGGTCAGTTTATAGTCTACTTTTCATCCACAAGCCAAAAGTGCCCCAATTAAACCAGAGAACAGATCCCATCCCCAATCTGAAGAATCTGCAGAACCAGATATATAATATCAGCCAAATTACCTAATTTATTTGTTTATCCCCTAGAGCTTTTTAATAATATTAAAGATCCCAAAGGGTTCTGCAGGAATATAAATACAATATTTATATTGTGCCCAAAATCTACACAAGTACCCTTCAAGAGGCCAATATTAAATCTAAAATGCTCTGTTCTGAACTAATGCCTTTGAATTTCATGAACTTCTTGCATGAATTGCCTTGGTAGAATTGTCTATCTCCCTTCTGCTCCATAGCATGTAAGATGTCCCTACTTTCTGGACTCATTATAATTTTTATAATAAGTAAATGAAGTTAAGCAAAGAGACCGAAAGAGAGGAAAGCAATCCAGAATTCCCCTCTGGTAGATAGTGTTTCAATTTTCCAGTCAAAGCCCTGACTTTCTCCTTGATTTAAGTTATCTCATAGTATCTTGTTCTATGAGGGAAACCAATAGGTCAAAAAGGGCTCTGTGTAAGATCAGGAACTATCGTGGATGCAAGTATCACTTTACCGACATAACAAGTTCCTGTACAGTTTGCAAGTAGCATAGAAGGTCTTTGTATACAAAACCCATACCAATCTTAGAGGGTACTCTATGATCCATTTTTAGCCAAAATACACTCAAGACATTGTCACATAGTGTTGTAATATTTTGGCACCATGAATCAAGAATGATCATAAGCAAAAGAAAAGTAGTCTTATTTATAAGATCTATAAAAATAAGACAGTCTCTAAAAATATACCATCTGTTCCCTGATTCTCTTCCCAACTCTATTCCTATGAAAGTTCAGTTACAAAGCTACTCCCGTGAGAGGTCGCTAAGTATTTTGGTAGAGATAGGAATTTTCTTTCCTAAATAAGACATGATAAAGCATTTTAAATTTATGGCTGTGTGGCCTATTGTCTTGTTGCCATCTTAAAAGCCACCCAACAAATGAGTCAAATTACCCAGAAAATCAACTGATCCATTACAAGTAACCAATACCAAAGAAAGATGGATGGCTCCCAAAAGAAAATCCAACAACCAATCTTATTAAATCCTTTAGCCAGTTCACAAGTAAAATGTAGCCAGATACTCTGACAGGGCACTTGCTATGTGGAAGCCC
Source organism: Nasua narica (assembly GCA_028533885.1). Taxonomy (NCBI): domain Eukaryota; kingdom Metazoa; phylum Chordata; class Mammalia; order Carnivora; family Procyonidae; genus Nasua; species Nasua narica. The sequence continues at coordinate 86,134,371 of CM052797.1, read as the reverse complement.
CAGGAACCCCAACCCATGCTAGCCACAGCTCAAATATTTTAAATATAAATGGCCTGGGGCACCAGGGTGGCTCAGTTGGTTAAGTATCTGACTCTTGATTTCAGCTCAGGTCATGATCTCAGGGTTATAGGATCAGGCCCAGCATCAGACTGCTCCCAGTGCACAGTCTGCTTGTCTCTCTCTCTCTCTCTGCTCCTCCCCCTGTGTTCTCTCTCTCTCTCTCTCTCCTTCAAATAAATAAATAAATAAAGTCTTTAAAAAAAAAAAAGTGAATGGCCTAAGTGCTCTAATCAAAAGACATAGTGTGGCAGAATGGATTAAAAAAAAAGACCTATCTATTTGCTGCCTACAAAAGATTCATCTCAGAACTAAAGACATATACAGACTGAAAGTGAAAGTTGGAAAAACATTTACCATGCAAATCGAGAAGAAATTAAAAAATCTGAAAAGGCTGATTACAAGGAATGAAATAGAATCAGTAATCAAAAAAATTACCAAGAAATAAAAGTCCAGGGCCAGATGGTTTCACAAGTAAATTCTACTGAACATTTAAGAAGAATTAATAACTATTCTTTTTAAACTATTTCAAAAAATAGAAGAGGAAGGAAAGTGTCCAAATATATTCCACTAGGTCAGCATTATCCTGACACCAAAACTAGACAAAACATTACAAAAAAGGAAACCTCAAGCCACTATCCCTAACAAACATAGATGTAAAAATCCTCAACAAAATATTAGCAAACCATGTACAACAATACATTAAAAAGATCATTCACCATGATTAAGTGAGATTTATTCCAGGGATGTAAGTATGATTCAATATCTGAAAGTTAATCAGTGTAACATACTCTATTAACAAAACAAAGGATAAAAATCATATGATTATCTCAGAGGCAGAAAAAGCATTTGACAAAATTCAATATCCATTGAGAAAAACTCTCAATAAAGTCAATAAAGTGGGTTTAGATGGAACATACTTAACGTACTAAGGCCATATATGAACTTATAGCTAACCTCATACTCAGTAGTGAAAAACTGAAAGTCTTTCTTCTAGATAAGGAATAAGACAAGTATGTCCACTCTCTTGCCACTTTTATTCAACATAATACTGGAAGTCCTAGCCATTGCATTTAGATAAGAAAAAAGAAATAAGAGACGTCCCTACTGGTAAAGAAGAAGTTAAGATGTCACTATTTACAGATGACATGAAAATCCTAAAGACTCCACCAGAAAACTATTAGAACTGATAAACAAATCCAATAAAGTTTCGGGATTCAAAATTAATACCCAGAAATTGATAGCATTTCTATACACTAATAATGAAATATCAAAAAGAGAAATAAAGAAAATAACACCATTTACAATTTTTCTGAAAAGAATAAAATACCGAGGAATAAACTTAACCAATAAAGGAAAAGATATGCTTTGAAAACCATAAATCTCTAATGAGAGAAACTGTAGATGACATAAACAAATGGAAAGAGATTCCATGCTCACAGATTAGAAAAATTTATAGTTAAAATGTTCATATTACCCAAAGAAATCTTAGATTCAATGCAATTCCTATCAAAATACCAATAGTATTTTTCACAAAACTAGAATAAATAATACTGAAACTTTTATGGAACCACAAAAGACCTTGAATAACCAAAATAATCTTGAGAAAGATAAACAAAGCTGGAGGTATCACAATTCCAGATTTCAAGGTATACCACAAAGCTGTAGTAATCAAAATGGTATAGTATTGGTACAAAATAGACAGATGGATTAATAGAACTGAATAGAGAGCCCAGAACTAAACCCAAGATTAATCAATGTCACTTAACCTATGACAAAAAGACAAGAATATAATATGGGAAAATACAGTCTCTTCAGTAAATGGTCCTGGGAAACTGGACAGCTATATGCAAAAGAATGAAACTGGACCACCTTGTAACATCATACACAAGAATAAACTCAAAATGGATTAAAGACCTATTGTAAGACTTGAAACTATAAAAATCCTAGATGAGAACACAGGCAGTAATTTCTTTAACATCACAATAGAAACATTTTTCTAGATATGTCTCCTTATGCAAGGGAAACAAAAGCAAAAGTAAACTATTGGCACTACACCAAAATGAAAAGCTTTTTACAGCAAAGGAAGCCATCAATAAGACAAAGAGGCAACCTAGTAAATGGTAGAAGATATTTGCAAATGCATCCAATAAGAGATTAATATCCAAAATGTAAAAATCTCTAGCAACCATCTATTTGTTCTCTGTATTTATAGGTATGATTCTGTTTTTTGTTTCTTCCCTTTTTTTCTAGATTCCACTTATAAGTGGTCATATGGTATTTTTCTTTCTCAGTCTGACTTATTTCACTTAGTACAATATAATCTAGGTCCATCCATGTTGTCTCAAATGGCATAAATCATCCTTTTTATGGCTGTATATAGTGTAGATATACTACATCTTATCCATTTGTCTATTGATGGACACTTAGTTTGCTTCCATATCTAGGCTATTGTAAATAATGCTTCAATAAACATAGAGGTACAAGTATCTTGCCAAATTGGTGTTTTTTTTTCCTTTGGGTAAATGTCCAATAGTGGGATCATTGGATCATATGGTATTTCTATTTTTTTAAAGATTTTATTTATTTGAGAGAGACAGAGATAGAGAGACAGAGAGAAAATATGTGTACAAGTGGGAGGAGGGGCAGAGGGAGAAGGATACTCCCTGCTGAGCAGGGATCCAATGTGGGACTGGATCCCAGGACCCTGAGATCATAACTTGAGCTGAAGGCAGACACTTAACCAACTGACCCACACAGGACCCTCTGGTATTTCTACTTTTAAATTTTTGAGGAACCTCCATACTGTTTTCTACAATGGCTGTACCAACTTTCATTCCCACGAACAGTGTATGAAGGCTCCTTTTTCTCCACATCCTTGCCAGCACTTGTTATTTCTAGTCTTTTTTATTTTAGCCATTACAGCAGGTATAAGATTTGCATTTCCCTGATGATTAGTGATGTTGAACATCTTTTCATGTGTCTGTTGGCCAACTGTATGTCTTTTTTGGAAAAATGTCTATTCAGATCCTCTGCCCATTTTTAATCAGATTGGCTGGGGTTTTTTGGTGTTGAGTTGTAAAAGTTCTTTATATATTTTGGAAATTAGCTCCTTATTGAACTCCTGCAAGAGGATAAAACCCTAGGAGCAGCATATGCAGCTGGAGTTTATACCTACTCACAGGATCATAACCAAGAACTTCCACTAGCTACTGACAAGAAAGAGTGGGGACAAGGCAGAAGAATGGTTAAAACCTCCTTCAGCAATGCATACATGAAGAGGTCACCACTATCTATTGAAAAGGTACAAAACCCTATCCAGTCCCTATTCCCATATTTAAGATACTGAGACAGTGGTGGAAAATCCTGTCCTATACAGGACACTGGTGAAGACCCATTGCAGCTGTGGTAAAGGTAAAAGAAGAAACCCTCTACTTTTGAGAGTAGAGCAGCAAGCAGTCCTGGACCCAGACCATTAAAGATCTCCTAGCAATGGGGGAAGGGCAAGCAATTTTCTTCTACACAAAATCCACAAGAAAGAAGGCAGAATTTGACTGCCAAAGGAGAATGGACAGGGTCATTGAGAAATCTCCACCCCCAAAGACCTAGGTACACAAGACCCGTCTAAGACTGAAAGTGGACCAGAAAACAGTAAAATCCTAGTAGAGTATTATGAAGCGAGTAATAAGCAATAGAATTCTAACCCTGGGAGCAAGGCAAGAGCATGGAGATCATCTCCGTGGCACAGGCACACAGGGAAGGCTGAAAGCTAAGGGTAACTGAAATATTAAGAGAAATTCATCAATACCAAGCCCTCCCCCTGAGCAAAAGGTAATGCTGAAAGAAGTTGAAGTTTGTGATGCATTAATGGTAATCACAAAGCAACAACAAAACCAAAACCCAACTCAAATCCTGATTATGTTTCCTTAATCCCCCATACAAACAGCTAGAAAAAGTGTACCTATTTCCTAACCTAAATACTATTTACCCTAATCTTTACTATTTCACACAAGAAATGAAGCTTTCAACAAAAAGTTATAAAACACAAAAAAGCAAATAGAAGAAACCCACTATAATCAACAGATTCAGGCAGAGATGACAGAGATGTTGAAACAACCAGACAGGGCATTTAAAATAACTATGATTAATATCTTAGAGGCTCTACTGTAACATTTGGAGGGTTTCAGCAGAAAGAAACTATAACGAATAAAAACAATTAGAATTAATTCTAAGATCCACAGAAACACAGGTGAAGAATGAGTTCAGTAGGTTCATAAATAGACTCAAGGTAGTTGAGGAAAGAATCAGTGAACTTGAAAATAGATAAGTAGAAATTAGCTAAACTAGAACAGGATAAAAATGGATTAGAAAATACAAGAATGGAGCAGTCGAGATATGTGAGACAAAAATGAACGGTGTAACTACAAGTGTTGGAATCTTAGAAGGTAAAGAGGGAGAAAACATGACAGAAGAAATATTGAAAGAAATAATGGATGAGAAATTTCTAAAACTAAAAAAAAATGCATCAAACTATGGATCAATATGATCAGAGAACCTCAAGTACAACAAATACTGAAGCAAAAGAAAACTTCTGAAAAGAAAAAAAAAAGGAGAGGCGATCTTAAAGGCAACCAGAATAAAAAGACCTATGATATACAAAGACACAAAGACAAATATTACCATACTTCTAGTCAGAAACTATGCAAGCCATAAGACAATAAAGCCATGTTTTTGCAGAAAGAAACTGTCAACCAGAATTCCATGCTCAGCAAAAAGTATTTTTTCAAAATGAAGCTGAAATAAAGACCTTTCAGTTAACTAATGGCAGGTCAAATCCATTACCAGCTGACCTGTGCCACAAGAAATACAAAAAGAAATTCTTCACATAGAAGGAACATATCAGAAATTTGGATCTATAAAAAGAAGAATCCCAGAAACATTAAAATGAAGGTGAATATAAAAATTCGGTGTTATTTTCAATCATTTATAAGACTGTCGAAAGCAAAAATATAGAAATGCAATGTGGTTTATAACACAAGTACAAAGTTTAGCAATAACACAGAAGATGAGAGAAGGAAACTCTCTTCTGAGTAAGACCTGCCAAGAATATAAGGCAAAGTTTGACTGCCAAGGAAAGAAAAACAAGGTCACTAAGAAAGCCTTGCCTCTGAGACTTTCATTAGAGAAAAGGAAAAAGTCTTTTCAACAAATGATTCTGGAACATTTATATATATACATATATATGTATATATGTATATATATACACACACATACTATACATACATATAAATTATATATATTATATACATACATATATAAATATATACATATATATAAATATATAAATTAATCCACAATTCACACCATTTACAGAAATTAACTCCAAATAGCTTATAAATCTAAATGCAAAACCTGAAACAATGAAATGTCTAATGGAAAACATAAGACTTGTTATCTTGGATTCTTAAATATGACATAAGCCACAGACTGGGGGAAAATGCTTGTGAAAGGAATATCTGATAAAGGACTTATCTCTAGAGTATATTAACACGTCTCAATGTTCAGTAATAAAACAAACAATACAATTTTTAAATGAGCAAAAGATTTGTATAAACACTTCATCGAACGAGATATATAAAAGTCAAAGAAGCACATAAAAAGATGCTCAACATTGTTTTGTCATCAGGAAAATGTAAATTAAAACATGAGGAAGTTTTAACCTATTATGCTAGAATTTTTTTGTAATGGCAATGGCCAAGTATTGATGAGGAATGTAGAGCTCCTGGAACTCCCATACATTGCTGTATGAGGACGGTAAAACCACTTTAGGAAGAAGTTTGAAAGTTTCTTATAAAGTTAAACATGCATTTACCATGTGACCCAGAAATACCGCTTCTGGGTACTTATCTAAGAGAAATAAAAATACATTCACATAAAGGCATGTATGTAAATGTTTATAGCAGCATTATTTATAACCATAAAAGAACCGTAAATAAATCTTCTTCAACTCATGAATGGATAAGCAAATTGTGGTCCAAGCATGCAACAAAAAGGAAAAAATGATATACACAATGACATAAATGAACCTTAAAATAATTATGCTGAGTGAAAGAAACACTCAGACTTGAAAGGATACATACTGTATGATTCTGTTCACATGACATTCTGGAAAATGGACAATTTAGGGATAGAAAATGGGTCAGTAGTTTCTAGGAGTAGGGGCTAGACAGAGGGTTGAGGACAAAATGTAATACAGGAACCAATTCAGGTGATAAAAATGTTCTAATGTTTTGGTTTTTTTAAAAGATTTTATTTATTGGGACGCCTGGGTGGCTCAGTTGGTTGGGCAACTGCCTTTGGATCAGGTCATGATCCCAGCGTCTTGGGATCGAGTCCCGCATCGGGCTCCTTGCTCCGCAGGGAGCCTGCTCCTCTCTCTGCCTCTGTCTGCCTCTCTGCCTGCTTGTGTTCTCTCTCTGTTAAATGAATAAATAAAATCTCAAAAAAAAAAAAAAAGATTTATTGATTTGACAATGAGAGAGAGAGAGCACAAGAAGGGGGTAGTCAGAGGGAAAAACGGGCTCCCCACTGAGCAGGGAGCCCGATATGGGGCTCGACCCCAGGACCCTGGGATTGTAACCTGAGCCAAAGGCAGCCGCTTAACAACTGAGCCACCCAGGCGCCCCAAAAATGTTCTAATCTTGATTGTGGTAGTAATTACATGTTTCTCAAAACTCACAGAACTATATGCTAAAAAGGCAAATTATCTGAATACACACTATAGCTCAATAAATCTGACTTTTAAAAATATCTTTTGCAGGGAGTGGATACAAGAAATCTGTTTGGAGGTATTCAAAGGAGACAGGTTTGGGCTCTTGTCCATGTCCTATCTTCACAGTTTTACCAGGATTATGCTTGTGACAAATGAAACAGGAATCAGAAACATCCTCGGGTATTTCCATGCAATTGTTTATTCAGCACAGTACTCCGTGTGTTCTTACTCCGGGAGGGGGGATAATTTCATGTAAATATTTTGCAATTTCCCATTGGAGAACTTCTTGTACTCTCAAGAAGCCAGGGTGCCAGAGAATTTTCTCATATAATTGCATTCAGATTTCTCCCAGGATCTTTATCTCTGAAGCCAACCACTGCCACTCAAAGTAGCCTTTTTGAATGTCTGAAAAGATCTGGTCTCAGGGTTTCATGGGTGCCAGGATCTTAGCAAGCACTGCCTTTCAGGCGTGGTGATCAGCCTAAGCATTTGTTTTAGCTTCCGTGTTATCACCTTGTACATGTGCCCTTATATTTGGAGTTAATTTCTTAGGAAGCATTGGAACATGTGAAAGTTCTTTAAGCTGCTGACCGTTCTTAATAGGGTTTCCTACTGAGGTTAAAAACCTTTGTTGTATCCAAAGCATTCCAAGACCATGGACTTACCCAAAATCATATCTTCTGCTAATATATATATTAACTCGTTTATCCATAGCTAACTGACAGGCTCTGATGAGTGCAGTGAGTTCTTCCACATGAACAGATTTTTGCCTCTGACAAAGATGACGTTTTGGAGGTGAAGGGAGACCTGCTCTGGTGCATGCCACCTGATATTTTCCTGTTTCAGTTTTAAGATTTGACTGTCAACAAACTAGACTAAGTCTGAATTTTCTAAAGGGATTTTAGTAAATCAGTTTGGGGCACAGATTGTTCACAAACAGAGGTGGAACAGTTGTGAGGTTCTCCTTCAGATAATAGAAGGAGAGCAGAATTGAAAGGACCACAATGATGAATGGGAGAATATAATAAGGTTTCATAAGGGGTAACCCTACTAGCTGAAAATGTTGCATGTTTTCAGTGTGGAAAAAAAAAATTATACAACATGAGGGATCGATAGGCTTAAGGAGACCCTAAAATCAAGTCAGTAAGAACCTCTACTAGTATAGCAGCTGCAACTAGTGGTCTTAGGCAAAGCCAGTAGGTTTCATCACTGAGTCAAGACAACTGTAGTAAGCTATTGGTGTTTGCTGAATTCCTAGGTGAATCAGAATACCAAGGGCTTGTCCCGATTCCTCAAGTAAAAAAGGTAGAAGGATTCATAATTAGGCAAACCCAGGCCTATTAATGATGACCTTCATAGGGAAGTGGTTTGGTTACCCATGATTTAATTAAGTCATATGATAGCATGGCAATTTCAGTAGCCAGAGAAATCCAGGAATCATCTTAATTGTCTCGTATTACTAGTCTGGGGAAATTTTTTAATAGTTTGCAGTCTATCAAGAGTAGGGGATTTACCTCTGGATAAGCCATGTCCTAGCTAATAATGAAATTATAACTCCTCTTTGGAAATCTTACCTCTTTCAGAGCTCTAACAGTAAGTTGACAGAAGAATTAGTTGTGGAGCCTACCTCTTCTTTGGAACACAACAAAAAGGTCATTCACATATTTCATGAGAATAGAATCACGAGCCCTGGTTGAGGACTTGTGAAAGGTAAGAGGGAATCTCAAAAACCTTTGTGACCTAAATAGGTCAGATATCTTATTGATTTTCCCAGGAGAAGGCAAGCAAGTACTGACTATTTTGATCCAAAGGGACACTAAGGGAAGCAGAACACAAATCTAGAACTATAAAATATACAGCCAGAGGCAGCAAGGATGAAATAGTATGTGGATATGCTATTATAAGTAGTGTATAATATTTGGCTGGCCTTTGAAAGCAGCTATATTGCCTAGTGTTAGAAATAACCCACTTGATGCCTGGCTGGCTTAGTCATTAAGCAGTTGCCTTTGGCTCTGGTCATGATCCTGGAGTCCTGGGATAGATCCCCGCATCGGGCTCCCTGCTCTGTGGGAGCCTGCTTCTCCCTCTCCCTGCTTGTGTTCCCTCTCTCACTGTGTATCTCCTTTGTCAAATAAATAAATAAAATAAGAAAAAAGAAAAGGGAAAGGAAAGGAAAGAAAAGAAAAGTGTTATGCCCAGATTTTGAGATCCCCAAATACCACCAGGGAGCCGAGTCCGATGCAAAAGCAAAAGAGCCCTTTATTCAAGCTAGCTTGAGCTCTCTCACACACTCACCAACACAGCGGCGTGGTGTAGAGAAAGAGAGCGAGTTTCAAAAAGCACAACAGTTTTAGAGGGGTCAGTGGCCAATGAAATTGTAACACAGAATGGTGCTTAGTAACTGTTTGATCTAGCCTATCACCCTGGCCAGAATTGGCGCACAAGTTTGGCGGGCAAAAGGCGGGGTTTATATTCTTTCCTGGGCAGGGGTTCCGCGTTCCTATTGACTAACCCAAACCCAACCCATAGACCCTCTGGGCTAATTAGCTCAAGGGAGGGCTGAGCCACACTCA
>CM052797.1:86112680-86124869 GCA_028533885.1 Nasua narica | reverse complement strand
AAAGAAAAAAAGAAAAGAAAAGAAAGGAAAGGAAAGGAAAAGAAAAGAAAAGAGAAAAGAAAAGAAAAGAAAGAACCCACTAGTTCTGTACCTATGTAACCATACCCTATATGAGTGGGTGAGGACTGAGTAGGAGGCACTGACAGACTAATACTGCTGCTGATAATCTGAACCAGCATGGTGGCCTACCCTAGCATCCCTTCCGCAGGTGGAAAAGTTCGGACATAAATAGAAGGAGGAATCTTAACTGAGAGTAAAGGAATGAGTAAATGGGTAAGGCAATGAGGAAAATAAAATATACATGAACACTTCGAAAGAGGCTCAGAGCAAGAGATAAAATTGTCTCACTCAATCATACCTAAAAAGACGAAACCATATATTGTTGAGACCACTCTTCTTTTTATTTTAATTTTTTGTTTCAATTCCAGTTAACATAGTGTTGTTAGTTTCAGTTGTACAATATAGTGATTCAACACTTCCATGCATCACCCTATGTTCATCATGACAAGGGTACTCCTTAACCCCCATCATCTGTTTCACCCAACCCTTCCACCACTTCCCCTCTGGTAACCATCAGTTTGTTCTCTAGTTAAGAATCTGTTTCTTGATTTGCCTTCCTTACTCTTTTTCCCCCTGCTGTTCATTTGTTTTGTTTCTTAAATTCCACATGGAAGTGAAATCATGTGGTATTTGTCTTTTTCTGACTTGCTTCACTTAGAATTATACTCTCTAGCTCCAAGTCATTGAAAATGGCAAGATTTCATTCTTTTAATGGATGAATAATATTCGTGTGTGTGTGTGTGTGTGTGTGTACAATTGAGACCACTGTTGCTTTGGGAACCTGAGGAGATCAAATGGAAGCCTGCAAACCTGAATGACCTCACCCTGAGAGACATTTTGGTTATATGATACGATGATGGACTGAACTATTTATTAATGTCTAAGTGGGACTCTGGCAATGTACCCGTCTCTTTTAACTTATTTTTCAGGTTACATCTACCATACTGTACATTGGCATTGTTGGTAAGATTGTGATACTGATTATAATACTGATATTGATAACCAAAGGTATTGGGAGATGAAGTTAACACCCTTCTATCCCTACCCCACACTGGCTACTCCAAATGTTAGACATATAAAAAGAATGATGGCCAAAGTCCACAGGGTGGTCAATTTCACAATAAAGAATTTTACTGGCCTTTTTCCCTGATTCCTGAGAGAGAAACTCTAAACCCTTGGACTTTTTTGAGTGTTAGGAGTCTCTTTGTTATTTATGAGCCCCTTGGATCACACCTGAATTTATGTTAAAAGGTAAAATGACTCAAAATGGGACCTGGTCACCGAAAAGACCAGTGATGTGATTAGATAGTTGGTGATTTGAGCTAGTCTGACCTCAGGGGAGGGGAGGAGGACTGGAGACTGAGTTCAATCACATGGCTAATGATTCAATCAAATGTGCCTTTATAATGAAACTCCCAATAAAAACTCTAGCTTCCTGGTTGGTGAACCCATCAGTGTACTGGGAAGGTAAGGTACCCTGATTCCAGAGGGAAAGGTCATGGAAACTCTGCATTCCCGAACGCACACACCTCCCACACCTCATCCTATATCTCTTCATTTGTATATCTTTTTATATCTTTTATAATAAAACTGTAATTGTAAGTATAATACTTTCCCGAGTTCTGTGGGTCATCCTGGTGAATTTCAAACCCAAGAGGGAACATGGGAACCCCCTGGATTTGTAGCCAGTTGGTCAGAAGTGCATGTAGCCTGGGCACGTCGCTTGCAGCTGGTTTCTGAAATGGGGTTGTTGTAGACTGTGGCTTTAAGCCTGTGGAGTCTGATGCTAATTCTGAGTGATCAGTAACAGAATTGAATTGTATTAGGGCACACCAATTGGTATCACAATAACAAGGTAATAGGAAATGACTCTCATTTATGGCCCTGAAGTCCTGAATGAATTTATATCTCTATCCATTGGGTTTTCTTGCTGAGAAGATAGGAATATTACAAGGACAATAACAAAGGATAATGAGTCCTTTCTCTATTAGGCTCTCAACTTTGGGTTTTAGTCTTTCTTTAGCTACTGGTTTTAGAGGGTATTATACCAGTTTTGGTAAAGGTTTAGAACTTTGGTGGTTTCAACCCCAGCAATCCTGCCTGCATCAGTATAATTTTTTTGCTGGCACTCTGATACTTTCAATTATAGCTTGATTTAGGCTCAGACATACCTGCACATCAATGTCTAAATTAGTTATGACTTCATTATGAATAGGGGTCCCTAGAGATTTCAAGGAAGAGACCACTGAGAGAGCATTTGGCTGTTGAAACTGGCTATTTCATTTGCATAGCAAATCTCTTTCTATTAAATTAGTAAGTATAGTGTCACAAGGAAGGAAAGAATGCGTCTGGGTTAAAGGTCCCAGGGTGACAGGTAAGGTCTGGGCCATGGAGAATGTCTGAGAATTATTAGAGAAACCCACAAACTGAGCTGTTTGTTGACCCAGGGGAAGCAACTGTATCATAATGGTAGGGTTTACAGTTAAGATTGCAGCATTTTTACTTGGAGGAATTTTTCCTTGTGGGTTCAAGGATAAAACAAAAATTGGGCTATTTTGAGTCTTCCTTCGAGCACCTTCTTTGATCACTTACTTCATTGTTTTCCCCTTAGTTTCTTAGTTAACACAGACCATTGTTTTTCCATTGTCTTTTCTGTTTACAGAAATCACAAGTATCTTTATAAAAAGATTTTCTCTGGGGCCACCTGGGTGGCTCAGTGGGTTAAAGCCTCTGCCTTTGGCTCCAGTTATGATCTCAGGCTCCTGGGATTGAGACCTGCAGAGAGCCTCTGGTAGGCAGGGAGCCTGCTTCCCCCTCTCTCTCTGCCTGCCTCTCTGCCTACTTGTGGTCTGTCTGTCAAATATTAATAAAATCTTAAAAAAAAAAAAAAAGACTCTCTGCCAGTGGTTAAGGACAATGTATGTGCATCTAGTTGTTTTATCAGTAAGGCTATCCAGTTACTCTGAGTCTTACTGTTTTTAAGACTCTTTTCAATATTCAGCAAGGTGTTAGAGATCTGACAATAGAGCTATTTCCCATTCTGGTTCTTGTTGAATATTAAATCCCCTATTTCTGGCTTAAGTTCATTTGCAAAAAAGTCAGGAGAGAACTGGGGTCACATCTGCTTCTGACTCTACTCCCGAATGCTGGCTAAAGAATTAAATAGCTGATCCCTGACATCTCCAATTAGACTCATCCTCTCTTTACAGGACTGAACAGAGCCTAATCTATTTTCACAGGGAAGATTTTAAGATAGTCTCTGACATAAATGGTACAACTTCCACAGCTCTTATAAATTCCTCTTGTTTCGTGTGCAATCACCATCTTTTAAATTACTCTAGTGTCTTCCTCTCCTACATTTTCCACCCAGTTATTTTGCATCTGAGATTTCCTCTAACATACGATCTATTATACATTCCAACAGTAATCTAAATTTCTTTGCAAATTTCTCTCTATCTTACCTAAGCTTTTCAAAGTCTTTAAAACGGCTCTCAGCTTAGATTGAGATGAGAATAAAATCAACCACAAGTGATTTTTCCTTAATAAGTTAAGAATTAACCGACATTTGGGGATTTCTGGCTGGCCAAGGAAAGGGCAGCCTGTCAGGAGATATGGAGGCAGCACGAGATGGAGGAGCAGGAAGAAAAGTCTAAAGGCCATTAGGTTATGTTGTGATTTAGGGAGATCACTTTATGTTTTTCACAGTTTTGTTTTATTTTTTGGCCACGCATCCTCTCAGGAAGCAATTTTGGAATCTGAATTTCTTACAGTGCTTCTTCATACCAACCAAAAAATGTAGAACATTGAACGTTTTCAATGTTGTCCTCTTTTTATTCTAAGGGATCTCTCAAATGAACAACTTTGTCCATATCGAAAGGTCCCCAATGTAGCCACTGTAATTTTAAATTATTATTGGTGAAATTATGCACTTAGATAAGTACTCAAGTTTGTGTTATAGCATAAATATAGGCAAGAAGCAGGAATCTGGCTCAAAGAAGGTATGAGCTTACTTAAGCTTAGACCAGGGTGGGCAAACCATGGTCCTTGGGCCATATCCAATTCACTAGCTGTTTACATAAATAAAGTTTTATTAGAACACAGCCTTGTCTACTTATTTACATATTGTCTATAGCTGTTTTAGCAGTATAGTAGCAGGGTTGAGCAGCTACAAGAGAATGTATAACTCACAAGTCTGTAACAGTTACCACCTGATCTTTTAGAGAAAAAATTAGTAGACCCTCACTTTAGACTGATACAAACTTATTAGAGTCTACAAATGATCAGCTGTTGTTCCAATTAGATTACTGACTCTGGCATACCATTATGACCCTTGAAACTAAACTGTGTACTATGTTTAGCTTTGGGACCATCTTTTTCACCAAAGCCCCACAGTACAATTGTTTGGTGGACTTCCCATACTTCCTCCCCTGCACACAAATGTGGATTTGTTGAGCCTGGAACAGCCTCCATAAAGATCAACTCAGATAGATTCTGACTACCTCCCTCATCTCCTGCTCAGTGAACTTGGCAGTCTCCAGAAAAGATCATCTCTCAGCATCTCTTTGGGTAGGATGCAAGGGGTCTGTATTTACAGGGACTTCTTTTGAAAATCTAGGATTCAACCCTGATCTCTGGGCATACTTCTTTCTTTCCCTAATGACAGCCCCAGGCTAGCCTGATTTGTACATCTCCCAGGTGGCAGCCCAGCAAGACAGCCTAGGGCACTCAGTCCTATTCTAGTTCAGCCACCTGGTTTCTCTCATTGGATCAACATACTCCTACGTCATAAGGATAATAACCACTTTATTAAATACACTGCTCACCAAGTCCTTGTACAGTGGCCCATGTGGGTACGGGATATACAGATATCTGTGATTTTTACAAAAATCCATTGTCCAACTTGTAACTCACCCTTACTGACAAAATCCAGATGTGGTAAGGGATGCCTGGGGGAAGTAGACAGTGAAGTTATAGCTACAGGAATGGTTCATATTGATTTTGTTGTGGGGGGGGGGAAGGATAAAACCTCAGCCTTTTGGAGGGACGGCCTCAGCTTCCAAAGGTATGGAGCAGGAGGGACAGTAATGATCTTTAGAATCACCTGTGGGGCCTTCCTTGCAAAGAAAAATACACTGATTGAGAAGGGGTTAGGATTTCGACATATGCATTTGAGAGGGGGGCAGGGACACAAATACTCAGACTACAGCATGGCTCATAATCAGAGTTATGTAAGTATAGGTCTCAAGGATACAGTATATTCTGTAGAGGAGAAAGAAGAAAGAACTTTTGAACATAAAAATAAAAATCTCTGAGTTGTTAAATTAGCAAAACAAAACCTTCTTAACTTTAATTTAGGAGAAGCCAGTTGGTAAAAAGTTATATTTGCATGATAATTTAAAAGAGTTTGTTACTTATAATCATATATAGCAATTCTCTTAGGAGAATGTCCAAGCAGCAATTCCTCTGGATCTTTTTTTTTTAAGGGTTTTTTTTTTTTAAAGATTTTATTTATTTATTAGGAAAGAGAGTGAGAGAGAGCATGAAGGAGAAGGTCAGAGTGAGAAGCAGACTCCCCATGGAGCTGGGAGCCCGATGTGGGACTCGATCTCGGGACTCCGGGATCATGACCTGAGCCGAAGGCAGTTGCCCAACCAACTGAGCCACCCAGGTGCCCCAAGGGTTTTTGTTTTTTTTTTAAGATTTTATTTATTTATTTATCTGAGAGAGAACACAAGCAAGGGGAGCAGCAGGCAGAAGGAGAAGCAGACTCCCCGCTGAGTAAGGAGCCCGATATGGGACTGGATCCCAAGACCTCAGGATCATGACCTGAGCCAAAGGCAGACGCTTAACCAACTGAATCACCTAGGTGTCCCCCTCTGGAACTGTCTTTTTTTTTTTTTTAACATTTTATTTAGTTATTTGACAGAGAGAGACACGCAGCAAGAGAGGGAACACAAGCAGGGGGAGTGGAAGAGGGAGAAGCAGGCTTCCTGCTAAGCAGGGAGCCCGATCCCATCCGGGGCTCGATCCCAGGACCCTGGGATCATGACCTGAGCCAAAGGCAGATGCTTAATGACTGAGCCACACAGACGCCCCTTGATCTGTCTTAATGATATATTATAATTAGTAGATAGGGATAAATAAACAAGAACACATTCAAAGCCCTTAATAACAGCACTTCTCAGATACAGGGGAAATGTCAGTACCTAAAAACATCATCTCTATAGCAACACTAGTTGTTATCAGTTTGCTCGGGCTGCCATAACCAAGTACCATAGACTGGGTGGCTTAAATAACAGAAATTTATTTTCTCACATTTCTGGAAACTAAAAGTCTGAGATCAAAGTATCATAAGGATTAGTTCCCCTGAAGGCCTCTCTTCTTGGTTTGTAGATGGCTGTCTTCTCCCCACATCTTCACGTGGTTACATGGAAAGCCATTGCCTGTGTTGCCCCATCATCTGAAAAGTATACACCTGTGCAAACTGAACAAGTGAGACTCTGACATCCAGATCAAAAGTCCACTCAGCCATCAAAGACAGCCCCCAGAATGGGAGAAAATACTTGCAAATCACATATCTTACAAGGGACTTGTATCCAAAATAAATAAAGAACTCTGATAGTCAACAAATATTCTAATTTTTTAAATAGGGAAAGGATTTGAGTAGAAATTTCTCCAAAGAAGATATACAAATGGTCAATAAGCATATGAAGAGATTAATTAAACATTATTAGTCATCAGGGAAATGTAAGTCAAAATCACACACACAAAAAATAATTCCATGCCCACCGGGATGGCCATAATCAAAAAGACAGCAATAACAAGTGTTGGCAAGGATGTGGAGAAATTGGAATCCTCATACACTGCTCCTGGGATTGAAAAATGGCGCAGCCACTTTGGAAAACATGAATGAACCTTGAAAACATTATGTTAAGCAAAAGAACCAAGACAGAAAAAGCCACACATCATATGAGTCTATGTACATTACATGTCCAGAATAGGGAAATCCATGAAGACAGAAAATAGATTAGTGGTTGCCGGGAGCTGGGGGTAGAGGAGAATTGGGGAGTGACTGCTAATGGGTATGGGGTTTTTTGGGGGATGATGAAAATATTCTGGAATTAGGTAGTGGTGATTAAGGTTGTGAATGTATACAACTGATTCTCATTTTCCAATGTAATTATATTCTATAAAGTTGCTCTAAACACTGAAGTAGTGAATACTAAGCCATTGCTCCTCAGGGAATATAGGAGTACGTTCCCACAAGCTTCTGTTCATAACATCTTAATCAACCAATCAGTACATAACCGTGTTTTATGTGTATTTCTGTCTAAAAACACCTTATTTAATAGCTATTTCTTATAAGTAATTATAGGTAGTATTTCTTCACACTAAAACACTAACCAAGAAGAGTTTAACATTTTCCTGACCTTGGGTAATGCAACAGTAAATTTATTCAGCTTTCAGTCTCATGATGACGCCATCCACTACACTTTATGTACTTTTCCATCTACTCCATGGCTTCATCATACACTATAGATGGTACTTTAGCATTTTCCAAAGCAGCCTCATGAAGAGATTGGCAAATTTCCTCCTCTTTTTTCTAGATGTACTGCATCGTCGATTCACTAACATTGAACTTATAGTGAATAGCACTATAACTCACGCATGGGGGGAAAAAAAGCTTATCTAACATATGTATTTCTTTGTAAGGCACATCACAGCCTTCCAGTGCTTGGGAATAGTAGATAACACCTCAACACTACACTTGGGGCCATTCTAAACAGCAACATCACCAACAAAAACACAAAAAATGCAAAAAACACAACATAGAATAGACCACAAAAAGGGCACCTGTCTTTTTTTTTAGATTTTATTTATTTATTTGACAGAGAAAGAGAGAGAGAGAGAGAGATCACAAGTAGGCAGGCAGAGATGCAGGCGGAGGAGGGGGGTGGAAGCAGGCTCCCTGCTGAGCGGAGAGCCAAATGCAGGGCTCGATCCCAGGGCCCTGAAATCATGACCTGAGCTTTAACCCACTGAGCCACCCATGGGCCCCAGCACCTATCTTTAGTATGAGAGTTAACCAACCTCAGCTGAAAACGCGCATGTCTAGCAATTTAAATTTTTCACCACTGTGCACGTTTCCACGAATAACCAACTGTACAAAAAACTACTACTGAGTCATACAACTTTAAAGGTGAACTTTATGGTATGAGAGTTTTTGAATTATAGCTCAATAAACCTGTTATTTAAAAAAAAAAACTTTAAAAAGAAATATCAAGTATCAGTACTACAAGTGACATATAAAACTTATGTTTTATATACCACTATCTGTGGCTTCTTTTTTCTCCCATGTATCCTGTGAAATAGAAAAATACCATTCTGTTGTATGAGAGATTAATGAGACTGACTATCAGAAAGAAGCAGATGAGGAGGACATCTAGAAAGAGGACTTTCTGGGCTCCTTACAGCGCTCCCGACCCCCTCTTCCTATCCTCCAGAGGCCTGCTTGTCCAACACTTTCTTCAATCCCACTGTAATTAATGTCCCCTTTTTGCTGAAACTGGCTCAAGTAGGCTTCTGTTCTGACAACCAAAACAATTCTAATTAGTACAATAGACTTGTAGAGAATTTTCTTGAACCTTTTGATGAAGCAATGAATGAATATACCTAGGTCTTCAACTGGAACTTGAATAGATGCCTCGAAAACATCAGACTGAATCTCTTGAGGGCGAGTGATGATCTTGGTCTTTGCTCTACTCTACCCCGAATTTAGGCTTGCCATCCATCCCAGGCAAGGAAAATGCTGAAGCCTAAGTGCTGAGTGGTGTGACGTATTCCCAGCCCTGTAGACTGTGCAGTAGAATTCCTAGAACAAGAAGTCCTTTGTGGTCCTGACTCTGTCACTAACTAGCTGGGAGACTTCTGTAACACAAGATCAGAAAACAATCATTTTCTCTCTCTCTGTCAAATACATAAAATCTCTAAAAAAAGGAAAAGAAAAGAAAAACAACCATTTCCTAAGGTCTCTTGCATCTCTGATATTTTTGGGTATGTAAATGAAACATACTGCTTAAAATAGTTCATACAGTATCCATTATCTTGCTAACCCCCTCCTCTTTGTCCATCACAGAAGATAAATATCAACTCAGGCTGACTCAGCCCAGGGCACCCAGATCAAGTTACAGTGTTCCACTAAGCACTATTCCCGCTCTCCCTCCGCTGAATTAGCAAATGCCCATTAAGATTACAATAGATAATTAAAGTGTTACTTTGGTAGAGAGACCTTTGAAGTATTTTTCAGTAGGATAAAAAAAGAAAGTAAGTTTCATTCCCTCCTCCCCAAAACACTCATTTTCTCCACTGTCCAGGAGCCCAAGGCCCAAAGGAGCTCTCCCCAGGTGATCTGAACCCCTGGAGCAGAGTAGCTGGGGAGGGTTAGTGTGGAGCAGTATCCTCAAACTTCAGTCTGCAGCAGAATCACCTGGAGGGCTTGTTAAAGGCCAGAGTACTGGGGTGTCAGTGGGTTAAAGCCTCTGCTTTCAGCTCAGGTCATGATCTCAGGGCCCTGGGATCGAGCCCCAAGTCAGGTTCTTTGCTCAGTAGGGAGCCTGTTTCCTTCCCCCTCTCTCTCTTCTTGCCTCTCTGCCTACTTGTGATCTCTGTCAAATAAATAAATAAAATCTTTTTAAAAATAAATAAGCTGAGTGCTGGGCTCCACCCCAGAGTTCCTGATTCAGTAGATCCCAAGAGAGTCGGAAATTTTACATTTCTAGCCAGTTCCCAAGCAACGTCAACTGTTGGGTTTTGGTTCGGAACCACAACTTGGGAACTGTAGAAAATCTCAGAGAGTCGATCCTTACAGCCAGGTTACATTGCCTCTGAGAGGTTGTCCAGTAGGGATGCTATCGGAAATTGCAGTTGAAGAGAGCCTCCCTAAAGGTTTTCCTTATTCTCTTCCCCTGTCCTATTTTTAACTTTCCTAGAGAGGTAAGGAGCTCCTCCTAAAAGCTTTCTAAAGTATTAGGTATATCTCCTTTCAAAGTCCCATCACATGACACATCCGTTGAAAGAAACTTGTTCCTTCTTGAAGCATCTGATGGCTACGTAATGTGAGAGTAGTTCTTTCATGAAACAGGTACATTCAAACCTTCCATAAATGTTTTATGCCATATTGTTTATCAAGTAGTGACTTTTCCCCCTTGAGGTTAGAGATGCAGTGTTCTAATACTCTTTATGAATGCCTACTCTGCCCGAGGGCTGTGGGAGATATAGATACCTAAATCTACTGGCCACGGTGCATTTATGTTGCACGGCAGAATTAAGAGTACAAAGTAGAAGATGGCACGTGGCATTAGAAGGGCACAAGCAAAATTCTGTCGAAGTCTACAAGGGCTCGCCTTTTGAGGAGGAAACCATGATAGCTTCATAGCATGGATTTTTTTCTTAAGATTCTGAGTTTCTAGAAATTTGAACCTTTGTCACTTCCTGTTTGGCGCTTTTTATGGTACTAGGAATGATTATCTAATATTGGGTGGTATAACTTCATCTCTCTGTAAAAGAAAAAGAAAGCTGCATGGGACAGAAAAATTAAAGGGCTATTTACTAAGTGGCAATCTGGAAATGATAGTAAGCTGACTAGTTACCTGCAGTAGTTCAGTGGAACTCTCTTCTTTAACCTTCCATCACACACACACGCACACACACACACACACACACACACACACTAACGACACACACCTCCACCCACACTGCCCCTTTTCAGCTGATTCATGGGCTAAGCTAGCTGGACAATTTGCAATTTTAGACAATTTGCAATTTTAGAAAGGGCAGAAAAGAAGAGCACCAAAACACGTTGTTAACCTTACAATTTGGAGCTGTTGGAAGAAGCATACTTGCAGTTTCACTGGGACTTGCATTCATATCAAGCATTAGAATAAATAGCACCATGCATACTAATCTCTTGAGTATTTCAAAACAAATATAAGTGAGAGCGAGTGTGAAACCCAAACCGTGACACAGCTTTCCACTCCATATATATTTAGTTTGGCTAGATACAAGTCTCTGATCATACTTAAAATTGAGATGGAGGGAAAAGTATCTTAAATATTTAGTGGCCGGAGGGAAGAAAAGATACCTAACCCAAATTATTGTAATATAAAGAAGACTTTAAATATATTGTCAATAGTATGTTTATTATATTTAAATAACTCGAAGTATTTTTCATTTCAAAAATCAGAGTAGAACAAAAGAGATTGTATCATGATAAATATTCTATTTTTTAAGCAAAATGAATGATTTTCCAGTTTCCTTTTAATTCCATATCCTGGGAGACCATACTAAGCTACCTCCATCTTTTATTTAAATGATTCTTTGAGGAATTTATAATCAGATCTCCTAACTGCTGCTGGTGGTTAAGCATACTGGCCCATCCAGAGCTAAGCTTCCCTCTTACACAA
Source organism: Nasua narica (assembly GCA_028533885.1). Classification (NCBI taxonomy): domain Eukaryota; kingdom Metazoa; phylum Chordata; class Mammalia; order Carnivora; family Procyonidae; genus Nasua; species Nasua narica. The sequence goes on along the minus strand of CM052797.1, from coordinate 86,113,347 downwards.
TATCCAGGAAAAAAAAAAAATGTTTTAATTATTTATAGAACAACGGCTCTGTCAGTGGAATTAAGGCTATGGTAATGTTAGCAAAAATATGAAAATGTAGGTGATATAATAGAAAACACAATATTAGGTTCCGTCACTAACTAGCTGTGAGACTTTGAAGAGCTCACTTCAAATCTCTGGGTCTTATTTTCTTCATCTATAAAATAGAATAGTTGGACTTGATGAGTTGTTCCAAATCAGAATAGACAGCAGGATCACCTGGAGAGCTTCTTTTTTTTTTTTTTAAGATGTATTTATTTATTTTTAGGGAGAGAGGGAGATAGAGAGAGAGGAAGCACACACAAGGTGGGGACACAGGGAGAGTGAAAGAGAATCCTCAAGTAGACTCCCCACTGAGCTTGGAGCCCAAGGTGGGAATCAATCTCAGGATGCTGAGATCATGGCTTGAGCTGAAATCAAGAGTCGGATGCTTAACTGACTGAGCCACCCAGGTGCCCCTGGAGAGCTTAAAAGCATCCATGCCAGGTCCCCCATACCTAGCTCCTATACTCCAGAACATCCCGTCAGGAACCCACCACGTATGTTTCTAAAAAAGCCCTCTAGGCCATTCTGGATGGTCTCCTGGATCTTTCCAACACTGCTCTCTTCCCCTCAATTCTAGGATTCT
>CM052797.1:86053603-86112580 GCA_028533885.1 Nasua narica | reverse complement strand
ATAAAAACATGATTCTATATTCTTTTAAAACTTCCAAAACTTTGGGGGCACTTGGTGGCTCAGTTGGTTAAGCATCTGCCTTGGGCTCAGATCATGATCTCAGGGTCCTGGGATTGAGCCCCACATCAGGCTCCCTGCTCAGCAGCAAGTCTGCTTCCTCTCTCCCTTTAAGATCTGTCTCATTCTCACGCCCTCAAAAAAAAAAAAAAAAAAAAAAAAAGCAGGGGCGCCTGGGTGGCTCAGTGGGTTAAAGCCTCTGCCTTCTGCTCAGGTCATGATCTCAGGGTCCTGGGATCGAGCCCCACATCGGGCTCTCCACTCAGCATGGAGACTGCTTCCTTCTCTCTCTGCCTGCCTCTCTGCCTACTTGTGATCTCTCTCTTTCTGTCAAATAAGTAGACAAACAAATCTTTAAAACACACACACACACACACACACACAAAACAAAAACTTGAAAAAAAACCCTTCAAAATTTTATTGGCCCAACATTTGGCTTGTTTTCATATTGGAATGTCTTTCTTTTTGAACTTGGTGTAGGAAAAAGTTATCTTTTCTAAGTTGGATAAAGTTGTTCAGTGATAATTTAAAAAAACATTTGTTAAATACCTTTTGTACCTGATACAATGCTAGAAGATATATAAAACAAGTAAAAAAGAAATCATTGCTGCTCTCTGAAAATATTTCCAAGATCAGTAGCATAAATGGCAAAACTCAAAGTTTTATGGTTTCACAATTCAAGGTATAGGATTTTCTGTTGATGCATCATGTTTCCTTATTTTCCAAAGCATTTGAATATTTACAATCTATTTTTATCCTCGGATCAGCCTTTTGAAATACATTCAGAAGGCATTTTCATTCTGATTTATTCTGGTAAATTAACTAAAAAACAGAATAGATCCCTTGTCTTCTGTGAGCAACTTCAGTTCAGGAAACGTGGATGTTCTTTGGTAGCCCCAATGCCTAGCACACAGCCTGGTGCACAGTAGGTGCTCACTAAATGTTTTAATGAGTCAATAAATAGGTGTGTTGCCTCCCTCCTCGGGCCAATTCTCCAAGGCAAGGAAAGCCAGCAAAGCGGCAGCAGGGTGTCTTGACCGCTCCCTGAATCTCCTGTCTCCGGGTTCCTGATTTCTGGGATTTCCAGTGAAAAGACCAGCTGAGACACTGTAGATAGGCAACCAGAGAAATTTATTATTTTCACTGACTTTGACTTCAAGGATTCTTTTTTTTTTTTTAAAGTTACTTATTTATTTATTTGAGAAAGAGAGAGAATGAGACAGAGCATGAGAAGGGAGAAGGTCAGAGTGAGAAGCGGACTCCCCGTGAAGCTGGGAGCCCGATGCAGGACTTGATCTCGGGTCTCCAGGATCATGACCTGAGCCGAAGGCAGTTGCTCAACCAACTGAGCCACCCAGGCGCCCAATTTCAAGGATTCTTTTAATTGCCTCCTGACGTCTGGGGCTGCCTCAACCTTGCTTGCTTTAGTAGCAGCTGCTAGGACTTCGGAATAGTTCACAGCTGAAAACAGCTGTTCACACTTACTCATCTTTGTACGCACAGCATCTAACACAGTGCTTGGATTTAGGATCAGTAGGGGCTCAATAAGTGGTAAGTTGAATTGCAGAGGCTGGTGTGTCTGAAAAAATACGGATGCTTGGCTCCCATGGTTGGAGATTCTGATTTAATTGGTTTTGAGTGTGTGGCCTTGCATCAGAATATTTAAAAGTTGTTCAGACACAGCCGTGTTTGAGAACTACTGAAACAGACTTCACACACCCTGCCCCTTATTATTGAGAGGGAAATGAGTAGTTCATCAAAAGCCACCAGGTGTTAAAGAGAGATTAGCACCTAATAAGAATTTTCTCTCTGGTGTGGTCAGAATTAAAAGCTTAGAAATAGGGAATGCTACAGGGGTACCTGGGTGGCTCAATCATTGGGCATCTGCCTTCGGCTCAGGTCACGATCCCAGGGTGCTGGGATTGAGCCCCATGTCGGGCTCCCTGCTCAGCAGGAGGCCTGCTTCTCCCTCTCCCACTCCCCCTGCTTGTGTTCCCTCTCTCACTCTCTCTCTGCCAAATAACTAAAATCTTAAAAAAAAAAAAAAGAAAAGAAAGAAATAGGGAATGCTACAGAGAAAAGTGGGCATGATTGTCACGCCCTTTATTTACACCTTCAAAGACATCACGTTGCTCTTGAGACAAGATCCAAAATCCTAAGCATGGACTGCAAAGCCTCTGCTGTAACCCCAATCTGGCTTTCCAGCATCACCTGGGGTTACCTCCTCCCTTACCTCCTGAGCCGTGGCCATGGGCTACGGCACCTCTTCCCACTTCAGACCCTCTTCCTTCCTGGTACTACCCATTCCTCATCCTTAATCCCATCCCACCCATCCACCCATCACTTTGCCTTGCTAACTCCTACACACTGTGGAGCCTCATGATTGAATGTCACTTTTCCGTAGGAATATCTTCCTTGACCCTTCACACTAGAGGTTATGTGTGCTAAGCACCTGGCACGACACTCATCACAGCTGTCATTTGTCCTTTGTTCATTGCTCGACATCTGTTGTCTCCAAACAGGGCCTGGATGGGATCTATACCCCTCCACTGGGGCTCTGCTACTAAAACATTTTGTAAGTTTGGGCATATTATTTAGCCTCTCCAAGCTTCAAGTTTCTAATTAGTAAAATGGTGTTGTCACTAGTACCCATCTCACAGGATTGCTGTAAGAATTCAGTGAGGTCATTCATGCAGAAGGCTTGTGGTCCAGTGCTAAGAAAAATGTTAGGGGTGATTACTGCATTGAAGTCTTTGGCTTACGATCATATGATGGCTTACAGGGAGTTTAAGGACTAAATAAATAACGGTTCTTTCTTTCCTTTCTAAAATCTGTAACCAGGGCGCTTGGGTGGCTCAGTTGGTTTAGCATCAGCCTTCGGCTCAGGACATGACCCCAGGGTCCTGGGATCAAGTCCCACATTGGGCTCCTTGCTCAGCGGGGAGCCTGCTTCTCCCTCTCCCTCTGCCTGCTGCTCCCCCTGCTTGTGCTCTCTCTCTGACAAACAAATAAAATCTTTTTAAAAATAAAATAAAGTAAAATAAAATAAAGTAAAATAAAATAAAATAAAATCTGTAGCCAATAAGAAATATGCCGGAGACAGAAAAATAAATATGTTACCTTTACAGCAGATAAAGCTGATTAGATTATATTACTTTAGATATGAAGCCAAAAGGGCTTATAACACCCTTCCCAAATGGAATTGACCTCAAATCTGAGCTAACAGGCCTCTTTCTAGAGGCAGAGCTGCTTCGGTGTGAACCGCAGCAGAGGATGTAGGCATCCCAGAGACAGACTGACTCTGAAAGATGAGCCCAAAAGACACAGAGCCAAGCCAATTCACCAATAAGGTAGATTTTTCCATCTCCCTGGAGAAGGAGTAAGGGGACACAAGATACAAGGGGGTCCTGCCTTGCCTATTCCTTCAGGGAAAGAAATGGATGGTCTACCCCCATCCATGAGGAGAAGGAAATTAAATACTGTCTCACTCACAATGTAGTTTCAATACCAATAGAATGGTGCTTTTCAAAAGATAATTACAAAATGCATTTTGAACAAAATCAATCCATAGTGTACTGCCGGTGCTACGTCTGACGCAGTAGGCAAGTAAAAACAAGTTTGGAGAATGACTTCTTTTGCTTTTCTTCTAAACCAGTTGGTGTCTCTTTGTGTGTCTATGTATAACAATATTTGAAGCTAACACCAAAAGTCTAACTTCTACATGAAGCTGAGACCCCAGCCACTCCAGCCCCCCACTCTGGCCCCTTCGAAAGAGAGAGAGACCCTGACTTTCAGACTGGTACAATTCAGTGACCATGTTTCCACCTGTTGGACTTGGAGATCACCAGATCAACCTGGAGCTCTATGCCTCCTATGTCTACCTGTCCATGTCTTACTACTTTGACCGTGATGATGTGGCTTTGAAGAACTTTGCCAAATATTTTCTTCACCAATCTCATGAGGAGAGGGAATATGCTGAGAAACTGATGAAGCTGCAGAACCAATGAGGTGGCCAAATCTTCAGGATATTAAGAAACCAGACCATGATGATTGGGAGAACAGGCTGAGTGCAATGGAGTGTGCATTAAACTTGGAAAAGAGCGTGAATCATTTACTACTGGAACTGCATAAACCGGCCACTGATAAGAATGACCCCCATTTGTGTGACTTCATTGAGACTCATTACCTGAATGAGCAGGGGAAATCCATCATAGAATTGGGTGACCACGTAACCACCTGCTCAAGATGGCGGCTCCCGAATTTGGCATGGCAGAGTATCTCTTTGACAAGCACACCTTGGGAAACAGTGATAGTGAGAGCTAAGCCTTAGAATGTCTTTCCAGAGCCACCAGGATGACTTCTCTGGTTCCTGAGGCCGTGCATGCATGTTGGGGTTACCTTCACCTTTTCAATAATGTAACTATCCCTCAGAATAATATACTGCTGAAAATATAACTGAGGAATTGTGCTGGTCATGCAAGCATGCTTAAAGATAAAGATCTTCATGAGAAGAACATGAACCAGCAGCAGTCGGCCTCAGGTGGAGGGATGATATATGTTCTTGAAGCTGAGCAGCTGGGGATGCCTGGCTTGCTCAGGGAGGAACACCACCTGCTTCCCTTTTTCGATTTCTCCCCTGCCTCCTAGAAGGCTTGCTGATGGGGTTCTCCATTTAAGTGCTAAGTGCGCTTACTCTACAGTGAATTCCATGCTGATTGACCAAGCACACCCTTCTCTTCTTGTTTAATCTATAAGACTTGTGATGAGGTGCCTGGGTGGCTCAGTGGGTTAAAGCCTTCTGCCTTCAGCTCAGGTCATGATCTCAGGGTCCTGGGATTGAGCCCCACATCGGGCTCTCTCCTCGGTAAGGAACCTGCTTCCCCCTTTCTCTCTGCCTGCCTCTCTGCCTACTTGTGATCTCTCTCTGTCAAATAAATAAAATCTTTAAAAAAAAAAAAAAAAGACTCATGATCAATGTATGACTCACATTCCTTCTTGTTTACCTACAAACAATGTATAATCTTCTCCTTTGTTGGTTGTATCTAATAAATATGGGATTAAGGAGTTGTTCAGGGTGGCAGTCTTCTCAACTGCTGACCCCTGCTCCTAATCTCTCTTGAAGCTGACTTGTTTGTGCATCATTCTTCTCCCATGCGCCGTCAGGAAGCAGCACTATAAGTTGTACAAAAACATCTACTTAACTTCTTTCATTTGTACCATTCCTTCAAATAAAGTAACTTGGTACCCTCCCCAAAAATTAGAAAATTAGAATTAGAAATTAGAAAAGCAAGTTATGTAACCAATTTTTTAGTGATACTAACTGTAAGGTGTTGTTAATGCTTATCACATAGTTTTGTTTTTTTTTAAAGACTCTCATTTATTCATTTAACAGAGAGAGAGAGATCACAAGCAGGCAGAGGCAGGCAGAGAGAGAAGGGGAAGTGGGCTCCCCGCCACGCAGAGAGCCCGATGCAGGGCTCAATCCCGGGATCCCAAGACCATGACCTGAGCCGAAGGCAGAGCCACCAGTGGGTGGCTCACCCACTGAGCCACCCAGGCGCCCCTAATGCTTATCACATGGTTTTTAAAACCATGGACTCTGCAGAAATGAATCCATACTCTGCCATACTCTGTGTTTCTTTAGACACATTACCTCTTTGTACCCCCCATTGTCTTCATCTATAGAATGAGAATAATAACAGTAACATAATAATAACAATAATAATAATAACAGTATCCATCTCACAAGGTTGTATGAGTAATACAATATATTCAAATGTCTTGGTACCTTGCATATTAAGTGTTCAATAAGTGTTAGACACTATTGTCTACTTTGAAAGACCATTCTTTATCCTGAAATAATACCCATCCTTTTATTTTGGTATTTAAATATCTTTTAAATTATAACAATAGTTTATAGGAAATCTCTTTTTTAATTTCCTTCCCAAAATTTGCAAAAAGAAGTTGGCAACCTTGTCTTAATTAGTCCCTCCCTTTTTTTTGTTTTAAAATTTAACTGATTTATTAAAAGCAAGTATCTGGAAACCACTAAACTATAGTACACTACCTCCCACTTCCATTTTTTGAAGACCTTGTAAGTAAGAAAATAGGATATATATTTTGTAATCAAATGACTTTTAGAATATTACCAACTCTCCCGCCCCTTTATCCATACAATTTGCCTTTGTTGCAAATTAACATCAAAGGTCCCGTTAGTGTATTTGCACAGGGATCTGAGGGCTCTGTGAAATGATCTGTGTTTAAACAGTTTTTACTCGTGGGCCATTATTCTGCCTATCTACATAGCCTTGGCATTGTGTAGCAGTGAATTTATGATAAATACTGCTCAATGATAATGTTCCCTGTGACAGTGATTCTAATATCCTTTGTCACTCAACTAGAGACAGTAGAGGCACTGAATGAACAAACTATTCATACATGATTGACCGAAAGACAGCAGAAGACACCAATTAAAATCAAACTACATTTCCTTTTTTTTCCCTAGTTCCAAACTTTATTGACCTCTCTCCAGTGCCATTTCTAAAATTTACCTTTTTTTAACTGTGTTATGTTAGTTTCAGGTGTACAATATGGCAATTCAGCAATTCCATACATTACTCAGTGCTTGGTAAAAGAAATGCACTCCTGAAACCCCAACACCTATTTCACGCATCCTCCCATCCACCTCTCCTCTGGGAATCATCAGTTTGTTCTATGTATTTAAGAGTCTGGACTTTTATCTGCCCCCTCCCTCCCTCTTTTTAAAGCAAACCCCATTTCCAACTCTAGCCCTGAGCTTATGAAATCGCTGGCACTCTGATCGTCAACTACTGGGACATAAATTCATATTTTGAAATAAGTTGGTAATGAAATAAGGAAGTGAGAATGCACATTAGCACCCAGAAGTTCTACGAATTTTATTGGGATGAACTTTAAAAGTCCAAAACATTTTCCCAGGACCTCCTACTCGCTCACACTGCAGCACTGTGGATTGAAGCTGTGGTTAATTCTGACTATAACCACACGTAAGGGGTAATATTTGTCATAAAAACAGAAGACTTTGCCTCAAACTAACATGTGACGGTATCTTTCACGATGGAAATATCCAGGCTCCTCCAGATATTTCTGAGGGAGATGTAGCTATTCCCCTAAGCTGGCTCTGGGCATCCGACACATCTCCATGAGGAGGCAAAGGAGGGACGCCAAAGGAGCAGTCCCTCATCTGAAGTCTTGCTTTGCCTTCCCTGACAGCCCTGCTCAGAGAGAAACCAAGATTAGAGAGATGCCTGGCTCCTGGGAATGTGACAAGTGACAGTTTCCATCAGCGTTTATCTCTACTTGGTAAAAATAAGGCAGATCTGGAAATAGGCCCCTGTGGAACTTGTTGGCAGTCATGGACCATCCTCACCTGGGCCTTTATGTCCAGGGATACATACCTACTATCTGTCCTAACCAGATAAAGAGGCTGCCAACTATGAGAGTGACTAGAATTTGACCTTCCTTCATTGAAATGAGGGCAATCATCTAATGACCGAGAGATTTATATGAACTCTCAGATGCTTATTACTATCCCTGTTCAATGGTTGGAGGGAAAAAAAACAAAAACCCAAAGCTAAGAAAGATTTGGTCATCTCACACAAAAGAGCCCACAGCAGGTAAATGGGGGTGGGGAGGGGAGAGGGACTGGGATTCCAAGTTGCCTGCCTGATCCGAAGTTCAGGCTCTGGCCACTGTGCTAATGGACCCCTTCTGAGGAAGGCTGGATAAGGTAAGCCTGTTCTCTGCAAGACTGTGCCATATTTGTGAAAATGTCTTTCTAATTAACTTCTGTCCTGAAATGTTTCTCGGAAAAGACCACCCCATCTGAGATTCTTCAAGGTCTGACTGGCTTACTTGTTCCTGTCATTTTAAAATCCAGAGCTTGGAATACTGTATACATTTGTTTCAGTGCTTCCGTTTCCTCCTTGGTCTTAACTCTCACTTCACCTCAGGAGAGTCTCCCAAGCAAGCTTTGTGAAATTGCCACCAATAACCCCTTTTGCTAGTAATTCTTCAGAAGTATCTGACTCTAAAGGTATGTTCTTCTGGCTTGTCCCCTAGAAAGATGGAAGCATAGAAAATTGTTTTATTTTAATTAATTAGCCATCTGTGAGAGTAAATCTACAACCAAGCTATTGAAAAGAAGTTTTTATAGAGTTGCATTTAGTATCCAAAATATAGTATCTTTTTTAATAAATAAAGACAAGTAGAAGAAATTAGAGTATAGCTTATAGGTCTTTATTTGAGTTCTGCTCCCAATCCTGACCCTCCCCACCCTAAAAACCCTAACCAATGTCCTCATGTCTGGGCAGTAATGTGCCAAAGGGAGGACTTAAGTCCTGGCACATTTATCCAGAATCTGGCCAAAAGCAAAGACCTGTGATCAGGAAGGTAAGAAAATGATGCCAAAATCCAGAATCACAACCAGAATCAGCTGAAGGGTTGATAAGAAGATACAGATGCAATGAGACAAGCTAAGTCTGGTAAGGAGATATTGAACCAGGTGGGTGCAGGTCAAGCTGGATAGTGGGAGCATGAGAACATTCTAGGCAATTCCTTTTGTACTGACCTTAGTCCCCTTTGCTGGGCCAAAAGTGGAATGAAACTATGTTGGAAGATGTTAGAAGTAACACTGTGTTAATGGACTAAATGTTTGTATCCCCCTAAAATTAATATGTTGAGATCTTAACTCCAGACATGATAGTATTAGGAAGTGGGGCCTTTGATAGGTGATTAGGTCAGGAAGGCAGAGCCCTCATGAGTGGGACTAGTGCCTTATAAAAGGGACCCCAGAGAACTCTCTGACCCCCTCCACCATGTGAGGACACAGCATGAAGATGACTGTCTATGAACCAGGAAGTGAATCTCGCCAGAATCTGCCAGTGCCTTGATATTGGACTTCCCAGATTCCAGACTGTAAGAAATAAATTTGTCATGGTGCACCTGGGTGGCTTAGTTGGTTGGGTGACTGCCTTCAGCTCAGGTCACGATCCTGGAGTCCCTGGGTGAGTCCCGAGTCAGGCTCCCTGCTCAGCGGGGAGCCTGCTTCTCCCTCTGACCCTCCCCCCTCTCGTGCTCTCTCTCTCTCTCTCTCTCTCTCTCATTCTCTCTCTCTTTCTCAAATAAATAAGTAAAATCTTTTTTTAAAAAAAAAGATTTTACTTATTTATTTGACAGAGAGGACAGAGATCACAAGTGGGCAGAGAGGCAGTCAGAGAGAAAGAGAGAAGCAGGCTCCCCGATGCAAGCCTGCTGAGAGCCCAAAGCGGGGCTTGATCCCAGGACCCTGAGCCACCCAGGCGCCCCAATAAATAAAAATCTTAACAAAAAAAAAAAGAAAAGAAAGAAATTTGTCATTTATAAACCACCCCGTCTATGGTATTTTTGTGATAGCAGCCCAAATGGACTCAGAACTTTTACAACTTTGGCACTAATAATATACATCTGAAAACCATATATTAAAATGAACTTAGCTTGATACTTGAGGAATATGCCATATATCAACTCTTGGAAATAAATTCTGACTATATTTCAAAAAGCAAAAAAAAAAAAGCATACTTGCATGGTGGGGACTTTCGGGAGTCTACTTTGCTCACCCTATCATCATGACCTTTAACCAGTCTGCTTCGGTATCTTTAAGCACACAACAAGCACACACCACACAAATAAAGCAAATCTCCTTTCCCATTGCCTGTTGTCGACCTCACCCGGGAAGCCCTCAGCCTCTTCCATACTTCTCGACCTACCCTAATGTTCTGGCGAATAGCCAGGTTCCAAGCCTGTCTCTAAATGGCTCCTCTGACCACAACTCTATAATTCTGCCCTTCACTCTGTCTCAGGGGACCTCTTCTTTGTCTGAGCCATTCCTCGCTTACCTGATTTGTTCCAGCCTTTCAGGGAAGGGGGAGAAAATGCCATTCCTTTACCTTGAACCACGGTAGTGAGAAAAAGATAAAAATCTCTCCCTGACTACTATCTTAAGTTCCACCTATAGTTGTCCATTCCTCTGTGTTAAACATTGATCTATCCCTACAACCCTCTTTTTAAAAATGTAAATACTTCCAGAAGACAGAGACTTTTAGCATGAATTAATTTATCTCATTTTTTTCCCCAGGGCAGAAGAAACCAAGATAACAGAAGCAACTCAAAGCAGAGTAAGCACTGAAATACAGAAAAAGAGAGAAGAAAGGGAAGGTAAAATCACCAGGCAACATCACTTCTTCGCAATTTAACTATTAATGTGGATAGCACTGGACTTTTGAAAACAATATCCCACCTGAGCTACATCTTCAGAATGAAAAAGGCAAAATAGTTTACAGGTTTATTATTGCTGCCTTGTGCCAAAAATCAAGGATTGAATACAGACTCATGAATATTTGTGTAGTGGGATAATATTTTGGGATATTAACCTAGAGTTTCTGCCCCCCCCCCATACCCACCTCTCTACCCTGTCCTCCCTACCCCCACCCGGTGCTCTTGGGCCTTTCCTAGGCCCCCGAAGCTAGACCTTTATTCATTATCTCAGTCAAGAGCCTCGGAAGCCTACTAAGCCCTTGATCAATGCCTATTCAGCCTAGCGTGATAGAATCGAGCCAGTTTCACGGTGTCTCTTCTTGCCCAGAGTACCTGAGACAGCTTCACAGAGGTTTCCATAGGCCACTGTGTGCTCCAGCTGAATGATGGTCAACATACAGCTGTGAGAAAGCTAGCAAGCCTGACGACAACTTGAGGTTGAAAGAAACAACAATGACCGACCGATCAATCATCCAAGATCAGACGGGAATGCTGACAATCTTGGCAGTTGCCGGGATGGAGAAATGGTGACAACATAAAAGAGATGCTCCTACTCCCACCTCCAGTCTGACTCCTTGGCACAGGTGAGCACTCCAGAACTCAGACCCTGAGATTAATTTTCAACCATCTGACAGAATAGAGATAAAGAGAGCACATTTCTGGGTGCCTGGGTGGCTCAGTTGGTTGGGCGACTGCCTTCGGCTCAGGTCATGGTCCGGGAGTCCTGGGATCGAGTCCCGAGTGGGACTCCCGGCTCCATGGGGAGTCTGCTTCTCCCTCGGACCTTCTCCCCTCTCATGCTCTCTCTCGTTCTCTCTCTGTCTCTCTCTCTCTCAAACAGATGAATAAAATCTTTAAAAAAAAAAAAAAGCAAAGAGAGCACATTTCTTACATAACTGCCTATGTAGCCTGGAATGTGGACCCTCTGCATCAGTTAATAAAATAACTTGCCAATTTAACCAGATAGGAAAACATTTTTTTAGATTTTTATTTTTAATTCCAGTATAGTTAACATATGGTGTGGTATTAGTTTCAGGTGTACAAGAGAGTGATTCAACACTTCCATATATTACTCAGTGCTCATCATGATCATTGCACTGAGAGAAAAACATTTTTAAGAAACAGGAAAATAGGGCACAAGGTGGACGTGGACAGAAGCAAATGGAGAGCCTGCTTCAAGGCATGTGAGTCACGTGATATTTGTACTTGAAGGACTTGCATAAGGATCCTCTCCCTGGAACTCCAGTGCCAGGAACTCTTGCAAGGAGAGCGCCGCCCACACTCCTATTCCAGAGGCTTCTCTTAGTGTGATATGACACAGGAGGTTGGTTAAGATTACATTTCAGTTAGCAAGAGTTGCAATAAGACATTTCTTTCAGACCCAGAATTCTGAAAGTTCCTTTCCAAGAATGCTGAAGCCTGCACACCATAAAGGCAAGAAAAGGGTCATGGTTGGGAGAACAATATAAAACAAGATAAAACATAAAAATAAGAGAGGACAGGAGTGAAAAAATGAGAGAAGTGTAGAGAGAGATTGTATAAGATCATGTAAGTGGTCCCTACGCCATGTCCAATATTACCCCCACTCCTAGGACACCCCCCACTAGCTCGATGGCTTTACTTCGCTATAGGTTCATATGACATATGATTCCATTGTTCATATTTTGCTGGTGCTAATAATGGCATGCCAGGTGCCCGCATTTGGCAAAAAGGCCAAGTGTTATGTAGTCACCGATGCTGAATTTAGGAGTAGGAAAAATAATCATAAGAGGTCATAACTAGAAATGATTATAGCTCAATTTCCTTATATTAAAAATGAAAAAAAAAAAAAAAAAGCCAAACCCTGTGCAGATAAATTGTTGCCAGAGGTCAAATGTCTAGTTGGTGACAAGCCTGAGTCTAGAATCCAGGTGTTCTAATTTCCTAGACCATACTTATCCCACTCCTTTATCCCCCCATGCTGCTATTCACTACACGTCTTTTTTTTTTTTAAGATTTTATTTATCTACTAGACAGAGAGAGACAGATCACAAGTAGGCAGAGAGGCAGGCAGAGAGAGAGGGGGAAGCAGGCTCCCTGCTGAGCAGAGAGCCTAATGCAGAGCTCAATCCCAGGACCCTGAGATCATGACCTGAGCTGAAAGCAGAGGCTTTAACCCACTGAACCACCCAGGTGCCCCTTCACTACACATCTTGAAACACACCTGCTCTCCCTGATTTCTGTCAATGGCACCAACTTTTTTCCTTCCATTTCTATGAAGGATACGGTTAAGGATGGCTGAGATCAATAAGACCTACTGCACCTACAAAAGAAAGAGGGGGTGCCTGGTGGCTCAATTGGTTAATCATCTAACTCTTGATTTTAGCTCAGGTCATAACCTCAGGGTTGTGGAATTGAGCCCAGCATTGGGCTCCCACTCAGTGCGGAGTCTGCTTAGGATTCTCTCTCTCCGTTTCCCTCTGTCTCTCCCACTCTTGCTCTCAATCTGTCTCAAATAAATAATTAATCTTTAAAAAGAGAGAGAGAAAGTTATGATAGCCGAGAGACTCTATTTTTCTACCTGGAGAGCTCTACCTGGGAAAATTCTAGAAAATGCCTGTAATAGTAATAAATAATAATAATAATTTTTTCAAAGATTTTTTTTTTTTTTGAGATAGAGACAGTGAGAGAGAGAATGAGAGGGGAGAAGGTCAGAGGGAGAAGCAGACTCCCCATGAAGCTGGGAGCCCAATGTGGGACTCGATCCCAGGACTCTGGGATCATGACCTGAGCCGAAGGCAGTTGCCTAACCACCTGAGCCACCCAGGTGCCCAATAATAATAATAATTTAAAAAATGAATTCATTAGTTCTATAGTTGCTGTATTAGACTATAATCAGCTGATGGTTGGATAATAGCAGACCTCATTTGGGGAAAGGGTAAACCATCATTGCATCACCACGGTTTTGGTGAGCTCTAAGGGGACAGGCTTAACACACAGGAAGTAAACAGAAGAAATCTGGGCAGGAAAAAATGGGTTTTTGCTCTATGCTATTATCAATTAAACAGAATTATTATTTCTTTGAAAGAAGGAAACAATGTTTATGTTCACACAGGGCATCTTCTAAGAAGGTTGCAATATGTATTTTTTTTTCAATATGTATCAGAAAAACTCTTTTTCCTTGGAGTAAAGCCAAACTTAAGGAAGCCTCATTACCACAGGATATCTTTGCAATTAAGGAGGACCACTAAAAATGTATGGCATAGCCATTTTTAAGGAGGCTGAGAAATTGTTCATGTGTCATGGACATTGAGAAGAAAAAAAAAAAACCAGCACTTTCTGAAAATGGAAATCCCCCAATTCCAATTGGAATGGAAATTCCAATTCCTAGAGGAATCCAGGAATACTGGATTCCTTCCAGTATCAGGAAGATACTGATGCTTCCTAATTTTTGTGGAAAGACAAAATTTCTTTATAAGGACACTTCTGTTCAATTTGAAAAATGAGCTCCGGGCTGTTTTTATGTGTTATCAATTTGTACAGAGTCTCACGGTACATTAGCATCACTTATCAGGCAGCTAGGTCTACTGAGAGACAGTATAATGGGTGGAGGAAGTCAGCACATTATTCAGTCCTTTCTCGTGGGTTTTTCCAAAGCTAAATATCTAATATCATGCCTGTATAGACCATTTCTGGAACTGTTCCCTCATCTTTACAATAATGAAAGACACCATGATCTTCTTTAATCCATCCTATACCCAATTGATTAACTAATCTTCCCTTTTAAAAAGGAGAGGGGGTGGGGTGCCTGGGTGGCTCAGTGGGTTAAGCCTCTGCCTTCTGCTCAGGTCATGATCTCAGGGTCCTGGGATCCAGCCCCACATTGGGCTCTCTGCTCAGTGGGGAGCCTGCTTCCCCCTCTCTCTCTGCCTCCCTTTCTGCCTACTTGTGATTCTCTATCTCTATAAAATAAATAAAAATAAAATCTTTTAAAAAAGAGAGGGGGGCTGAGAGGATGTTATTCTCCTGCTAGAAATATATCCATGTCTTCCTATCATTTACAGAATAAATTCTAGACTTGTGAACATGGCACTCAGGGCCCTCTGTGATCTGGCACAAATTTTGCTTGGCACAAAATGGCATGCAATTATAACTTTACTTTCTATTTTTGTTGTTGTTGTTAATATGCCAGATGGACCTTTAATCCTGTTCTTTCAGCTATTTTTTAAACTTTCATTTCCTCATTTGGCAATTTTGTATTTATAACTTTTGATGGAGGTTTATTAGTTTTTCCAATACATAACTAGGGACTCTCTACCAATTAAGGTTTGTAATCTTATATCAGGAATGTTTTGTGACATCTTTTTCAGAGTAGTTGATATTAACTTATGGGTGAATTTAGAAAGTCAAAATACAAAACAGCTTAACTGGTAGGGCCAGAGGTTGTCTTCCAGGCAATTCATACCTAGAATTTCTTTCTGGATACTTTCCTTCTCACCCTCTGCACACACTGTTTTCTACTAGATTCATATAGAACTACCCAGAGTTTTCTGGTTCCATATATTTCATACATTGACATTGGCCTATCTTAAGGGTTCTGACCCTTTGTGCCTTTACCAATGTGATAAACTATTGAGAATTATTGAGTTAATTAAAAAAAAAAACTGTCTTTTTCCTTCTCAGTGGCAGAACTTCCTTTGTGCCCAGGATGCCCTTATTGGACCAGGCCTTAAAATTTTTGAAAACTAAGCGTCGAAGTTGTCCTTTGAGAGTTGCAGGTTCATTTGCACCCAGAAGTGGAGACTTCTTTCTTCACCTTTGTAAGAGACTACTAATTGTTCTTGGGGAAATCTAGTAAGGTGCTTGATCTTGTTAGTATGTTAACCTGACCACAGATGCTAGATGATCACATAGTATTCTGAAATTGAAGGGAAAGTTTGAAGGGGAAGCTTTATGATTCTGGGCAGAGTGGTAGTACTCTGGGTTCCAGGTAAAAAGTATGGCTCAGAGCTGGAAAGAGGGCTGGTCCCTTCTCCTCCCAACTCAGCTGGGCACTGCTCCGGCAGGTACCCAGATGGGGGAGGCTTAGGGCGAGTCAGAAGACAGCACCTTGGCAAGGTCGCCACCAATATTAGGAGGAGACAGCACCATTGGCGAGAAAACAGCAAGGTTTCTTCAAGCTATTTGGAGACCACGAAGGGTGTATGGGTGGACACAGTGTTGCCAGAGCAAGAGAAAAGGGATATGGTGGATAGGATGATTACTGTAGTATGGAGAACAGACCATAAGCTGATATAAGCCATCTTTGGGGAACAACAAGAAATGTTTGGAAATGTTTGACTAGCAATCAAATCAGTGGGGACTCAAGTTATAATCTGGGCATCAAAAACTTATTATGACCTCATTTTACACTTAGTGAAAAGCCTGGCCATACTGGATGCACACGTTTTAAGGATAAATGTATGAAGACAATGTCCCTGCCTTCATTATGTAACTCTAATTATGGGTGTATGTGAGACCCCATTTGGAAGGAAAGATCCACCATGGCAGGACTGTTGAGGAACTATTTTAAAGCAGATTGAGCTTTGCAATGCCTTTCCTATCAAAATCCAAACAGTGACTTACAGAGGATGGGCCCCTGGTGGGCCCATGTAAGAATGATGACAGTATCAGTGTAGACCATGGGATGAAACAAATACCTGGAAGTACCCTATTTCAGCAGTATAGACTGAATGGTAGTTATGCAAGGCTCTATACCAGATGAAGCAGGGGCTATCAAAGTGCTTACACTTGGGTTGATTTAAGGAAGGTCATCTCCAATCATTCCAGGGACTTAAGCCTGCTCTTCAAATACAGTGGACTGTGTTCCTCTCAAAGAAGTTCCCATAAAATAACTTCTCGTTTTTTTTTTCAAAATACATTAGACATCTGCAGTATCTACATGATCGTGAGTTTATATTATTTAGCTTTTCCAATAATCTGTATGTGCTTATCTCTCCTGCCCCTCTGTCTTCAAATCCTGGGTTAGTGTGCATGATTCTTTCTGCCTGGAATATTCCTCTGCAGCCCACCTCCACTGTCCTTTTCAATTACCTTTTATTCACCTTTCAGATCCTGCTTTAAGCATTTCTTTTTCTGGAAGGCTTCTGTGACTGTCTCCGTCCTTGCCCTCATGGATGGGTTGGGCAACCCTCTGGGCGCTGCAACATCACCCTTCAAGATCTTTCTCAGGGCTCCTTTCAACTTTACATCTGCCTACTTGTCCATTTTCCCACTGGGCTATGAGTTCTCTCCCTAATACTGTGCTTGGCTTATACTTAATAGCCATGCAATATATATGTGTTCATTTCAGTTGACCTTTTGTCAGTTTCCCCCTAACAACTGTTAACGCCTTGAAAGAGATCATATCAATTGTCCTTTATCTTACGAGTAGGAAAATATTGCCTGACCATTATTATAGGAGCTGAAAGATGCCACTGAGAATTCCATTTACATTCTTTTCCTCCCTAAGAATTATAGTAATGAATTCCATGTTTAACCTCTGACTCAGGCTGCTAAGTCTCCAAATCAAGCAACTCCAAGAAAGTTTCACTTACCTTAAAATTCATTTAGCACTAATAGGGCTCTCATAGTTTTCATGATCTTTGAAGGAGATCAGAAATTTGTAGATATCAAAGAATATCAGGGGTCCCTGGACTCCCCAAAAGAAGATTTCAAAGTACGTGGAAGAGTACTTGAATTTTCGTTTTTCACCCTGCAGGCTGTGCCACTGTTAGTAAGAAACCCAGCTGTGTTCAAGGGGAGAGGGACAGAGTTGCAACGAGGTCTTTGTGTTACCTAAAATTAAGGTCTATGTCTTCTCCTAGGAGTTGCACCAAAGTAGAAGAGCTGTTTGAGAACAGCTCCAGAGAAGAGGATACAAGTAATTGCAGGCAGTCTAAGGACTGAGAAGTCCAGTTCCCTTTTCCTGACCTCTGTGTGGAGCAAGAGTTCTGAGAGGAACAAGTTTAAGTAACTAAGAATCACAGGGCTAACTGAAATGTAAACAAATAAGGTGCTTTAAATGCTGAATACCACTAATTCTACTTCATAAAACATAGAGATAAAAAGAAAGCTGGGGAGGGGGACTGTGGGGGGTGGGGAAGAAGAAAAAAAAAAAGGAAACCTTTGGAAATACTGGAAGGTGTTCTGTTTACCACCAGCGGAGCCAGGTGATGACTGTGGGAGGTTCCACAAGCTCTTTCATATATATTATCCTATGTTTTCTTAAATAATCCTCACCATGACAAAGTGAGGCAAGTATTGTTATTATTCCCATGTAACTAATGATGAATTTGAGCTAAAAGTGCACAGAGTGAATCTTTGACAGGACTGAGAGCTGATCCTAGGTCTGTCTGCAACCAATGTGGGCTTTCTATGATTTTATTCAATAAATAGTGATTTTAGTCAAAGCGGGGAGTCAACAAGATTGATGTGGTCATATGAGGAGAAGGCTACTTGGAATAGAGGAAATTCTAAGACAGTGGGAGTGGTCGACATCATATTATTCTCCATTTTACTTTTTTTAAGTTATTTAATTTTACAAGTAACATACAAATATATGCTCAATCATACAAAGTTCAAATAATATAGAGCTTAAGGTCTAACTTCATTTCCTCACCACCTTCCGGGACTAGCTACGTGGGTAATCTGTAGCTTATTCCTTCAGATTTTTACCAATGATTTACATATATATAGGTGAATATATACGTATACATATGCACATACATATATTGTATACATATAGTGTGGATTTATGGGGTTTTTTTTTTAAGATTTATTTTGTTGAGAGAGAGAGCATGGGCGAGAATAAGTGTAGGGGGAAGGAACAGAGGGACAAGGAGAGAGAGAATCTCCAGCAGACTCCCCACTGAGTAAGGATCCCTGCAGGCTTCAATCCCTCAACCCCTGAGATCATGACTTGAGCTGAAATCAAGAGTCAGACAGATGTTCAACCAACTGAGCACCCCTGGATTTGTGTTTTTAATGTAAAATATGTAAAAAATGTAGATATGTAAAATGTAAAATAATGTAAAAATAAGATCAAACCACAGGGCACCTGGGTGGCTCAGTTGGTTAAGCAACTGCCTTCAGCTCAGGCCATGACCTTGAGGTCCTGGGATAGAGCCCTGGTCAGGCTCCCTGCTCAGTGGGGACCCTGCTTCTCCCTCTCCCTGTCCCGCCCCCCACTCGTGCTCTCTCTCACTATCTCTCTCAAATAAATAAAATCTTAAAAAAAAAAAAAAAACAGTTCTCCGGTAAAGGTTAATCTAGTCTTTGTTTATATGTTTGGCAAAGTTGTTTAAACACTCGCGCCTGCTTATTCACACTGTTTAGAGTGGATTCAATAGTGTCCTCCCCAAATTCTTGTTCCGATGGAGCCTCAAAATGTAGCCTTCCTTAGAAATACAGTCTTTGCAGGTGTAATTCGTTAAGATGAAGACATAGTGGGGGCTCCTGGGTGGCTCAGTCGGTTAGGCGTCCAACTCTTGGTCTCAGGTCAGTTCTCATCTCTCACTTGTGAGTTGATACCCTGCATTGGGCTCCATGCTGGGTGTGGAGCCTATTTAAAAAAAAAAAGAAAAGAGGTCATACTGGATTAGAGTGGGCCCTAAATCCAATGACTGGTATCTTTATAAGAAAAGGAGAGGTCAGACATACACACAAGGAAGAAGGCCATGTGATGAAGAGGCAGAGATTGGCGCAATGTAGCTACAGACCAGGGAATACTGCAGACTGCCGGCAAGCGTCAGAAGCTAGGAGAGAGGCATAGAACTGTTCCTTCCTCAGAGCCTTCAGCAGGAACCAACTTCAACGACGCCTTGATTTTGGACTTCTAGCATTCAAAACTGTGAAGGAATGAATTTCTTTTGTTTGAAGTCACACAGTTTGTGGAAATGTAGTTATGGCAGCTCTAAGAAACTAATACACTGTCCTATGTCTTCGCTAAAATTATCTCCAAAGCACCTCTCAAGAGCATTTCAAGAGATGTATAGTTTCTAACCTGAAAGTATGGTAAGATGAGTGATCTAGGTTTATAATTTCTAACTTGAGAAGTTTAACAATATGAATAATAGGATGAAGGACTGTGAGCTCTCACTGATGATTAAGAATTAGTTTGAAGTCCTAAACTGAAGAAGTAAAGAAAGAGTGAGTTGTAAATGCAAGACAGTTGTTATTCATTTCTTATATTTAAAATACAGGTTATTTAGCTCACTTTGGCAGCACATACAAAATACAGGTTATTTAGTCTTAAAGAAGAATAAATTTCTGAGGAACTTTGCTTTTCCACAATCCCATTTTAATTTGTTAATATTACCCTAATAGCTATCTAGCATGGTTCCAAAGGCAATAGGAAAGTTGTGAAAGGGGTTTGTGGGCTCATGAGTCTATAATTATTGACATTTGAAATGTCGATTTATGATGTAAGGATAAACACACGGTCTTAAGCAGCAGCTGCAAAAACAATGAATTGATTCTGCCACTCAGTCCTTTAAAAGCTCAGTAAGTTACTCAGAGTTGCACTAGTGGAAGTCCCTACTGAAACATACCTTTTTTCTTTCCTTTCTCACTTCTTATCTGAAAATCAGAATAAACTACACATATACAATATGCTACATCCAAGTCTTAGCAAAACTTGTGATGATCAATTACTTATTGTTGAAGGTAAATGATATGAATTAAATACTATATATGTACTATGTATGAATTATATACTATATAGTTTGTGGATAAATAAATATGTACTTTTGGTTTACCTCTGGTGTGAGAAAGGAAAAAATCCTGGAGCACAAACGTCATCAAATGCATCTACAGTGGGTGCACGACGTGGACCTCACAAGAGTCTATGGTTATAGTCTAACTCACTTTTCTATAATGAAAGGGCAGGGATATAGCCAAATCTTTTCTTTCAGATATAACCAAACTGATGAGGATTTTGTGGCTGCCTCCATGGAGAATGCATCAATATTGTATTGATCTGCAGTCTGTTTCATTTGAATATATACCTTCAATGCCATTGACCTTTATTTCCAAAGGAATATGAAAAAAAATTTATGGGGTTTTGGTAGGTACAACTTTGAGGGCAGACCTCTTACAAATCATTAAGTAAATGCACTTGATAATTCTACATTTTGAGTGTGACTTCAATTAACATAAAAACAAAAACAAACCATCAGCAAAATAGCAGTAGACAATAAATATTTGTTGAATGAATAAATAGAAGGATGAATGACTTTATTCATTACGTATTCCTATGTTATTTCTGCTCACATAGCTACATTTTTATTATAATTTGGCTTCCTCTATTGATCTGTCTTTAGGGAAGGAATAACTCCTGCGGTCATTCTGCCATTACAATTATATTCCTCATAGGAACTGAAAAGTCAGCTTTCTGGGTTTACTTAAAGATATCTCTAGACTGTGAATGCTTCACTGTAGGGCCTAGCTAGTGCCTGGAACTTAGCAAACATCTAATGTGTATGTTCAATTAATGTTCCCTGCTTTAGTCTAGGTTGTCATTCCTTTTCCTTTTAATCGGTTCACCCAAAAAAGACACTCTCTGCCATGGTCCAAATGTTTGCATATCCTCCAGAAGTCATATGTCAAAATCCTAATCCCCAAGGTGATGGGGTTAGGAGGTGGGCCCTTATAAAAGAGGCCTTACAGAGCTCCCTAGCCCCTTCTGGTATGTGAAGACCCAATGAAAAGTTACTGTCTATGAGCCAGCAAGATTTCACCAAACACCAATCTGCCAGCATCATGATCTTGAACTTCCCAGCCTCTAGAACGGTGAGAAATAAATGTTTGTTGTTTATAAGCTATCCAACTTATGGTATTTTGTTATAGTATCATGAACAGACTAAGACATTTTAATTTTAAGAAACTAGGTAGTGATCCTAAAAATAAAAGTGACAATAAAAATTTTAATGTAGTGGATGGTTTATCAAACAGGAGATAGAGCAAATAGGGGTATGGTTATGTGACCACCCTCTTTCTCCATTCTAAATTTTCCATCAATATATGATGGATAAAGCTATTTCAAGTGTGGGTGTGGGTTATTGGTTAGAATAAATTACATCGCATAAGGCCTAATGATCTAATTTTTTATACAGGTGAAAATGGATTAAAAGGAACAATAGGGAAACCTTAAAAAGAGAAGAAAAGGCAAAGGTGGCATAAAATTGCACCATGTAAGTTTTAAGAGATGGAGAGGGAAAGATGGTCATTGTTGTTAGATAGCCCAGGTCATGTCTAATGGGAAAGGGAAGATGGCAGGACATGCAGATGAAATGCTTCAGTCTTTAATAGTACAAACCACTTGGCTTTGCCTCTGGTTGCCACACCAACCAGAACTCCCTCAGGCTTGGTTCCACATCCCAATGGTTATTGCAGCAGCCTGGATACACAAATGCCAGAAGTCTGAATCAATCATACTTATTTGGCTTATGGGAAGGAGGCTTCATCTTGCATAATGATGAAACTACAACATAATGCTTTACATACAACCACGAATCTTCAGAAACTGCTGTGTCAATTGCATACAATAATGATGTAGGTGCCACCTGACACCTATACCAACGAGTGGGGACTGCCATAGAGGAAAGCTTCCTCTTCTTGTCAGGATATTATGACCTAAAAAGATGCTTTAAAAAGCAGAAGTAGGGGGCACCTGAGTGGCTCAGTCATTAAGCATCTGCCTTCGGCTGAGGTCATGATCCTGGGGTCCTGGGATCAAGCCCCCTATCGGGCTCCCTGCTTGGCAGGAAGCCTGCTCCTCCCTCTCCCACTACGCCTACTCATGTTACCTCTCTCTGTGTGTCTCTCTCTGTCAAATAAATAAATAAACAACATCTTTTTAAAAATTAAAAAATTTAAAATAGAAATAAAAAGTGAAAGTAGGAGAGTAGTAGCAAGATCAGATAAAGGATGTTTTTTTAAAAGCAGAGAAGAAAGTTGAGAAGAGCAACTTCATGGCCTTTGTCTTGACACAGCTAAGGAATAACAAGGAATAAATACATACAGTCACATGAAATTAGATAAGATATTTTCAAGTATCTTCACTCACTGTTAGCGTGGGGCAAGCTACATGGGTCTGTTCTTCTAGTTCCAGCTCACTTCCAAGGGGCAGAAGCAATCTCAACCCCCAGAAATACTGAGTAGCGTCTCCCCTCACCAAGGTCTAAACCAAGATAATGAAATCAAAAGAGAATGTGGGATTCCCTTCTCCCATCAACTGGATTGAGGGAGTTTTCTTCATCATTTTTGGGGATCAAGAGCTTCTTCATGAAAGATCATGCTACCTAAAAGAGTGTGGTCTTACCCAACGGACCACAAGAGGATATATATAACCTAATAAGCACAACATTTAAATAATACAAACATTCATTTAATACAGGGTAGAGAGTAATTTTTTTTTTTTTTTTTTTACAGAGGATAATATTCATTAGTGGGAATTGTACTATCCTAACAGGTCAACATTTGGCTAAAATAATCGGATCAGAAACTTTACAGGTAGGTTATTTTCCATCAAGAAATAGAGATATTTTGAGCGCCTGGGTGGCTCAGTTGGTTGAGCAACTGCCTTCGGCTCAGGTCATGATCCTTGAGTTCCGGGATTGAGTCCCACATCGGGCTCCCAAAGCTCCATGGGGAGTCTGCTTCTTCCTCTAACCTTCTCTCTTCTCATACTCTCTCTCGCTTTCTCTGTCTCTCAAATAAATAAATAAAATCTTTAAAAAAAAAAAAGAAATAGAGATATTTTAAATGTTATGACATCTCTTATTTTGAAACCCCTTTATGGTATTAATCGCACTCTACTATAATGTATCTGTGTACTTGTCTGTATTCCCAACTAGAGTGTAAGGTCCCTAAAGAAGGAAGCAAGTCTCTCAAATTCCTTTTTGTATTGATACCCAGGACAGAGATGCCTGGCACATATATCAAAGAACTGTAGAATAAATGCTTTCATGGGTAGTAAATAGAGCAAAGCTCATAACCAAATTTCATATTCTGCATGTTATCATAGAAAGAATGGAGAAGAAACTGAAAAGCAAGTATTCAGTAAGCAGTATAAATGGAGATGAGGACTCTGATCTTAGATGCTTTGCAAAAGTCAGGGCTGTTATGTCCAATTGGGCATGTTGTTTGCCACATAAAATTATCATTTGGGCAAGGGCACAAGTTGGAGCAAAAATTCAGCCCATGCTCTGCTTTCTAAGCCATGAACTTCAGCACTATTCCATATCTTGTATTGCACACAGGAAGCAATGCCCTTTCTTTCAAATTCACTTAGCACTGCACAAGCTAGAGACAGCCATAGTTTAAATTATGACTTAATCTCTAACAGGTTAGATCACAGGGCAAGAAAAACTGCCCCACTCATCTGATTCTACACAAGAGGAGTAAAAGAAACAGTGTAGACTGTGTGGACATGAATTGATGAGGTTGGATTGTTTTTCTCTAGATTCTCAACACAGGATAGGGTGTTGTGCTTATAAAATTAAACTTTTTTTTTTGTAATATAATAGAACAACATAGTGGAGGCTCAGCATTCAATAGGATCCCAGAAGGTGAGCTACAGAATCAGAGAGGCATAAAGAACAGGAAGAAACCATGAAGATCATAGAATTCCTTTGCTGGAAGACACTTTAGAGATCATCTGGTCCAATAATCACTTCATTTTACAGATGAGGAAACCAAAAAGATCAAGGAGATGATGTGACTTGCCTGGGGTTAGTAAAATTAAGTCTAGGACCTAGTGTTTTCTGACTTTCAATATAATAATCTATCACAACTGGCTGCACTTACCAACAATTATAATCAACATTGATTACGCACCCACTGTGAGAGGTTGAGACATATGAACTCGGTCTCCATCAGGGGCCTTACAATGAGGTTGAGAAAACGGAAAGTAAGTATTGAAAGATAAACAATAATAGAAGGTGGCCTAAGAAGGAAGGTTTAGACTCAGGTTTCCGAGAGGGGATGGTGATGTCAACATTAGGGATCGCAGGCATAGGGTGAAATGCCTGTGTGTGCCAACAGTTCTGGAGGGACCAGAGCTAGGTGACTGAGAAGCTCCAAAGGAGGACCTAAGGTCACAAAAGCAATGTAAGGAGAACCCAACTTCCTGGGGCCCTCCCCCGTAGCTTAAGCCCTGCGGCTCATGACCCAGAATACAAGGCTGAGTGGGATAAAGCCTCTCCTCATCTGGGCTCTGACCCCTAGAAAGGCGGGGGCCGAGGAAGGTGTGCAGGGAGAGGAGTGTGGAGGCAGAAGACAACTGAGGCATCCGAGGAGTTGCGGGTGCCCCGAGATGACCCACTACGGGAGGGCACTGAGAGGACCCGAGCAGTTAGCGCGAGGCCCCGGCGGATAAGGGGCTTCCGGGGCGGCGCGCGCCGCCGGCAGGGCGGGGCTGGGGCCAAGCACCGCCCACGTCGGGCTGCGCGACAATGGGGCGGGCGGCAGAACCCGGCTGCGACTGCCGCGGGCCTCGGGAGGGGGGCGGAGCCACCGCCGCTGCCTCTGCAGCCCCGGTTGGGATTTGAAAGATTAAAAACTACCGGTGGAGAGGGCGACGGCGTTGAATGTGTGGCGGAAGCGCTGGGGTCCACGGCTCGGCGCGGGGCCGGGAAGCCGGCGGCGTCTCTACACCATGAATTACCCGGGCCGCGGATCCCCGCGGAGCCCTGAACATAACGGCCGGGGCGGCGGCGGCGCAGCCTGGGAGCTGGGCTCGGATGCGGAGCCGGCGTTCGGCGGCGGCGTCTGCTGCTTCGACCACCTGCCGGGCGGGGACCCGGGCGACGGCGAGGTGCCCCTGGCCCTGCTGCGCGGGGAGCCCGGGCTGCACTTGGCGCCGGGCGCGGAGGACCACAACCACCACCTGGCGCTGGACTCCTGCCTCAGTGACGAGAACTACGACTTCAGCTCCGCGGAGTCGGGCTCCTCTCTGCGCTACTACAGCGAGGGCGAGAGCGTCGGCGGCGGCAGCTCCTCGTCGCTGCACCCGCCGCCGCAGCCGCCGCTGGTCCCGTCGAGCTCGGGGGGCAGCGGGGCGGCGGGAGGGGGGCTCGGGGAAAGGAAGCGCACCCGGTCTGGCGGAACAGCCGCCAGGCACCGCTACGAGGTGGTGACCGAGCTGGGCCCCGAGGAGGTTCGCTGGTTCTTCAAGGAGGACAAGAAGACCTGGAAGCCCTTTATCGGCTATGACTCGCTCCGCATCGAGCTCGCCTTCCGAACGCTACTGCAGGCCACCGGTGGCCGGCACCGGTCCGAGGACCCGGACGGCGACCGTGTGTGCGGCCCGGCCTCCAGCTCGGGGGAGGACGAGGACGAGGACCGCGTCTGCGGCTTCTGCCCGCGCGCTGCGGGGCACGAGCCCGAGATGGAGGAGCTGGTGAACATCGAGCGGGTGTGTGTGCGGGGCGGCCTCTACGAGGTGGATGTGACCCAAGGAGAGTGCTACCCGGTGTACTGGAACCGTGAGTAAGCCGGCCGGAGGAGGGCGCGGGACTGGCTGCTTCTGGGGCGGACGAGCACCCGGGTGGGTTTGGGACTTGACCGCCACCGCGGAGAGCGAGGCGCTTGAGGCCTGGCGTTTGGTAGGAGCAAGGTGGGGATTAGACACGCAGAGCCGGCAGGTGAAGGGTGAACGAGCAGATGGCAAAACGCAAGCCGCATGGGGTTCAGAAGAAGATTTTGCCGAGTAGCGCTTCCTGGGTGAGCTGGGTGCTGCTGCCACCCCTGGAGGTGATCCAGGAACGGATGCCCAGCCCGAGGGTTTAATTTCGCGATCCTACCTGAGCTTTGTCCACCTGGGGATCTGATTCGGTCTCATTTACCCTGAACTGCCTTTGATTTAAAGAGCATCCTGTCCTCTGAAGTGGGAGTGTTAGAGATGATCTGCATTGAGAATCAATAGTTCAGTTGTGGACTCAGGAAAAGAACATTAATTCCAGGCGGGAAAGGAAAGGAGATAGATTGTTTCCATCCTGTGCGTTGGGGAGAAGTGGAAAGCACCGCGTGAAGCATTGCTGGCAAATTGGTCCGCTCGCTCTCTGTGGAATACTCGTTTTTGTCTCTTACGTTCTTGTTTACATATTCTCAGTTTGCTTCTTAACCTTGAAAAATTACTAAGGCCTATGCCTTGGGTTTCCTCATCTATAAAATAGAGATAATTGTATCTATCTTGTAGAGTTGTGGGAGAGATTAAATGAAATAATGTACCTAACCGGCTTGAAACGGTGCTTGGCACACGTGTGATTTGTGTTAACAGTAGGTCTTATTCAATTAGACAGCAACACAATTAAGTTTGTAATTAGGTTAAAAGCAAATGTTACATATGTAATATATAATATATATCCTACTCTGACAGAAACTATCTGCCACCAGTAATTTGTAATAGATAGTTTTCATTTTTATAGACCTAGTGCCCTAACTCAGATATCTGGGTCTTGTTGGTTGTCACCAGCCTTAGGTCTTGCCTACATTTTATAGTATTCTGTCTTATATTAATATATATTCATGACTTAGCTTCCTTTCTGTTTTTTAGCAGTCTATGGGCAGAGTCCACCTTTATCTTCATACTCTCATTGGGCCTAGTGCAGTAGATTTTTAATAGGTATTGAACTGCTCGAGTGATTCTAACAATGTTAAAACATGTGAAGCATGAGTCACTAAGATAGCAATTATAGTGTGTGTCAAATCAATAAAATAAGCACAGCAGAAAATTTGATTTCTTGCTACACTTATGGATGACATTGAAGGCATTTGTTAACATTTTCTCAAGGCCAGATTCATATGGGGTTTGTCACATCACTCCTTTTGATTACAAGCTCACTAAGGATAGGCTATGGCTGTATTCACTCATTTATTCATTCATTCAGCTTTTTCATTTTTGCCAAGTATTTGTATGTGCATAATATAGTAGTCTCACGAAGGTCTTAGGAAAGGTGGAAAAGACAGTCCTTACCCTTCAGGAGTTTCCCATTTAGTCTTTTCTTCAAATGTCCTAGACATCACTATAGATTTTTTTTTTTTTCATTTGAATATAGAACAAGGACTTAGTGGAGCAGTAAAGTTGGATAAAATGCAGGGCATCCTTCGAGAGGAGTCTGGAGACCGAAGGATGAATCCTACCCTTAAATTGACTAAAGTATATTCACCTAGAATATTGTGTGCTCTTTTGGTTTATGGTAAAATTGTGTTTGTTTGTTTGTTTTTAATTATTTATTTGAGAGAGAGAGCATGAACGAGAGCTAGATCATGAGCCTGGAGAAGGGTAGAGGGAGAAGCAAACTCCCCCGGGGAGTCTGGGCCCTCTATGAGGATCCCAAGACCCTGTGATCATGACATGAGCCAAAGGCAGATAGATGCTTAATGCACTAAACCACCCAGGTGCGCCATGGTAAAATTGTTAATGCTTATTACATAGTGCTTTACTGTTGTTTATAAAGTGATTTTTCACATTATTCCATAGTGATATCAAATTAATGCTAACATTCTGTTCATGAAGAAATAGCCTCAGTAAAATTAATGAACTTGTCCAAGGTTACTCAGCTAGAAAGTGGTGAAGCATTTTAGACTCCACTGGCGGAATAGGTGTGGTGTCCAAAGAGCGTCTGACGTACCACCGAAGGGTGTGGGTATCAGGAGAGCTTTCCAGATAATGTAAGACTGAATCCTAAAGGATGACTTTAATCAAGGGGGGAAAAAAGAGGGAGCGGGGGATGCAGGGAAAGGCGTTTCAGCCAGGTGGGGTAACATACAAAGACACAGAAGCCTGAAAATGCATAGCATTTTGAGGAAATTAAGGCTGCACCTGCAGGGGCAAGACACATAAGGTAGACTTGAGATTTGACCACCACAGAGACAGAGGTGCTTGGTCAAGGACAGGAGGAGATTATGAAGGGTACTTGCCCTTGAATGGTGCATTTGGAGAGTAGCTAGGAAAGGAACAAGAGTAGATATGCAGTGCTAAGGACTTTGAACTATATCCTGTGAGTATTAAGAAACCAAACAATCAGGGGCACCTGGATGGCTCAGTTGGTTAAACGACTGCCTTCACCTCAGATCATGATCCCAGAGTCCTGGGATCAGGCCCCACATGGGACTCCCTGCTCAGCGGGGAGCCTGTTTCTCCTTCTCCCTCTGCTGCTCCCCCTGCTTGTGCTCTCCTGCTCGCTCACTCGCTCTCTCTGTCAAATAAGTAAATAAAATCTTAAAAAAAAAAAAGAAGAAGAAGAAGAAGAAATCAAACAATTGAAGGTTCTCTGTTACTTAGGTGATTAGTGACAACACAGGTTGAACTAGAGAGTTGGGGTATATCATTCGAGTGATAGTGTCCTAAATCAAGAGAGAAACCATGAAGGCCTACAGAAGTTAATCTGAAAGGAAATGTGGACTTCGTCTTCTCAAATCTTCTTTTCAAAAGCAAGTAGCTAATAGACTAGTTATAATTTATAAGTTAATTTTTGTTAAACCTATTTTCATTCCATTTTAGCATTTTCTAAATAGTTTTCTACAATATACAATCCTGTGGGTGCCCCAGGCCTTCATATGAACTACAGTGAAAACACAGTGGTGCTGCTTGTCCCTAATTGACCACTTCTCAGAAAATCCCGTGTCACTTTTCTAATTGGTTCTTCGGGTCTCTCTGTATTTGTTTTCCTTCCTTCTCGTGACAGTTCAATCCCAGTATGGTCTCATCAGCTTTTGCAGCTTTTGACTTCCTTATCATTTTAACTTTCTTTTTTAATTCTTCTGGAAGTTTTCTGAAGAATGAAGTGAAAGTTAACAAAAACAAAAAACAAACTTCAAAAAGTTCCTACGGAGTGGTGGTGTAGGATTCCAGTGCTGGTTTAGGGTTTTGTGACCTAATTGAGCCCACTGCACCATAGCTAACCAATAAGTTAGCTATGCCCTGCCTAAAAGAAAGATGTAGTTTATATTTACTCTTCCTTTTGAACTCTTAGTAGCAGACAATCTGAACTAATTTGGGGTGTATGAATCAGAAGGGGAATAGAATTTGTCTTCTATAGATAGGAAGCCCATATTATTACATATGAAACTAGTATTATAGGAAATTTATTTTCATTTTATTGTCTGTTTAGATATTTTTTTACTGCATGTAAACATTTTAGATAAAAATTGATTATTGCTGAGTAATGGCTAAGTGAACATTAGCCCTTAGCCTTTCTCCTCCTCTTCTTTCTAAGCTACTTATAGCCATCTAATAGGCTTGTTTTGAGAATTGTTATATATTACATGCCTGGAACAGTGGGTGGTTGGCACAAAGTTCTAGGTGTTAACTATATCTATCTGAGTCTCAGAAAACAATAATCCTTACTTGTAGAAACTCACCTGAAATTCCATAAGGCTGACAGTGCAAAATTGCCAAGAACAGGGTTTGTTGTTACTGGCCTGTACCTCACTGTAGGTGAAAGAATGTTTGTAAAGAATATTAGCAAGAAAGTGGCCCTATTTAGTAATAGTGATAGAAAGGCATAGGGAGTATTATAGAGATACTCAAATAGTCTCGTAGCAGTTCTTATGTATGCAATGTACACTAGGGAGTATGTAATTTCCATTTATTGACTAAAGTTATTTGACCAAATATTTATATGAATGTGTAGTTTCTTCCCCCTCCTCCACTTTCTGATATATTTGAAGTCTACTTGCATTATTATCATTCCAAACCATTTTCAAACACTTTAGAAATTAGCCAGTCTTCATGATATGTTGAAGAAAAAATAATATTCCCACCAAAATGAGGTAGAAAAATGAGGGCTTTTTCTGCAAGTACCAGAATTAAATCGTGTTTATTAAGTTGGCATACCTATAACCATCTCTTCAGTCTTTTTCATTTAAGGATTAATAACCCTAATAATTCTTTATGAGGCACTGGGCATCATGGGAAAGTAATGGAGTTCAACCTGGGAGAAGTCACTCTTTTCTTGATCATTTTCTGCCTCCAGTAAAGCAGACTCTAGGGAATGGAGATCAGGGATTGACATGCCTGACTCTGGAAGAGTGTTAGAGTCTTTTCGATCTCTTTTTAACTGCATCGTCTCCCACGAGCCTGGACTGGAAAGCAGCCTTGGGCTGCATTGGAACCCTGGCTGCTCAGGTTTGCAGAAACCTGGCAGAAGTCTTCTGAGAACCCTGTTCTAGATCAAGCCTGCACTAGACTGCGTTTTTCAGCAATCTACTGAAAGAGCAGGAAGATATGGATGATGGTGATATGTATGGAGGGCAGGACTTGACACAATCTGATCAAGGCACTCAGGACTTTTCTTCCCCTTTACATTGGACCATTACTTTAAAACTGATTTCATATCAGTTACCGATCCACCTTGTTTGTATATGGCTCAAATGTAATAAAGCATGTTGTACAAGTCCCTTATATAAATGTTCAGAGTAATTGATATGTCTTTTTTTACTCCGTCTATCACCCCCTTCTTTTTTTCTCTCCTTTGCTATTTTTTTCATAAAAGAGACCTTTTGTACTGTTCCTTCTTCCAAGTTTTATTTCCTGGGTCTTTTATCTCCACATCACACTCCATAGTTTTCTGCTTTGCTAAGATCTGATGTCTAGAACCCTAGCGGTGATCTTTTGCTGATCGGGGGGCAGGGGGGCGGAGGACGTAAAAAAAACTGGATATTCTGGTCATGGAATCCTCTGAGATTATGGACACTAGGTGAGGACAGTAGGGGGATGGAAAGGAGAGAGAGAAATGGGGAATATAGTCACGGAAACCTAAGACGATTATTGGCAGGAGAGGTAGAGAGGCAAACAGTTCTAGAATCCCTGATTGTTGGACAATCTAAGTCCCTTATAGTTAATGAATGTGATAAAATTTAAAATGTATGTAAAGGGTATAGATACCAGTTTCTTCTTTATTACCACAATACATTTCTAAAAGCTCAGTTAAAGGTAGAACAAGGAAAAACATCATTTTTAGAGCCAGTAGATATAACTTAAAATTCTACTCTTTCGAGTCTTCTTTGGTAAAGAGAAGTTATGCCCACAAAAATATTTGAATCACTTACAAATGAGTGGATTAATGGGATGAAAAACATAATATAGGTACTTTTTGCTACTCTCAGATTAGGGGACAGGTAAAATTTAGGATGGTGAAAAGATGAGGAGGCAGGTGACATTCAAGATTGTAAAAACTGCTACCCTTGGTTTACTGTCAAGATGGTCTGTGCCAGAGAACTAAAGAAAAATGGTGGAAATATTGATATGATCATATAAAAGTATTTCTGTTTATGTAGTGCTTTCTAGTTTTGCCAGATTGCCATACAAGATAAGTTATATTCTCATTAGTATTTGTTCTAATCTGTTATTACATTAAGCCATATCTAAATAATCTTTATAATCATTGCACTTACAGGTTTATATAAATCTGCTGAATGACTTTTGGGGCCACGTCAGCCTTTAGAAATTACATTGTTATTGGTACTTCTGTACCCCAAGACTCAGGTATCTAGAAATTTGGAGAAATGTGAATTCTGTCTGAATGGATATCTTTTCCAAATGTTGAGTTTTAAGCTTTTATTTGTTAAAGGGTAATTTTAACTATGTGAATGGAAATCTCTCTAATGTTACTATTTCTCCTTTTGGCCACTTCTCAGTGAACCATCATTGTGAAAATTGATGCAGGATAGTCTTGAGACACATGATATGGGACAGAAAGCTGCAATAACTGTACCAAAACATAAATCTTCTAGATGATATGCCATAGAATGTGCTGCTCAGTAACTTTAGATGATGCACAGGGAGCCTCGTTAGAATTACTTCTGAGCCTTCCTGTAGATTTAAATGTAGTTTTACCTTCATTTTACTATTTATTACAAATGATCAACTTTCAGTTAGTATTTTATTGACTGAATTCATTTTTTTTTTCTTCTTCTTCTATAGAATTGCTTCTAGGTAGGCCTAGGATATCCCCTGTGCACCTGATTCACCCACCTAGACCTTCAGTAATGCTTGCATTTTAACATTTGATATGTTTTAACATTAAGGATCCCCAAGTTTGTTTATGCTTTAGAAAACAAAATCTTTGCTCTGAATCAAAAGACAGTTATTGGAGAGAGAGAGAGAGTCTACTTGAAAGAAATTGTTGGGGTGCCTGGGTGGCTCAGTGGGTTAAAGCCTCTGCCTTCGGCTCAGGTCATGATCTCAGGGTCCTGGGATCGAGTCCCATGTTGGCCTCTCTGCTCAGCAGGGAGCCTGCTTCCCCCTCTCTGTCTGCCTGCTTCTTTGCCTACTTGTGATCTCTGTCTCTGTCAAATAAATAAATAAAATCTTTTTTAAAAAAAAGAAAGAAATTGTTGAGGACCACTCAAACTGAGGAAAGCACATTATGGCTGTTTAAGCACTTTTAATGGCGCTCACTCTACCATGCTGGCTGGCCACTGCCAAAATAAACCCTTACTATATGTATGGTTAGTAGTAAATCATAAGGCCGGTATACGTGTCTGTAAGGTTTATGAACAGATGCTTGCCTTTGCTTAACATTTTCATTGTATAGCCACTCTTACTCTATATAAGATTAGCACCACTACCCATGGTTCTGCTTTTTGTCTTTCAATGGAAAAAAATTGAGACCTTGTATTTTAGAGTATCTTTTTGGATATAGTTTATTTTTATTTTTAACCTATTTACTATTTAGCCTGTTATTTGTGTAAACTACAATACGCTTTTTTTGGTGGGCAAGAAAGTTATTACCTTCACGTATAACAAATGTTCCTAATCCTGGAATACTGGGCTGAATCGTTTGAAATTCTGATTGCCTGACAGGATTCTGTCTTTCATGGGCAGATCTAGAGCCCATCAAAGTATATGGTAGGTTACACATAAAGGGTAGACCTGGCTTACTTCATGTGTTTTCAGATCAACTCTTACCCCACCTCCGGTCATCGGTTTTATCTCTTCCACTTCCAGTTCAGTTCTTAATGGTTTCTCTAGAGAGGCAGCCCTGTGTCGTGTTTATGAATGTAAATGATCGCTGGTGGCAGCTGTCTGGGTCAGAATCCCAGTTCTACCATATACTGTCTGTGCGACTTTGGGCAACTTAATTTCTCTGTGTCTCACTTTCTTCTATAAAATGTAGTTAATAGTACCTACCTCTTAGGATTGTTGAAGTGAATGTGTTACAATATTCAGAGATCTTGAAACCTCTCATGATGTTCTAAATATAAGTTCTAAATAACAGTTAGCTGTTTTTCTCCATTTTCCTGCCTCTTCTGCCATTTCAAATTTACAACCCACTTGACATTCTTGGCTTTCAGCTCTTCTGTTTCAATTTTCAGTTCCTTTCCTGGCACAGCATTTTCTTTGGCCTTGACTCTTGCTAATCGGCTTTCAATTAAGCACAGCCCTAGAACCCCCTGTGAACCATTGCCTGCCGCTGTGAGAAACTCACTGGGTTTTGCCCCAGAAAGAGCTGTACTGTCTTGAGTTTTCCTAGTTTATGCACCAGAGGTGTGCACCATTCTCATATATCTACTGCCTGTGGAAAAGGAGGATTTCTTTCTCATGAAAGTATTTTAAGTTCTCGAGCATCTACTTTTTTTGGTATGCAGATCCTGTCACCGGCTGCGAGAGGTACTGACTTCATCTGCAGAGTTCATTTAGAACATCTCTACCAGCTACCAGGATTTTTGATACAATAGAGAATTTTACAGCTTTCGAAAGGCTGCTCAGTTTTTCAGTTGAGGCAGAGCCCAGTAGTGTTCTTGGTCTTTAGCCATGTTGGCAAGAAAGAATGGCCCACAATTCCTTTTACAGTGGCGATCTCCACATGAAAACTGAAGGAATCGATTCCTCTTAATTGACCTGCAGTTGAACCAATAGTGGTGGGAATGGCATCTAGGTTCTGGCACCTAGTACAAAATCTAGCCTCAGATCTGAAGTTACCTTTTAGTCCAGGGATTTGAAGCAGCCATCCCTCACCAGCATTGGCAATAAAACCTGAGTGGGCTCAGAAAACAGATCTTTGTTGCCAAATTCCCTTCGTTTGAATCCTTGATTTATCATAGCTATATGACTTTAGGCAAGTTATAATCTCTTGATGGTCCAGTTTTAGCTTTGTAAGTGGGGATAATAATTCCTGCTTCAGAATAAAGATTCTGTTAAAGTACACATAGAGTACTTAGCGTAGTACGTGATTCAATAAGTGTTAGCCATTATATTTAAGCCAGGCTGATATATTGGGTTTTCAACTAGAAGCCTAGCTTCTAGAAATTAAAAAGTGTGTAGTTGGCCTGTTTTATTTGTGAAAAAGAAGAATGTGAATCTATGGCTCAACCAAAATTACTTCCCCCTGTAGTTGATGACCATATATATATATAACACATACATACACGCATAGTCCCTCGTTCTTCCTTTCCCCTTCTCCCTTACCCTTTTCTATATGTACAGCTATGTGTTCGTCATAAAGCGCTTAATCTTACCCCCACCATACCCCCAAGGTGTTCTGGGAATCACAGTGAAGTATCACATTGCAGGCACCTTAATTGCTCTTGTAGACTCTGACACTGAACAAAATGAATACCTTTCCATATGGTGAGGACAGTGAAATACTTTTCAGCCTTTGAATTGCCTCTGTTGGGTTTTGTTGCCTATGGAATGGCATCCCATCTTAGACTAGGAGTTTGCAGATTTCATTGAGCTGAGAAGATTGTTAAAACTATAGTTTTTTAGATCATCCTTGGAGATTTGATGCAACAGATCTGGACCTGGAGCCTGAAAATCTCCCTCCTTAATAGGTATCTCAAGTAATTCTGACAGGGGAGCGTTATAGACCGCAACATTAATAACTCTGTTTATTAATTATCTCCTCTAGTCTAAATGGCTCACCAATGCCTCATCCTAGGTTGTCTGCATTTTCGATCAGAGGATTAGCAATGCAGCCAGTCCGAGGTTGTGTTTCATGCAGTTTGAGAGGAACCAGCGTTCCACCCAACTTTATTTATTTTATTTATTTTATTTTTTATTAATTTTATTAACTTTATTTCATCTTTGTTTTTCTTTACCTGTTTCTACTCTGCCCTTCCAATTTAAAATTTCTGTATTTATGTTAATTTTCTATAAACTCATTCTATCAATTATTGAAGAGGATGAAATACCCAACTCTAATTATGGATTTATTTATTTTTGTAGTTCTGTTGGTTTTGGTTTCGTGTATTTTAAAGCTCTATTATTAGGTGCATACACACATTTAGGATTATATATCCTTGTGATGAAATAAAACCTTCACCATTTTGTAAAGTTCCCCTTCATCTCTGGTTTATTTCTTATATTGATGTCCACTTTTTTTTTTTAAGATTTTTATTTATTTATTTGACAGAAAGACAGCGAGAGAGGGAACATAAGGAGGGGGAATGGGAGAGAAAGAAGCGGGCTTCCCACTGAGCAGGGAGCCCGCTGAGCAGGGAGCCCAATGTAGGGCTCCATCCCAGGTACCTGGGGTCATGACCTGAGCCGAAGGCAGACACTTAACAACTGAACCGATGAGGCGCCCTTGATGTCCACTTTGATACTAATTTAGACACTCCCAACTTTCTTTTGATTTAATATTTGCATGAGATGTCTCATTTTATTTTTAAACCCGTATGTGTCTTTACCTTAGATGTTGCTTCATAAATTCCATTCTGAGAAGTGCTTTTATTTGGTGTTTTAGGCCATTTATATATTTAATATGATTAATGCTAAGTTTGAGTTTAAATTGACCATCTTGCTAGTTGTTTTCTGTTTGTCCCATTCTTTTTTTTAAAAGATTGATTTATTTGAGAGAGAAAGGGGAGTGGGGGGGAGGGACAGAGGAAGAGAATTGTCACACACACACACACACACACACACACACACACGCACACTGACACACACTGAGCAGGGAGTCCAACTTGAGGCTCAGTCCCAGGAGTCCTGAGATTATGACCTGTGCCAAAACCAAGAGCCAGACACCTAACTGACTGAGCCACTCAGGCACCACTGTCCCATTTATTCTTTGTTCCTTTTTTCCTTTTCCTGCCTTCTTTTGGATTGAGTATCCGTTATGATTCTCTTTTATTTCCATTACTAGTTTTTAGGGATACCTTTTTCATATTTATCCTGGTTGGTATTCTCTGAGTTTTTTAGATTACAATTACACATGTATTAGATCATTTGATATTATCCCCCAGCTCTTGGATGTCTATTTTGTTTTTTAATTTTTCCACCACTTTTGTGGTGGTGTGTGTATATGTGTGTGTGTGTTTCAGTTTGGGGAATTTCTGTTGACTTCCAAGTTCACCGATTCTTTCCTCAGCTGTGTTGAGTCATCAAAAGTATTCTTTATCTCTCTTTTTGTGTTTTTAATTTCTAGCATTTTTTATTCTTTCTTGTAGTTTCAATCTCTGTGATGAAATTATCCATCTGATTATACATGTTGCCCACCTTTTCTATTACAGCCTTCAGCATATTAATCAGTTATTTTATGGGACGCCTGGGTGGCTCAGTTGGTTGAGCAACTGCCTTTGGCTCAGGTCATGATCCCAGCGTCTTGGGATCGAGTCCCGCATCAGGCTCCTTGCTCCGCGGGGAGCCTGCTCCTCTCTCTGCCTCTGCCTGCCTCTCTGCCTGCTTGTGTTCTCTCTCTGTTAAATGAATAAATAAAATCTTCAAAAAAAAATCAGTTATTTTAAATTCTCCAATAATTCCAACATCTGGGGCATCTCGGAGCTAATTCTGTTGTGTTGTCTATTGATGGTATATTTTCTTTCTTTTTCATCTGTCTCAACTTTTTATTGAAAGCTGGACATCTTCTGTAGACAGTAGAGTAATTAGCCTCGAAATAGGCACACCTTATCTTTTGCTCAGCCTTTAGTATGGGAGATTGATCAGTCAGTCTATTGGGGAGTTGAGCTGGGTTTGGATTTTGTTAATAACTATAGTTATTATCACCAGTGCACCACAGGCTTCAAATCTGCCTCGCATTACCTTGTATTTAGGGTGGGGGCTGGTTTGCCAGAGAGGGTTTTTCTCCATGCTGTTACCTTCCCTCAGCAGTAGATTAAATGCTTGCCATATTGGTGATGGTGGTCAAAGAGTGGAGACAGTACATTCTCTGTTGTTCCGATTCAGCCTCATTCTTAGGTACAGCGTCTCTGAGTCTTGAGAGTGGGTCCTTTACAGTGTTTCTGCCTCTACCCCAGCTATAGGAAACCTCACTATCTAGAGGCACCTGGGTGGCTCAGTTGGTTAAGCGTCTGCCTTTGGCTCAGGTCATGATTCTGGGATCCTGGGATCGAGTCCCACATTGGGCTCCCGGCTCATGTTTTCTCTCGATATCTCTGTCTCTCTCTCTCTCAAATAAATAAATAAAATCTTAAAAAAAGAAAAAAAAAAAGGAAACCTCATTGTCTAGACCCAAGACAGTGTCTTGCCCCTACACCAAGGGTAGGTTTGTTTTTTTTTCCTAGTGCCTTTTCCCAGCTGCTGTGGGTCTTCATCTGTGCCCTAAAAGCAGCAGTGTTTTCTGCCCTGCTAATAATAGCTTAAGCCTTTCGTTCCATGGGTGAGATAGGGAGGATCCAGGCAAAGCTTCCCACTTTCTCATAGATGCTGCTGTTCCCTCCCCCCGAGCCTGCACCACGCACCTTTGTCAGGTTTCTCATCCTTGGCCCAATCTTTCTTAGAGCTCCTGGTAAAATCCTTAACAAGAATGTACAAAGGGGTGCAGTTATTCTGTGCCTGAAGCTGCAGGGATTCTATACTCTCACTGCAGCCTACCTTACCTTTAGCAATTTCTTTAAAAATTTAACTGAAATCTTTTTACTCACTTTATGACATCTGGTATCTAACCCCAGTAAGCAAGTACTCCTATTTAGTTTCTCCTTGTCTTAGATCTGGTATTAGTTAGTTGCTCTGTGACTTCAGGTCTCTGAAGGATTTGAGAAAAATTACAATGTTGGAAATTAAATGTGTGTCTTTGTTTTAAGGGTAGGAGAAAGAAATGCTCTTGTAGCTTTTTACATTCTTAGCAAAGGTTGAAGTTCGGCTATACTTCTTTGTTTTTATTTTTGTAGTGGTTACTCTAGGATTTTCAGTGTGTATCTTTAACAGCCTAACTCCAGAAATTATGTTGTCACTTCATGTAGAGTGAAAGAACCTTATTAGCATACTTCCATTTACCCCTCATTACCATTTGCTACTGGTATACATTTTACTTCTACATGTTTATAGACCCCAAAATATTTTGTTACAAACCCCAAATGTTATAAACCCCAAAATATTTTGGCTTTAAGAGGTCAATTTTTGGGGTGCCTGGGTGGCTCGGTTGGGCATCTGCCTTTGGCTCAGGTCATGATCTCAGGGATCAAGCTCTGCGTCGGCGGGCTCCCTGATCAGTGGGGAGTCTGCTTCTCCCTTTGCTCCTCCCACTGCTCGTGCTCTCCCTCCCTCTTTCTCTCAAATAAATAAAAAATAAAAATTTTTTTAAAAGAGGTCAATTTTTAAGTAGTTTCTTTAAATGAGAAACAAAAAACTTGTATTTACCATATACTTATCTTTGTTGTTCTTCATTCCTTTATGGAGATTCTGCTTGAAGACCTTCCTTTACTGTTTCTCATAGTGTGGATCTGCTGATGATAAATTCTCTTGGCTTTTGTCTATAAAAGTCTTGATTTCTCCTTCATTTTTAAAAGATATTTTTGCTAGATACAGCAAAATCCTAGGTTGACATTCTTTTCCCCTTTAGAACTTAAGCATGTCACTCCATTGTCTTTTCATTTGTATAACTTCTGATGAGAAACTGCTATTTACTAATTCTTCTAGATGTCATCTTTTTTTTTTTTTTTTCCTGGCAGCTTGCCCACCCCCATTTTGATTACAGTGTGTCTTGGTGTGGCTTTCTTCATGTTTCTTCTGCATAGGATTTGTTAAGATTCTTTGAACTGTGGGCTTATAGTTTTCATCAAATTTGGAAAATATTTGGCTCTTATTTCTCTGAATTTTTTTTTCTGTTTACACTACCCCATTTCTGGGATTCCTACTACATGTATGTTGGCCTGCTTGATTATTGTCCCCAGCTTTATGTGTTTTCTTTTCAGCATTTTTGTTTTTACTCTGTATTTCATTTTGGATGGTTTCTATTGTTATGGGTTTTTTTTTATTGTGGTTTGTGTTTTTTTTAAGATTTTATTTACTTATTTGACAGAGAGAGAGGAAACACAAGGGAGGGGGAGTGGGAGAGGGAGAAGCAGGCTTCCCGCTAAGCAGGGAGCCCAATGCAGGGCTTGCTCCCAGGACTCTGGGATCATGACCTGAAGGCAGAAGCTTAAAGACTGAGCCACCCAGGTGCCCTCTATTGTTCTGTTTTTGAATAGGTTCTTTTGCTTTGTTATAAAATTCAAGTTCACTGATCTTTTCATCTGTAGTGTCTATTCTGCTATTGATCTTATTTGGTTATTTTTCATTTCTGTTGTATTTTCCATCTGTAGATATTCAGTGTAAATATTTTTTTTAAAATGCCCTTCCTCATCATGTTCACATTTTCTTCTGCCTTCTTAAATCTAGAGAATGTAATGGTTTTAATGCCTTTAGTCTGCTAATTTTACCATCTGTGTTGTTTCTAGATCTTTTGCTGTTGATTGACTTTTCTCTTGGTTATGGGTTTTAGATTTTTGTGTTGCTTTGAATACTTGTTCTTTTTGGGGGGGGGGATGTCAGAGGTGGTAAAGTTTCTGTTGTGTGTTGGGTTTTATAGGAGTCTTTTAATATTGGGCTTTGTTCTGGTACACAGTAAAGTTACCTCAAATTTGTTTGGCCCTGTCAAGGCTTTCTTTTGAGCTTTATTAGGATGATGAAAGCAGCTTTTAGTTTGAGAACAATTTATCCCCACTACTAAGGCATTATCTTTCTGAGGACATTACTTAAGGGCCCAGGGGCCCAAGGAATTAAGTCTTTTTTAGTCTTGCTTACTGGAACTTAATTATTCCTGGCCTTATATGAGCTCTGAAGATTGTTACACCTTCTCCTTTCCAGTGGTCTTTTTCCCTAGCCTCCAATAGTTTTCTACCATGTGCATAGATAAATATTTGACCAAAGACTCAAAGGAAGTCCTCTAGAGATCTCCAGCGAAGTGTCTCTGTATAGCCCTCTATTTTCTGGTATTGTGCCCCACAGATTCTAGCTACCTTGGCCTCCCTGAACTCTGAACCATTTGGCATCTGAGCAAGACTAGTAGACTCTGTTTCCTCTTCTTCTGTTGTGGTATGGAAGCTCTAGGCACTAAGCTTGGGCGGTTGCACGAGTTCTCCCAGTGATCACTATCCTCTTCTGCCTGTTGTACAATATCTGAAAATCATCCTTCTATATATTTTATTTGATTCTGGTTGTTTAAAGTAGGGCGGTGAATCTCATATGCATTACTCCATTATAATTAGAAGTCTGTCCTTCCAATTTAGCAAACTGATACACTCTTTCCTTTCTCAGTGGCCTTTTTTATGTCTCTTTTTGTTAGGCAGAACCTATTACTCTCATATCCTACGTGTTTTTCTGCCCAGGAATGTTGAAATGGACAATAATAATTATCTAGTGAGCTAACATGGATTAAGTGGCTGTTTGACACACAGAGTACAATCAAGATGTCTTCTGTAGCTGTTTTTATGGGCTGTAGGGTAGAAATGATTGTTAGACTTATACATCAAAACTATTTGCTGTTGCCTCTTTTTACTGAATATTACATTACATGCAGTCTACCAAACCAACTGCTGCATTTAATTTCTCGTGCTTCCTAGTCTACTTTTTTTTTTTTAAGATTTTATTTATTTATTTGACACAGAGAGAGAGATTACAAGTAGGTAGAGAGGCAGGCAGAGAGAGGGGGGCTGGATTCCAGGACCCTGAGATCATGATCTGAGCTGAAGGCAGAGGCTTTAACCCACTGAACCACCCAGGCATCCCTCCACCTTTGTTTTTCTATCTTATTTCTTACACCTCCTTATAGAAGACTCTTTGGGATCTGTTTTCATATCAAAGGCTCCTCCTCCACCTTTACAGGTATCAACAGGAAGTAAATCAAAGTACTGGATTAACCTGCCAGTCACAATATGCCTGCAGTGATCTCATCTGTAGGTTTTAAGCTTATATTTAGTTTCTGGATTTCTGCGCCTGCTTCTCCAGTTGTCATAGTGTGAGGTTTTCATTTTGGAAGAGATGGTAGGGGAAAAGGGAATTTAATTGATTCAAATAGCTGAGGATTCTAGAAAAGCTAGTCTTAATAAAGCCAGATTTAACCACTGCATGTGGTTTTAGAAACTTAAAAAAAGATATTATGTGAATCAGGTGCCTGGGTGAATAAGTCGGTTAAGTGTCTATTTTTGGCAAAGGTCATGATCTCGGAGTCTCAGGATCGAGCCCCATATCAGGCTCCGTGCTGAACAGAGTGCCTTCTTTTCCCTCTGCCACTCACTCAGCTTGTTCTCTCTCTCTCAAATAAGTACATAAAATCCTTAAAAAAAAAAAGAAAAATATATTAAGCAAATCAGACTAACACCATAATTAGGAATGGGATTTTAAAATTTACAGAGTACTTTCACATACATAATTTTATTAATCCCTATTAATCCTGCAATGAGCTAGAATATCCTCACGTTACAAGATGGTTACAGAGAAGTTCAAGATCAAACTGAAATTAGGCCCAGTCTTCTGAGTCCTTAACTAGTTCCCTTTCTCTCATATACCATCTATGACCTTTTGTACCATCTGAGCAGATGTAAAGATTATATAGCAACAGTACTAGATTATTTTGTAACCTATGTAAGAATTATTTGCCCACTTTTATTGCTACATTCCCTCTATTTGATGATTCCTTCCTTCCTTTCTTTCTTTTTCTTTCTTTTTATTTTTTTAGAGAGGAAGAGAGATGGGCAGAGGGAGAAGGGGAGAGAGAATCCCAAACAGGCTACATGCCCAGCATGGAACCCAGTGCGGAGCTTGATCCCACGACCCTGAGCTAAAATCAAGAGTCAGACATCTCTTCAATAGACCAAGGCACCCAGGCGCCCCTCTATTTGATGATTTTTAAATATATTCCTCAAATAAGTTTCTTATTTGACTTTAGTCTTAGGAATTGAAGTGTTTTCCTCAACTTCTTTTTGCATATTTTCAAGCTTTTGCTTTTATGCTTGTTAGCATTCTGAGTTTTGACTACACAAATTTTTCTTTTTCTCCCTTTTTTCCCATTCCTCTTTTTTACAAAAGATTTTAGCTTTTCTTTTGATTTTGACCCAGTTTCTTTTGATTTTGACCCAGTTACATTCTGAAATATTTCGTTTGTAGCTAGTTAACTCACCTGAAGTAAGTTAACCCACCTGAAGAGAAACTGCTTTGACATATTGACATTTATTTGCATCTTCCTAAACTTTGTGCTTCTCTTTTGTGATGTGAATTATTTTTTTGTAATGTGAATTTTTTCTTTCAATACTTTTTTCCTTTTTTTTAAGATTTTATTTGTCAGAGAGAGAGAGAGAGAGAGAATGAGATCACAAAAAAGCAGAGCAGCAGGCAGAGGCAGAGGGAGAAGCAGGCTCCCCGCCGAGCAAGAAGCCCGATGCGGACTCGATCCCAAGACCCTGGGATCATGACCCAAGCTGAAGGCAGCTGCTTAACCAACTGAGCCACCCAGGCGTCCCTCTTTC
Source organism: Nasua narica (assembly GCA_028533885.1). Classification (NCBI taxonomy): domain Eukaryota; kingdom Metazoa; phylum Chordata; class Mammalia; order Carnivora; family Procyonidae; genus Nasua; species Nasua narica. The sequence continues at coordinate 86,069,479 of CM052797.1, read as the reverse complement.
AATACTTTTTAACTCAGCAGGTCACATTTTATTATTTTCCTTCTACAAATACTCATCTAGTGTCTGTTAGGTTACAGAAGAGAGGGATCGTCTCTACCCCAAGTTTACAAAAAACTTTCCAGAGAAATATGGATCTGATTGGCAGAGGGAATGGCATGGCTAGAGGCCTGGAGTCTTTTTTTTTTTTTTTAAGATTTGTTTATTTTAATTTATTATTTTAGAGAGCATACTTGTGTGTGTGTGTGTGTGTGTGTACACGCAAGAGCTGGGGGTGGGGCAGAGGGGGAGGGAGAGAGAGAAAGAATCCTCAAGCGGACTCCCTGTTGAGTAGGGACACAGGGCTCAGGTGGGGCTCCATCCCAGGACCTTGAGATCATGACCTGCGTTGAGATCAAGAGCTGACTGAGCCACCCAGGTGTTTTGAAGCCTAGAGTCTTGAAGGTAAACTCTTGTATGCAGAGGACTCAGGAGTTTCTGTTTGGTAGGAGCACTGGGAGTAAGGTAGAAAAGGGTAGAAGAAGGAAACTGGATGTAGATAGGCAAGGACTAGATCAGGCCTTTTCATAATGGAAATTTTAAATTATGCTGTGAGAATGCAACACTGGAAGGTATAAAATGAGGAAATTGCTTGACCAGATTTGCATTTTAAATTATGAGTTTGGCAGCAGTATGGAAGATAAATGGAAATCTGGAAATGTGATATCATACTCAGGAAGACTGGTAAAGGAGTTATTGCAGTGTTACAAAAGGAAAACAGTGTCTAGGACAACACTCTTTGAATGGATATTGGAGGGTTGGAGGTAGATGTTAAGGAAGTAGAAGGTATGCTATCAATGCAATATGAGTAAAAGGGAGGGTAGTCTAGCTTATCCCTAATGTTTTTAACTTGGGCAGATTATGAAGGAAGAACAGGTTTCCCCACCACATTCACGTTGGGGTGGCAGAACGAAGCTAAGTAGTAGTGTATTTTGATTGCATTTAAGGTGCCTATTGCACAGCCAGATGGAATCATCCCTGGGCAGTTGGATATATAGGTCTAGAGCTCAGAAGAAAATGGTGTTGCAATTAAAGATGAGAAGCGCCTCATAACTTAAGCCAAGGTCTCTAAAATGGGTCTGCAAATACTCTATTGGAGATATTATAAGGAACGTGCTTGAATTTATATTTACTTTCTGTTTCATCCCTTCAAATTTTCTATTTTTTAATGGTTTCTAATGTATGTAATGTACGTAGAATAGTAATTCATGTACATAATTTAGAAATAAATATGAAAATAGGTTCAAAATATTTCTGGCAATCACTAATCTAAGCTGATTGTGAACTAATGGTCACTTCTGAGCATTTTGCTTTATAATAATAACCTGGAAAACTTTTAGAAAATACATATTTCTGGATCCTATCTCTAGAAGATCGTGATTTTAAATGTGCAGCAAGGAATTTGAAAAATCCGTTTTTTAAATTTAATTCCTCAAGGGATTCTGATAATTGGCCAAGTTTAAGAGAACCTAGGATAAAACTGTGGGAAACATGTATAATATAGAAAGAGATGAAAAAATAAGTTTGAATGACACTTTGCTGATTCTAAAAGTTCCAGCTATGTTAATTTCTATTCTTTTTATTTTAATACTCTGATGAAGTGGCTATAGTCAGTATTGAATTATCTCCATTAAGGTAAAATTAACATTAAAAATTCAAAAGTCTGTTTTTGTGTTATATGCTTCATTTTTGGTATAGGTGTTCCACCCATATCCATGTAGATCATATCCAAAATTTTTTTAACTAGCCAAGGAACTAGAGAACTTTTTCCTAAACATGTAAAATTCTGCTTTACTACTCGAATATTAGGCTTGGAGAGTTAAGAACAAAAGGGCCAATGATTTAAAGTATTTGCTAACACCATCTAAAACATGCCTTCTGTGAATTAAAATGTGAGAAAAGGATGAAAATGTAATGAGAAAGCCTGAAAGGATCATACAATAAAAATGTTTAAGGACTGTTGGGGGCTGAATATTGTCCTCCCCACGAACTCATATGGGAAAGCCTTTATCACCGCTGCCTCAGAATGTGACCGTGTGTGGAGATAGGGCCTTTAAAGAGATGATTAAGTTAAAACGAGGCCATTAGAGAAGGCGCTAATCCAGTTTGGTGTCATAAGAGGAAATGTGGACATAGAAGGAGACAGGAGGGATGCATGTGCACAAAGAAAAGACTGTGAGGCTGTGGTGAGAAGGTGGCCATCTACAAGCCAAGGAGAGGGGCCTCAGAGGAAGCCAAACCTGCCAACCCTGTAATCTTGGACTTCCAGCTTCCAGAGCTGTGAGAAAAATAAATTTTTCTTGTTTAAACCACCTAGGAAAAAAAAAATAATAAAATAATAATAAATAAAAATAAATCACCCAGAATGTGGTCTTTTGTTATGGCAGCCCTAGCAGACTACTATAAGGACTGTAAATTGCTTATTAAATTTTACACTTAAACTAATGAAGAACTAAGAAATAAACACAATTTCTAAAACCCATATGACCTTGTTCCCTGAATCAAAAGAAGCCAACAATACCTAGGGTATAATTATATTGTCCAGAGTTTCTCACCTCTAAGAAATTGGTTTAAACTTTGGTGAGTGGTACATATTCACAGACGCTCTTGCCTAAACATAATTTAGTATTCCTAGTGTAATTGTTACTTCAAATGTGAGCCCGGGTATATTTTGAGGTATAAGTATTTCTTTCGTAAGATAGAGTTTTGAGTGATTGTTAACTATGAACCCAGTTTTGCAATTATAACATTGTAGCCAAGCTAAATGAGGATTAGGTTAATGATTATGTAATTATTTTTGCCCTACATTATTCCTCTGGATTATAGCTTCTTGTGCAGTGAATAAACAAGTCTTTGGGTATTCAAATGGAAGGTAATATTTTGATATCTAGATCCTAATATACTACCTTTCATTTCATTTACCAATAAAACTTTCTTTTCAAGGGCTCCTGGGTGGTTCTGTCAGTTAAGCATCCACCTTCAGCTCAGGTCATGATTCTAGGGTCCTGGATCAAGCCCCATGTAGGGCTCCCTGCTAAGTGGGGGAGCCTGCTTCTCCCTTTGAGTGCTGCTCCCCTGCTTGTGCTCACACACTCTCTCTCTCTGCTAAATAAATAGATAAATCTTTAAAAAAAAGAACCTTTCTTTTCATAAATAATGTTTTTATTTTATCACCCACCTTCTGAGAACTGTCAGTTTTATCAGTAATTATTGATTTTATTATGAAATGTCTCAATTATATACAAAGAGCTAGATAAGATAACCAACAATAAGTACTCCCCATCACTTAGCTTGACAAGTTAAACATGACCCCTCCCAGGCCCCTTTCTTCGATCTAGAAGTAACCATCCTCCTTAATTTGTTATTCATTTGCATACGTTTTTTAGATTATTATTTCCATAGGCTTTTTTTTTTTTTTTTCTGGCTTGTTTCGACTTCAAAGAAATGCCATTTCTGTGTATTTCTTTCTCCAGTTTGCCTTCTGGTTCAGGTTAGGTTTTTGAGATTTATCTGTGCTGATACATATAACTCCAGCCATTTGTTTTGTTTTTTTAATATTTTACTTATTTATTTGCCAGAGAAAGAGAGAGAGAGCGAGCACAAGCAGGCAGAGTGGCAGGCAGGGGGAGAAGCAAGCTCCCCACCGAGCAAGGACCCCGTCGCGGGACTCGATCCCAGGACCCTGGGACCATGACCTGAGCCAAAGGCAGCCACTTAACCAACTGAGCCACCCAGTGTCCCTCCAGCCATTTGTTTTTACCTTGTGTAGTAGTAGTAGTAGTACATTGTATGAATATACCACAGTTCATTTTCCTCTCTGGACACTTAAGTTTGTAATTTTTTGCCATTATAAACATTGCGGTAATAAACATTTTTATATGCATCCCCTATGCAGATGTGCCAGAATTTCTGTAGAGTATATACCTAGGAATGGCACTGTTTCAGATTCCATCTCTTCTCTGTTGACTAGTGAATCTGAGTGTATTTCATGCTGTATGTTTATTGACTTTTTTTTTTCTGGGTTTTTTGTTTTCCTGGTAAAATCTTGTTATATCAGAGTCTAATCAGGAGACAGAAACCACACAGTAATTTCACTAGAAAAAGTGTAACATAAAGAATTATTAGAGGAATGAAGGGCAAAGAGAACTCTATGGAGAATGCAGAAGTAGCAGATGCACAGAGCAGCCCCTGCCCCATGACTGAGATAGAGCACCCAAGGAAGAGGCCGTGTCCTCTTGGGCCTGAGATTCTGAGCTTATTGGAGAGTGGCAGTGGCACTGAGGTGCTACCCCAGTGGGACTGCTGGAAATCTGCCCCCTGGACAGCTGGGCGAGGCCTTCCGCAGGGAGGTGCATAGCCTCAGAACTCACTGCAAGCTGCTGTTGGGGTTTTGAGGCTCAAAGCAGGTGACATTCCAATCTGAAACTGCCTGGGGGTGGGGGTCCTGCTCACGGGGGGAGGTGCTGCTGCTGTTAGCACATGGGTGCTGCTGAAAAGCAAAATGCACACTCTGCAAGACCCTGATAAAATGACCCCACTGAAACTAGGGAAAGAAACCCCTTCCTCTTCCATCATAAAGGATGATCTGGAAGAAATAGTTCATCAATATGTTAGGCATGTACTGGTTTACATAGGCCTTTGTGGGGCTGATCCCGGAACCTTATCTACCATTTACAGCATTAATTCTGTGAGAAGTATATTCAGCGTTCCCAAATAGTAAGTTTACAATAAACCTTAAGAATGAAAAAGTATTTTTCTTAATCTTCTTTCTTTTCCGTCTTCCTTGTCTCTCTCCTCCTTTCCTTGTGCCTTTTATTTTTCTTACACCTGATCTTTGCTGATTTCTTCTTCCCCTGTATACCAATACTCCACTATTCTTATTTTCCCTTATTCTGTGACTTTCTTCCTCTTTAAGTCCTGTGTGGTCAGATTGGCTGTGTAAGTTTTTAGAGCAGTGAATGATAGGCACGCCTTGAATCCTAAGTGTATAAAGCTACAGAGGCATAGCTAAGCTGGAGGAAAAGGGTCAAGACTTCCTCTCTATATGTATGGTGTATTGCAGAGTCTAAGGTGGGTTGAAATAGTTCTCGAAAAGAGTCCTTTAGAAATCTTATAGTAGGTTCCCTTTGCCTCCTGGTGTAAGTGTAGCTTTTTTATATATAAATATTATTGCCAAGTTTCCCCCATCCACACATAAGAGATACATTCAGGCGTCTGCTTAAATGAAGAAAGTGTTCATAGTGGGAAATAGACCTTACCATTGTTTTCTAGTCAACAAGAACCTACATTTTTCTTTTTTAAAAATGTTTATTAAGGTGTAATTGACATATGACATATTACTTTCAGGTGTATAACACAGTGATTTTAATATTTGTTTATTATAAAGTGGTCACCACACTAGGTCTAATTAACATCTATTACCATATATAGTTACCAAAAATATATATATTTTTTCTTGTGATGAGGACTTTTAATATCTGCTTTCTTAGTAACTTTCAAATATAGGTGGGTTCAGTTCCAGACCACCGCAATAAAGCAAATATCACAATAAAGAAAGTGAAATGAGTTTTTTGGTTTCCCAGTGCATATAAAAGTCTTCTTTACACTGATACTGTAGTCTATCAAGTGTCCAATAGCATTCTGTCTAAAAATAGCATTCTGTCTATGTGTATACCCCTTAATTTTAAAACATTTTATTGCTGAATGCTGACCATCACCTGAGCTTTAGTGACTCGTCATCTTTCTGCTAGTGGGGCTGGTAGACTTGCCTGAATACTGATGGCTGCTGACTGATCAGGGGGGTGGTTGCTCAAGTTTGGGCTGTCTATGGCTGTTTCTTAAACAACAATGAAGTTTGCTGGGTCTGTTTTACTCTTCCTTTCAATTTATTCCTTTCAAAAAAGGAAAAACTATTCCTTTCAAACAATTTCTCCGCAGCCTGCAGTGGTAGCTGATAGCATTTTAACCATAGTAGACTCTCTTTCAGAATTGGAGTCCATCCACTCAAACCCTGCTGCTGCTTTAGTAAGTAAGTTTATGTCATATTCTAAATCCTCTCTTGTCATTTCCACAGTCTTCACAGCTTCTTCACCAGTAGATTCCATCTCAAGAAACCACTTTCTTGGGTGCCTGGGTGGCTCAGTTGGTTGAGCGGCTGCCTTCGGCTCAGGTCATGATCCTTGAGTTCCAGGGTCGAGTCCCACATCGGGCTCCCGGCTCCGCAGGGAGTCTGCTGCTTCCTCTAACCTTCTCTCCGCTCGTGCTCTCTCTCACACTCTCTGTCTCTCAGATGAATAAATAAAATCTTTTAAAAAAAAAGAAACCACTTTCTTTGCTCCTCCTTGTTCAGGTTTTATCCTGAGGTTGCGGTAATTCAGTCCCATCTTCAGGCTCCACTTCTAATTCTAGTTCTCTCACTGTTTCCACCACATCTGCACTTCCTCCACTGAAGTCTTGAATCCCTCAAAGTCATCATCCATAAGGGTTGGAGTCCAGGACTTCCAAATTCCTGTTCATGTTGGTATTTTGACCTTTTCCCCTGAATCATGATGTTTTTAATGACACCTAGAATGGTGACTTCTTTCCAGAAGATTTCTATCAACTTTGCCTGGATCCATCAGAAGAATCACTAACCGTGGCAGCCGTAGCCCTATAAAACGAACTTCTTAAATAATAAGATTTGAAAATTGGGGGCTTCTGAGTGGCTCAGTCAGTTAAGCATCTGCCTTCAGCTCAGGTCATAATCCTGGGGTCCTGGGCTCCAGTACTGCATCGGGCTCCTTGCTCAGTGGGAGCCTGCTTCTCCCTCTCCCTCTGCCTGCCTCTCCTCCTGCTTGTGCATTCTCTCTCGTTCTCTCTCTCTCTCTCTCTAATAAATAAATAAAATCTTTAAAAAAATTTTTTGAGAATTGAAATTATTCTTTGATCTATAGACTGTAGAATGGATGTTGTGTTAGCAGCCATGAAAACAACATTCATTAATCTCGGTGTACGTCTCCATCAGAGCTCTTGGGTGACCAGGTGCCTTTTCAGTGAGCAGTAATATTTTAAAAGGAATCTTTTTTTTTTTTTCCTGAGGAATTTTTTTTTTCCTGAGCAGTAGGTCTCAACAGTGGGCTTAAAATATCCAGTAAACCATGTTGTAAACAGATGGGCTATCGTCCAGCCTTTGTCGTTCTATAGAGCATAGGCAGAGTAGAGCTAGCATTATTCTTAAGAGCCCTAGGATTCTCATGTAGGTAGTTAGCTTCAACTTCAAGTCACCAGCTGCATTAGCCTCCAACAAGAGAGGCAGCCAGCCTGTCTTTTGAAGCTTTGAAGCCAGACATTGACTTCTCTCTACTGTGAAAGTCCTAGGTGGCACCTTCTTCCAATAGAAGACTGTTTCATCTACATTGCAAATCTGTTGTTTAGTATAGCCACCTTCATTTATTATCTGAGCTACATCTTCTGGATAACTTTCTGTAGCAGCACTTGCTGCTTCACTTTGTACTTTCATGTTATGGAGACAGCTTCTTTCCTAAACCTCATGAACCAACCTCTGCTGGCTTCAGACTTTTCTGCAGCTTCCTCACCTTTCTCAGCCTTCTTAGAATAGAATAGTTAGGGCCTTGCTGGGGATTAGGCTTTGGCTTAAGGGAATGTTGCAGCTGGTTTGTTCTTTTATCTAAAACACTAAAATTTTGTTCATATCAGCAATGAGGCTGTTTCACTTTCTCATCATTCGTATGTTCACTGGAGTAGCACTTTTAATTTCCTTCAAGAACTTTTCTTTGTATTCACAAGTTGGTTAACTGTGGCACAGGAGGCCTAGCTTTTGGCCTATCTCAGAGTTCAATATGCCTTCCTCACTAGGCTTAATCGTTTCTAGCTTTTGATTTAAAGTGACAGACATGCGATTCTTCCTTTCAGTTGAGCACTTAGATATCTTGGCTATTGTAAATAATGCCGCAATGAACATGATTCCAGTAAAGACCTTTCTTTTTTGCCTAAGAGTTACAATTAGGATAATGATTTACTTATTTTCTGATAGGCAGATAGTAATTGTAAGTATAAGTCTTAATTATATTGAGTTTATAATAACTTTCAATGAGTGTTGGCATAAATGAAAAATTAATACTTTATCTAGTTCCAACATATTCTTTACATGCATTATCCCTGTAAAAAGTTTTTCTCTGGTCCCTAGCTACATAGTCTGTTATTTACCAGATGTATCCAGATCTCACCCCTCTAACTACAAAGTAAGGTGATATCTTAAACATATATAACTGTGCAAGGCCACATCACCATGATATTCTACTGTGTGTGATTTTAAAAAGCTAAAATACTAGTGGCTTAAACACAAAAAGGTTTATTTCTTTCCACTTAAAAGAAGTGTAGATGTCTAGCGTTCAGGGCTATGTGGCAGTGTAACCAAGGACAGAGGCTCTTTCTGTTATTCAGTGTCTGTCTTATGTAAGTCTTTAAGCTCTTGTAGCCAATTCCATGTGTGTAAATGTGGGACTGTATGGGACTGTGGTGGCCAAGCAATTCTCTAGGGATACCAGCTGTAGGTCTACAGTTAAACAGCTCTGACACTTTCCCCCCAGGGATAGCCTCAGATCCTACAGGTTAGGGACAAAGTCCTCCAAGACTGGCTCCCTCACCCCCTACCCTCAGAAGCCAGTCATAAGCCCAGATTGTTACCTGTTACTTCTTACTGACCACCTATTAATCAGAGGTTTCCACAACCCCCTGCTTGGGTTTGATTAATTTGTAAGAGCAGCTCACAGAACTGAGAGAAACATTCTACTTCCTGGATTACTGGTTTGTTACAAACTGTATAACTTAGGAACAACCAAATGGAAAAGATTTTTAGGGCAAGTTATGTGGGAAGGGATGCAGAATTTCTATGCTCTCTCTTAGTGCTCCAGTCTTATTACAGTTCCATGTGTTCAGCAATCTGGAAGCTCTCCGGACTCTATCCTTTTAGGTTTTTAGGTAGACTTTTTTACACGGGTATGGCTGATTAAATCAGTGGCCATTGGTGATTGATTCAACCTTCAGCCCCTCTCCTCTCAAAGAAGGTGTGAGGGAATGGGATTGAAAATTCCAACCCTCTAATCACATGGTTGGTTCCCCTGGTGACTAGCCCCATCCTTAGATAAGCTAGAGGCTGCCCAAAATTCACTTTGTTAACATAACAAAAGATACCTTTATCTTTCTCTTCTCTTGAGAAATTCCAAGTGATTTAGAAGCTCTGTGCTAGAAACAAGGACAGAGACCAAATATGTCTATTATTGTTAAAACAAAATGCAACTGAGTAAATTCGAAGATATAACTCATTTTATTAAGCAGTTCATGAATCAGGCAGTACCCCAGGAGTTGTGCCAAATGGAAGCTGTTATAGAAAGGAGAGTGGGGCAGGAAGTTGTTAAGCAAAGAATTGTTTCAGGCATAGTCATCTTCCCTTAGGGGAAAGGGCAGAGGGTCTTATTAGGTAGGTGGATTACCTCATCTTCCTTTGAGGGGTAGAGGGAACCTAAGTGACAGGTTATCTCAGTTTTCTGATGAGGAAATTTCTGACTGACAAGTTAAGACTACATTTCTAGGGGAAAGATTGGAACTTCAATTTAGTTAGGTATTAAGCCCCAGTTCGGTGACTTGGTCTGGTATAAGTGACTGTGTCTTTGGCCTGTGGTTTTCTTTTTAACATTAAAAATCACAATATTATAGTGAGTGACTTGATCCAAGAGATCTTCGGGAGCTCAAGACATATAAGTGGCAGTAAAGAAAGAGGTAAAAATCAAAGAGCTCTACCACCAGTAATTTACAGTATCTTTTTACTAAAATTCAGCCACATGATGGAACCTAGCTCCACAAGACTAGAAAAAGTCTTTTAACTGCATATTGCTGCCCTGAATAAGTATTCTGTTATAAGGAATAGAGGGAGAGTAGATATAGAGTGGACATCTAGCAGTTTCTTCCAAAATATGTGATCTTTACTTTTCCTGAATGTTTTAGGGTTCTGCAGAGATGAAGAGATTACAAGAATTTGACTCACACAATTAGAGAGGCTGGCAAGTTGGCAGAGCCAGTGTCCCTGTTCAAAGGCCATTAAGTCGGAAAACCTTACTATTCTAGTTTTAAGGCCAAAAGGCAGAATTCCCTCTTATATGAAGGAGGAGCAACCTTTTGTTTATTCAGGCCTTCAACTGATTGGATGAGGCCCACCAACATTATAGAGGGCAATCTGCTTTACTCAGTCTATTGATATACATGTTAATCTCACCCAAAAACACTTACAGAAACACCCAGAATGTTTGACCAAATATCTGGGTACCATGTGGCCCACTTAACTTGATACATATAAGATTAATCATCATCATATTCATCATTAACTGAATATAAAACTAAAACATTTGTATTATAAAAACCCTGAGCAATTAGACATTTATTATGTAGAAATCAAAATTTCCTTACATTCCAACCTCCCAGAGATATCTGTTAATAACAGCTTAGTGTACTTTTCTCCGCTTATTTGTAGTATATATACTAGTATATATATACTAGTGTGTATATGTATATACACACATATATATATAATGTATATATTTTACAAAAACAGGATTACATTACTTATATGCACACAATGTATGCATGTAGTACTATGATTTAATTTTTAAATTTTTATTCTAGACTTTATTCCATGTCATTTTAAATGTAGACCCACTTCTTCTGAACATTATTTCACTATGGATATATTATCCATTCATTCATATTTTGACTTACTTAATGAATATTTTTCATACCTACTATGTGCCAAGCAACATTTGTATATCTGATCCTCTGTTGGTAGAAATTTGGGTCATTTTGTTTGTTTTTATTCATTTTTGTTTTCTATTATAACAATATCGAGGTAAACATCCTTATCTTCAGACATTTTTGCAAGAGTTTATTTTATAAAGCATATTTCTAGAATTGCTTTATAAGAAGACACCCATGTTTGAGGTTTTAAAAGGTGCTGCCAGCCCAGAGCTTGTCTTAGCACTGTTGACATTTTGGGCAGATAATTTATTACTGCTGGCGATGGTGGCGCGAGGTCAGAGGGACTGTTCCGTGCAATATATTTAGCAACATCTTTGGCCTAGATACCAGCAACACTGTCCTACCCCGAAGTTGTGACAATCAAAAATGTCTTCAAACATTGCCAAATGTCAGGATGCCTGGGTGGCTCAGTTGGTTAAGTGCCTGCCTTCGGTTTAGGTCATGATCCCAGGGTCCTGGGATCAAGTCCCATATCGGGCTCCATGCTCAGCAGGGAGCCTGCTTCTCCCTCTGCCTGTCACTCCCACTGCTTGTGCTCTCTCTCTCTCTCTCTCTTTCTCTGACAAATAAATAAATAAAATCTTTAAGAAAACAAAACAAAACATTGCCAAATGTCTCCTGGTGGGGAGATTGTCCCCGGTTGAGAACTAGTACACTAACCCTTCTCTCTTTTCCTGCCCGAGCAATACAGACAGCTGGGCTTGGGATATCAGGGTCCAAGTTGAGTGAAGAGATGTCCACATGATAGGTAACCTAGCATGGGATATTGGAGGCCAACTGGGGTGAGGAGGGCAGCCACAAGGGATCATGGCTTATTGTGGGATGTCAGAGCATAAGCCAGATTAGGAGGGTTTCCAGCCATGAGGGCAGCCTGGCATGGGGTGTTCTGAGCCTCAGGTAGGGTGAAAGTATGTCCATATTAGAGAGGCAGGAATAGTCCTCTCTAGTCCAAAACAGAGAGTGCTTCATTTATATGGTTAAAGGCCCATTTTGCCCATTCCTCACATTAGAGCTTGCTCCCAATGGGAATCCATTGCTGACTTGATGATTTAATATCTTTTAAAGCATATAATTAGCGATTTTTTTTGGCTGATGTTTCTATGCTATTTGGAATTATTTTAATAGTAGAAGAAGCTAGCCCAAGAACACAGCTCACAGCTGTGTAATGCCCACTTGCTATCACCTGGCAAGTACATGCAAATAATGAACCATGCAAATAGTCCCATCTTTGTGGCTAACTCTCAGTAACAATGCTGAGCCAAAGAAACTAATAGAAGAATACATACTACATGATTCTCTTATATAAACTACTAAAAAGCAAAAATCTGTGGTGAGTAGAAGTAAGAATTATGTTTACCCTTGATGGGGGGGTAGCACCTGGAAGGAGATGCATGAGGGGGCTTCTGAAATGTTGATAATGTTTTCTTTCTTGATCTGGGTATCACTAACTTGTAAAAAGCCATTGAGCTGTATGCATAAGATTAGCACACCTTTCTATATGTGTGTCATTCTCCAACAGAATGTCCACCCCCCCCCCCAAAAAATAACCTGTTCTTTTACTCTTGGAAAATAGTCAAACTCTTTCCTCTGAATCACATAATTATCAGAAAATAGAATGTTAATGCATGACCACAGCATAGACCAACTGTAAATAGGTTGGCAAGTACCACTCAAACTGAGGAAAGCCCAATTTGGAGCACTAATGAAAGTGCTAAGTCTACCAAATTTGTGGGGTGATAGGATAAGCTGAATGAAATATGTCTTGTTCAGCAACGTTCAGCATACTTTTTTTGGAATCCTACTTTATCATAGGTGCTCTTATCTTTTAGGATTTGGATGTACCTAAACCCATCTCTTAGGATGTACCTAAGACATAGTACCTACCTCCAAGGATCCCATGGAAGTGAGGAAGGCTAAGCAGCTGGAATAAACTAACACAAACACTGATAGATGTGCAGAGTTTATTCAGTGAAATCACAGAGAAGGGGAGGTCACCAAAGGATTCCTGAAGGGGAGAAGGGTGAAAGTTAGCTAAATGAAGAATATGGGGAAGAGAATCCAGGTAGAAGAGGAACAGCACTTACCCGATAGAGAAATACAACTCAGTATCACACATTCAAGGAAAGCTCCTTGTTGATATGGACAGCACAGCGACCATCAGCTTTATTATCATTATCTTACATATCATCCAGAACCTACCCCAGAGCCTGACTCATAGTAGACATTCAGATATTATTTAGGCAAATAAATACCTAATACAGCATCAGTTATGTGAAGAGGTAGTCAAAGAAAGATCATGAGCTTATAATGAATCCTAAGAAGCTCAGAGTTCATTTAGTAGGGAGTGAGGAGCCATTAAAGAATTTGAAGTATTAGAATAACATGATTTGTGGTATTTAGGAAAGGTTCTCTGGAAACTCTGTAAAAGGAGGATTGAATCTTTCTCTAAAAAGAGGAGAGTAAATTAGGGGGCTTCGTGTGTGTGTGTGTGTGTGTGTGTGTGTGTGTGTGTGTGTCTACATGAATGCGTGTACTTACACAGGTTTGTGAGTAGGCATTTGGTGAGAGTTGAAGCTGGGGATAAGAAGTTCCTAAAATACAACAGGTAGAAATGATAAGAGTATGAACTTAGACTTTAGGTCCAATGAATATGGGATGAATTTGAAAGTGATTTAGGAGATACAATAAAGATTGATTAATGTCTGATTATAAGAAGCATTGGAGGAGGAGACATCTTGAGTGACTGGTTGAATACTATCAGCACACCATTTGCTATGGTAGGGAATACAAGTCAAGTAACAGATTTGTGTTCCGTTTTTCTAGGAATCTAGTATGTTCCACGGCTACTTATGATTCTTCTAATAGTGATCTACGAGGAGACGTTTAGTTGGCAGTTGAATATTTGGACAAGACAGAGGCCTGAACCAGAAAGATGATATGGTATTTGATAGCATACTGGTAGGATTTAAAGCTCTCAAAACATCTATCAGTAGAGTACTTGTTTAGATTTATTAGGCTAAAGAGAGGAAAAGAGTTCGAAATACAGGTGTTTGCTATATACTTGTTTTACTGTTTTTCACTCTGGTTTTTATGGGGAGGCATGGTTGGCTCTGGTTTGTAAGTCTCATAATAGACTGTCAATATAAAATCTCCCAACTTACTTGTTTTCAAATGACCAACACAACTAAACAGCCTGTATTTCTTGGGGAGAAGGCTAAAAAGTGATTTTCTTGAGAAGGTTGTGTTGTATAGTAGAAAGAGTTTAGATGAACGTTGGAGTCAAAGTTTGGTAGGAATCCTGCTTCTCATGTTATTTAGCCTTTGGGGAAGTTATGTAGTTTCACTGAGACTTAGCTTATTTATTTGTAAAACTGCAGTAATTATAGCTATCTTTTAAGATTATTATAAAAATTAAATGAGATGAGCTTTGGGTCTGAAAGATAATGACAACTGTCCAAATGTTATTCTCTCCACACATCCTCCCCAAAAGCCATAAGATCAAATAGGACCACACACATACATGTGCACACACAGACCATATATAAATCACACCTTCAGCATTACTACAACATAGATAATACCATGAATTTTAAATTGTCTTTATGTAAAGAAACAACAGATTACAACATTTCCTGTTGTTGCTACAAACCCCTGAGTCTGGAAAGTCGGGCAAGGAGAGGCTCAAGAGATAGTGAAGACAGAGAAGAAGAGATCAAAGGTTTACAATGAAGCACAAGCAAAATGAGCCTCAGAAAGAAAACATCCCCCACACAACTGGGAAAATACAGGCACAGGTCTGGGACTTGGGAATTCATAGCAGTAGCTATAGGAAAGGTGTGTGAAAGAGAGGGACCACTAACAGCATCAGAGAAACACTGCTTTGGGAGAGGAGATAGAGAAAGGATGGTTCCCCCCAGAGCCATTGCAGGGAGAGGGAAGAAGAAAGTAAGGAAAAAATAAGTGTCCTGGAGAAATCAGAGAGAAACAAGGCCCACAAGTTTAGTACCCACCACCACCACCACATCATCCACTAACACAGCTGCTTTTACTAATCCGCAGAAGCAGACAGCCTTCAACTAAGAACTCTACCCATGAAGTGCTCAGGAATAGAAATAAATTAGATGCTCTACAAAGCTCCTTTAAGAGTAATAGAGAGGGGGGCCCCTGGGTGGCGCAGTTGGTTGAGCGACTGCCTTCAGCTCAGGTCATGATCCCGGAGTCCTGGGATCGAGTCCCACATCGGGCTCCCAGCCCCATGGGGAGTCCGCTTCTCACTCTGACCTTCTCTCTCTCACTCTCTCTCTTTCCTAATAAATAAATAAATAAATAATCTTTAAAAAAAAAAGAGTAATAGAGAAAATATGAACCAATTTCCACTGATAAAAATTCTTTCACAAAAAGGAAGGACAAAACAGAGGAAAACTCTTATTTTTTTTTAAATAACAGTTTAATTAATGTACAGTGTTATATTAGCTTCTGGTGCACAATATAATGATTCAACAGTTCTGTGTATTACCCAGTGCTCATCACACTAAGTGTATTTTTTTTTTAAGATTTTATTTATTTATTTGTCAGAGAGAGAGAGAGCACAAGCAGGGGGAGAGGCAGGCAGAGAGAGAAGCAGGCTCCCCACCGAGCAAGGAGCCTGATGCAGGGCTCCATCCCAGGACCCCGGGATCCTGACCTGAGCAGAAGGGAGATGCCTAACCAACTGAGCCACCCAGGCGCCCCACACTAAGTGTACTCTTAATCCCCTACATCTCTTTCATCCATTCCCCGAGGCATGTCCCTCTGGTGACCATCATTTTGTTCTCTGTATTTAAAAGTGTTTTTTGGAGGCATCCAAATTGGCAAAGAAGAAGTCAAACTCTCACTCTTTGCAGATGATATGATACTTTATGTGGAAAACCCAAAAGACTCCACTCCAAGACTGCTAGAACTCATACAGGAATTCAGTCAAGTCTCAGGATATAAAATTAATGCACAGAAATCAGTTGCATTCCTATACACGAACAGCAAAACAGAAGAAAGAGA
>CM052797.1:86022461-86053103 GCA_028533885.1 Nasua narica | reverse complement strand
GGGGTGGATAGGGATATGGACACTGGGGAGGGTATGTGCTATGGCAAATGCTGTGAAATGTGTAAGCCTGATGATTCACAGACTTGTACCCTGGGGTAAATAATACATTATACGTTAATAAAAAAAATTAAAAAAAAAAAAAGTGTTTTTTGGTTTCTTTCCTTCTTTATTCCCTTGTTTTGTTTCTTACATTTTACATATGAGTGAAATCATGTGGTATTTGTTTTTCTCTGCTGTATTTCACTAATGTTTTACCCACTAGATTCATCCATGTTGTTGGCCAATGGCAAGATTTCATTCTTTTTTTATGGCTGAGTAATAGTATTCCTCTGCGTGTGTGTGTGCGCGCGCATATGCGCGCATGTGTGTCTCACATCTTTATCCCTTCCTCTAGCAGTGGACACTTGAGTTGCTTCCATAACTTGATTATTGTAAAAAAAAGCTTCAGTAACCATAGATGTGCATCTATCTATTCAAATTAGTGTTTTCCTGTTCTTTGAGTAAATACCCAGTAGTGGAATTAATGGATACTATGGTAATTGCATTTTTAATTTTCTGAGGAACTTCCATACTGTTTTCCACAGTGGCTGCACCAGTTTGGATTCCCACTAACAGTGTACAAGGGTTCCTTTTTCTCTGCATCCTCTTCAACACTAATTTCTTCTGTTTTTGTTTTTAGCCATTCTGACAGGTAGGAGGTGATATTTTATTGTGATTTCGATTGCATTTTCCTGATGCATCTTTTTATGTGTCTTTTGGCCATCTCATCTGTATGTCTTCTTTGGAGAAATGTCTGTTCATGTCTTCTCATTTTTAAATTGGATTATTTGGGTTTTTGGTGTTGAGTTGTGTAAGTTCTTTATATATATATATATATACATATACATATAGGATACTAACCCCTTATTGGATAAATCATTTGCAAATATCTTCTCCCATTCAGTAGGTTGTCTTTTTGCTTTGTTGTTTCCTTTGCTGTGCAGAAGCTCTTTATTTTTATGTAGTCCCAATAGTTTATTTTTGCTTTTGTTTCCCTTGTCTTAGGAGACATACATAGAAGAATGTTGCTACCACCCATGTCAGAGAAATTACTGCCTTTGCTCTCTGATGGGATTTCTGTGGTTTCAGGTCTCACATTTAGGTCTTTAGTCCATTCTGAGTTTATTTTTGTGTATGGTTTAAGAAAGTGGTCCAGTTTTCCCAACACCATTTGTTGAAAAGGCTATCTTTTTCCTGTTGCATATTCTTGCCTCACTTGTTGTAAATTAATTGACAGTATAATCATAGTTTTATTTTTGGAATTCTTGTTCTGTTCCATTGATTTATGTATGTGTCAGTTTTTGTGCAAGTATCATACTATTTTGATTACTACAGCTTTGTAGAATATCTTGAAACCTGGGATTGTGTTAACACCAGTTTTGTTCTTTATCAAGATTCCTTTGACTATTGAGGGTCTTTTGGGGTTCCACACAAATTTGAGGATTATTTGTTCTAGCTCTGTGAAAAATGCTGTGGGTATTTTGATAGGGATATCATTAAATCTGTAGATAGCTTTAGGTAGTATGGATATTTTAACAGTATTTGTTCTGCCAGTCCATGACCATGGAATCTCTTTCTGTTTCTTTGTGTCATATTTAATTTCTTTCATCGGTGTTCTTTTATAGTTTTCAAAATGCAGGTCTCTCACCTCATTGGTTAAATTTATTCCTAAGTTTTTATTATTTTTGGAGCAATTGTAAATGAGATTATTTTATGAATTTCTCTTCCATTATTCTTCATTATTAGTGTGTAGAAATGCAGCGGATTTCTATATATGGATTTTGTATCGCGTGACCTTACTGAATTCATCCATCAGTTCTAATAGATTTTTTGGTGAAGTCTTTAGGGATTTCTATACATAGTATCATGTCATCTGCCAATAGTGAATGTTTTACTTCTTTCTCACCAGTCTGGAAGCCTTTTACTTCTTTTTCTTGCCTATGGCTAGGACTTCTAGTACTATGTTGAATAAAAGTGGGGGAAGTGGACATTCTTATCTTATTCCTGATCTTAGGGGAAAAGCTCTCAGTTTTCACCATCAGGTATGATGTTAGCTCTGGGTTTTTCATATATGGTCTTTATTATGTTGAGGTATGTTCTCTCTAAATCTACTTTGTTGAGGATTTTTTATCATGAATTGTTGCTGCCCTTTGTCACATGACTTTAGATTTTAGGTTCAGATCTACCGAAATGATCATATGGTTTTTATCTTTTCTCTTACTGATGTGATGTATTATGTTGACTGATTTGTGAATAACTGAACCCACCTTGCATCTCAGGAGTAAATCCCACTTGCTCATAGTGAATGGTTTTTTAAATATATTTTTGGATTCAATTTACTAATACTTTGTTGAGGATTTTTGCATCTATCTTCATCAGAGATATGGGCCTATAGTTCTCTTTTTTGTAGTGTCTTTATTGGTTTTGGTATCACAGTAATGCTGGCCTCATAGGATGAATTTGGAATTTGGATGAATTTAGAAGAATGAACTTTCCTTCCTCTTCTATTTTTTGGAATAGTTTGAGAGAAATATATATTAACTCTTCTTTAAATGTTTGGTAAAATTCACCAGTTAAGCCATCTGGTCCTGGACATTTGTTTATTGGGAGTTTTTTTGAATAGTGATTCAATTTTATTGCTGTTAATCGGTCTGTTCAAATTTTCTATTTCTTCCTGATTCTGTTTTGGGAGGTTATATACTTCTAGAAATTAAGACATGTTTTCTACATTCCCTTTTTGTTGGCATAAAATTTTTCATAACGTTCTCCTATTATCTTTTGTATTTCTTTTTCTTTTTTTGATCGTCTAGATGGAGGCGTTTCTGCTTCACAGCAGCAATGCCTGGTGCAGTCTTTAGTATTTTTGTGGTGTTGCTATTTCTCTTTTATTTTTTATTTTGTTTCAGTCTCTTTTTATGGTGAGTCTGGCTAAAAACATCAGTTTTTGGTTTTTTGGGTTTTTTTCTCTCTTCAAAGAACAGCTTCTGGTTTCATTGATCTTTTCTATTTTTTTTTAATTTCTCTTTTGCTTATTTCTGCTTAATCCTTTTATTTGCTTCCTTCTACTGTTTTGGGTTTTGTTTTCCCTTTTCTAGCTCCATTAGATGAAAGGTTAAGTTGTTTATTTGAAATTTTTCTTGCTTCTTGAGGTTGGCCTATCTTGCTATAAACTGCCCTCTTAGAATAGTTTTTGCTGCATCTCAAAGGTTTTGGACTGTTATGTTTTCATTTTCATTTGTCTCCATGTATTTTTTTAATTTTCTCTTTGGTTTGTTGGTTGACGTCTTCATTGTTTTAGTAGCATGTTATTTATTCTCCATATATTTGAGTTCTTTCCAGATCCTTTCATGTGGTTTATTTCTAGTTTCAAGTCATTGTGGTAAAAAAAAAAAAAAAAAATGTATGATATGACTTCATTCTCTTTTAATTTGTTGAGACTTGTTTTGTGTCATAAAATGTGATCTCTTCTGGAGAATGTTCCATGTTGACTGGAAAAGAATGTGTATTCTGTTGTTTTTTTTTTTTTTTTTAAAGATTTTATTTATTTATTAGGAAAGAGAGAGAGTGAGAGAGAGCATGAGAAGGGAGAAGGTCAGAGTGAGAAGCGGACTCCCCACGGAGCAGGGAGCCCGATGTGGGACTCGATCCCGGGACTCCGGGATCATGACCTGAGCCGAAGGCAGTCGCTCAACCAACTGCGCCACCCAGGGGCCCTATTCTGTTGTTTTTTAATGGAATTTTCTGAATGTCTCTTGTTAGATCCATCTGGTCCAATGTATCATCCAAAGCCACTGTTTCCTTGTTGCTTTTCTGTTTGGATGTTCCATACATTGATGTAAGTGGGGTGTTAAAGTCTCCTACTATTATTGTATTGCTATCAATTACTTCCGTTATGTTTGTCATTAGCTACTTTATCTACTTGGGTGCTCCCATGCGGGGTGCATAAATATTTACAATTGTTACATCTTCTTTTTAGATTATTCCTTTTATAATTATGTGATGTCCTTAGTAGCCTCTTGTTACAGTCTTTTCTTTAAAGTCTATTTTGTGTGATTATAAGTATTGCTACCCAGCTTTCCTCTCACTTCTATTTGCATGATAAATACTTTTCCATCAGGTCAATTTCAATCTGCATGTGTGTGTATGTCTGAAATGAGTATCTTGTAGGCAGCATATAGACGGGTCCTGCTTTTTTATCCATTCCATCACTCTGTGTCTTTATTGAAGCATTGTCACTTAAATTTGAACCCATTCTAAAAGCGCTAAATTTTTACTTCTCACCCCCTCCCACATTTTAGGTATATGATGTCATACTTTATGTCCTTTTATTTTGTGAATATCTTGACTGATTTTTATAGATATCCTTAATTTTACTGCTTTTATGCTTCCTACTGTTCTTATCCTGCTATTGGTCTTTCCTTTCCAAGGAGTCCCCTTTAACTTTCCTTGTAAGGCTGATTTAGTGGTGATAGATTCCTTTAATTCTTGTTTGTCGGAAGTACTCTATGTCTCCTTCTCTTCTGAATGGTAGCCTTGCTGGATAGAATACGCATGGTTGCAGGGTTTCTTCTTTCTGCACTTTGAATATATCATGCTCCTCCCTTCTTGCCTGTAACTTTTTTTGCTAAAAAAATCATCTAATAACCTTATGGAGTTTCCCTTGTATTTAAGTGTTTTCTTTTCTCTTACTGCTTTTAAAATTCTCTCTTTACCACTATACTTTGCCATTTTAATTACTATGTGTCTTGGTGCAGACCTCCTTGGGTTGATTTTGTTGGAGGTTCTCTGTACTTCCTGGATCTGGGTTTCTGTTTCCTTCCCCAGATTCAAGAACTTTACCACTATTATTTCTTCACATATATTTTCTGCCCTCTTTTCTCTAGCTTATCCTTCTGCGATCCCTATATTTGATTGTTACTACATTTAATGGTGTTATTGAATATCCTTAATCTATTCTCATTTTTTCTTTTTCTTTTTTCTTTCTCTTGTTTAGCTTGATTATTTTTCATTACTCTGTCCTCCAGATTGCCAATCCATTGTTCTTCCTTTTAGTGTACTATTTATTCCCTCTAGTGTATTTTTTATTTCAATTGAGTTCATCTCTGATTCTTTTTCTGTTTTCTCTTTGCTGATGTTCTCACTGAGGTCCTCCACTCTTTTTTGAAGTTCATTGAATATCTTTATGACCATTACTTTAACTTCCCTAGCAGGCATATTACTTATCTCCATTTCATTTAGCTCTGTTGTTGTGTTTTGTCCTATTCTTTATTTGGGATGTATTCCCGTCTCCTCATTTTGTCTAACTCTCTGCTTCTATGTGTTAAATAAATTGGCTATATCTCCTGCTCTTGACAGTAGTGACCTTAAGATGAAGATTCCTGTAGTGCCTTGCAGTGCAGTGTCCCCTATTCACCAGAACCTGGCACTTCAGGTGTCTCCTACATGTGTTGTATGTACTCTACTCTTGTGGTGAGCCACATTGCATTCAGTCCAGTCATCTGCAGTGACTCCCCTTGCCTGTTGCAGGCAAGGTTTGGTTCTTGTGTTGTTAATGGACCAATATGGTGCTGCCTTGACCTTAAGTGGAGTCAGACCTGGAGTTTGTCATAGATTTAGTATCACTAAACTATGGGATGTTTTCTCTTTGTTGTCCCCTGAGAAGCTTTTGTTGGTAGGTGGGACCTGCAGTCAGACAACATGTCTGGCCTCTGTCTACTGCTGGCCCTACAGTGAGACTGGTGTGTGTGGTTGTCTTCCCCTCTCCCTGGGGCAGGGGTCACTTTGGAGCAGTGCTGGCTCCCGTTGGGGCCACTTGCACACTGCCACGCCTGTTGCACTGCTTTGGATGGACTCCTGCTGAGGGATTGTTGGAGGAGGCAGGTCCACAGGAAAGAGATGTGTTAACAAGGTAAGTGGAGAGAGTACCCAGTGGTTCTCCCAGGTGTCTGTGTATCTAGGCTGGGGGGGAGGGGAATGCAAATGGCACCCTCCAGCTCTTTTGTTCTTGGAGAAGTCTCCTAAAAATCCCAGTCTCTCCAGCATACATTCTAAGATTCATAAATGAATCTTCCCCAGGTGTTTTTCAAACTCCTGTTTCTAATCTGTATCTCAGTGGAGCTCTTTCTTATACTGTCTCTTTTCAGTCAGGGACTCACTTTCTATCACTCTCTGGCTCTCCCAGAGCCAGGCCTACTGATTTTTTTAAAGTTCCAGTTTTTAATCCCCACTGATTGTAAGAACTCAAGATGTTAAGACCCTCTGGTTTTCAAAGCCACACGTTTTGAGGATTCCTCTTCCCAGTGCAGGTCCCCCATGCCTGGTGAGGTGTCTGCTCCTCTCTCTTTCTGTGCCTACAGCATCACTTCCTCCTGCACACAGTCTTCCAGTCAGTTTGGTTCCCAACCAAGTCTCTACCTTTCCTACCTTCTTTGATGTGCCCTCATCTCTACATTTAGCTGTTGAGAGTCTTTGGGTTGTTTTCTGGGCACTGATGCAGTTGTTAACCTAGTTGTATCCGTGGGATGAGGCGAGCTTAGGATCCTCCTACTCTACCATCGTCCCCAGAAGTTTCAGAAAATACTAAATACTCCAACCGAATAAAAAAATTCTCAAACTTGGGCACCTGGGTGGCTCAGTGGGTTAAGCCTCTGCCTTTGGCTCAGGTCATGATTTCAGGGTCCTAGGATCGAGCCCCACATCAGGTTCTCTCCTCAGCAGGGAGCCTGCTTCCCCCTCTCTCCCTTTTCCTCTCTCTCTGCCTACTTGTGATCTCTCTCTCTCTCTCTATGTCAAATAAATAAAATATTTAAGAAAAAAATTCTCAAACCTGTGGACATACTAATAGGGGCCTTAACATAAGAGGCATTGATAAAAGGAAGGAAAAGAAACAAAATAATGGAAAGGATGCAGAAAGAAGTAAAAAGCTTGAGAAAGAAAGTGTGTGAAATGCCATATAGGCAAAGGAAGACCCAACATATCTGCAATTAGAGTTCCTGAAAGGGAGAAATCACTGGAAGAGAACTAACAACTAAACCATAATCCAAAGGAACTTTTCAGAAACAAGAGAAAAACTGAAATCTGTATGTTAAAAGGGCCCACCAAGACTGGTTGATCAAGAACAATGAACTCTGAGACAGAAGCTATTAGACTTTAAAAGGCAGTTTTTTTTTCTGTTCTCTGGAGGTAAGGAGTGAACAAGAATCACTTTACTTAAAAAAAAAATTAGACTTACATCAGACTTCTCAAGAATAATATACCAAGGAAAGCTACTGTAGAATAGCATTTTTAAAAGCTCAAGGAAACAGGGGTGCCTGGGTGGCTCAGTCATTAAGTATCTGCCTTTGGCTCAGGTCACGATCCCAGAGTCCTAGGATCGAGGTCCACATTGGGCTCCCTGCTCTGCGAGAAGCCTGCTTCTCCCTCTCCCACTCCCCCTGCTTGTGTTCCCTCTCTCTGTGTGTTTCTCTCTGTTAAATAAATAAATAACCCTTAAAGGGGCGCCTAGGTGGCGCAGTTGGTTGAGCAACTGCCTTTGGCTCAGGTCATGATCCCGGAGTCCCCGGATCGAGTCCCATATCAGGCTCCCAGCTCCATGGGGAGTCCGCTTCTCACTCTGACCTTCTCCCTTCTCATGCTCTCTCTCTCTTTCCTAATAAATAAATAAAATCTTTATAAAAAAATAAATAACCTTTAAAAAAAAAAGACTCAAGGAAACAAAATTCAGGCTTAAGATTTATCTGTAGTTTTTTTGTTCACAGGATGTATCCTAAGATATATGTGTAAAAATTGTATTTTAAACCCAGTCAAAATAATTTTTCTGTATGTGGTTAAACCACCAAATCGCTACATAATTAAGTTCATTTGTTTTATTTTGCTTTTTATTTTTAGGGTTGTTATTTCCATTTTATTTTTGCTTTATTTTTTTTACAAATTTTAAAGGATTCAAAATAACATAACTGACAGTTGTGGTTTATTTTAAAAAAATAAATAGGGGTGCCTTGGTGGCTCAGTCAGTTAAGTGTCCAACTCTTGATCTCAGCTCAGGTCTTGATCTTGGGGTCCTGAGTTCAAGCCCTGCATTGGCCTCCACACTGGGCATGGAGGGAAAGGAGGAAAGGGAGAGGGGGTGGAAGGAAGGAAAGTGTTAGGTTTATAGGAACAGTATTTAAATCTTTATTTTTTAATTATTTATTTTTTTAAAAGATTTTATTTATTTATTTGACAGAGACACGATGAGAGAGGGAACATAGGCAGGGGGAGTGGAAGAGGGAGAAACAGGCTTCCCGCGGAGCAGGGAGCCCTATGCGGGGCTCAATCCCAGGACCCTGGGATCATGACCTGAGCCGAAGACAGACACTTAAGGGCTGAGCCATCCACACGCCCCTAGGAACAGTATTTAATCAAATGAATGTTTACAGTTATTCAAGAAAATTTTCTACTCAATTTTTTTCTAAAATGGGTAAGAAATTTACAATAATTAAATGTATCAGCTATTTTTATATTCTAACTGGAAGTCTGTAACCTTCAGGGCAGCTCTAAGAAGTGCAGCACACTACTACCACACACTCTAGTTCTGAGATACTTCTGGGAGTGTGTATCACTATTTTCTAAGACATTGGAACTATTACCAGAGTCCTGCATGAATTTGTCTTAACCCCATCGCCTACTAATTTGGATTACTCAGGGCCTCAGTTATAAAGATAACTGCTCATCTACCTCTCTAATGCGAAAATAATTTTTGCATAATATCCAATATAAGTAAAATGATATACCATAAAAAATAGGTACTGTGACTTAAAATCTGAAATTTCAAACTAAATGATTCTGCTGAGTCACGAATGTTTTTTGCCACAGTAGTAACAAAATATAAAAATTATAGTTACTATGTCTCTTTCTAGGACTTTGAATCCTAAAATGTATAATTCTGTGTTTTCTCTTTTCAGAGGCAGATAAAATACCAGTAATGCGTGGACAGTGGTTTATTGATGGTACTTGGCAGCCTCTAGAAGAAGAAGAAAGTAATTTAATTGAGCAAGAACATCTCAGCTGTTTTAGAGGTCAGCAGATGCAGGAAAATTTTGATATTGAAGTGTCGAAATCCATAGATGGAAAAGATGGTAAGACCAATTAATACAATTAATATGTTGTAAACCAAGTAAGTTCTTGATGAAGGTTAGAGTACTTAATTTTGCATAGTAATTCATGAGTGTTAGAATTTATAAAATTTTTTTTTAAAAGATTTTATTAAAAAAAAAGATTTTATTTATTTATTTGACAGAGAGAATGAGATCACAAGTAGGCAGAGAGGCAGGCAGAGGGAGAGGGGGGAGCAGGCTCCCCACTGAGGGGAGAGCCGGATTCGGGACTCAATCCCAGGACCCTGAGATCATGACCCGAGCCGAAGGCAGAGGCTTAACCCACTGAGCCACCCAGGTGCCCCGAATTTATAAAATTTCTGATGTAAACATTTGATTATTATTTTAGAATTTAATACTGTTATGAATTTTAAAATGTCTCAGCTTTTATTTTACTTAATATATGTGTTCATTGGCATGACACTAACATGACTTACTGTTGTACAAATTGCTATATGTTCTGTGAATTAGTCCTTTTCAGTAGTTTGTAATTACCAACAAAAATTGAATCTACAAAACATCTGTCATTATATCAAAAGGGCAGTTTTATTAATATTTTAATGTTGATTCTTTTCCTGAAGTTTAAAAAAAAAACAAAAACCTTAATTTTCTTTGCATAAGTACCTTTAGGTTGTCTCCATATTGATAACCACATCAACTTTTACTTTGAAGCAGTCTACTCTTTATAGTCCCTTACTCAGCATTTGGATTTGTTTGCAATAGCTTAAAATATTTATATCATAGCCAAGATTGCCATGTTTCATTATGTGTCTGATCTTGAGTAAAATTCAAAATGCGTGGTGAAGTTAAAAATACTTCTATTGTTCCATTTACTGCAGGCAGTGGGATCAGCTGTTCTGGTGAGTATAATAATATAGGTAGATTAGAATTTGTCGATTTCTCTAAGTATTTTTTTCTAAAAAGTTTTTCTTCTTCTATACTTTCTGTGCCTTTATTTTGGAGGTGTCTTGGCAAACCCTGTTGAAACTAGTGAATTATGAGTTAAGTGATTTTTTCCCCCTTTCCATAAAGCATCTCTAAAGCAGAAAAACTCAGTGTTGATCAAGTAATTCACAGAATGCAACTTGGAAAAAAATTATGTGGTTAGAAGTAATTGTTCATATGACATAATTAATGGCAAAACAATAAGCTTTAAATTGGCTTATTTTTTTTCTTATTGTTAGTAACAAACATCCTAAGTCTTTTCTTTCTCCTACTCTTTTCTCTCTGAACATACACACATACACACACGCAACAAGCAAGGAAACTCTACAGTTTAGGTTATACCAAATTAACATATCTTTTGTGTCTAGTTGATTAAAAGTCTACATAACTGAGGAACGTCGTGGCTCATAATCACTACCAAAATAAGATTGCTATTGGAGAAGGCTGAATTCTAGATTTCTTTCTATTAATTCTCCTTCAGTCCTGCCTCAGAAATGGCAGTTCACCTTAACAAACCCAATTTATCCACCCAAATTCCTTACTATTAGTGTAGGGGGAAAAAACCCCAAGAGCTTGGAGGAGAAAAAGGCTGAGTATAAAGAATAAAAATCTAAGTAGATTATTCCCCTTTTTGTACTGTATTCAAAACATTCTTTTTCTTCTTACTAATTCATCCTATAGAAGTTAGTCATCAGCTCTGTTTCATCTCTTAGATCCATCTTTTTGGAATCTTGTTTTTATTACAATAAAAATTAGAATCTTGTGTGTCTTTTTTACTTCTACTGCCTATCAAAATGTTAAGTATAGCAGGATACTTTCATTTTCTTCACAGTACCCTAATTTTAATGAGCCAGTCATTTAAAGAAGTCTGATAAAGAACATGGTATATTTGTGTGAGTAGATTTTTAGTATGCTGTTGAGTGTATGTGTTGATTCTAAAGTATCAGTTTAGGATATTATAGTAATATTCTTTGCTAGCTTTAAGGATATACTTTGGTAAAATTCTCATTAGTGCTAACAAAATTTTTAAACTGTTACAACATTTTTGCATTGTCATCTTTCAAAATGATTCTTTAAGGTTCATTAGAAGAAAAATTGTTTTTTTTTAAATACACTGTGGCATATAAGTAAAGCTTCCTCATACTTTGTTATTAACAAAGATTTTAAGTTCAACTTAGTATATGTACTGTTATAAATTACAGCCATTTTAGTTGTTATTCAGTTTTATGTAAAACATACACTTCTGTGTTAAGATGTGATATTTGACTCTGAAGATTATGGGAAATTTTGTAGTACTTTTAAAATTATCACTGGTCTTAAGGAAAGAATATTTGCTGCCCAAAGAGCCACCATTGTTAGAAAAGTCAAATTTACCATATGCACAAAGATAAAAACATAATCTTTTATTTTACTTCTTACTTCCAAGCTTCTAAAATTTCATATTTCATTAATTCATTAGAGTAAAAATATCTTTTCCACCTAAATTTTCTCATGTACACATAAGAAAGCCTTGACTCTTTATATTGTCAGGAGGTTTTAAATGTTTCCATGTGCAGATAGTACTGTGCTAGACACTTTTGTGAAAGATACAGGGTTTTGAACCTCAGGAAGTTTTGGGGAAGACAAAGCCAAAGATGAGAGTAGTTACAAAGAGTAAGTATAATATAACACAATAAACAGTGAATACAAAATTAGATATTCTGCAAACAGACTTGGAATAGAGAGATTTGGAGATCACAGTGCCATGGAGTTTTTCAAATAAGGCTTTCTGGAGAAATCCCATTTAATAATTAAAAACATTTTAAAATACTATAAGAACTCTTAAGTATTCTGTGGAATTTTTTTTTTCCTCTGTAATTTCTAAGAAACTAAACAGAGTTCTTGCCTTGAAGGACATTAAAATAATTCTTTTTCTTTCTGACTTTATCTGTGTTTTGGTTAGGATAGCTGATGCCACAAATAAATTGCCTTTTAAAATATTTTCTCCTTGAAGTGTTTAATTTTATTAAATTTCAGTGTCTCAAAAAAATATTTTCTCCTTGTTAATTTTCCTACTAATGCTCAAAGCATTGAAATAGATTGATGAAAGTTTAGCATAACTTTTTTAGCATACAAATAAAGGTAACCCATAAAAGCATCATCACTTTTTGTGATTCAGATATTTTAATCTAAATTTTGTTTTCTCTTAGAGTTGCAATAAAAACTGGGTGTGGTGCATGAACAATCAATCTTGTAACACTGAAAAATTAAAATAAATTTGGGGAAAAAAAAAAATCGGTTATCTTCCCACCCCACCTTCTAGCAGCCTAACAAATGGAAGTCTACAAATAAAATCAGCCCTTCAAATAAGTTATTTTGAAAATACCTGAATATAGTACCAGATTAGTGTTTAACTCACTTTATTTATCCAAGCAATAATCAGTTTTAAAAAGGTTAAACTTTTGGGGCATCTGGGTGGCTCAGTTGGTTGAGCGACTGCCTTCGGCTCAGGTCATGATCCCGGAGTCCCGGGATCGAGTCCCATATCGGACTCCCGGCTCTGCGGGAGGTCTGCTTCTCCCTCTGACCTTCTCTCCTCTCATTCTCAGTCTCTCTCTCTAATAAATAAATAAAATTTAAAAAAAAAAAAAAAAGGTTAAACTTTTTAAATGGGTTGGTCCTGTACTTTACCCTGTCCAAAAAAATGCATAACATCAATCATCAGAAAACATCAAATAAACTCAAGGGATATTATACAAAATAACTGACCAGAGCTCTTCAAAAGTGTTAAGGGGTCTAATTAACTAGATAAGGGAAACCCTTTCACAATGTATATCAATTTAATATGATGTACACATTAAATATCTTATTTTTTTTGTTAATGATACCTCAATAAAGATTTTTTTTTTAATGTCGAGGTTATGAAAGAAAAAAGTCCAGTAGGGGCATTAAAATAAAATAGCAAAAAATATTTAATTAACCCAAAAGAAATCAGGAAAGGAGAAACAAGAAACAAAATACAGATGGAACAAAGAGAAAATAATGGTAAATGGTAGACCTAAATTCACCCATGTTAGTAATTATAGTAAATGTAAGTGAACTAATGCTCGAAGTAAAAGGCAGAGAGTGACAGATTAAGAATGTGAAAACTATATGCTATCTATAAGTCACACTAATATAAAGTCACAGGTTACTACTGTTCAAGATATTTTGGGATACTGTGACATCACAGGTATTTGTGTATCTTGAAGGACTTAAAACGTTTAACAATTTGGCATCTAAAGTATGTATTCCTATCACTGTTGCTGGATAAGAATATCCCGAATTCTGAATATAGAACTGCAGAAGTCAAAAAGGCGAGAGGAGTGGGGGAGCTAATCCTTTCTAACCAGCTTTCCTTTCCCTCCCTCTTTGGTGACTAAGAGGATTCTCATCTTCTATAGCTTTTAGTTATTACTTTTTATAAATTTACCTAATTTAATTTCTCTGAGATCCAAGAAGGTTGCTGGGGGTTTTCTCATTACAGTTGGCATGTTTGAGATGTCAGACCTGCTTTCTCTAAAGTTGAGATTATCCAGGTTACCAGCTTTTAGAAAGGGAAAAGTCACTGAGTTGTTCTATTCTGGGAATTAGTATGTCATCAGCAACCCCCTTTTCTGATACTCTGTTCCTTTCAGAATTATATAATGAAGAAAATTCCTTTAAGAGGAGAAGGAATACTAAGGAAATTTATTAGAAATGCTATAGTACTTTAAATCTTTTTCATTGCTATATAAGGCTTTAGTATATAAAATAACAATTAAACATTAGCATTTAATAAGTTAACATTTTGAGTTTATGCATATTTTTGCTAACATAAGAATTCCTAACTAAAACTTCACATTTTAGGGGGGAAAATTTATTAATGCTTTCTAGCACATGAATTCCATTTAATGGTGATCCCTGTTGGATTGATAGTAAATACTTTTTGTTTCTGTTAAGCTTACGGGAGTACCCCTGATTCTGTGCTTTGGGTTGAAAAAAATTAAGCTTTCTAACTATGCTGTGGGATATTGTGACAAATAGAGCAAGTGACTTTCAAGTGAAAATAAGAATTTGATTTGAGAGGAAGGTATAAAGGTATAAAGAACCATGCTTTAATTTTGTGAAAATGTTTTCAATAAATGTGCTTCTCTATTTTTAGTATATTGGGGTATTTGTCTTTTTTAATCCCTAAATTGTACTGTTCCTTTAGAAAAAAAAAAGACTTTTTTTAAAATATCTTTAATATCAGCTTTCTGAAAGTGTTTGCATGATTTTGAAGTATAGTCAAATGGTCGGTATGTATTTCAAGTGGATTTTTAAATAATTGCTTATTTAAAATGTAAAGACATTTTATATTGGTCTATAACCAGCAATATTTAACAGGGAAAATGTTGATTTCAGGGTTATCTGCTGATTTGCCAAATATCAAGTCTATGTCTGGCTTTATGTTGGCTGTTCCATGCTTACCAAATGTCACAGCATACATTTTACTAATGACTTTTTTTTATTATTATTTTAGTTTTCTTTTTGTAAATATGGATTTGTTTCATGTTACCTTTACTAGTGGATATATAAAATCTAGGTTTTGTTTCTTTGAATAGTAAAGTCTGATATTTATGTCAATTTGATCTACTTTGATATTTAGCTTTTTCCTAATGATTTTTTTTGTTTAAAAATGTTTACTGCAAGTGGTACATCTACTCCTCAATAAGTAACCAGAAGGCACCTTTGAGAAGAAACTTTTTCAGTGAAAATTGTTTCATTTGTCATTTTCCACCCCTCTGTAACAATGAAATGTTTTTATAATCTTAATGTTACAACCCAGCTTTTAAATCCTAGTTTGTAGCTATCTAATTACATATAGTTGTAATTAAGTGCCTTGTAAGCATTTCACAGTTACCTTTATTGCACAAATCTTTGAATATACTTCATCTATACATACAACAGATTTTTTAAATGTATCTAATACTGTTGAACAGGAATTAAATATATTCATATTTGAGCAGTATTTAACCTTTGAATGTCACATTATTGTAGAAGGGAGTGAGGATGAAAAAGCAAATGCTTTAGGACATAAATTTGAACTAAGTCGTAAAGGTTCTGTGGTTCATTTCCTGAACGGTTAAGAAACTGATTTATTTTTAAAAAGTAGAAGAAAAGAAAAAGAAATTGATGTATAAGGTTCAATTTCAAGTGGGTTTTTTAAAAAATGCTTATTTAAAATGTAAATAAATTTACTGATATGTAACTAGCAATGTTCAACAGGGAAAGTGTTGACTTTAAGGTTATGTACTCATTTGCCAAATAGCAAGTTTATGTCTGGCCTTCTGTTGTCAGTTTCATGTTTAAAGATGTCACAGCATGCATTTTTACTAGTGACTTTTTTTTTCATAATTTATTACAAACTTTCATTATTTTATCACTAATCAGTTAAAGAGCTTCCAATTTGATTTATCTTGGCAAAAGTTCCATTTTAAAATTCTTTTCACAGCTTTGAACAGAGTTGCGAAAAGAATATTTTGTTTCTGTGGGAAGCTTCCATTATATACTTTAGTAATAGAAAGCATCTAGTGGAATGTATACTGTGATATTTTCTCAAGAAAACTGCATTAAATGTCTAAAATGTTATTTATTGCCTTCTTAATTTGGACATCAGCTGTCAGCTAATTTGGTGAAAGTAAATAACCTTAGTATTGTGAAGATGGGTTTTATAAATCCCTAATGCATACAAAAATACCGTGACCTATTTTTTATTCTTATCTGTGTAAAGACATTAAATATAGTGATCACGTAGTTGTCTTTAACTGATAAATTTTAGGTATCATTTGCCTTTTTTCTTTCAATAAAAGTAGAGCATCTATTTGATAAACATTATTAAACTAATGTTTTGCTTTACTGATTTTTAATTAGAAGTTATATAAATAATAAAACATTTAGAATAATGTTTGTCAAATACAACTCATTTTTTAAAGTTAACACAACAAAAAGGCAAAATGGAAAACCTCATTTAAAATTTACTTTGAAGCTCAGTGTTTTTGCTTTCTTAGTTGTCTACCACCTCCCTCCCTTCTCCCTCCCTTCTCTGTTCAAATGGAGAGGATATAAGGAGAGTACAGATGCGGCAGGTCTTAAACGAAAGCGTTCTCAAGGTACAGTAATTGTAGTTTTATTTCTCCATGTAGTTATTTCTCCCTGGCTTATAGTATTCAGCATTTAAAGCATAGAAGTTACTAGTTTTTTAGAAATGTGTCCATTGTGCTATTTTGCTTAGAGTTACTTGATTATAAGCGATATAAACATTTGTAAATAATGTGTGTGGTCCAGTAATGGTATGTTCACCAATACTAAGATGTTTTACTTTAAGGCAGTTTGTGGATGATTTGAGGAGGAACAAAATTTTGTTGGCTTAACACTATTCTCTTAACATCTTGGTCCTATAGTTTCAATGTTTTAAGCATATGTTACTCAAAACTATTTTAACAAAGATGTAGTTTAAAAACCTTGGATAAAAAGGCTCTAATAAAATAGTGGTTTGGATCAGACATAGAAAAATAAATAATTATTAAACTCCTGCAAAAGATTTTTCTAATTTACAAAAATTTTATAAGAAAAGTTGAGTTTGTACATTGGTGCTGGTATTTTTTTTTTTTTGTATTGAGCATTTTTAATGTTTGTTACATTAATTGCATCATGGTCGGTGTTCAATTTAGTAGTGCATCCTGACAGATAAGTGAAATATAAATTGGTTTTTCATAAATTTTTGAAATTACATTTGTAACATAACTAAGAATAATTTCCCTGAAAGGATTTACTTTTCTATGTGTTCTTAGTAGAGAATAGGTTTTCATAGAAATGACTTGTGATCTTAGATCTTGGCCACAGCTATGTAACCTCTCGTATTTAAACTTCAGCTTATTTTCTTTCTTTTTTTTTTTTTTAAAGATTTTATTTATTTATTTGACAGAGAGAGAAATCACAAGTAGGCAGAGAGGCAGGCAGAGAGAGGGGGTGGGGGAGGAAGCAGGCTCCCTGCTGAGCAGAGTGCCCAATGCGGGGCTCCATCCCAGGACCTTGAGATCATGACCAAACTTCAGGTTATTTTCAACCCATCTTCAAATCAGAATAGTGACTCTGCTGGTAATCAGCTTTGTGGCAAGTCACTTAATCTCTTTGTACCTCTGGTCTTTATATATATTGGGAGATAATATTTTGCTTAAAAAGGATTTTTTTTTAAATAAATCAGGCATAGCAATTTTAAGGTGCATGGTTTTCTGAAGCTGGGTATGTGGATTTTTCTCACCTCTATACCAGAGATACAGAGAGGAAAGTTCAAGGCCTTCCAAATATAAGAATTATCAAGTTATGAATGGATGAATATGTTCTAACAGTTCTCTTAATCCGTTGCTTCCACAAACATTACTGAATTTGTGATACATGTCAGGCACTGTGCTGGGACACTGGTGCTAGTGGTACAGAATGTGGTACGAGACATAGTAGCTGCCTCAAAGAGCTTATGTATTCCTTGAGCATATTGGTTTGATTTTTTTTTTTTTTTAGAGCTTATTTTCACCAGGCATACCTTAGTTACAGAAATGCAATAACGATACTGATTTGAACATCATAGTAGAAAACATTTCTTTGATTTCTTATTAAAACATCTTACAACTTTGGGTTTCTGTTATGGTGAGCAATATCCAGTGATAATTGGCTTTTATATCCATTTCAAAACTACCTTATATTCTAATAAATTAGGTTGTTCTCTTCCCAGTTTAAAAAGATAATTTATTTTCTTCTTAGTCTTGTTTTGTCTTGCACTGAGTGAAATTTTCACAGATCCAAAAAAAAAAAAATCCATAGAAGAAACAACACTTAAGTTTCTATGTCAAAGTTATTGAGGGCTTTCATGAAGGTATATATTATCCCTTAGACCTATGAAATGGGCATATCACATGGAAAAGCAGCTCTTTAATAATCAGAACATATTAACTATGTGTTATAGGTTAAAATTATGGTGGTTAAGCCAGTTATTCCGCGTGGTTGTAACAAGGTGACGTTCCTTGTAGCATGGTTAATCATTTATAAAATAAAGTCCCTATCCTTACTTGCTTCACATCAATAATATGTGTTTGAGTGAAACAGTTTTTTACTGAATGGAGTTCAAATATTCAAAAATCTGTATGTTATAATTCTTAATACAAATGAGCAACCTTCACATTAATTTTTCCTTTTTGTAACAGCTATTCATAGTTTCAAGTTGAGTCGAAATCATGTGGACTGGCACAGTATGGATGAAGTGTATCTTTATAGTGATGCAACAACATCTAAAATTGCAAGGACAGTAACCCAAAAACTTGGATTTTCTAAAGGTAATTGTTAAATCTTACTATAGTTTGTCAAAATTTTGAGAATCTTTTTCTCTCACAGTCAAAATAGACTATTTAAATTCTATTTTTAGTGTATTTTAAATATGTTTTAAATTTAGTGATAGTGGGGCGCCTGGGTGGCTCAGTTGGTTGAGCGACTGCCTTCAGCTCAGGTCATGATCCTTGAGTTCCTGGGTCGAGTCCCACATCAGGCTCCCAGCTCCGCGGGGAGTCTGCTTCTTCCTCTGACCTTCTCTCCTCTCATGCTCTCTCTCACTTTCTCTGTCTCTCAAATAAATAAAATTTTAAAATAAATAAATAAATTTAGTGATAGTTACTGCCGTGTTAAATGCAACTTTTATTAAGGTGCTTGAGTTCACATGTATTCATCAGTGATCATATATTTGGAATGATCTGACAGGATTAATAAATATCTTTTATACTTCTAGAAACACAATAGCAGTCAAATCTCAGGCACTGATGTGAAAATAAAACCTGGCAATTGAAGGTGAAAACTAAAATTTTCTGGATTTAGTGAAATGGAGGTCATTGGTCATTTGGATGGATTGAGGGGGCAGAAGCCAGAGTGGCGTGGGTTGAAGTCTAGGTAGGTGAAGAAATGGGGGCAGTGAGAAGAGACAACTTTTTCAAGAAGTGTGACTAAAGGGAAGAAAAGAGATGGTACCTGAGGAAGATGTGAGAGCATTAATAAATTTTTCAGAAATTTTTGTTAAGTCTGATATTAAGTTTTTTTGCTATTCCATCTTTTGTTGTGATTTCTTTGGTAACATGTGCTTGAATATCTTCTTTATGTTTACTAGTCATTTGTATTTGTTTTGTGAATTACCTTGTACCTTTCACCCGTTTTACTATTTGAATGGTTGTCTTCTCACTTTTTGGTTAGTAAGCTCTCTTTTGTATCTTAGTAATTAACTAATTATGCACATATTTTGCAAAATTTTTCCCAGTTTATCATTCATCTTTTGTCTTTGCTTCATGGTATTTTTTTGATAGAGAACTTTTAAAAATTTTTTTGTGTTCTGTCCATCCTTCCCTCCTTCCTTTTCTTTTTTTCTTGTCATTTCTGGCTTTGGCATCATGTCCAGTTAAGCACTTTATATCTGAGCCAGTCAAGATACATCTTCTTACAAATTTCATCCCCACCCAACCCAGTGAAATTTTTTCTTAATATCCCTTTTACTTTATTTCTTTCAATATATTGTCAAAATGCTGCATCTGGAATAAATAGTAAACTTAGAATCACAATTTTCCTACAGCATCAAGTAGTGGGACCAGACTTCATAGAGGTTATGTAGAAGAAGCCACATTAGAAGACAAGCCATCACAGACTACCCATATTGTATTTGTCGTGCATGGCATTGGGCAGAAAATGGACCAAGGAAGGATCATCAAAAATACAGCCATGTGAGTTCTTTGATGAATACATTCTCCATCTTGTCTAGAATCCAAACTTTTGTCTGGGGTGCAACAGAGTTTAATCACTCTACCAAATGTTTCTTCAGTGCCAACTGCTCTAATATCTCTTACTTTATGGATGGAATTTCTGGACCAAATTTTGAGAGTGATTATGTCCAGATGATGGTGATGATGATGATATTTGAGTTCTTTTTCCCTCACAGCATGGAGAAGATGAAGGACAAGAAAGTGTTTTTAAGTTATTAATTTACATTAAACTAAGGTTGAGCCATTATTAAGCCAAAGAAAAAGGCTTAATTTTCAGTTCGTATCTTACTGTTTGAACTGCAGAAACTGAGAATAATTCCAAAGTTGCATAATTATGAAAAAAACCTAAGAATCATTTAAATTGCCCATCAGCAGTTTAATCTGGCCAATTAATTACTATCAGGGAAACCGAACTCTAAATTTTACACAGAGAACTGTGGGTATTTTACCAGCACACCAGGTACATTATTTACCTCATTAATTTGTTTATATTCATCTTTATTCTAAAAAGTCAA
This sequence comes from Nasua narica, assembly GCA_028533885.1. NCBI lineage: Eukaryota > Metazoa > Chordata > Mammalia > Carnivora > Procyonidae > Nasua > Nasua narica. The sequence goes on along the minus strand of CM052797.1, from coordinate 86,032,640 downwards.
ACATGTTATGGGGGTGGAGGATGTTTGTATTTGTGTGTGATGAAAAATGTTAAGGACTATGTTGAAAGGAAATGTTATGGGTAAAGATTCCACCATAAATTTGGCTCTAAACTAGCAACCAGTATGAAGAAAAATCTAATCAGGGCTTCCTGCCTGGCTCAGTCTGTAGAGCATGCAGCTCTTTTTTTTTTTTTTTTAAGATTTTATTTATTTATTTGACAGAGAGAGAGAGAACACAAGTAGGCAGAGAGGCAGGCAGAGGGAGAAGGGGAAGCAGGCTCTGTGCTGAGCAGAGAGCCCAATGCGGGGCTTGATCTCAGGACCCTGAGATCATGACCTGAGCCGAAGGCAGAGGCTTTAACCCACTGAGCCACCCAGGCACTTTTGAGCATGCAACTCTTGATTCCAGGGTCGTGAGTTCAAGTCCCGTGTTGGACATGGAGCCTACTTAAAATCTTAAAAAATCTAATCATATTTATGATGTGATGAAAACAAACAGTTGTTGGTTCAGAACACACTTGATCGGTTCTGAGGCTTCAAGTAGATGTGTTTCTTAAGTCCTTTAGAGCAAATACTGTGGGATACCAGGAGCTTTGTCCTCATCAACATCTCTGTAATAGTGCAATGTTGCGTTTTGTTTCACTTTTTATTGTAATACCTCTTCATGCCAACTGATGTTGATTAAAGTAAAAGTACAGTTCAACTTTTAAAAACTTTGTCAGATACTGCCAAGCCTCCCTAACTTTTGTCAGTCTTCATAGCTTATATTACAAAAATCTCTTCCCTCTGATTCTGACTTTATTTTCTGATGAGTTGCACATGACTTCTTGAATATTTATGTTTTTATTGTTAAAATGCTGATCTCTTGCTTGGACACCTAGGAACCTGAGCCATAGGTTTCATGGCATGTTCTTTCTGGATCTATTGATAAATGAGAAGGTATTACCTTGCTTATTTTGGGTGTAGGTGAGGGAAAACCTAACCCCAAAACGCTTAAGCCAAAAGGAGGATTTGGTAATTCATAAAACTGAGAAGTCTAAATCTAAGATTTGCCAGTCATGGGAATCCAGAATTCAGTTTCTATCTACTCTGCTTTCCTTCATTTTTGAGCTATTCTTAGACATCTGGTTCCAGATGTGATTTATATTATATTGTGTTCAACTTCAAGAAGAAAAAATAAGCCCTTTTTTCCAGAAGTCCAAGCTAGTCTAGACATTTCAGTGACCAATGGCGTTGTATCCAAATGCCTAAATCTATACACGTAGCCATGCAGGATCTGATCTGCTGAACTTGTCATCTTTCCACAGTCAGATGGAAGTTGGCTTCATCATAATCATAGGGAGAAGTAGAGCCACAGATAAAAATCAAGAGCTAATATTGGAAGTAGGATGAATGAATGAATCTAAAGTGCTCAAAAAAAACCAAGTATCTGCTGCGGCACCTAAGTGATGCAGTTGGTTAAGTATCTAACTCTTGGTTTCTACTCAGGTGGTAATCTCAGGGTCATGGGATCGAGCCCCATGTCGAGCTCTACAGTCAGCATTGAGTCTGCTTGGACTTTTTCTCCTTCTCTCTCTGCCCCTCCTGCTTGTGCTCTCTGTCTCTCTCAAGTAAATAAATCTTAAAAAAAAAAAAGTATCAGTTACAGAGAAGATTGTCATCATTCCTTCAGACAGGTTAATTTGATGGAAAACCCCCCACATAAATTAGTAAGTAATAGAAAATAAACAAAGCAATTCTGCTTTATAATAAATGGAAAAACCCAGAGGACCTCTTAATCCTTTCCCTGCTTTCTCCCATTCCTAAGTTAGTTGTCCAAAACTGTAAAGAGAGTAAAATTAACTTCATCATTGTCACTGCCATTCTGAATCTTGTTTGTGTTTGTGAGACTACAGTTGAAATGAACAAAGTAGTATAAAGGGTACCACACTCCACCCCATTGGCAACTTTTTATTCTCTGAGAACCTCTTGAAATCATGTTTCAGAAGCCTAGAATTAGAGGTTTATCCGAAATCATGTTTCAGAAGCCTAGAATTAGAGATTTATCCCTCACCTTATTTTAGTGATTGATGTGTGTTGAGAAGAAAGTTTACAGACAACTTCTAGGAATATCAGAACTGGTTTACTAAAAAAGATGAATGTATTTGAATTGGATTGGATTTACTTTTTATGGTGATTTATTACAAGGAAAATCTTCACTGAATTTATATACTAATACCATAAATAAGTAACGTTAAAGCTATAATTTTGGAAGAGTATAAAGAAACTTTCCATTAAACATGGTAGATTTAACACTTAAGCTTATCATATTCCCTCCTGAAACCTCACTGAAAATGATAGCAAATGAATTTTTAAAAGAAAAAAGGCATAGGCACAGAAAAAATGGAAAAAGGACAACAGCAAACAAGATTATCAACAAAATTTATTCTTCAAATAGGAAGTCCATTCACATGGTTAACAAATCAAAATATAAAAGTGTGCAGAGTGAGAAGTCTGACCCCCATTCTTATCTCCATCATCACCCATTGTCCCCGTCCTTGTGTCTCAAAGCAATGTTATTATTTTATATTCTTCTAAAGTCTCTGTAGGCAAATCCAGATTTTATCCACACAAAGGTGGCATATACAGTTCTGGACGTTGCTTTCTTGTGTAAAGAGTGTACCTTGTTGATTGTTTTCATGATTTTCTATTTTTCTCCTTTCCTATATATATCTTAAAACCGATTTGTTTTATCGATTGATTCTTTTTAATTGAGGAGAATTATAAAGACTTACTTTTTTAGACCAATTTAATGATCCTTATTGGACATTAATTCTCAGGCACTATTAGTCTCTTCCTTCCTTTTTCAAAATACCAACTAAGCAAGCATTCGTGTAGGGGAGCATTGAAGTTTAATAAGCTTATAACAGACAGAGCTTTGTGTGTGGCCTTACAGCTGCACAGTCATGGGTTGTAGCCTGAGCCACAGCATAATGGTTTTCAAGCATTCCTGTTTTGTTGTTTCCTCCGCCCTCCGTTGGTCTTAGTGCTTCTCATGTAGTCAAGACCTATACATTTTGGAAATGTTTTCCCATTTTTAGTAAAGCAAATCTGGGGACATAACCAGTTTCTCTCTCCCTCCTTCCCTTCTATGCACTCTCTTCTTCCTCTTCTTTCCTTCTTCTTATCCCCTTCCTTCTTCCATTCCCTACTATCTTCTTTCATCTTTTTCTTTCCATTTATTTAGTTAGTTAGTTTTTAGTTTTTTATTAATATATAATGTATTATTTGCCCCAGGGTTCTTTCCTTTTTTTGAGTCATTCCAATTAATTACAACCAAGTGATTTAGGAGAGATACCTGCTTGCCTAATCATTAGCTACATGTGTGACAATTTGAGAACTGGGATAGTGATCCTGTAAAGTGGAGGACTGTGGAAGTTTACTAGAGAAGACAGTGTTTTATGAAAATGAAGTGTTTTCCTGGGTTTATAACTCAGGATTCCAACCCCAGCAGTTTTGATATATTTGATCAGATAATTCTAATTATATCATAATGAAATACATAAGAACTATACGGTCATCAAACATAAATAGGTGGCTAGAATAATATTAGAAAACTTAAAATATGGTCTTTCTTACACGTTCTCATACTTGTTAAAACTAAGCATTTGAAAAGATGGCAAAGAAACTTAAAAATGTGTTTATAACCCTTTTGGGAGTATCTGCTGTAAAAAATAAAAACAAGGAACTTTTAGACTCTGGGTAATGAAAGAGATCATGCCTTCAAGCCTGAAGTTTCGGCTATCATTTATTTTCAGTAATGTTAAAGGAAGCAGATTTTCCTTTTGGCAACCTATAATATATGTAGACATTTTTAAAGGCAATTTGGGGATATACAATCAATAAAATGTAATCATATTGTAAATAATACCTTTTAAAATATATTAGAAATGGAGATAGATTTTTTTAACAAATAGTATTAGGATAACTAGATAACCATAGGGGAAAAAAAATAAAATTGGGTTCATTTCTCACACTCAGATAAATTTTTATTGGATCACATTTAAATGTTAGAAATGAAGCCATACAAATACTATGGATTTAAAAGGTGGAATTGAGGGGAGTTTGAATTCTTATATACTTAAGGAATAAAGAAAACTATCCTATGATTTGATCCAGAAATAACAAGGAAAAACATTGATAAATATTTTCCCAAAAAAAGCTATGTTGACAAAAACATAAAATAAGACAAAATGAGAGAAACCATATGCAGCTTATATCACAAATAAACAATTAATATCTTTAATATATAGGGAACTTCTAAATATAACGAAAAAAATATCTGGCTACCTTTTAGAAAAAATGGCCTAAAGAGGTAAACACCTCAGGGGTGCCTGGGTGACTTGGTCGTTAAGCTTCTGACTTCAGCTCAGGTCACGATCCCAGGTCCTGGGATCGGGCTCCCTGCTTGGCGGGAAGCCTGCTTCTCCTTCTCTCTCTCTGCCTCTGCTTTGTTCTCTCTCTCGCTATGTCTTTCTCTGCCAAATAAAAAAATAAAATTAAAAAAAATAAAGGTGAATAGCTAATTCCCAGAAAAGGAAATGCTCAACCTTGCTCACCAAATGTAAATTACAGTTGCATTAAGATGCCATTTCTTGACTGTAAGATTAGCAAAAATCCAAAATTTGACAATATACTCCTTTAGCCAGACTGTAGGTGATAGACATTCTCAAACTGCTAGTAAACCGCAATGAAAAAGAGAATGTGGGAATGTCTGTCAAAATTATATATGTATTCTTTGACCCAGCAAACTTAACTTCTGAGTCAAGAATAGTATCAGCAAAAATATTTTTTAAAAGATTTATGCCCAAAGCTAATCTTTGCAGCATTATATGTAATGTGAAATTACCCAAATGTGCATCAGTAAGAGACTGGTTGATAAACTATGGCTGTTTATATGATGGAAACTACAGTTGTAAAACAACGAGGATGATCTCTATATATTATAGTGGTTCTTTGAAAAGATCGGCAAAACTGAGAAACCTGCAACTAGACTAACCAAGAAAAAAGAGAGAATTCAACTTATTAATATCAGGAATAAAAGAGGGGACATAATTACTGACCTTAAAAAATCAAAAGGATTATAAGGGAATACTATGCATAATTCGCCAACAAATTAGATAGCCTAGATGAAATAGACAAATACCGAGAAAGATACACACTCTCAAACTGATTTGATGATCAGTAAGAAGATAATAGAAAATCTAAATTGACCATTAAAAAGTAAAGCATTTGAATTAATAATAAAAAAGCTTCCTTCCAAAAAAAAAAGGGCTCAGGAACAGATGGCTTCACTGGCAAATTCTGCAAAACAAAGAAACAAAAGAGTTAGTACCAATTCTTCACAAACTCTCCAAAAAATGGAAGAGGAAAGAAAACTTCCCAATTCATCCTGGGAGGCCAGTAATGCCCTGATGCCAAAACCAAAGATACCGTAAGGAAAAAAAAACCCATAGACCAGTATCTCTTATGAATACAAATCAATATTCCTTATGGACACAAAAATCCTCAACGAACTGAATCCAACGGCATGTAAAGATTTTACACTATGACCAAGTGGAATTTATCCTAGGAATGCAAGGTTGGTCTGACATCATTTTTTTTAAAAATCGATCAAGAGTAATAGAACAGGGGTGCCTGGGTGGCTCAGTGGGTTAAAGCCTCTGCCTTTGGCTCAGGTCATGATCTCGGGGTCCTGGGATCAAGCCCCGCAGCAGGCTCTCTGCTCAGCGGGGAGCCTGCTTCTCCCTCTCCCTCTGCCTGCCTCTCTGCCTACTTGTGATCTCTCTCTCTCTCTCTCTCTCTCTCTCTCTGTCAAATAAATAAATAAAATCTTTTAAAAAAAAAAGTAATAGAACAAAGGGAAAAAACATACCATGTGGTTTTTGATGCAGAAAAGGAATTGACAAAATTTAATACCTTTTCATAATTAAAACATACAGGAAACTAGAGAGACAAAGGAATTTCCTCAATCTGATAAAAGGCAGCTATAAGCCCATGACTAAAATTATACTTTAACGATGAAAGATTGAAAGCATTTCCTCAAGATCAAAAACAAAACAGGGATGTCCCCCTCCCAATTATGTTCAACATTGTACTCTAGGTTTCAACCAGGGCAATTAGACAAGAAAAAGAAATTAAAGAGATCCAGATTATAAAGGAAGAAATAAAATGATCTCTGTTTGCAGATATCATGATCTCACAGAGAGAAAATACTAGAGAATCTATACATAAACACAGAAGAGCTACTAGAGCTAGGAAATGAACTCAGCAGAGTTACAGGATACAAGATCAGTATGCAAAAATCAATTGTATTTATACACTAGCAGTGAATAATCTGAAAATTAAATTAAGAAAGCATTTCCAGGGGCTCCTGGCTAGCTCAGTCAGAAAAGTATATGACTCTGATTCCGAGGTTGTGAGTTCAATACCCATGTCGGAGGTAGAGTTTACTTTAAAGAAAAAAAAGAAAAAGCATTTCCATTTATTACAACATCAAAAAAATAACCTAATTATGAATAAGTTTAACAAAAGTAAAATTTGTACACTGAAAACTATAATACACCTTTGAAAGAAATTAAAGAAGACCAAATAAAGACAACAGTTGTGGATTAGAAGATTTAATGTGGTTAAGATGGCAGTACTTCCCAAATTGATCTACAAATTCAGCACATCCCTATTAAAGTCCTACCTGTCTTTTATGGAGAAATTGACAAGTTGATCCTAAAATCCATATGGCAATGCGAAGAATCCAGAACAGCCAAAACAATCTTGATAAAGAACAGACAGAAGACTTACACTTCCCAGTTTCATAACTTGCTACAAAGCAAGATCAATGGAATAGAATTGAGAATTCAATTGATTTTCAGCAAGAGTGCCAAAACAATTCATTGAGGTAAGAATAGCCTTTTTTTTTTTTTTTTTTTTTTTTGAGTAGGCTCCGTGCCCAGCATGGAGCCCAATGCAGGGCTTGAATTCACATCCCCAAGATGAAAACCTGAGGTGAGATCAAGAGTTGGACGCTAAACTATCTGAGCCACCCAGGTGCCCCAAGAGTAGCCCTTTAACAGTTGGTGCTGGGACACATGGATGCCTGTCTGCAAAAGAAGGAAATTCAATGCCTACCTCACACATATATAAAAATTAATTCAAAATTAATCAAAGACCAAGATATAAGAGCCAAAACTGTAAAACTCTTAAAACACAGGAGTGTATCTTTATGACCTTGGATTAGGCAATGGTTTCTGAGATACAACATCAAAAGTAGAAGTCACAGAGGAAAGAGGAGATAAATTGGACTTTAGCAAAAGTTAAAACTTTTTGTTCTTCAAAGGACATTATCAGGAAAGTGAAGACAACCTACAGAATGTGGGGAAATACTGGCAAATCATAATCTGAGAAGGATCTATAATATCTAGCATGTATAAATAACTTGTACAGTAAAAAACTCAATTTTTAAAATAGGTAAAATATTTGAACACACATTGGCCCATAAGCACATGAAAAGATGTTCAATATCATTAGGCATTAGGGAGATGCAATTCATAACCACAAAGAAATGCCACTCCACATTCACTAAGTTCACTCTTATCAAAAAGATGGAAAATAACAGGTGTTAGGACATGGAAAAATTAGAACTCTCGTGTTGCTGATGAGATTGTAAAATAGTACTGATAAGGGAAATCTGTGTTCTAAGGCAAAAGTATATTCATACGGTGGAATATTATTCAACTATAAAAAGCAGTGAAGTACTGATTCATGATACTGCATGGGTGAACCTTGAAACATTATGCTACGTGAAAGAAGCCAGACACAAAAGGCCACATATGTAAGATTCCATTTATATAAAATATCCAGAATACTCAGATCATAGAGACAGAAAATAGATTCCTGATCGAAGAAACATGGGGAGCGATGGCTGTGGCTACATTGTTTCTTTTGGGGCCAACATAAGTTCTGAAATTAGATAGTAGTGATGATTGTACAACTCTGCGAACAAACTAAAAAGCCACCAAACTTTAAAAGGAAAAGCTCAGGTTGTGTCAAAAGGACACTAAAGCCAACCTGAAGAGATTTACTGACCAAAAAGGAGACAATTTGGGCATCAGTAGGGATGATAACTACAGTGGATTGAAACACTGCAAATAGGGGTGCCTGGGTGGCTCAGTCGGTTAAGCATCTGCCTTCGGTTCAGGTCATGACCAAGGCCTGCATCGGGCTCCTTGCTCAGCAGAGAGCCTCTTGTTCCCCTGCTTGCGCACACACACTCACTCGCTCTCTCACACAAATGAATAAAATCTTAAAAAAAAAAGAAAGAAACACTTCAAATAAGTTTTAAGTCTATGAGTTAGTAAAGATGTCAAAAAATATACAAGCTAAAAGAACTCAGTATTCTGAAAATTGTTAATAAAATGGAAAAATTAACCATTCATCCTGCCTTTTCTCAGTTCATAAACTATTTGGCTCTACTACAAAGCAGCCAAATATTTGAGGTGAGGAAATTTCTCTTTCTAGAAGTGTAAGCTTTAAAAACAAATAAGGAGTGATAGAACCTTAATAAATTAATTCATGTAAGTAATGTTCATCATAACTGCTAGTGTTACCAAAAAGAGACGACCACGTTGTTTACACCTATGGAGTAGGAGTCTTGCCACAACAGTAGAACTTGAATGTGATCAGGTGCCTCTATCTCACTAACAAATTACAGGAAATAGAGGACAAAGAACATGTTAAACAGCACTATGGTGTTGCAGTCATTAAAAATCAGACCCTGAGGAACTTTACAGGATAAAAATAAATTACAAACAAAAACCAAAAAAAAAGAAAAGAAAAAAGCAAGGGGAATCTATAGATTAAAAGATGATTAAGAGACATACCCACCAACTACAGTGCACAGACTGTACAGTAGTCCCCTACCTTATCTGCAGTTCACTTTCCCTGATGTCCGTTATCTGGTCTCATCTGCATCTGGAAACAGGTAATAGTAGCCTAACACTACATCTCAATGCCTACGTCATTCCCCTCACTTCATCTCACCACATAGGCATTTTATCATCTCATGTCATCACAAGAAGAAAGATGAGTACAATGCAATAAGATTTTCAGAGAGAAACCACATTCATATAACTTTCATTAAATTGTTATAATTGTTTTATTATTAAGTTATTATTAGTTATTAAGCTCTGACTGTGCCTAATTTATAAACTCTATCATTGGTGTGTATGGATAGGAAAAAACAGTATAGATAGGGTTCAGCACTACCTGCAGTTTCAGGTATCCACTAAGGGTCTTAGAATGTATCCCCACATTAAAGGGGGGGACTATTTGGAGCTCATTTCGAACAAGTATAAAAATATATTTTATGTTATAAAATAACATTTCTAGTCAGCTGGGAAAATGAGACCACTGAACTACATATTTGCTGAAATTAAAAAATTGTTGAAAGTTTTGGTGTGATAATAGTACTGTATGTTTTCCTTAGATTTTAGAAATAGCTACTAAACAATTTACAGATGAAATGATGTGACTCAGGCATCCAAATTGGCAAAGAAGAAGTCAAACTCTCACTCTTTGCAGATGATATGATACTTTATGTGGAAAACCCAAAAGACTCCACTCCAAAACTGCTAGAACTCATACAGGAATTCAGTCATGTGTCAGGATATAAAATTAATGCACAGAAATCAGCTGCATTCCTATACACCAACAGCAAAACAGAAGAAAGAGAAATTAAGGATTTGATTCCATTTACAATTGCACCCAAAACCATAAGATACCTAGGAATAAACCTAACCAAAGAGACAAAGAATCTGACTCAGAAAACTACAAAGTGCTCATGAAAGAAATTGAAGAAGACACAAAGAAATGGAAAACGTTCCATGCTCCAAAACTCTTCCATTTGGAAGAGCAAATATTGTGAAAATGTCTATGCTACCTAAAGCAATCTATACATTTAATGCAATCCCTATCAAAATACCATCAATTTATTTCAAAGAAATGGAACAAATAAGCCTAAAATTTATATGGAACCAGAAAAGACCACAAATAGCCAGAGGAATGTTGAAAAAGAAAACCAAAGTCGGCGGCATCACAATTCCAGACTTCAAGCCATATTACAAAGCTGTAATCATCAAGACAGTG
>CM052797.1:85985759-86021961 GCA_028533885.1 Nasua narica | reverse complement strand
TGGATAAAGAAGATGTGGTATCTATATACAATGGAATACTATGCAGCCATCAAGAGAAACGAGATCTTGCCATTTGCAACGACGTGGATGGAACTAGAGGGTATTATGCTAAGGGAAATAAGTCAGTCAGAGAAAGACAATTACCACATGATCGCTCTGATATGAAGAATTTGAGAGGCAGGGCAGGGGGTTATGGGGGGGTGGGGAAGAGAAATGAAACAAGATGGGATGTGGAAGGAGACAAACCATAAGAGACTCCTAAACTCATGAAACAAACTAAGGGTTGCTGGGAGGTGGGGAGGGGAGGGTTATGGACATTGGGGAGGGTATGTGCTATGGCAAATGCTGTGAAATGTGTAAGCCTAATGATTCACAGACATGTACCCTGGAGCAAATAATACATTATATGTTAATAAAAAATTTAAAAAAAAAGGAAATGATGTAACTCTGCGGTTTGTTTTAAAATATTATGGGCTTGGGCACCTGGGTGGCTCAGTGGGTTAAAGCCTCTGCCTTTGGCTCAGGTCATGATCTCAGGGTCCTGGGATTGAGCCCCATATCAGGCTCTCTGCTCAGCAGGGAGCCTGCTTCCTCCTCTCTCTGCCTGCCTCTCTGCCTACTTATGATCTCTCTCTGTCAAATAAATAAATAAAATCTTTTAAAAAAAAGATATTTTATACCATATAAGTACATATGAGAAGTTACTCTGATGTTTTGTTTTGTTTTTATTTTGTTTTCTTTAGGATGAGAGAAGCTGCAAGAAAAATAGAAGAAAGGCATTTTTCCAACCACGCAACACATGTTGAATTTCTGCCTGTTGAGTGGCGGTCAAAACTTACCCTTGATGGAGGTACAGTTTGTTTAAAAATAAAGTGATTTAGTCAGTGGCAACAAAGTGTTGCTCATTGGGAACAAAGTGTCTTTCACTTAGTTGTCTTGAGGTATAGTGACTCTTTGTTCTAGATTATTTAAGAAAAGCCACTGGTTTTTATTCTATTTTTTTATTAACATAATATATTGTTTGTTTCAGGAGTACAAGTCTATGATTGATTTTTAAAATAGTTATATTGTTGTATGTTGATTTAGATCACCATATAGATTTCACAGCTAGCCCAGTTTTCATACATGCCTTCTGTGGATTAGGGGCCGGGGCAGGGGGGATGGGGAGCATGTGGAGGGAACAAAATACTGTCTAAAGCTTTTGACAGAAAGTGATTTGTTGACAACTTTAAAAATATTTGTTGTCCACAGTTCTATATGAGCTTATATTTTCTTTCTAATAATTTTCTTTTCCTGTATTTGGAAGATAAAAATCTCAGGGTTTTGTTTTCTTTTGTTCCTGCATTCCCTGGGCTGGTGAATTATAATCTAGCATAGAGAAATTATACAATATATTTGTTTAAATAAAATCATTTTTGTTGGCTTCCTTAAAGAGTTATTAGCTAAAATATGCACAAAGTTGTGACTTCTTAATCTTTAAACCATTAGGATGGCACGTTTCAGTTGATGATTTGCATAATCTGGAAAATGAAAGAGTTGTTCTAGACATGATGTCAGCTGCTGTTTGGGGGCTTTTCCTGTGTGCCTGGCACTCCATAGTTCATTCTGCATGGAGTTTGTCATTTAATTTTTTCATATGTCTTTGAAATATACCTACTTTGTTTTCTCTGTTTTACTAATAAGGAAACTGAAACTCAGTGAAAGGTAAATGAATTTAACTAAGAATGACAGACAGAATCTCGATCTGTATGATACCAGAGCCCTCGTTCATCATAGCACCAACCTGCCTCCCTGGGTGATTTCCAAGGATTCTTCCAAATCTGTGATTCTATCTCAGTCAGGAATGTCAGTTATAGCTTATAAACCTAAATGATATCCAAAGTTGTAATGAGTTAAAAATAATAATAAATAAACCACTAGTGATCAAAGAAGACTTCTGAGTAGCAGGAGCTGATACATAAGATTCTAGTGTAATTAATCGCTTCTCGGCCTTTTGGCTAAGATCAAGTGAAGATTCTAGTGTAATTAACACTCTCTTTTGGGCTTTTCCCATTTACCCAGATAAATTTTTTTTTTAAGATTTTATTTATTTGACAGGGAGAGAGAGAGATCACAAACAGGCAGAGAGAGGGAGACAGAGAGGGAGGAGCAGGCACCCCGCTGAGCAGAGAGCCTGATGCAGGGCTCCATCCCAAGACCCTGAGGTCACAACCTGAGCCGAAGGCAGAAGCTTTAACCCACTGACCCACCCAGGCACCTCCCCAGATAAATTTCTAAGGCTGCTCAGGAATATAGACAATATGGATGAACTAATATTTAATAAAACTGAACCTGTAATTTTCTGTTAGGTTTAAACTACTGTGATAGACTCTCAAGGCATTAGAGAAACTAATGCCTTAAGTCTGAGAAACTAAAGGAAAAACACCACTGTTTCTCTTCTCAACACTCTGATACCAAAAGTTATGGAAGTTTTTCCCATACCAGCCACTGCTCCAAATCTGGCTGTCCTGCAATTTAACTCCATTCTGCCACAAACTCCCCAGAGAGAGTACAGTCAGATTCAGGACTCAGGCCACAAGACTGCCCCCTGCTCCAGATGCCATCACACATTCCAGATTGTCACTTGTACTTCTGACTGGCTGTGAGCGGGGGGAGGAGGATCCTGTGACCCCATCTGAAGGTTCAGTAAATCATCAGATTCACAAAGTAAACCACAAAACTCAGGGAAGCATTTACTTGCATTCACTAGTTTAAAATATGTTTACTGATTTAAAAGGGTATTACAAAGGATACAGTAAAAAGCCAGATAAAGAGCTATGTAGGGTAAGGTATGGGGAAGAGGTGCAGTAATTTCGTGTACTGTCCGTGTGTACCACCCTTCCAGTACCTCCATGTGTGTGCCAATCCAGAGGCTCCCCAGACCTGTTTTTATGGAGGTTCCATTCTATAGGCATAATTGATGAAATCATTGGCATTTGACCTCAATCTCAAGCCCCTCTCCTTTACGGAGCTTGGGGATGGGGCGGAAAGTTCAACGTTCTAATCGCATGGTTGGTTCCTGTGGCAGTCAGTTCTCATACTTCAAGAGTCATCCTATTAGCATAAACTCAGATATGGTTGAAAGAAACTTATTATGAATAATAAAAGACATTTCTTTCACCCTGTCACTCAGAAAATTATAAGGGTTTTAGGAACCGTATGCCAAGAACCAGGGACAAAAGACCAAACATATGTTTCTTATTACAATTGGCCATTGAATAATGTGGAAGCAGGCGAGTTAGGGGCACTGACCAACCCCCACGCAGTCAAAATCTGTGTATAATTTTTGACTTTTCAAAATCTTAATTACTGATAGCCTACTATTGACCAGAAGTTTTACTGGTAACATAGTCAATTAACACATGTTTTATGTTATGTGTTTATATACTATATTCTTAAAATAAAGTAAGCTAGAGAAAGTATTATTTTGGAAATTATAAGGAGAGAAAATGCATTTACAGTACTGTATTGTATTTACCAAAAACAATCCGTGTGTGAGTGGACCCGCACAGTTCCAACCCCTGTACAGAGGTCAACTGTATATCACAGTATTACAGAAGCCAGTCTCAAAGGCTGCATAATGTGTACTTCCATTTATGTGACATACTGGAAGAGGCAAAATTGTAGAGACAGAGAACTGATGGGTGGTTACAGGTTTAAGGGAGGGTTTAAATTTAAAAGGGCATTTTTTAGGGTGATGGAACAGTCCTGTATCCTGATTATCGTGGTAGTTATGCAAAGGCATATATGCGTTAAAACTCAGAGTGAATTTTACTGTTTGTAAATTCGGAAACATTGATAAAGGGTATTTATCTTCATTTACCGTCATTGTCCTCATTAGTATTGAAGGGCTAAATTCATTTCCTTTAAATTAGGAACAAGCTGAGGATGTCTTCTCTTACAACATACACTCAATTTGAAGTCATAACCACTGTAATGAGATAAGGAAAAGAAATAATAGTTCTCAGGGATAGAAAAGATATGTTTTTATTTGCAGGTCTTATGGTTGTCTACACAATATATAAAAGAATATAAGGAAAAATTGTTAGAATTGATAAGATAGTTTACAACATTGTGAAATAAAAGATCTATATACAAAAATAATTACATTTCTATATGCCAGCTACAAACTATTCAAAATAGCATAAGAATACAAGGTTCATAGACATCTAATAAAATATGTATATTTATATTAAAATGAAAAAAACAAGATATTAAATACAACTTTTAAATATATAGAAAGATCATTTTTTCAGATTGAATGTTTCAATATCCTAGTGATATTAATTCTCCCAAATTGATCTATAGATTCCATGCAGTTCCAATCAAAATCCCAAAAGAGTTTCTAAAACTTAACAAGCTGATCCTAGAATTATTGTAGAAAGATCAGAGACCCCCCAAATAGCCAAGATACAGAACAAGAGGGTGGGGAGTATGTCATGTCCTGGTAGATAACTGGACTATTTTTTAATTTTTGTATTTAAGAAAGTTTAGGTTGTCATGAGGAGAGGTAAACAGAGCAGTGCACGAAAGGAGAGACCCCTGAAACGGATCTGTGCGTAGTTTGGAAACCTGATGTATGACAGAGCCGACATTACAGTCTCGGGTGAAAGGAAGGCCTGTCCCATAAATGGTGCTTGGGAACCACTTATTGTGGGGGAGTGGGGAATGAAAATGACTCATACCTCTTATTCCAGAAGATCAAACACATAAGCCAGGACTTTAAAACATACTAGAAAAAAAATATGGCACAAAAATACAACTATAAAGTAACATTGATAAATCTGATGAGGTTGAAATTAAGAACTTCTTTTTCTCAATAGACAACAGAAAAAATGAAAGACAAGCCACAAACAGAAAAGATGTTGCAACAGAACAAGAGATATAACCACCCAAGCTTTACTATCCGGAAGAAACAATGGGAAACTTAAATGAAGATAGATAGGCAGACACATACATACACATATGTGTATATATGTAGGGGTGTGTGTGTGTTTTATGAATATATTTTTAATTGTATATTTTCATATAATATGCAATGTACATCTCTCTAATAATCAGGGAGATGCAAGTTAAAACCACAATGAAATACCTTTCAGCCATCAGACAAAAATTTAAGAAAGTGACAATACCAAATGTTGGTGAGGATGTACAACACTGACAATTCTCATTGACAATTGGTGGGAGTGTGAATTGGTACAATCGTTCTGGAAGATGGTTTGACATATTCTTACAAAGTTGAGTGTGCACGTGCCCAATGACATGGCAGTTTCATTCCTAGATGTATATACCCTAGAGAGACTCCTATACATGTACACCAGGAGATGTGTGCAACAGTGTTATTAGGAGCATAGTTTATATTAGCAAAAACTAAAAACAGCCCAACTGTCTTTCAAAGGAAAATGGGTACATTGTTAGACATGTGGGAAATACTATACAGCTGTGAAAATGAGTGGATTGCAGGTATATGGGTCAGCATCAATGAATCTCAGAGGCACACTGTTGGGGGTGAAATAGTTCAATTTACATAGTGTTCAGAAACAGACAAAATGAAATAAAATATTTAGACTTTGGCACATAGTAAATGCTATAGAATTGGCTAAAGTTATTAATATTAATGAACATGTAGTCAATCTATAAATCTATAAAGCAAGAGGGTAGATGGTGAGAGGCATGTGACCATTTCGGGGGATATACTGTGGGTTTCAGAGATACTGGCAATATTCTTAAGCTAGGTGGCAGAAATAAGTTTTCCCATATAGAAATTATTCTTTCAGATGCACATATATATTAAATATCTTCTTTGTATATATGTGAATTTCACAGTAAAAACTTTTTTTTTGGAAATGTATTGAAACTCTTCGTATTAGTATGGTAGTCATGTTTTTCACTTTTACAATTTAAAAATGGGTTGTGCTACCCATATCCTTTCCATCTTTGAGAAGACTTCTAGCTTTTGCTTGAATCATATTATTAGATTTTATTAAAGTAGGGAATAAATAAAAACCAATACAGTGAAAAACTGGAAATTAAAGAAACTGCACAAGACTAAACATAAAGCCTTCTCCTGCCTAACTTGTGCTTTCATGTTATAATATTCATCCAGATATAGGGATTCTTTGTATTTCTGTGAGAAATGCAAAGTTTCCTGTATCTGTGATCATTTTATTAGGCATTTCAGAGAACAAGCTTCCCAAGATAGAATTTCCACGGTTAGCTGTAATTTGTGAATGCTAAATTGTTTGCAGTGCAGTGTACGTGACTTTCTTTTTTCAAAAGCAAATTATACCAACTTGACCTTGTTTACTGAAGAGACCTTTACTGATTTGCCTTTGTGCGTATTTGTAATTTTGCAGCTTTTGCCCATAGGATCTTGGGTTCACTAAAGAGAGGTATATGTAAAGTGCAGGGAAACTTTTTAATTTGTTGCTGGTTTGCCACCTGTGACAGTGGGCATTCCATATGGGTATTGCCAGGCCTAAGGTACAGAGGCCAAAGAAGAGAAAGGAAACAGAAAAAGAGATACAAGAAGAGTGAGGTTGTGTCCCTTAACACTTATTCCAAGAAAAGAGATGGCCTGGTTTCGCTCTGAGTACCCCTGAATGTCATGCAAAAGCCAGTACATAAGAAAAAATGGTAAATCTTTATAGATTTGATAATGGCTCTCATCCTTAATGTTGCTTGTCTTCCTGTGTACCCTTCAGTCTTTTACTGTTTTAGTTTTTGGTTTCTTTTCCAATATTTTGCAAGAAAGGGAGGTTCATTAGAGCCAAAGCCACTCTTGAAGTTTTAACCATGAACTTAAACAAAGATCTTCAAAGATCTAAATTTTTTTTTTAATTTGTAGACACTGTCGATTCTATTACTCCTGACAAAGTACGAGGTTTAAGGGATATGCTGAACAGCAGTGCAATGGACATAATGTATTATACTAGCCCACTTTATAGAGATGAAGTAAGTATCATGATTATCTTGTTACGTTTGGGTATTTTTTATTTTTTATTTTTATTTTTTTTTTACTTTTGTGTATTTTTTAGAGCGATAGTATATGCGTCCTGTATTTTACATTTTTATGCAATTTTTTTTTACAAGCAAATGAGAATTTACAGGAATCCATTAACCTATAAATAGCCTGTATTTAATTGTAAATTTGATTATCTCCAAACTACAGATTGGGAAACCCTTAATAAAATGGATAATCTTGAAAGTCGGAGATTAGTTAGAAAACAGCTCTTTGGGGGTGCCTGGAGTGGCTAAATCAGTTAAGTGTCTGCCTTCGACTCTGGTTGTAATCCCAGAGTCCTGGGATCAAGCCCCACGTTGCAGAGCAGGGAGCCTACTTCTCCTTCTCCCTTTGCTGCTTCCCCTGCTTGTGCTTTCTCTCTGTGTGTCAAATAAATAAATAAAATCTTTTTAAAAAGAAAAAGAAAACAGCTCTTTGAAAAATACCAGTTTTCGGGGCACCTGGGTGGCACAGTCGGTTATGCGTCTGCCTTCTGCTCAGGTCATGATCCCAGAGTCCTGGGATCGAGCCCTGCATCCGGCTCCCTGCTTAGCAGGAAGCCTGCTCCTCCCTCTCCCACTCCCCTTGCTTGTGTTCCCTCTCGCTGTGTTTCTCTCTGTCAAATAAGTAAATAAAATATTTTTTAAAAAAGAAAGAAAAATACCAGTTTTCATAAATCTGATTAATTATGACTACAATTATTGTCCTCACAAAGTTTTAGACACTTAAGAAATTTACTTCAAGTTTTTGGTTTGTAATAGACTTGCTTTTATTGTGCTGTTTCTGTAGTGAATCCATATAGTTCTTAAATAGTAGTGTTGCTGATGTATCACAAAAGTAACCCTGGGGAAGAGGAGGTGGGTAAGGGTAAACCTTTGGTAAGGGATATTTGGATGATCTTATGGAATTGGTTTTTTTTGTTTGTCTGTTTGTGGTTTTTGGCTTTTTGGTTTTTTGGGCAACATTTTATAAATTAGAAATTATTTCCAGGTAAAAGATTAAGAAAAGGAATGAAAAAAATGGTTCCAAGATCTCCTCCCTTGAGATTCTGATTCAGTGAGTCTGAGGTAGAACCTGTGAATTTGTGTTTTTTAACAGTTTTCCAGGTAATACCATCAGGGAAATTTGAGAAGCATTGCTTAAAATACTGTGAAGAACAGAAGAAAACTTAGTGAGAAGGAAGCAAAAATTGTTCTTAATGTTAAAAAAGGAAAGCTGATTCTCCAAATCAAACTCAATTAGCACAGGGTTGATGTTAGCTAGTATTGTAGATTAAATTATTATTATTTTTCTTTTTAAAGATTTTATTTGACAGAGCGAGAGAGAGCACAAACAAGGGGAGCAGCAGAGGGAGAGGGAGAAGCAGGCTCTCCACTGAGCAGGGAGCCTGACGCAGGGCTGGATCCCGGGACCCTGAGATCAGGACCTGAGCCAAAGGCAGATGCCCAACCATCTGAGCCACCCAGGCGCCCCTAGATTAAATTATTTTTAAACAGTATATGTTTCCTTAAGGAAGTAGTGATAACAGCAGTCAGGAGTTCTTTAGATAATTATATCGTGCCTGGTAAATGAACCTTGTTTGGTTTACTCAATAGGCATATGAAAGAGCCTTTTTTCCCTTCCTCTCAGTTAAAATAGATGCCATTCAAAACCTGCCACTTAACTAGCTGTGTGACCTTAGACCAAATTTCTCACTTTCTTAGCTACCTCGCTTATAAAATGAACACAACATACCTACTGATAAAGGTCGTCATGAGGATTAAAGATGTAATGTATAAAAAGTTCCCAATACAATTCCTCATCCTTAGATTCTCAAGTTGTGATTATCTGTCTTTATGTATTTCAAGGGCTCCCATTTAAGAAAAAAAAGGAATAGACTTATTCTGTTAACTCTAGAAAGTGAATAAGGATCAGTGATAGAAAATATGGAAAGGAACATGTTTGTTTACTAATGAAGAACTTTGTAAGTAACTAAACCTGCCTTAAAAAATAGAAATGTCTCAAGGGGAAAAAATTGTAAATAATATGATGGATTTTAACTAAACTTATTTGTAGTGATCATTTCACAATTTATACACATATCAAATCGTTGTGTTGTGCACCTTAAACTAATGCAGTGTTATGTGTCAGTTACATCACAATAAACTGGCAAAAATTTAGAAAACCTGGAAGTGTCCACCTTAGAGTGGAGATACTCACTGGGGTAGATGCTGAGCGACTTACCAGGATGCCACTGAAGAGACTCCTGGTTTTACAGCAGTTTAATTAGATCATCTCTTAGTTCCCCTTTCACTGGAGATTGTGAGATGCTCATGGGAGGGCCCTAATTAGTGATTGTGCCTATAATCATTAAAAAGCCATGATTAAGGGAAAAGTTTTGTGTATCAATTAGGGCTCTTCAGGTCATACTTCCCAAGGACCAATTTAAAAAAAGGAAACTAATCCAGACTACAGAGACATCATCAGAGAGCCTTTGGCCCTTAATTTAACCCTGAATAAATAACATGAAAAATCCAGAGAGAACTGTACATCTTGTACATCTGAACTCTGTCTTCAATGATCTTTAAAAATAAAGAATTTTAAAGAGAATGGTCATGGCCATCTCTTGTTATTTTTACTTGAAAATCGTTCAGTTCTGCATATGACTAAAACTCTCTAAATTACTTTTTCTCATTAAAATTTCCTGAAGCAGAGAGAAGGACAAAGTACTAATTATATTCTTTAGCCATACTTTGTTGGTTTGGATTCTCTCTTGAAACTGCTGGCTTTTTCATTTTGGGTTGATTTTCTTCATAAATTTTAAATTTTAACCAGCAGTTATGAAAATTAAAAACTCTTAAGCTTTTGAAAAGCCATCAGTTGCCTACCATGTAAGAGGTTAGCTGACTTGATTAGATAATATTGTAGAGCTAATAAAATTAATATCACAGGGTATATCATTAATCTTGGTCCATATATCTCAAATGAATATACTTGGTCACAAAGAGATCAGAGCTGGGAGAATATAATTGAATCAGCAAGGAGAAGGAGAAAAAAAACCTAATTAGTGTAGACTTTATGGACACAAAATAGGGGTGGAGTTCTCCTTTTGGGGCTGACTGGATGGTTTCTAAAAAGCATCCTGAGATAGTACACAACTGTTTAAACTTGGCTTCCAAAATCATAATGTTTTGGAGATAGATGTGGAGATGTTTTGGAGATGGATTACACATTATGTATACTTTATTTTCTGCAAACATTCCTATATATGTAAGCTATGGACAAAGATTAAAAATGCTACCATATCTATAGATATATTCTAATAAGGAAACATGAAGACTACTTCTATACAAGTATATGTCATTAAAACAAACGAAAGCATCAGCTCTTCAAAAACTATGCATTCAGTCTTTCATTCCATAGTAAAATATTTTAACATCAAATAGACTTTCTCTGTCTTGGATATTTATCCTTGTTTTTTTATCCGTATATGTTGTTATCCGTATATGTTTTGTTTTGTTATCCGTATATGAAGTATTGGGTATAGTGAGAAATGCTTTAAAATTTTTTGATATGAAATAGGTTAATCACTGGTAGAGATGTTGGTAGATCTTTTTCCTTTTTTTAATTTTTAAATTTTGATGGGGAGGGTGGTATTTTAAAACAAAAAGTTTGGATACCTTTTGCCAGAGTACTTGAGTATATGTCTTTTAGTGTGTCTAGATTTATA
The DNA here is from genome assembly GCA_028533885.1 of Nasua narica. Lineage (NCBI taxonomy): Eukaryota > Metazoa > Chordata > Mammalia > Carnivora > Procyonidae > Nasua > Nasua narica. Next base: position 86,011,210 of record CM052797.1, on the reverse strand, counting down.
TGGTGTAAGTCTTAAAACCAAGGACTTCAAAAGTGAAAGCTGTTAACAAATGTTGCTTTTGAAGGACGTTATCTTGACTATACATTAGCTTTTTCTGGACCTCCTTTCATGTAGGTTATACATTGAGAAAATTACAAATTTTAAGGATTACTTGATATTCTTGTCAAAGCTAAGTCCAAAGCACTACATTCTAGTTCCCTTTGGACAGAGCCCTGTAATATTCATATCACACTGCATACTCCTGAAACTATATTGACTGGAATTATCTACAGCCCATGTCTTAGAAGGATTTTATATGCATTTGCCACAAAGGCTGTACAGTCTTTCCTAAAATGTGGTTTGCAGAACTGCTGAATCAGACACTCCAGATTGGAGCCTAGCAATCTGTCTTTCACAACCCTCCATGTGATTCTGATGCACTTTGAAAGTTGGAGTTGGCTTTTCCCAAGAAAAAAGTTGAAATGTCCAGGGAAAGTAAAACCTTTGCATTTCTCCCTAGAAAAAAGGCAGCTTATCACCCTTCCACATGCTGGCAGCTCCTCCTATCCTCCTCTTCCTTCGTTGGCTGAGTATATTTCATCAGACCCAACACATGCTTTTCAGTAGCTTTAAGCAGACCTCAGTATTGCATTGTAGAGTCTGTGATGCCAACAATCAAGAGAGAGCACCATGCCTTTGTTCATGGCACTGCTAATCCTACCAAGCATGAATGCTCAAATGATTTTCAGTTAATGTCAGCAGGTAGAAAATGTTCAGTAAAATCTAATGGAGCCTAGTTGCCTCTTGAGATAAAATAACAGACAAAAAATAGAAGTAACACTTAAGTGATATTTGTACGTCAGAGTAGCAGCTGGCCTAGTAAGAAGTTCTGAAATGAGGAATTCAATTAATTTCAAGCAGGAAATTTATAATCAACTAGTAGTAAGCAGTGATAGGAAGAGGAGAGGACTGCCTTAAAACTCAGGTCAGGGCCCAGTATGAGTTGAGTAACAAACATTTTTCTGACTTTATGGAATATTTCAGTTAATATTTATTAAAGCTGAATTTCAAAGGAAGCAATTTTACAAAGAAAAATGACTAAGATACTTCCCACAATACTAACCTTATGCCTTAAAAAGCCTTTTTTTGCAGCCACATAAAACAACTCATATCCATATTGCCAACTTAATGGGAATGTTGGAATATCGAGTAAATCAACACTAGCTTTTTTTTCAATCATACAATGGCCTTTCATTACATTACTCTTATCCAAATGCATAATAAAGTAATATGTGTGTTAGCACACCTGTTAGCATAAACTCAGATACTCTTTATCTAAAATTTATAGCTTAAAACTACGAGGTATAAAAATTTAGAATAGCATATGAATAAGTTGCAATGAAGAAAAACTTTGAAGGGTCTCTTTGGAAAACTTACTGGAATCTGCATGGAAATTTTTTTATCTGTGAAATTGCTGGCTCATATAGTTGGTTTAAGGACTGTGAAAAGATCTAGGTGGGTATATCTGCCTTTATTCTTTAGTGATGAGATGGATTACACATTATGTATACTTTATTTTCTGCAAGGTTTTGAAGGACCTGAGTCAATTTTAATGACCTAGGTATATTTGACCAATAATGTCTACTTTTCTTTCATAATGTATTTGAGTTTAGAAATAAAGTCTATAGCAAAGTCAGTGACTACTCTAATATGATAATGTTTTCTTATTTCAAACAGCTAGTTAAAGGCCTTCAGCAAGAGCTGAATCGATTATATTCCCTTTTCTGTTCTCGGAATCCAGACTTTGAAGAAAAAGGGGGTAAAGTCTCAATAGTGTCACATTCTTTGGGATGTGTAATCACTTATGACATAATGACTGGCTGGAATCCGGTTCGGCTCTATGAACAGTTGCTGCAGAAGGAAGAAGAGTTGCCTGATGAACGATGGATGAGCTATGAAGAGCGACATCTGCTGGATGAACTATACATAACAAAGCGACGGTAAAATATCCTAGTGTCTTCAAAGCATTTTAAGTCTTTGGGGAATTACTGGACTTCTTACGAGAACACTGTAAGATTTTCATGATAAAAAAATATATTATTCGGAGTGTGAAGATTATTAGATAACGTGCCTGACCAGCTAGAGACTATTTTGTTAATTTTCATGCTAATTACACGTGTGTTCCAGTAGCACAAAATAAGTTGTTTTGCCATCATCTTGTTTTTCCTTCCGTCTCTTCTTCACAGTTTATTAGGAGTGAAATCTAAAACTTACTCCAAGCTGAGTCACCACACAGAATCCTTATCGAAAACGTCTACCAGCTTATAATCCTTCGTGATTTTTACAAATCTTAGAGATGGGCCTTTGTCTGTCTTACTATTCTAAAAATAATTTTAAAACCCTTTTTTCCTTGGCAAATAACTTTTTCACAGATTTACAAGTATTTGATCACTTGTAGCCTTCCTGATACTATCTTGTAATTCTTTAACACATTCCTATCTTCATCTATAGTTACATGCTCTATTCTTTGTCCTCTTAATGCATCCCATCAATTCTAGTGGAATAGTGAAAAGCCACTGATTTTGATAGTTAGCATCATATAAAACAACCAATTTAGTTGACTAAAACTTTTATTCAGGAAGCCTTGGATTTGTTTTAGTCTTATAGAAGTTGTCTAAGGATTTCATTTAAAATATTATTAAATACCATAGGCTAGATACATAAATTTTGTAGTGTCAAAATAATCGATAGTTTTGAAAGAAAATATAAGCAGCCCCAGAGCAGCATTTGAGATTAAAAAAAAAAACAGTAAAAAAATAAAATAAAATAAATTTGAGAAAGTGACTGCACCTTTAAAAAAAAATTTAGTTCTTTCTTTATTAAATATAATAGATATAGAACATTATAATGGGAAAAAATTGAAATTACCCAGATGTTCATCATCAGAGAAGGATTAATAAGCTGTGGTTGATTTGTATGAAGGATAATTACACAGCTGTTACAAAGATTGAAGTAGGGGCGCCTGGGTGGCTCAGCGGGTTAAAGCCTCTGCCTTCGGCTCAGGTCATGATCTCAGGGTCCTGGAATCAAGCCCTGCATCGGGCTCTCTGCTCAGCAGAGAGCCTGCTTCCTCCTCTCTCTCTGCCTGCCTCTCTGCCTACTTGTGATCTCTCTCTCTGTGTTAAATAAATAGATAAAATCTTTAACAAAAAAAACCCACAAAGATTGAAGTAGATCTGGAGGCAATGAAATGAAAAGACCTCCAAGATTCATTATTAAGTGTAGAAAAAAAGAAAGACATAGAACAGTGTATATGGTGTGAACATTTGGTGATTTTTTTTTTTAAGATGTAAATATGCTTGTATTTGCCTCACATTTTTCTGAAGGATCTTCCCAAAAAGCTATTAACAGCAGCAATTATGAAGAGTAGGGCTACTTTTACTAATCATTTTATAAATGTTTATAGACTACAGCAAGTGCATTTGTTAAATCCGTCTATAAGCATTGATTTGAGGGATTGCATAATGGGTCATCATTTTCTTTAGTGAACTAGTGAGCATCTAATATTTATGAAATTATAAGTATAAATATTTGTACATAATCTCATACTGCTTCCTAGGCTGAGAGAAATAGAAGAACGGCTACATGGATTGAAAGCATCATCCATGACACAAACACCTGCCTTAAAATTTAAGGTAAGGAAAGAGAAATGAGATTTTCATTCTTTATTTCAATTTATTTTCAAACATCATTTGAAGCATGACATTAGCATTCAAGTGAGGATCTGAATTTTTCTTTCAAATGAATGTATATTGAGCACATACTGTGTGTTGGACATTGCTAATTTTAGGGTTTTACAAGGAAAAGAATGGACAAGATGATTCCCAGCCCTCAGGATCTGTAACCCAGTGTTATTGGTACTGTTGGCAGTGTACAGAATGATACATACACGAGAGAGCGGTTTTAATTTTGCCCGGAAAGATTTGCAGAGGAATGACATTTGTACTTGATCTCAGTAAGTTGGATATTGCCAAGTGGAGGAAAGGAGAAATGCTGTTCCATGTAAAAGAAACAGCAGAGCAAAGTTGTGAAGGAGTATGACTTCATAGTACCTCACGAAACATGAAATGATCTCAAATAGCGAGAAGAGAAGGAGATTTGGGAAATATTTAGCATTTAGAATTAAAAAGCCTTAGCAACCAGCTAGTTGTGGCTGATAAGAAAAATAAGCAGAAGTATAATCAGTGACGATTTTAGGGATGGAGAACTGGCATTTCATTCAATGAGAAGTATGTGACAAAAACACAAGATGGGGGTGTATGTGGTTAGTTTGGGGCAGGCAAAACAGTTTAGCTAGAATGCACAGGATCGGGGCAATGGGCTGTGGGAAAACAGGAAAGGCTAGAAATAACTTATATTTCATTGGGCAGTGGGAAACTTTTCAGGGTTTTTGAGCTTCAGAATGGAGCTGTTGAAAGCAGTGGTTTAGAAGAATAAAGAATAGCAGAGAGATATGGACATTGACCTGACTGTTGCAAAGGACACAGCCTATAACTGAGTAACAGAGAACTTGTTTGCAATGTTAAATGGAGCATGGCATCATTTCCCTAATATTCATTTCCTTCTGAATGTATACCCAGGGATAGTGTATTATATTGAAATCTCTTTATCACAGGAACTTAATGTCCTGGTTAAGTAATGAAATGACACAGACAATTTTTTTTAAAGCAGTAAGAATTTTCTTACTGAGCCTATCTCTATGACTTATAATGTTTTCTTTTTAAATTTAATACATATGGTAAAACTTACATTTAAGAACCGTATGAACACGGTCTTGGGGGTCATCTCCACCGTGTTAAATATGTAGAACTGATCTGATAGAGTAAACTCTTATATTTCAAATCCTGGGTTTTTTACTGGAGAGTTGAGTATGATCCACCAAGTATGTTAGGTTCTCAAAATTCAATATCATATTATTAGAACTTATACACTATAACTGTGTATTCTTCTAAAACATAGTCATGTCTTCTAATAATATGGATTTTTTAATTGTTTTTAATTACTCATGGAGAAAAGATAAATCTGAAATTTAAAAAGGAATATCTGATGAACTGGCAAATATTTAGGACTCCAGGGATCTAAGAGGAACAGAATAGACGGATTTACTTTCAGAATACAGGTGTTAGGTCTGTTATACCTGACCACTGAACTTAAAAACTAACTAACTATTGAAAAATACTGATCTGGTGAGTGGGAAACTTTGTTTCTGATTGTGAAGCCTTGCTGCTAACTGGTTATGTAAAGTCAGCTAAATCATTTAAAATCTCGAATTCATGTTTGCTCCTCTCTAGACAAGGACGTTAGACTAAATGTCTGAAGCTCTTTTTCACCTTTAAAGTTATTTGACGGCTGTAGATATCACTAAGGCAGTCATTACCCCTAGAATAATTACTTGGTGTGTTCGTGAAACTGCATACCAATCATAAAGAAAAGTTATTCATTCCAAGGATGTAGTAATTTAACAAACATTTATGAAACACTTGACCAAAGCATAAAGCATTTTGCTAGAGTGTATATGTATGTACGCATGTGTATCAAATAGCAGAAGGATTTACAAAAAAAAAAAAAAGAGAGAGAGAAAATAAAAGAAAAAAGAAAGGACTTACATAACTTCTATCAACTATTTTTTTCTTTATCCTTTATTACTTTAATTATCTTAATCCTTTCGAAATTGGTGTTTTCCTCTGTGCCACTATTTCAAATGCTTTTTCCTATAATTTTAATTAACACAAGTTAATTTTCTTCAGGCGTCAGACATGCTGATGTTACCCAATCCTTTAAAAACAAAAACTTTCTCATGCCTTCTTTAACATAAAGGTACCATTTTCAAAACATATATTCATTCATTTGGAAAAAACGAAAAATCACTTCGGACGCAGTGGGGGGAAAAGATTTAAAGATACATAAAATTGGTGCCGGGGACAAATGTAGTTACAATATAGTTACAGTGCAGTCCAGATGAGAGGCCATGAGAAGTGTTAGAGTCTGTTGGAATAACTTCTTTGATGTTGGGGAGGTGAGAATTGGGGATGTCTCACTCATCAGGGTAATGGGACATATGAGAGATGTAGGGTGACTTTAGGAGGAAGAGATGTCTCATTCTGTATATAATCCAGTGCTGCTGACCACACTGGTTTTCTCGAAGCCCTCTCCCGTGGTTTCCATGGATACTGCATTATCTTGGTTCTCCTTTTCCTTTCACTCTCCCTTTGGTAGTCTCCTTCCCCTGCTAATCAGATGTGGACATTGCTCAGAGTTCCAGCTAAAGCCCTCTCCTGCTCTGTGCGGTTCCTGAGCCGTCTTACCCCTTCTCTGGCTTTATAGGTCACTTCTGTGATGGGGACACATAGACTTGGGAGAGGACATACCCAGCTCTACATCTCTTACCGTAAAATTTCAGTCCATTAGATATGTTACAGATCCTTCAGACTTAATATGACTTACCTAGAGTTTCCGGTTGCAGTAAATGGAACCACTGTCTTCCCAGTCAGCCACACTCAAAGCTTGTAACTTGCCTCTGACTCGTTCCTCATCCCGATCGTCATTCAGTCGTATTGACTCCCCCCTCTCCTCTCCCATTTCCATTTCTGAGGGGAACATCTTGTCCTTGCCCAGCTCAAATTCTCTTTTGCCTAAGCACTTTCAGTAGTTTCCTAACTTACCTCTGAGTCACCGAACTCTGTTTTCCAGTTCATCCACACACTACTACCAGGTTTACTAACCTCCTAAAACTTGGGTCAAATCCTGTTCTTCTTTACTACCTATAAGTAGTAAAATCAATTAAGTCCTACTTTTTTGAGTCAAATAGCCAAGGTTCTGTACATTCTCATCCCAAGTTACATTTTCCTGACACCTAATTTACTATATCCAGCTATTTCTATTTTCTAAATTGAGCCAGATTCTCTCTTTCCTCTGCTTTAGTTCGTAGTTATTCTGTCAATCTAAAATGTCATCCTTTCTGGCCCCAATGACCCAGCCCCAAATGTGAAATCCTTTTTACCTTTTATTGGCAAGGTGAATGCTTCCTCCTGTGTAGCAGAAGACATGAACAGACATTTCTCCAAAGAAGACATACAGATAGCCCACAGACACATGAAAAGGTGCTCAACATCACTCCCCACCTGGGAAATGCAAATCAGAACCTCAATGGGCTACCACCTCATACCTGTCAGAAAGGCTAAACTTAACAACACAAGAAACAGCAAGTGTGGGTGAGGACATGGAGAAAAAGGAACCATCACGGACTATTGGTAGGAATGCAAATTGGTGCAGCCACTATGGAAGACAGTATGGAGGTTCCTTAAAACATTAAAAATAGAATTAGCATACAATCCAGTAATTCCACTACTGGATACTAACCCAAAGAATACGGAAACACTAATTTGACAAGATATGCACCCCTGTGTTTACTGCAGCATTATTTACATAAATAACCAAATTATGGAAGAAGCATGAATGTCCATCAATAGATGAATGGATGGAGAAGATGTGATATAGATACAGATATATGCATATAGGTATATATACAGATATATATATATATGCACACCATATATTAGCCATAAAAAAAGGGGATATTAGCCATAAAAAAAGAATGAAATCTTGCCTTTTACAAGATTCATTACAAGATGAATGGATCTAGTGGGTATAATGCTATGCGAAATAAGTCAGAGAAAGACAAATACCATTATGATTTCACTCATTTGTGGAATTTAAGAAACAAAACAAATTGACAAATAGACTCTTAAATACAGAGAACTAACTGGTAGTTGCCAGAGGAGAGGTGGGGGCGGGGGTATTGGGTGAACTAGGTGAAGGGGATTAAGAGGATACTTACTGTAATGAACTCTGAGTAATGTATTGAATTGTTGAATCACTAAATTGTACACCTGAAACTAATAAACACTTCATTATACTGCAATTTAAAAGAAAAAACTTCACACAATGTGGGGGGGGCGGGGAATGCTTTTTCCTGTGTAAACGCCCTCAGAGTTGGAATTATTCCTTTCTTTACTCTCTTATAGCAGTCTTTCCGTCTCTTCATTTATTTTGTTCTGCCTCCCCCACAGGAATGTAAACTCTGAGTGCAGAAGTTCTGCTTACTAGTCTTTATAGGCTTCACAGCACCTACAATGTTACCACAAAACAGTAGCTCAGTGAAACCAAGAAGGTCTTCCTCCTCCTTCTCATTCTTTGTTTTCTATTCGCGTTAAGGAAAATGAATTTACTTCTGAAAGTAGATTTTTAGAATAATTAATGGTTGGCATATAATTAACAAATAATGCAGATACCATCTGAACCAAGCTCATGAAAAAAAGACTTCTATTTGAAGATAATTTTATTATTCACATTTTTACCATGTATTATGTTGTGCCCAAATTCTGCTGAAAAACACTTCTCCAGTTTTAAAATTTAAGATAACTATCATTTTAGGTTGAGAATTTCTTCTGCATGGGATCTCCACTAGCAGTTTTCTTGGCATTGCGTGGCATCCGCCCGGGAAACACTGGAAGTCAAGACCATATTTTGCCCAGAGAAATTTGTAACCGGTTACTAAATATTTTTCATCCAACAGATCCAGTGGTGAGTTGCAGTTATAGATGTTTTTCCCTCAGTATTAAATCATTCTTACAGACCCTCGAAGAAATGTTGCAAGGTACAACTGAACTAATGAGAAATGAATTCATTTATCTGATTATATTTTCATAGATTCATATTTTTAAGACATTTGTGTTTCGGTTAACTTTGGGCACAGGAAATACCTTAGAGATGACCTGCTTATGTTATAGTGTAAGAGCATAATGAAAAATATTATCTCTGGACAATTAATACCTGAAACAGGAATCTTCTCGACTGTCAAACCATTACCAGTTGTGATACCAATAACCCAGCAACCATAAATTTTAAAACCCCACTTGAAGGTCTTCTTCCTATAAAACATGCTACAATATTGAAATGTGTCTCGTAGGTCCCCTTAAAAATGAAAATATTTGAATACTATGTATTAAACATGAAAAAAACAGATGAAGTTATTTTAGCCTTGTGGTATTATAAAATTTGAGGTTTTTATATTCTCTATTATGTTTATACTGCTAATAATTTTTTAATGTAAACACTCCAATGATCTTGTGTCCAGGTAGACAATTCAATACCAAGTAAAATATTTAAATGACAAAAATGCTTCTTTAAATCCTTTTGGGGACAAGGCTAGGTATAACTAAATGTAAAACAAACCATTTTAAATAGCATTCATTCTCAAAAAAATAGCTTTGTCTTTTAAAAGATCTTTAGCTAGTACCAAGTAAATATAGCATTGATTAGATACAAGAATTTTAGAAAATGTCCTATATGTTAAAGAACCAAAAATGCTATATTTATGAAATGCTGTATTATGAAATAAATTTCACTGATTTGGAAACTAGTATTAGATTCAAATACAGACAGTCTTGGCCAATTCTCTCCTGAGATTGTTTGTTATCCATATGATGCAGATGATAACATTTTACCTTATAAGATTGTTACTATTAGGTAAAAACCCCCAGCTAAACATTAAGTATTTCATTAATATACATTCATTTTACTCATTGCCTTATAACTTGAAAGTGAACTTGAGTTCTCAGGGGAACTCTTGAGTTTTCATCATATACCCTGTTCTGGATATAATCTTAACTTTGTTATATTATAAAGAGGGGGCTCCAAAGTCATTGTATTATTTTAAGTTATTTTTATTATTCATTTTAACAGTTTTCCTGTGATTTTTTTTAAGTAAAGTTTTTTTTAACAAAGTTTATGTCAGAACTGTGCTAGGCAGTATTTACAAACGTTATCTGTTCTTCCCAACATCCTTGTGAGATACGAAGCATCAGTCTTCTTCCTATAGCTCAGGAAATGGTGTCTCTGAGACCTTACAACTTGGCAAGTGTCCTACAGTTAATAAACAACAGAGGCCAGAATGTGAACTTGGGGAATTCTAACTCTAATTGGCCAAATCCATTCATTGCCTTTTCTGCTCTTATCATCCCTTCTTCACAGTACACAAATGGTCTCGTATCAGCCTCTAATTTGTGCTGTTGCTATGTTAATCTGTTTGAAAAGGGAGCTTACTAAGAGCTCCTAAGATATTACAGATTGACCTTATTTATTGTGTTCTAGTTTACTGTTTACTGCTTCAGCTTTGTTGGTGAGACTAACATAAATCTAATTGTTAGTTGATATCAGAACATAATAAAATGAATCTGTTTCTCTGAAAAACAAATTAATGGGCACTGTTAGCTTTGGGAACTGTTAGCTTAGATCAACACTAATTGGTTTTTTATAATCTCATCATTTAAGGCATATCATTAGACCAATTACATTTTATTAAGAGGAAACAAATGGAAATGCATGTTAGAAATACCAGGGTTTTTTTTTTTTTAAATTCCCTAAGATCTGCTGAACATGCAGTAGAATAAGAATAAACAGTTTAGTAAAATCCAAGCATTGTGCCTTAATGTTGTGTTTCTTTGAATTTTTTTTTTTTAATCAAGGCTTATAGATTAGAACCGTTAATACTGAAACACTACAGCAACATTTCACCTGTCCAGATCCACTGGTATAATACTTCCAATCCTCTACCTTATGAGTATATGAAGCCAAGCTTTCTCCACCCAGCAAAAGAACCTACCTCAATTTCAGAGAATGAAGGCATTTCAACAATACCAAGCCCTGTGACCTCACCAGTCTTGTCCCGCCGACACTATGGGGAATCTATAACAAATATAGGCAAAGCAAGTATATTAGGTAATTTCTCTTAAGTTTTTCTTATCAGTAAATATAAGCACTTTCTTAGATAGGCATTAAATTTGGGGTTCTTGAAAATACTCTATGTATTACAAAACATCCAATATTTAATCCCTGTGTTTAGAATTAACTACCCTCCCACTGTTCATTTTGAGAGCCAAAAGCCCCAAAGGTTCTCTAATTAAATCAGATCTTATAGTTTTAGACTATGAGATAGCTGGATAGACAAGAGAAGGTCTGGGAATCAAGGCCCTCATTTTAATCTTGGCCCTGCCACCTACTGTGAGATCTTGAGTAAGTCACATCATTTTTAATGGTCTGCTTCCTCATCTGTAAAATGAAGGAATACTTGAGTTCTAAGGGTGCCCCTGCCAGCCAGTTCTCTGATTCATGTCTCTCAAACCATGTCCATCCTGGGGGCAACAATAATATTTAAATTCTCTTTAAATGATCACCAGCACCAGTCACAGTGTTTGTTTGGTATAGAGCCGGAACTCAATTAATGTGCCCCTTGAATTAGTCCATTGGTGACGGGTTGTCTTAATATAAAATGCCACAAGATGGCACTATAAATAGGCTTTTCATTGATATTTCACTTTGTCAAACAGTTTATGATAGCTTTTTAAAAAATATTCACTTAATTTCAGTAGTAAAGCATATCAACAGTAAAAATATACCCATGTCAATGGTATGGTTCTGTTATTAAAGTTTTTAATCTTACCAAATACTTCAATAAACAGTGATCACTTGAATAAAATAGAATCCTTATTCCTTTTTTGGTAAGCTCTTTTCCTACCGTTTGTACAACTCTCATTCTGTTCAACACCATTTTTACTTAGAAACCTACAATATAAATTGCAGTTTTCCTATGTCCCCACCCTGGAAAACTATGACTAGGGCCTGGTTCCTCTGCCAGTTGGCTCTAAGTGTGGATGGTGCTCTTTTGCTTGGTATGTGGTGTAATTCCGCAGACTGACAGCCCTGTTTTGTGAAATGCAGGGGCCGCTAGCATTGGAAAGGGCCTTGGAGGAATGTTGTTTTCAAGATTTGGACGTTCATCTACATCACAGCCGTCTGAGGCATCGAAAGACTCAATAGAAGATGAGAAGAAGCCAGTTGCCTCGCTTCCCACAACCACTGTAGCAACGCAGACCCTTCCACACAGCAGTTCTGGCTTTCTGGATTCTGCATGTTAGTTCATACTGTTCTTTCCTGACGTTTATACCATATCTCTTACAACTTGAGGGCAGAAAGGATAAAGATACTGACAGGAGCAGTCAACTCTAACATCTAAAGTATAAGTTCGCTTTTAAAGAAAAAATACTTTTCCTTTGATTATATATTAAGTATAATTCCCAGGTAAATGCAGTTTTACTCTCTGCATTGGTCAATTAATAGTTAAGAACATCAGGGCCTGGTGGCAAAGGGGTCTTAAACATCAAGTATAAAACGAATTTCTTTGGGGTGAGCACCCTCTGATTTTTATAAAATACATTTTTTTAAAGATTTTATTTATTTATTTGAGAGAGAGAAGAGAGAGCATGAGAGGGGAGAAGTCAGAGGGAGAAGCAGACTCCCCGCTGAGCAGGGAGCCCGATGCAGAACCCGATCCTGGGACTCCGAGATCATGACCTGAGCCGAAGGCCGTCGCTCAACCAACTGAGCCACCCAGGCTCCCCTAAAGTAGATTTTTAAAAATATGGCCTTAAAAATTCATTTAAGTGCTTCAAACCTATGCCGTGTATATTCTTGATATTTTTTAAAAGCTACTATGCCCAAACCATCCTGCTGCTAACTCTACAGTTCCCTTCATCCAACCTGTAAGACTTTCAAGCTTATATTATTGTGTTGGATCCATTGTATGGCTTTCAGTCCTATCTCAGCTACCTAGCAAAAGTAGATATTCAAGAAATGAGTGAATGAATGGATAATTAAGCTGGATTTAGCATTACCATGGAGCTTTATTTAATTTTTTCCAGTAGATTTCTAAGGTTTAAAATCTTGAATAGTTGTGAAACTCTTATACATTTAGTATATATTTAATTCCAAGCATCTAAATTTGAACCTTATTTTTAAGCGTCCATTAAAATAAGACTAACAAGTCTTATTTTTCTATTGATTTACATAAGGAAATGTGGATTCTCAAACTAGCTGCTTTTTGTAATTATAGCAAGCAGAAAACTTTCCTTCCTTTGTCAATAAATGTTTAAGCAGATTTTATTTCAGATACTTGTAGCCTTATTTTCTTGCTGTGTCTGCTTCCTAAATTTTAAAATGACCAGCATCCATTGCCATCCATAAAACGTACTTAAAAAGGAAGCTTAGGTGTGGCAGCCCTAGAGGCTGGATCTCTCTCCAGAGTCAACCCCCCTACAGAAGGAATTATCCCGGCTGTTTCTAAGTTGGACATTCCAATTTGGACCAGTAGCATTTTTTTACCTTCGTACTATTTATGTCATACTCTGAGTACTGAAAATTTTATCATTGTAAGCCTTTTGAACACTGCCTAGAAAATTCATTTTAGACTTTGATATTTGTACAGAATTCATTTTTTTAGTTTCTTATATTTATTTTTTTAGTTTCCTGTTACTGACTTAAGCTTTCACTTCTACTTAATATCAGAAATGTGACTATAAAAATACAAAATTCTATTGTGACATGCAGAGGTCAAAACTCTAAATTTCTGAGGAAAAATACTTTCAAAGAATTGTGTAAGATGGCAGATAAAAAGTCACAATTCCTTGTAATGTTAATGTCCCCGAGAAAGGGTAATGAAGACATAAAGAGAGAATCTATAGGATCTGAGGGAAGAAAGCTGTTTTTTAGGTCTTTTTACTATTTAACATAGTAATTTCAAAATTAATAATAGAGAAATCTGTTTCTTCTTTCAAGACAACAGTTAGAGAGATGCTTAACTATATTGCAGCATTATATTTTGGTAACAATATACTTTCTGTGATTCTTGCATATAAATTCTTTGTTGGTCCTAATGGTAAATTTCTTGTCGATTGTAGACTCCACTAAATATGAGCTAATCTTGACTCTTAGTTAACATATATTTCTCTCTAGACATCTGTGTAACTATTAAAATTAAACTATTATAGAATTCCACCTTTTAAGCCAAATTCCCAAGATTTGCCTTACTAATTCTTAGACTCGCTTCAGTAATACACTTTTCTATATAATCCTGATTTCGACATTCCTTATGTCATACTTGCTCTATCTTGCAAATCATAAAGCCTTTCTTCCTTAAATCTTCTTTCTGGAATTTGGTCATTGTGATTAGGTGATTCTGCTTCCTTCCTTCTTTCTGCTCACGTCGATTGCCTTAGTTCTTCTTGATAACCTTTATTCTGAAGCTATGGACTCTTTGATTCTCTTGCTTTTTGAAGCTAAGATGGACACAGACTTTGAATTGAATCAATTAGGGTTTCTATCTTTGAAGAGTGTGTGCGTGTTGTCTGTTGAAACCACTTTATTGTCATCAAGTTGAAGCTTCTTAGATAGCTGTTCTTCATTTCTTTTGAAAAGCCCAGGTTTATATACAGTGTTATGGTTCCATTTCTTGTACTCCCCTGTCTTTGTAACATATTATGAAAAAAAAAATGTTTCTTTTAGCACATTTGGCCTCTACGCTAGAACTTATATGGGCTATAAATTTGGGGGATATCTGGGTGTTAAAACATTATGACATTGTATTTCAAAGTTAATTACACTTACATTTTCCATGATAGAGCTCTTCATAAAAACCAAAGTGTATACTTTTATGTATGCTAGGTTTAATCAGCATATTTGGGAGTAGGATTCTAACTTTTGGCCACTACATCATTGGCCCTTTGTAACCATCAGCCAACACTTTACAGCATTTTGTGTTTTTTTTTTCACAGATTTCAGACTTCAGGAATCGTTCTTTAATCTCCCACAACTTCTTTTTCCGGAAAATGTAATGCAGAATAAAGATAATACCCTCGGTATGGTATATGTCAGGAATAGCATTCAGAATACTATGCATCAGTTCTTCTATGAGATCAGCTTGAATGTCACCGTTGTAGACTATTTTATATGTATTTTCTTCCTGTATTTTCTATTCTTAAGTAGCAGTGGTCTTGAAACCAAAGTGTTGATTAGCTGCTTAATGTGCTGAAATGCTACTCTGTATGTTCCTACAAAGAAGGAACCTTATAGAGAGGGAAAAAAGCATTAGGCAGTTTTCCTTCTTTATTGTCATAAAGGCTTCAAAAAGGTTCACCGTTCTTTTCATGTAAGACATTTAGATATAAAAAGGTTTCATGGTATAAGAAATGTAATCATTCCCAGTTATTTCAGGTGTCAGTAACGTCCCGCTAGGGCTGGAGGTGTGCCATAGCTGCTAGTATCTGGTTTCAACACAAATATTTAATCCTCTTTAAGAGGGGTAGGGCTCCTTTTAAAAATTAATATTTTTGAATGTAAGGTATTTTTAGTCTCTTAATTTTCAGCAGATTCTAAATGTATCACTAAGGATTAATCTTAGTTTGAAATCACTTTTATGTTTAACTTTCATTTCTTCTTCCACAGCTCCTCTCTCTTTTTCTTTTTTTTTTTTTAGTATTGGATTTGACTTTAACAAAATATGTTACAGGTTTTTCCTTGGATTTTTAACTGCATCTAATTTTACAACTTCTCTATTTGATTACTAATATCCCATACTTTTTTTTCTTTGAAAATAGAAAAAAAAAAAAGCCTCTTTCTTGATAAAAATTCCAAAACAGTATTTTATTTTATTTTATTTTTTATTTTTATTTTATTTTATTTTATAACATATAATGTATTATTTGCCCCGGGGGTACCGGTCTGTGAGTCATCAGGCTTACACATTTCACAGCACTCACCATAGCACATACCCTCCCCACTGTCCATCACTCAGCCACCCTACCCCTGCCCCCCTACCCCCCAGCAAACCTCAATTTGTTTCATGAGACTAAGAGTCTCTTATGGTTTGTCTCCCTCCCAGTCCCATCTTGTTTTCATTTTTCTCCCCTTCCGCCCCAAGACTCCCAACCCTGCCTCTCAAATTCTTCATATCAGAGAGATCATATGATAATTGTCTTTCTGATTGACTTATTCATTAGCATAATACCCTCTAGTTCCATTCATGTCATTGCAAATGGCAAGATTTCGCCCAAACAGTATTTTAATATAACAAACTGATTTAGGGTTTTTTGCTCCCTAGCAACAGTTTGTTGATGTAATTTCATGAATTTCCCTCAAGGGATGATCTTATATAAGTGCTCTCTCCTGCACCTGCTCATGTAAATAGTCAGATCCGTGAAAAAATTATTTGACTTGTGCTTTTTGCATATTTAATTGGATAAAAGAATATTAATTCATTCATTTATCCTGCACTCAAGTAGCCCTTATATCCATGATCTTACAACCATCCCCGGGGGTGCCTGGGCAGCTCAGTGAGTTAAAGCCGCTGCCTTTCAGCTCAGGTCATGATCTCAGAGTCCTGGGATCAAGCCCCGCATTGGGCTCTCTGCTCAGCAGGAGGCCTGCTTCCCCCCTCTCTCTCTGCCTGCCTCTCTGCCTACTTGTGATCTCTCTCTCTCTCTGTCAAATAAATAAATAAAATCTTAAAAAAAAAAAAAACAACCATCCCCGCTGTCTAGGCAACTAGACCACTAATTATAACTATACAGAATTGATTCAAATGGTACTATGTGTATGGCTTTTATTTCTCTTCCCTTGCTTTTTTTCATTTAACATTTGCTTGTTAAAAGGTTTACCATGAGCCAAAGTACCAAGCTCGTCACTAGAAAAGATACCAAAATGAAACAGACTTCAGTACTGCCCACAAAGATGTCACATTCTGGTGTGGAAATTAAATATTTTCTAGAGAATATATATTCTAGTAGGGAGGTAGATAACTACATGAATAATTATACTATATAGTAGACTATGATGAGCCACACAACAAAGGTACAGGTAAAGACTCTTGTCAGTTTTAGGGAAGGAAAAAATGCTTTCACTTAGGAAAATCATAAAAGGCCCTGTGGAAATAGGATTTGAACATGCAGAAGTAAAAAGATGTTTCGGGGGCGCCTGGGTGGCTCAGTTGGTTGAGCAACTGCCTTCGGCTCAGGTCATGATCCTTGAGTTCCGGGATCGAGTCCCGCATCGGGCTCCCAGCTCCACGGGGAGTCTGCTTCTTCCTCTGACCTTCTCTCCTCTCGTGCTCTCTCTCACTTTCTCTGTCTCTCAAGTGGATAAATAAAATCTTTAAAAAAAGAAAAAAAAGAAGATGTTTCGGGAGGAGAAATAACTTAAGCAAAGCCCAGGGTATAGAGAGAACCAGAAGATAGTTGAATGGAAGGAAATAGTTCTAAATATTATTGGAAAAGTTTCTTAAACCAGGTTGTAGAGGGTCCAACAAATCTGGCCATCTCTTGGAGTTTTTTGTATTGAAAATTTACCCACAGAGCCTATATTTACCAGTAAATCCCATCCGTTATCAAACATGAGGTATTTTGAGTATCTTTCAGGATAGATTAGTGTTGGGAAATTATTTGGGTGATATGAAAACTGATTATAAAGCTCATTTCTAAGTTTGTCTTTTCAAATAGAGGACAGTTGGAGCATATTCTTAAGTATATTTGAAATTATAACAGTTCACATAATGTAAATATTCCTTGAATGTCAAGCACCTAACCACATGAAATGTATAGCTGCGCTGAAGCAGCACAAAAATAAGAAGATGTAATTTACCAACAAGAACTCAGCATAATCATTTTATGAAAGAATCTTTTGCCAGTTATTTGAAAACACAGTTTCCTTTACTAATATTTTTCTTAGTGTCTGCCTGTAGCCAAAAACAGTGCAATTGTGACCATAATTACTACCTAATAAGATAGGGGTTTGTTTTTTTTTAAAGATTGATTTGAGAGAGAGAGTGAGGGGAGAGGAGAGGGAGAATCCCAAGCTGACTCCCCGCTGAGCACAGAGTCAGACTTAGGGCTCAATCTCATGACCCTGAAATGATGACTTGAGCCGAAACCAAGAGTCGGACACTTAACTGACTGAGTCACCCAGGTGCCCCAAGGTAACTTAAGTTTTTGAAAGTTCTCTCCAGGGAAGTTAAGATGTTTCCATTAAAACAGTAGAAACCTGTCCAATTGGTACACATTTTAATACTAAGATGCTCACTTTGTGTTCACACATATTTTTTTTAATACAATATCCATGTGGACAAGCCTTGTGCAGAGAGTTCTCTGATGGAAGCACAGTACTGATGACACTTTACCTCCATACTTCGTAAATTGCAGACATTCACTTTGGGAAATAGGAAGGGAAACAGGGCTATATGCGAGACTCCCCAGAAAAGAAAAGAATCCATGTTTTAAAGCAGTAGAAGCAAACTGCTAATGATTATTAAAATCTCACAGTCTTTTTCTCAGTTTTATTTCTCTTCAGTTGTTCAGGACCTCAGTCTTTTCTTTGTGGATCAAGGAATTTTAGTCCGTAGGCACTCAAAAGAGAGAAGGAAGGACAAAGTGATGATTTTATGTTTTCTGTTCTCTTTGACCTCAGTGAGAGAAACTAGAAAAAACTACCAGCTGTGTTGTGCTACCCATTTTTGATATGCTGATCATGAGAAAGTAGATCCAAGGCAGTTCCACATTGATTTGGGCCTGCTTTGGCCAAGAGTACATCTCACAGCACATGAAGAATGGTACTGCCATCTAGACCCTTGCTCCTTTGGAAATTCTGAGATCTACATAAAAGGGAGAGAGAAGATGAGACCTGGGCCCACCTAATTCCCATCTCTCCACCTGCAGAACCAACACATGTGAGGTCAGCTGCACTAGCCTCCAGACTGCCTGTTGTAAGCCTTTTAAGGAAAATGAGAGACTAAAACCAATTCATCAGGTAGAGGCCGGCCTCCTTATTCCCATATTGATGAAGACAGCCTACAGATAAATAGCAGGGGATGGAAAGTCCCTGTAGGTGATAAGAACGGCAAGGACTGTGATACGTGATAATTAAATACTGCATTTGAGTGAAACGAAAGGCAGTGTTTCACGACAGTAAAGCATTTAAGAATAAACGTCAGGGATACGAAATCAAAGCCAAATAATACTTGCTATAAGAGAAAAAATTTCCCTTTCTTTGATGCTAAAATAACAATTTAACTTAAGACTGTTAGACTAGGAAGACATTCTACAGTGGCATTTTAAAGTAGAAATTATGACTTGGTGGTCTTCGCCGATATTAATGTGTATTTTTCTCATCTCTTCTGTTTTTCCTCTTATTTCTCCTCTTTTCTTTATGACTAACTCCAGTATGACTTCTCTTCAACATGCTTGAGAATTCCAGTTTCCCTCTTTTTTCGTCTTCCTGTCTGTTGTGCCGGAATGTGCCTACAAATCAAACTCAAATGTCCCACGGGATACAAAAGATAAAAGATGCAGCCGTTACTACCCCATAGTTCCGCATATGGATTTCAGCTATTTATGATGTATTGTGGGTTAGCTTATTCTAATTTAAATTAGAAAAATAGCAGTTTAAAAAAATTGTAAAAGGCCTTTGTCAATAAATTTTACAAGTGTTTTATAACCTAATTGGTATTTACGCTGCTTAAGGGTAATCTTACCTGAAAACATATAGATAGATCCATGGACTTTCCTTGTCAGAAAAGCATAGTTGAATAGAAAAGTAAAAACTATATGCATTTTAAGATACCCATTAACTAAACATTTATATCAAAGCATTCTCTTGAGTGATTTCCTATGTGCAATTATCAAATTCAGTGAAAAGCAAAACCCAACTTTTGTTCCAGCCTCCTTGATTTTTGCCACCTTTCACTTTCCACATCTTCTGGCACTCTGAACAAAGATTTGAGTGTTTTTTGTTTCTAAGAGAGTTCCTTCAAAATATTGTATAGCTCAATGACAGTTTTAAAGGAGTTCCTAAAGATCGAAGTATTGTTTTTCTAAGTGTTTTATCTCTAAGGACTTCTTAAATGAATCCTTTGTAATTCTCTTACAGTCTTGATTTTTCTCTAATGGGTATTGCAAGAACTTTCTGTGGGTTTTAGAAAAAGACTTGATTGAATTCACTGATTTGTGTGAGGAGAGCACTGTTAGAAATGAAGTCCTTCCTCCCAAGGATCAGCACTGTTCCTCCCGATCTAACTGTCCCAGCCACCCAGTGGATTACTTATCGGTCATACATTTAGTGAGCACTTATATGTCCCAGGCGCATGTGAGGCCCTGCTGACTGCATGGGGACCAGGCTGTGTGACAGCAGCCACGTGGGGAGGCTGGGACTGCAAAAAGTCCCCACTGAGCGAGGTGATGGATCAGGCCTCCCCAGGCAAGGAGCCTTTGAGTGACCTTTGCACCCCTACAGACATTATGGCACATGAGCCTGGCCCCCAATTTTGCAGAAAGGGCTGTTTTCCTTATTTTACAGATTAGGAACAAAAATTAAATGGGAAGGCTAAGATTTGAGCCCAGTTTCTTTACTCCAAATATACTCTGTGATACCAAGTAAATTTTTTTTTTGTTTTATTCTTTTATTATCCCATACTGACCTAAGCATACAAAAGAAAGGACTCCACCAAATTGAATCCTGAGCTATTGAGGCTGTTTTGGGTGCTGTGTTTTTTGGGGTTTTGTTTTTGTTTTGTTTTTTTTCTTCCCCCATAATCTTAGAGTGGAAAGTCACTAAAGGCAAAAAAAAAGATAATTAAGAGAATCACTTCTGTTAGCTAAATTTTATTCTCAACTCTAGGTGAAGTCTATATAGAATATATTGTAATACTTACTCCTTTGTTTGACTTTCTTTTCTTTTTAGTGGAATTGGATCACAGAATTGACTTTGAACTCAGAGAGGGACTTGTGGAAAGCCGCTACTGGTCAGCTGTTACGTCGCATACTGCCTATTGGTCGTCCTTGGATGTTGCCCTCTTTCTTTTAACCTTCATGTACAAACATGAGCACGACAATAATGCAAAACCCAACTTAGATCCAATCTGAACTCTTGAAGGACATTAATGGCCCAAAACTGATTTCTTTCTGTTAAAATGTGTGTGTCAAGATACGGAGATTTCAGGTTTAAGTGTGTTTCAGTTTTGTTTAGGGCAAGAAACATTTGAATTTAAAAGCACTTTATTTAAAAAACAAAAATATTTTTTCAGTCTGAAAGAAATTATTTACAGTTTTCACCATTTTAATTATGAGTCTGACAGAACCCCCTGCCGAAAATCAAGCACGACCTGGAATTGAGTTTGGGTGAACTGTAAGGTTATAAATCACAATCTAATTTCTCCCAAATATAAAAGCATATTAATGAGTTGAATCTAATATATTAACCAAAATATGTTATAAATCTAAAATGACCAAGGTCCAGTGTAGTCTATGTAAAGATCACAGGTGGTATCACTGTTATAAATTTCTGTGAAAGCTTCTATTTCCACAGTTCCTTTGAAACAAGAGGATAACAGATTTCAAGTGTTTTGACTTTAACTTGCTTAGAAAAATTAATGCTAAAAAAGAAACAATGTTGGAACTACTGTATTTATAATTTATTACCTCTAGCAGCTTTATTTCAATACATTTCAATACATTTCAATATTTCAAAACATGACATTTTTTAAATGTTTCCTTTGAACAATTTAAGAACCACCTTTGTTTTCTATAGCATTCAGACCCTTTTTTCCTCAAAACTCCATCTTTGTACTCTTCAGATGAATATGTAGACACTGTGGCATACTTTCAGTAATTTTTTCATTAAACACTTGCGGTTTCACATAATTAACACTAGTTATTTTGAAAAAAGTGAATTTTCTATTATGTCACGTGTACCTTAGAGAAAGCTAAAGTTTTCTAAATTTGACACAGAGTACTCCATCGTGACTACATTTCATTAACTTTATTGGACAATTAGTAAACAACTTTGGAGTAGTGAGTACTTCAGCTATTTTGAATATATAAACATCCGTGTGCCAAACAATTAACGTATATAAAGTGATGGAGTGCCACTAACACATTTTACTTGTGAAGTGTTTTTAAAAAACCTGGTTGAGACATAAGGCACATAGATCAGGATTCCAAGGCACTGGGAGACTTTTCCTCTGCTGTGATTGCTTCCACAGTGCTTTTCATCTGAGGAGCTCAAAGTGCTTTAAGGTTCAGTTATCTATGTGGTAGCTTCTTGAGGTAAGTAAATGAGTTTTTTCTCATGTTATGTGTTAATACACTAAGGCACCAAAACATTTTAAAGTGCCTTGAATTAGATCACAGAGCAAACCGAAGAGCTCAGACTGAGGCTAGACTATATTCTTTTATATGCTGTTCAGTGACTAGTAATTCACATGTGACCTCTTAGTAGTTTGCAAACAATAATAATCACAGAAGTTGCAATGCGTAATTTGGAGAAGAGACCATAAAACCAGTATTTTACCCTACTTTTCGAATATGTTCTGGGATTCTCACATACAGAGGAGAGTTACTCAGAAGGGACCATCTCTACCCCAACCAACCCTCACTTCCGAGTGGCTTCTGCTAGGTTCCACTTAAGGTGCTGTCTTCACTTATCTTACAAGAATTTTCTTAGGGGCCCAGTAATTGTTGTCAGACTGGGAGCAAAGTTGGATCAGTTGCATATCTCACCTACTCTTTTCTTTACAAACTAGTGGAATCCATAGGCTCACCATCAGTCCTCTTGTCTATTCTGGCCCTTCATTGAATTTGCACAACAGAAAGCACTTCTTAATCTTAGTGCTTAAAAAGATCCTAAGGCTCCATGACCAAATATGTGACTCCCCAAGAAATGCTTCCTACAGAAGGCTTTTGATGAAATCTTAGCAAAGCTGAAGCAGTCTCTTTCGAATTTAGAGATTCCTGTGAACTCAGGTCATTTTCATATCCTGTTATATTTCATAAGTCTAATTTAGTTCTCAGGAGAAGTAAACTCCTATCTCATATGACTGTATCTTTAAAGGTACTTGAGCATATGTTGCTGTAGGTGGTGTGACACTCAAATGTCTAGGAACTTTAAGGGATTCATTCTTAACCACTAGAATGTGAAGAGCCCTTTTTACCTGAGAAGAGTAAAGTCTATCAAACCCTTTAATTTGCTACCGAGTTAAAAAAAAAAAAAAGATATATCCATAGCTATAGCATATTATCTGCTTCTCATTTTTCATGTTGAGAAAACAAAGTCAAATTTAACCATATGGAGTTTATTTGAATTCTTGAAAAGAGCAACACTTAAAACCCCCTTGGCAAAGTGAGGTATTCTGGATTACTGAACAGTTGTTTTGTTTTCAATTCATTATTTCATCAATAGGGATGGTGATCTTGATTTGATAGTACTCTTCTTGTTTCCATGTCTCTGCATGTTATCATGGAATGTACTTGTATATACTCAAGTAATATACAGAGTATGTGTAATTCCAGCTTGATTTAGAAGCTAAGTCCGTTACTGAGTAACATTTTGCCACTTTATTCCAGCAAGTACTAAATTGGCCAAAAAGTTCTGTTTTTGATACCATTAAAATTTTATTCTCTATTTTGTGTACATGCTATGATGATTCTTCTGAGTACTGGTCAGATCATTCAGTTTTAACCCAGTTAGGGTCCCAGGAATTATCAAAACTTAGAATAAGCAATATGTTTTGGATTAAATCTTACCTTATTTTTACTTTGAAACGAGCCTTTGCTAAAGCCTTTTATTGGTTCATAACTTTATTTTCAGCAGTAATTAAGCTCATGTTCCAACCTATCATTACTGTATTATAGAACATAATTACAGAATGTACTGGAACTTCCTCTTTATATATGTAAAGGAAACAGTAAGAATCTTTTACTTCTTTCTATTGGATAGTCCTTCAGCCTTTGGAAAGTCCAAAACTGCACATGTTCTGTCGAAGCCTTCAGACAGTGACGTGTGAGCATTCGTCCTCATTCTCTTCTCTGTTGTTTCCTCATCGGGGGCTGAAGTATCCTGGTCTGCAGGCACTTCACACATCATATGCCCGCCTTGCATTGCCCTGAAGAGTAGACTGGGAACAGCAGTGGTGTCCCGCTCATCTGAGCCCCTTAAAGGAGAGCAGACCAGACCTGGAGATTTCACCGTAGGGCCTGCAGTGGAGCAAAAACAAGTGGGATGGCTCTCTTGTCAATTAGGTTGGTTAATATTCCTGTCTTCTCAGCTACTACATTTGGATACTTGAGAAAGTTAATTTGAGTGTACGTCTTCAAGTGTTTCTTTTAATATTCTTTTAAGTTTCTTTAAGTAATCTCTATACCCAACCTGGAGCTCGAACTCACAGCCCCGAGAGCAAGAGTTGCATGCTCTTCTGACTGAGCCACCCGGTGCCCCTATCTTAGAAGTATTTTCCAACAATCCTGTTGGCATGGAAATGGAGCTAAAGAAGAAATGTGTGACATCAAAGAAAGGTCAAGACAGCGAGAAAGAGAATATAGTAATCCTACACTAGAGAAAGAACTAGAATTTTACTCAACTGTGAGTATTGGCTACTTGACTTCTGTGGATAGTATCAAGTTGTCTCTTATCAGTATTCTGTTGTTCCTGGGCCTCATGCCTCTGCCAGGAATTGGATGGTACTCTGCCTGAATATTTTTATAATTAGGCACAGTCAATATGTATAGTTTCCTAATGTTTTGTAAGAGTTTACTTACATGAAAAACCTTTTGCTGCACCCGCAAAGAGCAGATTTGGCAGGAAGTACTCCCACTGGATTCTTAACTCTGTCACTTCTATGATGGGTCTAGGGGAGCCCAGACAACCCATACTGTGTCTCTATATATTCTCCTTATGCATTAGTCGGGGGCAAGGAAATATAGTATTGAGTTTAGAGCCGTGTACAGAATGGCAGGATATAGAATTCCATCTCAAAGTTCTCATTTAGTAAATGTGAGCGCTGTGATGGGAATAGCCTCGGTTATATACATCCTGTTTTGGTCTTCAGTGGATGTTTGTGATCATACACAAAGAATCCTAAAATCACGGGGTTTGTAAGATTGTAGAGGTCATCTGGTCCAACCCTGTTGGAGTTTCATGTGAGCATTTAAATAGTATAAAGTCGTGAAAAGTGAAGCCAGAGGCAGCACGTTAGGTTCAGCCCCACAGGCTCCATGAAAGGCTGACTGCACAGTGCAGAGGAGGGAAGTCGTGATGGCGCCCAAAAGGAAAAATAACCACTAAGGACAGTAGCGTTCGAAAGCTGGGAGGGGCAGAGAGGTCAGCATTTTCCAAAGCATGTTTTGCAAATGTCAGCAGATGTTTTTCAAAAGGTAAGTTTGGGAAATGCCAAATTCAAAAGAATCCCTTACCGTAGGACTTTGGGAGACTTTGATACACTAAATGTAGTAAGAATCAGGCTGGTACTGTGGGGGTCAGGGAGGGGAGGTTTTTCCAAATTTATTTAACCAGACTTGCTTTTTTTCTTGAAGTTGGAATATACTTAGAAAAATGCTGATCACATTTAATTACCCCATTTTACAGAGATCCACCCCTTTGTATGATTTCTTCATTTGACAAGTGACCACTCCCACCCTGTAAGATCACATGGCCAACCAATGACAGAGTCAGAATTAGGACCTAGTCCCCAACACACCCCTCCT
>CM052797.1:85954183-85985659 GCA_028533885.1 Nasua narica | reverse complement strand
GCTCCTTTGTCTGCAAGGCCATATGAAAGAGTGCCCTTCCAGATCAGGACAGAGGACCTGTCTTGTCTCAGACTCCACATATGCAAGAAAAAGGAAATGAAAAAAAATAAATGAAGAAAAAAAAAAAAAGCTACACCAGAAATATATTATTATTTTTCCATTTTGGAGACAAATGCAAACTTGGTAGGGAGGTTGCACAGTGTTAAATAACGTTTGATATTCCTTTCACTTCCCCCCTTCGTATTTGTACAATGGCCTTTTTATCAATTCATGACAAGCAGGTCCCTTCTCAAACTGTTCCAATATAGGTTAACTAATCGAAATTTATTTAAGTACTTCGGAGAATAGAAGAATTTTTTGCCGCTGCTCCTACTGCTGTGTGTGGTTGTGTGTGTGTGCACACGCACATGCTTGTTTTCCCAAAGAATAATCTCTTGGCAGATAGCATGAACTTTTCCTCTGCCTTTGTGTTTGAATAAGGGTGGGAGTGTGCTTAGTATTGTCTGTCCCCTTATGGTTTTTCATTTATTTGTAACAGGGTACAACTTGCTTCCTCTCCACCCTACAGTTATCAGGCTACTTTGGGAAGTCACTCTTTAGGAAGATCACATCTGGTCTTCTGTCGGAGTAAGATGAAAAACAAGTGTATTAACTCTTCACCTTAAATGCTTTCTCTTGGAAAACGAGGATCTATGAGCATCATTCATACCTTCCCTTGACTACACCCACACACACTACCTTCTCTGCTTGATCTCTGAAAACCTTTGATTCCCTGTGAGCGTTGTCATAGAAAAATATAGCCATTTTTGGTTCTGAGGCTGTCCTAATCCCAACTCTGCCGGCAAGAGTCTGGGGGACTTTTTGCTTTCTGCCATTGGGCACACGTCTCAGAAGCAGCCGGCACTGTGACTCTCCCGAGACCCTTTCTTCAGCTTCTGTGACCCCATCTGATGTTCACCCTGTCTCCCTGACAGTACGAAATACTGTCAGTGGCTGCTGTGACAATGCTTAAAAGGTGGCCTTTTTCTTTTTTCTTTCTTTCCTCTCATTTTCAACAGTCAAGGTTAATTTTCTCAGAAACTTCAGTTTTTATGGAAGCATTAGCCCCATTGTATCTCCTCAGCGATCCACTTGGATGGCAAAAAAAAATCCTCATTTTAGAAGTGTTCAGTTTTGATTTTTCGCAGTTGGAGCTAGTGTGTGCACATTTAGTAATTTCAAGGAAGTGAGGTGTAAATGTAGTTTGCTCCTGGATTACACTATGTTTCTCTAGCTGAATGGATCCATTCATTATCTCATTCACCAGGAGCAAGCAAGTATGCCCTGTAGTAACAACTGGAGAGAGTAGGCTGTTCTAAGCATTCTTAGGAACATAACCTTCTTGATCCTATACAGTTTATGGTAATCTTACCCAAAAGTTTATGAAGAGTGAAAGATACTAAAATCTACACATTCATGAGCTATGGCCACAATACTAGGAGGGCTGCTGGCCATAGGGGCACACTGGCTCCTTCAAGAACACATACAGAAAAAAGATTGGCACGTTCAGATCTTGTACACTATAATCCATTCACAGCTTATCGGCCCAGGGTTCAAAAGATAACCATAGTTCACAAGCTTTCAGGCTAATCTGAGTATGTGATAAGCGACAAAAAATTAACCCCAATAACCCATGCAGATTAGCCATCAACTGGTAGTACATTTACATTTTCCACCCACCCCATTTGGTTGGTGCCAGAGTGACTGGAAAGTAGCTTTAGATGTATTTTGTAAGAATACAGGAATTTCGGCGCTGGACAAAAGCACTTTCCCTAATGGGGTATTGACCTTAGATTGGGAAACAAGTGGCCAGGATGTCAGGACTACATTTAGAATTGAGGTGAGACAGTGTGTGGACTGGAGAAAGAAAAAGCAGATGGGACTGGAAGAAGTCCATGGTCATGAGAGCCTGACAGCTTAGACGGTCGGTCCAGAGGAGTTAGCCCAGAGGCTATGTTTCTGAGAAAGGGGGAGTAGAGCGACCTAGGTCTCATCACAGCATTCCTTCAGCTGAGACCTTTGACAGCTCCCATTTATCAGTGGAGGCTCCCCGTGACCCAGCCCAACCTAACTCTCCTGCCTGATCTCCCACTGCGTAGCTTTGGCAATCTAATTTCTGTCACAGCAAACTGCATCCCATTCGCCTATGAGTGCATGCGTTTTAGTTCCTGTTGTGGTTACCTGGTGTTTATATCTGCCCAGCATCCTATTTCTCCTCTTTTGGGGTCCTCTCCTCTCTATCTTTTTAGGAAGTACTGCCCTAGCCCTGCCCACTCTACAGAGCTACCAATCCTACAAAAGTCTTGCAACTTTTCCTATCTCTAGTGAGGATTATTTTCTGCTTTGCATGAGTCCCTATTTAGACAGCTCCATCATAGCGCTATCTGTGCCGTGGCCAGGTGAGGGACATGCCTCCCACTCCATGAGCTCTAGTGATTAGACTGGAGATAGGCACATGACCCAAACTAGACTGAGCAGAGGTTTTCCCTGGGATCTTATTTGCTGGCCCTGAAGTCCAGATAGCCTTCTATGGCTTTAAATACAATCCAGGATGATACAAGCATGGAGCCATCTGTGGCCAATCTCCACCCCTTCCTCTGCAACACGGATTATGTCTCTCTGCTATGGGAGAAAAGGAAGCACACACACATAAGCAAGGTCAAGAGTTCTGGGAGAGCTGAAGCAAGGGCCACCCCCAGATTTCCCAGTTACACTTCCCTTGTATTAGTGTAAGCTATTTTGAGATGGGTTTCTATCTCTTGGAAACGGAAGAGTCCAAACTAGTAATCACTTGACCAAAAATAACCTCTACGTCCCTAATGGAAATTCTGCCTTTGAGGACACTGACTTGTGATGCCTTTCCTCAGTCCCCTGGTTGAAATTAATTACTGCATGTGAGCACCATGTCTTAGTCTTTTTGGACTGCTAGAGCAAAAACAGCATAACCCGGATGACTTATAAACATCTCTCACTGTTCTGGAAGCTAAGAAGTCCAAGCTCATGACACCAGCAGATTCAGTGTGTAATGAGGGCTCGTTCCTCACTGAACTGCCTTCTCACTGTACCTTCACAAGGGCTCTCTGAGATCTCTTTCATAAGGGCACTAATCCCATTTGTGAGGGGTCTACCTATGACCTAACCTCTTCACAAAGGACCCACTTCTAAACTCTGTTGCACTGGGGTTTAGGTTTTAGCATATGAATTTGGAGGGGAGACATGTTCGGTCCATAGCACCCCCCATTAACAATGTATATACCTCAATAGTGCACTGGTTTCATTCTGCCTTCATTTGGGGTTTGATTACACATCCCTTTTCCTCGTTTGCAAGCTCTTTAAAGGTAGCATTGGACCCTCTGTAGAGCACCACATCATAAGTGCTTAAATGTTTTGAATTATGTCTAGACTAGTACTATGTACCAAGCTCTATTCTAAGAACTAGGAATAACAATGAATTTTAAAATGCAAAAATTCATGCTTTCATGGAGTTTACATTCTAGTAGGAAAATTGTTTGACCAAAATTAATGGGAATTGCTGAATTGGGAAAAGCTTTGAGAAAAGGGAAACCCTACCTGAAACCAAGAGGCTCGGGCAAAAGGGACCTTGCTCTTTCCAAAACCAAAGCAAGCAAAATGAATAGCTCTTAGGGTGTGGCACAAGTGTATGTCAGGATGAAGTTGAAAGTAGAACTCGAGCATACTATTTTAAAAGATGGTTTTATTAACCTGTGCCAAATGAAAATTGCCAGCTAGCTGTAATTACAGGCACTCCCCAACTTTTGCCCCATGGTAACTCAGTGACAGTTTCCTACAGAGCCCAAGAACTATTTACTTCTCACCATATGCTCTTCCCTAAACGTAACAGTATATCTTTCACATCTCTCTTCCTTTGTACTTGCCATCCCCTCACCCTGGAATGTGTGCCATCTTTTTTTCCATTTATTGAACTGTTACTTATTTCGAAGTCGGTAATCACTGGATTCATGATAGGGAGAAAAAGATCCCCAGTGCTTTCCCAATTCCTTCCAGCTGCAGACTGTTTCTTTCTCTCCCAGACAATAATTTATGATTTACCCTGACAGCCACTGAAACATAGTGGAAGGGAAAACAAAGGAGAAGGAGATGAAGTTCATGAGAAATGATAATTGGTCAATTAGTCTTGTTTATGTGAGAGACTAGAAAATTTTGCTTTAGTATTTATAAACAAGGAAGTACACTCTCAAGTTTCAAATAACTTGACTTTGGAATTATAACTTTTTGGGGAGCTAAAGTTTGTACCTATGTTTGAAGGCACCCCAAGGTCAATCCTTACACAAAACTTTGCCTCTGCTGGTTGCCTGAGCATGTGTACTAAAGATGCCTTCTGTGGGGAAAGGGTACCGCTGCGCAGAGAACAGGAAGGACTGATCTGGAGGAGCAGCATTCCCAGGGGTAAGGTCAGTGGGAAGTTCTCAGACAATGGGAACTACTGGGGCACCTTGTTTGGGGGCTGAGCTGGTGCCTCAGAGTAATGCCAAATTGGAGAACACCTGACTCTGACCCATCAAAGCCTGGGAATTTTTCTCATCTAGAGCTGTGGTTGTAAAGATTTGCTACCGCCACCTGTTTGAAAGCTTTCTCTGCTCATTTTCCCCCCCTCAACTATAAAAAGATTGAAGGATATGTCTATATCCAGGGGTGTGGGAGCTTATAGCATGCCAAGTTTATTAAATCTTCACTTGAGTGGCTTTTATATAAAATCGCTGTTAACATCTAGCTGGCACTATTCTAGATGCTATTAGATGTATTCTCTCATTTAAGGTTCATGATACCTCTAGGAGGTAAGTGCTGTTGTTAGGCCTTCTTTTTCCACAAGGAAACCAAGACCCAAAGGTCTTGGTAACCAGACCCTGGTCACATAGCCACAGGATGATGGCAGAGCCGCGTTGTAGGGATGCTTAAACCTGTGCTCCGCTGCCTAGCCCAGCATGACGTGAGGGAGAATGTTCCAGATGGGCCTCAGAACCGGACTCCACAAAAATATCTATAGCAAGAGGCCTGGGAATTGTGACTCAGTCAAAATTCTAGTTTATTCCCCTGCTTGTGGTCTTGATTGCTGGTAAAATTAACCACAGTGCTCTCAAGTGGGATAGAAAAGAGCGCATTTCACAAGAAAAATTAACCAAAGTGATTGCATCCTACTTTGCCTTCTTCAGGGCTGTAAGCAGGAACACTGATGACAGGTGGGTTGCTCAGTGAGTACAGTCTTACCTATTTCTTTCAATACGTACAAAAGCTAAATATCCTTACCTAGGAATAAATATCCTGTGAATGGTCAGTCTGGATACCTTGGGTTTAAGCAAGCTGAAAAATAACCTGTCCTATAATTTGTCATAATCATCCTAGAACCACATTTTCTAATGGTGTTAAGTCTTTTCCAGAATTCAGACTCTGAAATCTTTCAGACGGTTATATGGGATCTATATCAACAACGCTACTCGACAAGATTTAGATTGAGCACTTTCTCACAGGACCTAAGAACTCCATGATGAATTTGTTGTTTTGTTTTACCCTTGAATTTTTTCTTGTTCTCTTTCTGTAGTGAATAATGTGTGTGTGTATATATATATGTATATATATATACACACATATATATAACAACCTGAGTGCTTATATAGCTGTACAGAGGTCCCTATGAAGTCCATAATCCTTAATGAAAAATTGTCATTAAAAGGAACTAGAGGGGGGCAGCTGCATGGCTCAGTAGATTAAGTGTCTACCTTTAGCTCAGGTCATGATCCCGGGGTCCTGGGGTCAAGCCCTGCATAGGCTCCCTGCTCAGTGGGGAGTCTGTTTCTCCCTCTCCAGCCCATTACACTGCTCGTGTGTGCTCCTGTGTACATGCTCTCTCTCAAATAGATAAAAAATTAAAAAAGGAACTAGAGGAGCACCTGGCTGGCTTGGTCAGAAGAGCATGCGACTCTTGATCTTGGGATCATGAGTTCAAGCTCAACAGCATGTTGGGTGTAAAGATTACTTAAAAATAAATCTTAAAAAAAAAAAAAAGGAATTCCCTTGAGTTTATATCATGTTTTGCATTTCTCTGAGAGTCTTGACAGACTCAGATTTCCACTTACCTGAGATTTGTTGAGTCCTGCAACCACAGAATTTAATAATACTTAAGGCAAATTTCAAGATTCGGGAGTACAGTCATGTTTGTAAAAGCATTCCTCATATGACTTGCTTGAAATAAATTCTATTAATCTAAGGAGAATCATGAAATTTGTGTTATGTCATTTTCCGAGACTTATAAATACTTTCCTAACTTCATATACCACATGCCTAATTTACCATAACAATTTCGTTTGGTTGCTGACTTTGCCTCACCTTTTATTTATTTCTCATGTGTGAATAGTTCATATTTAGAGCCTAAGGTGTTGCCATGATAATAGGACTAAAAGGCAAGTGATATATGACACCATCACACCATCGCCATTCTCTGTTCAGAGAGGTCTAATCTTTATGATTTTGGCAACACTCTCACTGCTTAACAAACCAATGAATCATCTAATTAAACAGCTATCCCATTAATAACTCATCTTTATACTTTCATTAGCTAGATTTAACAACCTGGTCTCTGCCTTGATAATTAAATATTTCATCATCCATATACCTTTAAGTTCATTGCTTCAAACTTGCCCCATGTTTTTGCTATTAGCCTTTGTCCTCCTCTTTGGTATGTCACCAGACAGGCTGAGCATTCAGTAAACTATGCCGTTCAGATTCTTGCATAACATTCTAGTTTAGAACACAGTAGTCTTTTTGTTTTAGAGAGCCGAGCTAAAGATTGGTCTTGTGTATGTGGTGGCAAGTAATCTCAGACGTTATCTAGGTATGTATATCATACTACTATACATTTTTAAAATATTTTACGTAAGTCAGCTCGTGATTATGCACGGCACTGAGGAGAATAGTGCTGACTGAAACAAAATGATGAAAACAATAATTGTTTTGGAAATGTAATCCAAAAATACACTCAGATATATGCCAACGTGTGCTTGTGTCCCAAGCAATTCAGTAAGTCATGCAGGCTCTTTGTCAGCTCTCCCCAGGTTAACTGAGCCAGCGTGATGGCAGGAAGTGCTGCAGATAATCAACTGTTTATCAAGTCTTGGCTGACCTTTACGAAGTGGCCATTTGTCAAAGGTGGATTAAAGATAGCTTTTAAATCCATTAGATATTTATTTAAGGACTTGATGATCCTCCAACGGGAATACCAATGGCCCAGGTATGTAACTCAATATTCACAAGAGAGCATTCTCTCTCAAGATCTTTGCCTTCCATAATCAATTCACAAACAGCCCTTCCTATTTGTACCCTTGCAGCTGAGCACCAGTTCAATAAAGGACTTCTTTACAACTGCAGAAAGTCTAAAAATTATACTCCAGAAACCCTTGGGCAGACAAATGCCATTGATCCCAATGTCACATTCAGGAAGTCACTGATCCAAGTACCATATTCAGCAAATTCCCAGGCATGACCAAACTTGCTAGAAAACCAAAAAGGGGAAATCTGGGAAGTAGGCCAAGATCCTGGGTGTCACTGTACAACATCCAAGCCAACTCTGGTTTCAAAATTCTTTTGAAATTATTACTCCATGACAGGAATGCATTCTGTGCTTGACCACAGATTATCACACAAGAAATACATTACAGAATTGTTCTTGCACATTGCTGGTTTTTCGCAATAAGAAAATTTATTCCTTGGTAAAAAAAAAATTATTTTGTTTTTGAATTTGTGTAAAAACCTGCTGGTGGTGAGGCATTACCAAATAATAGATATAATACTGGATAAGGACTTTTTATCATATGTAATCTTGGGCTATCCTTTATCTTCTCTCTTCCCTGCTGTTTCCAAAGATGCTATGAAGAATTAATAAGAAAATATTTTATTTAAGACATTGTTATGAGCTTCAGGAAGACATGACTCGAAAGATAACTGGTAAGAAATGGTAAGCCTGCAATGAGAAACCTTAAAAAGTAGTTGTATCCCTAAATAAATTTATTAATGTAATGCAATCTCAGTAAAAAATTCAACCGGATTTTTTTTTTGAAACAAAACTAACTTATTTCTCAAATTTATAGAGAAAAAAATAAAAGCAGCCAAGAAATTTCTTAGGGGAACGAAGAGCAATAAAGGTGATTAGACCCTAAGTATAAAGTAAAACATACTCTAAAGCTACTGTGATCAAAACTACAATAAGAGTGTATGAAGAGACAAGAGAGACCAATGAAATAAACCAGAAAGCCCAGAAATGCATCAAATAGACAAATTTAGTATATGATAAAAAAGACATTTTGAATCATTCAGTGAGAAGAGTCTAAAAGTATGAGATACACTTTTCACCAATAAGATTGACAGGAAAAAAAAAAGGTGAAAAAAAGTAATCAAAAAAATTAATATGCTCTGATGGTCAGGTACTAGCAAACAGGTTTTTGTTTTTGTTTTTTATTTGACAGGGAGAGACATCCAGAAGGGAATGCAAGCAAAGGGAATGGGAGAGGGCGAAGCAGGCTTCCCATTGAGCAGGGAGCCCCAGGCAGGGCTGCATCCCAGGACCCTGTGATCATGACCTGAGCCAAAGGCAGATGACCAACAACTGAGCCAACCAGGCACCCCTAAACAGGTATTTTCAAATATTTTCTAGTGGAAACATGAACAGGCACAACCCCTTTGGAGAGCAAGTTGGCAATAGCTATCAAAATTGAGAATGCTCATACCTTTTAACTCAGCAATTTGCTTTTACTAATTTACCCTCCAAATACTCTCTTACATGCAAAATCACCTGTGTATAAAGTAATTTGTTGCAGAAATGTTGGTGAGAACCAAAAATTAGAGACAGTTTAAGTGTCCACTGATTTGGATTAGTTAAATAAATGATGATACCTTCTTCAAGTGAAGTGATGTGCAGCGTAAAGATAAATATAAGGCAATCCTGTTTGTGCAGATGTGGAAAAATCCCCAGGCTATACGGTTAAGTGAAAACCAAAATGCAGAGCAGTTTGTATAGAATGTGGAATGTGGCGTGTACAGAATGTATGCTTGGGGAGAGAAGGGATAGTATATCTTTCAGATAAGAAACTAGTCCTAGTGGTTTCCTCTGCAAAAGAGAATGAGGGACAGAGCTGTAGAGACTCACTTTTACCTTTGGACTGCTTCTTGTTTCTTTTATGTAGCGACTAATGTTAGGCAAGGGGAAGAATGTAACTCAGATGGCTATGAAATCTGGTCCCTTCTGTGATGGAGAAGAAGCAACTTATGTCAGACCAAAACTGACTGTAGCCACTTCTGCCTTCTAAGGACAACTGAGTCGTAGCTCCTACCAGTGAGGAAACATCAGCCGCCCACTTCACACAGAGGCCAAAAAGAAAAGTCTATTACTGCTGGCAGGCGTGAGGTTCACATTCTCTTAGATGAGCCGTTGTTTTGCAAAACATACCAGTGAGTTTTGGGATGCGCAAAGGCAAGTCTGGAAAAGATCAAAATAGTTCTCCATGTAAAGAGAACTGAACTAATGCATAAGGGGCCCCAAGAGCCCTGGTAAATTTAAGGTGAGAGTATGCAAAGAGAGGCTCAAAGGGAAAGGGAAACCAAGCCAACTTCTGTAAAGTGGGCTTCGGATGTAAATGCCCTGCACAAATGATAAGGTAAGGGGTGGGGAAGGGCTGCTATTCCTCACGTGGGGACAAAGCAACGCACAACACTAAGAGCACACGGTCAGGCAAACCAGCAGATAAGTGAAATTAGTTCTGCAAATCTCAAGAGGATTGGAAAATATATAAATTACCCAGATTTCCTTAAGGAAGAACACAGGAGCTCAAACTATTTTCCTTTGAATTTCAAAGGAGAAGGCAATCCCGCTGACATCCGAGTTATGCCTCCTCCCTCCACTCAAGACCTGCACAATGAGATTATGAAACAGGCCAATGCACTTATTACCTCAAAAGCGCTAAGCAGGCACAAGGGGAGTACTTGGAATTCCCCACTCCTTCCTCTAAGAGAGTTGTAGACGTTTCACCTAACCCAATCTCCAGCTCTTGGTCAGGAAATTAAGACTTTTTAAGACCTTTCATATCTCTTGAGATCTTTAAAATCCTTGCTTCCTCCAAAGAACTCCCTAAATGCTTCCTAAGAATTTACTCATAAAAATGTTTCCATGGTTTTTTCTAGTACTCTCATGGATTTGTTTGTTACCATTTATATCTGTCAATCTAGCTCAAATTTACTCTGAGATATAGTGGGAAGTATTTTTTTTTTTACATAGTCACTCACTTAACTGTCCAGATGTTTACTGAATAATCAGCAATCAATCAATCAATCATTCGATCCTTTTTATTGAATTAATCAAAGCCACTTTCATCATGCTAAAATTTTCATAAGTCTATTTCTGGATTCTGGAAATCTATTCCATTGACTTTGATGGTGAGGGAAAATTCTTCATCTACCCTCAAGGTCTTGCAGATGGACTAATTAATTTTCCAAAAACAGGTTAACAGGAGGCAAAACCAAATTTTTGTTACATGCAAAAAGCCCAATAATGAAATTGAGACCCAAAGAAATGACTAAGGCAGGCAGTTTTTATACATTTTAGACAAAGGAATGATAGATTTGTGAAGAATTTACAGATTAAGGAAAAGAGGGGTTTGGGAACTTTAATTAGTAAGGAATTCTAGCAGAATTTAGGCCGAGGAAGTAAATTAGTGAAAAAGTAGCAAAGCTTACTTATAGCTTTCTCGATTTTAAGGTCCCTATTTCTGTTGTTTAGGATGTCTTTTTACTTCTTAGTACAGGGAGGCTATTTTTCATAAGGGAGATTTGTTTTCTGCTTTCAGAGGAACAGAGGCGGGTCCAACTGTCCTTGTCCTGGTTTTTTCCCAAATAGATTCAATTCGAATTAATCAGTATGCCATTGCAGTACATCTGAGGGCAGCCTGCCCTAGGCCCTTACAACTCCATTCACAAAACACCCATTTAGATGCAGTTTTTTGTTACACTATCTTGTAGAGTTGGTTTTCCCCCATTCTCCTTTTTTTTTTTAAGTAAATTTCTTAGCTCTAACTTTGGAGGGGTTTTTTTTTTTTTTTTTGCTTTCCAATAAGAATGTTAAAGTCAGTTTTTCTACTTCTAAAAAATTTCTTTTGGTGTTTTCAATTGATATTATGTTAAATTTCTAGATTAATTGGGAAGCTACAGAAATCCATTCAAGAATTTTAGAAAGTTTTCTTTGTATGAATTGTGAACATTCCTTAATTTCATCCTGAACTATTTTGACTTTTTTGTGGTCATTACATGTGACATCTTTTACCCATTATGTTTTCTGGGTGTTGTTATTTATAAATATTAGGCTGACCCATATGAAATTGTCATTTCTGTAAGTCAAAAAAGGTTAGTTAAATATTGGCAATCTCATATAGCTTTCCTAATAGCAATGCTAATGATTCTTTTATGTTTACTTTATTCATAATGATGATAGTGAATACTCATGTTGTTTGTCATACTTTTTCAGGTGATTTTCTTAGGCTTTTCAACTATATAATCATATTACCTATAAATAATGATTAATATTAACTCTACCTTTACAGTCTAATCTTTATACTTCTTATTTATTTCTCTTGTCTAATTGCATAAGCTGTTACCTCCAGGATGATGATTGGTTGGGCCTAGTGGTGAGGGTAACATCCTGGTATCTCTCTATACAGCATAGGCTTTCTGGTTATAGTGTGTGTGTGTGTGTGTGTGTGTGAGTGATATAAAATGATTATTCCTACTTTATTAAGCATGTTAATCAAGAATGGTTGAAATTTTCAAGTGCTTTTTTAGCATATATGGAGATAATCCTCTTATTTTTCTCTTTTTTAAATACTAATATGGTGAGTTAAACAGATATATCTCTTAAAATGGAATCATCTTTGCAGTCTTTATATAAATCTAACTTTACCAAGACGTGCTCTTCTTTTTGTGTTGAATCTTTTTGCTAATACACTCTTTGGAGTTTGTGCATTGGTATTTATAGGTGCCTTTGATGAATAGTTTATTTTTTGTATTATTTTTGTTGAGTTTTGGTATCAATTACAGGCTGACTTCATCGTGAGGATTTGAGGGTTTTTTCTTTCTTTTCTGCAGACTCTAAAACATTTGATGTCATCTATTACTAAAAAGGGGGTAGAATTTACTGGTAAAATCATCTGTGACGAGGGGCACCTGGGTGGCTCAGTGGGTTAAGGCCTCTCTGCCTTCCGCTCAGGTCATGATCTCAGGGTCCTGGAATCGAGCCCCACATCAGGCTCTCTGCTCAGCAGGGAGCCTGCTTCTCCCTCTCACTCTGCCTGCCTCTCTGCCTACTTGTGAGCTCTCTCTCTCTCTCAAATGAATAAATAAAATCTTTTAAAAAAAAATCATCTGTGATGAGGGCATTATTTATTTGTTTACTCTTGGTAGGGAGTTTAATAACTCCATATTTCTCTCAATGATTGCTGTGTTTTGATTGCCTCTTCTGGGGACAACATTGGCAATATTTCACTAGAAATTCATCCATTTTGTGCATTTAAAATTTTTTATTTGCATAGAGCTGAGCAAAATCAGCTTTTAGAAGTCTTTTAATTTCTCCCATGTCTGTGGTTATTAATCCATTTCCATTTCCTATTTTTAGTATGTGTGCTTTCTCCATTAAAAAGAAAATAGGTTAATTATTAATATTGCTGGTTCTTGGATTTATTTACCAGTATTACCATTTCTTGTTTTCTAATTATTTATCTTTACGCATTCTTTCCTTTTGCTGTATTGAGTGTAATAATGCCATTTCCTGCATAGGTAGCATTTTGGAAACTGCTTAAAAAGTGAAAATTAATAAGCCATTTCTCTTGCTCTCCCCATATGAAAAATTATAAAAAGAGAGAGAGAGAATTAAACTTTAAAGAGAGGAAATAGAATGAAGTCCTTAATTCTTTTAACTGTCTTGTGATTTTGATTTTGGAATTGTTGACAATTCATTTTTCCTAAGAAACAAACCTAATATGACAATAGGAGTTAAAAGGATGCTGTTTTTAGTGGCTTTCTTTAAAATGGCATTCCTCTGCTCCTTTATTTCTTAATAAATGATTATGCAGTGGGTCAAGCTATAATATAAAAATCAAGGGAAAATACATCCCCAGCTTCTCTCCCTGCCAAATAGTTGCTTTATCTATTAATTTGTTTAGATTCCTAGCAAATATTTTTTGTCTGTGTGTGGTTTTGGTATTATGAGCCAGGCAGTTCCATTCCTTGTAATTCAGCTCAGTCCAGCAGTCCTTTCCCCAGCAGTCCTTTCCGGCAGTCCTTTCCCCTTTCCTAGCATTGACTGTCCTAGGTGCTGGAGAGAGAACACTCAATAACCATGCCTCCCCCTCCCCCCTCCTCCCCACCCTCACAGTCTGTTCTTTTGCTACAGGCTCTTCTAGCCTCAATCAGACTTTGGCTAAACCCAGATCATTTGCCATAACTATAAAAACAAGGAACAAAAGTTAAGCTGGTTAATATGCATGCTCCATAGGCAGCAGGATACTCTCAGCAGTATTTCTTGTAGCAACCCTCAGGAGCCTGAATGAAACTCTTGTTTGACTCTCTAAACCCTGCCAGGACTGAATCCCCTGATTGTATTCCCCGGGGAGAAGACTTGGTTCTGGGTGCTGTGCCAAGGAAAGTTGAAGGTGGGGAGGCCTTCATTTCCTCCTAACCTCTCTCAATTCTTGATGCCAGGGGATCCTTAGGAGTGGTAGAACCAGTTTGCATTCAAGCCTGCAAAAAGAGTTTAATTACCTTCAGAGGTTTTAATTTCTCGAAAATGTAAAATATCCTCAATTACTTCAATTCTTACATTTCACATAAAAGTCAGAAGAAATATGCAAGTAATATATGCATATATAAGATTTACTATTTCATTCTTGAAATAGTTAATTCAGAATAATCAACATTATCCTCAGAGATATTCTGATGATGGAAGCACCCTTAGATTAATTAGGAAGCTACCAGGAAGAACAAGGTTTGAGGCTTACTACTCATTTGAAAATATTAGAAACCAGAGGCAGAGCAAGAACGGGATATTATACAATAGGATAGCTTTGGAATATTTCAGTACACTTTTTTTTAATTTCAGGACATTTAGATCTTGTATTCTACAATGGAAAACGTGAGTCATCTGGAGTCTCAGAACAATAGTTTAGGAACACTGTTGGAGTAAAAGATATCTGCACCCTATGAAAAGGGGCCCTGGGCCTGGGTGGCTCAGTGGGTTAAAGCCTCTGCCTTGGGATCAGATCATGATCTCAGGGTCCTGGGATTGAGTCCCGCATCAGGTTCTCTGCTCAGCAGGGAGCCTGCTTCCCCTTCTCCCTCTGTCTACCTCTCTGCCTACTTGTGATTTCTCTTTCTCTGTCAAATAAATAAATAAATAAAATCTTTAAAAAGAAAAAAGGGGCCCCCAAAAGGAAAGTATTAGTCTCATTGGAGCCTTGGAAGTGGTCCCTACAAGGCTCATTCTACTAGTGATGGAGTGTCCAAACAACACTCACTTCTTGTCCTTGTCCCATCTGAAAGCTCTCAGCCCTCGCTTTCTCTCGCCTTTTGTGATATACACCCAGAGCTCAATATTAGGGTGGGGGACATTGCTTTATTTTTAAGGTCATTTTGCATCTTTGTATCATTCCTTTTTTATAAAATTATCTCCGTAGTAACATAATTTGAAAGAATCCTATACTGTCCTCCCTATGGCTTTTCTAAGTTAAATTTTTCCAGCTTCTCATACAAAGCCTCATCAACTTCCTGGTCACTCTTCCACTGTACATATTTTAATCTGTCCCCATCAGCCTTGAAAGCAAACACTTCGAACAGGAAGATACACTCTAGTTGTAGTGAACAAGGGCCGAAGATTGAAGAAGATGGCCTCTGACCGTCTTTGTCCTGCCCACTATAGCCCTATGGCACCCACGCCATTTCACTGATACCCCTTACGTCGTAGTTCACTATGTCTTTTTCACATGAATTGCCAAGTACCCAGGTCTCCTTAGTTGATTTTTGGATCCTGAACTCAGATATGTTGTATTTGTCAAGGTTCTTGATTATAAATAACAGAAAACAACTATGGTTCCTTAAGCAGAAATGGAATGTATTTTGATTCTCGTGGCTTCTAGAATCAAAGAAAGGTAGAAATGGATCAGATAGGCCAAGGGAGGCAAGGCTCAGATGAATTTGCACCATGGGAGCAGGCTCCTCAGGATGTGCCAGTTGCCAGTAGGGTATTCACTGCCCAAGACTGGCCTCCCCACCACTGGACACCCGCGATCCCTGTGCTACATCCTGCTGGCATTAGACATGCCATCCTTCCAGACCCCCCCACCTTTCCCCTGCAGAGCCACCCAGAAGCACGCCTAATAAACCTGAGCCTTGTCATTACCCTTCAGGAAATAAAGTCCCAGTGACAGCATTTGATTAGCTGTCTTAGGTCTTGTCCTAGCTTGCACTCCCAGGGAGATGGCTGCCCTTTTAGTTTCCATAGTGGAAGAGAGGGCAGCTTCCTTATCATTATCTTAGGATTCCTTCCAAATAGGAAAAGCTTTTAGATGCTGGGCAACCCCAAATTATAAATATCTATCATGCATAAATTTTCATTTCATTAAGTTGGGTCCATCCTTTGCAAATAATAACTTTCAAGGAATGATTCTATCATCTAGTTAGTTTTCATTTCCAGGCTGCTGCTGCTTCTACAGACTTTGTAAGCTAGTTTTTTGTGTTTCTCCAGACGCAAAGGCTTGCACAGAATAGTGACAAAAGGAAGAATTGTGGTTTAAGGACCACACATTGATCTCCGGGAAACTCTTGTCTAACCAGCTATAGTCCTCCCACTTAACTAATCACCAACACACACCTCCATCCTGCCACTTATTTATTTTTTTAAGATTTTATTTATTTATTTGAGAGAGAGTGAGAGAGAGAACACAAGCAGGGGGAGCGGGAGAGGGAGAAGCAAGCTTCCCGCCAAGCAGGCACCCAATGTGGGGTTCGATCCCAGGGCCCCAGGATCTGTGACCTGAGCTGAAGGCAGACGCTTAACATCTGAGCCACCCAGGCTCCCCCATCCTGGCACTTAAATAACAGGTATTTTAAAAGGTTTTATCAGATGACTTGCTCAAATCTAAACACACTAGATCTCTACTAGTACCTTTAATTACCAATCCATTAAAGCTATCAATTTTGTTGGTTAATGTGTTCTGTCCAGCAGCCACCAGAGGTATGGAGACAAGAAGGTCAGATGACAAAGATTGAAAGCATAAAGTTTCCATTCTTCGTGTCCCAAAGGTAATAGGCATTAAAGAGTAAACTATTGAATTTTAACTTCACAGTATTTTCTTTTTTTTAAAAGATTTTATTTATTTATTTGACAGAGAGAGAGGGAGAGATCACAAATAGGCAGAAAGGCAAGCAGAGAGAGAAGGGGAAGCAGGCTCCCCGCTGAGCAGAGAGCCCGATGCGGGGCTCGATCCCAGGACCCTGAGATCATGACCCCAGCGGAAGGCAGAGGCTTTAACCCTGAGATCAAGACCTGAGCCAAAGGCAGAGGCTTAACTCACGGAGCCAGCCACCCAGGTGCCCCAGTGTAATTTTTTTTCTAATTATGTTTTTTTCTTTTTATTTTTTTTAAAGATTTTCTTTATTTATTTGACAGAGAGAAGGAGAGATCACAAGTAGGCAGAGAGGCAGGCAGAGAGAGAGGGGAAGCAGGCTCCCCACTGAGCAGAGAGCCCAATGTGGGGCTCGATCCCAGGACCCTGAGATCATGACCTGCGTGGATGGCAGAGGCTCAACCCGCTGAGCCACCCAGGCACCCCTCTTTTTATTTTTTTTTTTACTGATCTCAGTGACCATATATGATTAAAGAATAAATCAGCTTTCCTATCTCATTGGAAATGATTGTGTTTAAGGGGACTCTTTATTATCACAGCAGGAAGTAAGCTCCAGGGCACTTTGCTCCCACATGGCTTAAGGGCTATTCTTATAAGATTTCTGTAAATTTGAAATTATTTAATATAAAAATTATTAGCATTAAAAAATAGAGGCTATTAGAGAAATCCAGGTAAAAATTGATACTCCAATGTCCAATGAATGAAATTAACACATAGTTTTTTTAAAATGTAAAATGGATATTTACCTACAATAATCAAACAAGGAGGGGGCTTCACCAAATGCCATGAATTTCAATAACTAATTGTCAA
This sequence comes from Nasua narica, assembly GCA_028533885.1. Lineage (NCBI taxonomy): Eukaryota > Metazoa > Chordata > Mammalia > Carnivora > Procyonidae > Nasua > Nasua narica. The sequence goes on along the minus strand of CM052797.1, from coordinate 85,968,341 downwards.
GTAAGGCTCTTGAGCCATCCACATTCCTAATTATTTAATCCCAGTTTAAATGATTAATCCTGGTTGTTAAAGAAAATTAAATGTATTCATCCCACCACCCCCCCAAGAAGAAGAAGATACAAACTCCAATAGGGTGAAAGAGAACTGATACAGGCTATTTAACAACATTTCAAAAAAGCAGAGCACAAACCTTCTAAGACTACATATGATGTGTATCTCCTCCATCCCCTGCCATCATCTCAAGTCACAGAAAAGTGTGAAGACCCAAAATTTCCAGCCCTCAGACTGTGGTATAAAAAGGAAAACAAACTGGAACAAACCAGATATTTATAGAGTAAAAAGAATCCTGACTCAAAACTAATAGGAAGTAGAAAATCTAGATAGAATGCGAGCAGAGTGGAAAAAAAAATTACAGAACTATTTCACAAACATACTTTCTAACAATTCAGAGAAAGGAAAAATCAAAAACATCAATCTAATAGATAAAGGGATGTTCCAAATTAGAAAAACCCTAGAAACAAAGGAATTGCCTTTAAAAGCTTTAAACCACAAAACATTTTAAGAACATGAATTAAATAGAACATGAGTTCAAATACCCTGTGATACAAGAAGAAAAAGTAGAATGAGCTAAAAAAAAAAAAAAAAAAATGACAAAACAACATAATTACAAAACTAGTGAATAAAGTAAAAACAGCAGGAAACAGAGTTAGAATAGCTAAAACTTGAATTACAACACAGAGCAAAAATTAGATATAACCACAGTAAACACAGGTCAAAAAAAGGGAACTAAGAGATTAAAGTTAGTAGAAAGGAGATAGATAGTGGGGACTGGATAAAAGTGTCCTGAAGTAGTAAACTCATCAAATTAAAACTACTCGAGAGAATGTCCCTAAAATAAAAGCAGGTCTGCTGAATTAAAGAACTTCAGAGAAGTTCTGAATTAAAGAACTTCTGCGTGTCAGAGAAATTCCACAAGGACTGCTCAATCCTGAGGCCCGTCTTGCCTACGTACTTAAGTTCAAAAGTAAAGAAAGAGTTCTTCATGCCTTCAGACCGACAATACCAAATTACCTGCGGGGGACATAGTCATCTCGAAATTCAGTGGCAAAAGACAGGAGCAATGACAAAACGAACCCAAGAATATCTTAACAAAAGGAGTTGTCACTCTAGGAGATAGACTTTCCAAAACATGAAAAGGAAAGGAAACCCAGCACCCATGAGCCTCTCGAAAGAAAGAAGAAAGAAAGAAGAAAGAGAAAGAGAGAAAGAAAGAGGGAAAGAAAGAAAAAAGAAAAAAAAACCCATAATGATAGGCTAGCTGTTAAGACAATAATTAAAATAAGAGGGGAAAAAAAGGGACAGAGAAGCCATATAAGAGGCTCTGGGTGAACACCAAATCCATTTAAATATAGACCAGTACAAACCCGTGGACTGTCCTAAGAGCATTGGTGTCACAAACATGTCAGTATAAAAATACGATAAATGTCAGAGGAAGGGGATGTACAGACGGGGGTGAGAACATTATCTTCGTCTTTTATAGAAGAGATCAGTAATCAAAAAAATGCAACGTTCAAAATTCCTCCTCAATCTACAGGAGAGCTTTTAGAAGCTAATATTTCTCGAAAGAAGAAAACTTTATTGGAAATTTAGCAATTCTTTCACTTGGCTTCAATTTTGTTTAGTGTTTTAGTGTTAAATCCAAGTGGTTTCCTCCTATGAAATCCAAGTAGAACTAAATTGAGTATCGTTATTTGTCTGATAGCAAAGGAAGCGTAAATGTGATGATGCGAACCCGTGCAGTTAGGACAATATAGTGATTATTAAATCATGCTGATCTCCCCTTTAAAAATGTATTTATTTCATTATGTTCATATCTACCAAGCTAGTGGTTTCAAATCATGCCTTACATGGATATTGCCAAAACTAATCCAACTATGAACTTAAAATGGATGTATTTCATTGTAAATAAATGTGCCTCAATAAAGATGATAAAGTTATAAAGATTATTTAAAATTATGCCTCATGAGAGTCCACATAGAGAAGCGAGGATGAAATGAAGGTAAAAAAAAAAGAAGAAAAGAAACTAAAAAAAATTTTTTTTAAGATTTTTGTTTATTTGACAGAGAGAGAGAGAGATCACAAGTAGGCAGAGAGGCTGGTGGGCTCCCCGCTGAGCGGAGAGCCTAATGTGGGGTTCGATCCCAGGACCCTGAGATCCTGACCTGAGCTGAAGGCAGAGGCTTTAACCTACTGAGCCACCCAGGTGTTACCCCAATTTATTTTTATTTTGTTTTATTTTTTTAAAGAAAAAAGGTGAAGGTGAGTGGGCAGGATTTTTCCCTCCCCCAACTCCTACTCAGCTCTGTTAAATTAACCTGGGCAGCTTGGCACTTTTTTTCTTTTTTCTTCCTTCCTTCCTTCCTTCCTTCCTCCCTCCCTCCCTTCCTTCCTTCCTTCCTTTTTTTTTTTACATAAAGTTTCCAGCATAGAGTTCCAAACCTTTAAGAAAGAGAAAAAGAACACTATCATTTTAAAAATAGATGTCAATTTAATGAGGGAACAGAATCCAAGCTGAGGACAAAGCAGAAGCTGACACTCCACAATACCTCCCCCACGGAATGTATGTGACATCCTCAGGCACTCCTGGCTGCCCCAACGCTAAGGAAAGGAACAACAAATAGTTAAACTTACAGAAATCACAATCCTGCAAGACGTGAGCCTCCCTCAGTTTATAAATGTCTCAGCCATCTACAGGAACGAAGCGTCCCTTTCCTATCAATAACCTAGCTTCCAGAAGGAAATGTAGATACAGTTAAATGCCCTTAAAACCAGCAGCCCTATAACCAGGAAGTTCATGTTAATACCTTACTAGAGGGGTAAACAATCTTAACTTGACAATGACAAGGCCTCAGGTATCTTGTAGGTCCTCTTTAGCATATGAAAGTTCTTTTGGAAACCTCCCTTTTTCCTTACCTCCCCCAACCCCATAGTATATAATCAGCCGCCCCTGACAACCCCAGAGTCACAGGTCTTTCTGCCCTGGGGTGATGTCCCTGGGCTTTAATAAACCACCATTTTGCACCGAAGATGTCTCAGGAATTCTTTCTTGGTCGTGGACTCCAGACTCCAACCCACCGAAGATCACCTATATTCCAAAACCACATCAAATTGACCTGAGTGTAAGTTGTGTACAGCTCTATAGGAGGTGGGGAGGGGGAAATAAACTAACAAAATAATCCCAGTGAACTAAAAGTAACCTAGTATTTGAAACAAAGAAACATTTCTGGATGAGAGGCAAGTCTGCTTTCTAGAGTGGCTTCAACCCTGTCCTTCCCAGCAGATGGAGATGGCCTCCAGATGGCGGGCAGTGCTTCTGGATGAGTGAATGGGCCTCGCTGGGGCTTGGACCAGCCCTTGAGCCGGCCTCTCCTGCTCCCCTAGCCCCGCTTAAGTTACCAGCAGGCCCAAGCCAGGGAGCGGCTGCCTGGGGTCCTGCCGGCACAAAACCTCTCCAGTTTTCCTAACAATTTCCCCCTCTTCCCTGCAATGTTTTGGCAGCTGCAGGGGGCCCCCTTTTCTCCTCCCTTTCAACTTGCCTAATGCTTGGAGCCACAGGGGAGACCCAAACCCTGCAGAACATCCCGGAATGCAAAGCATCTGCAATGAGTCACAGCTGCCGAGGTGCCAGCAAGGGCTGTTCCAGACTTGGAGAGGGAGCCAGGAGGGTTCAGTAGGAGCAGCTGTGCTTGTGTCAGAGGCCGGACCCAGGAAAGAGGAGCGGCAGCTAGAGAAAAGACGAGGAGGGAAAGGGACCCTCCTTGCTTGGGGACCGCTCCTCCGCAGATTCCCACCTGCTTTACGTGGAGTCGCCAGCTCTTCTGGCCACATTCTCTACATCCAAACATTTCCACGGAGGGGGAAAAAAAAGCACTTCTGGAATATAGAGGACTGCGAGTTGGTTTTTGGAAGATGATCCCCGACCGTCCTCTAACCAACAATCATAAAGAGCTGAGCCCACTGAGCTTTGCAATATACTATTTTAAGGTGCACTTTAAAAATGCAGTGGGCGTTCTCTCCTTTTTGCCAACAGAGGGGGCATTCACTGGCTCCCACTGACGAAAAGGACTACTCCCTTTTAAATTCTGGAAAGAGCACTTGGGTGTCAAAACATTACCTCTTTTAAACTATTTTATTAATAACTGTGAATAGAGGATACATTCATAATATTTATCCAAAATATTCAAAAAACTATGGATAAGAACTACATGTCTCTCAGGGCGCCTGGGTGGCTCAGTGGGTTAAAGCCTCTGCCTTCGGCTCAGGTCATGATCTCAGGGTCCTGGGATCGAGCCCCACATCGGGCTCTCTGCTGAGCAGGGAGCCTGCTTCCCCCTCTCTCTCTGCCTGCCTCTCTGCCTACTTGTGATCTCTATCTCTGTGTCAAATAAATAAATAAAATCTTTAGAAAAAAAAAAAGAACTACATGTCTCTCTCACTTTGCCCCACCCTGGCCACCTACGTCTCCACTGTGTATTTTTCCAGAAGTGTTCTTTGCATGTACAAACATGTCTGATCTATGTAAATTTCTGTGCAAAGAGCACACATTACACAATGTTTCATTCTTTGTTTTAAGAACCTTGGGAACAGTTTCGTATCTGTACAAATAGAACTCCCTTGTTTATTTGTTCATTTAACAGTATCCTAAATATTTAACAGTACCCTGTTAATAAACGGTTATTCTCAATCTTTGCCCAATACAAACTGTGCTTCAGTGAATATCTTTGAATATATGTGCAGGTCTATATACAGATCAAATTTCCAGAGGCAGGATTGCTGTTATGTTTCGACATTTTGTTATTTGTTTTTTAAGATTTCATTTTTAAGTAATCTCTACACCCAATGTGGGGCTCGAACTTACAACTCCAGCATCAAGAGTCACATGCTCCACCGACTGGGCCAGCCAGGTGCCCTGTATTTTGACATTTTGATATTTTGTCAAATTGTCCTTCATAGAGATTATACCAGTTTATATTCGCATGCATGAACGTTTCTGTTTCCCTTATTCTTCAACACAGGATTATCCAACTCTCTTACCTTTGCCACTCGATAGGTTCAAATACGGTATCTTAGAATTCTAATTTGGTTTCTTATTACAAGTGAGGCTGAGAATCTTTACGCGTGTTTGAGATGCACTGGTATTTTCTATTCCGTGGGCTATGTTCTCTGCCCATTCTCTATTGTACAGTTGGTTCTGATTCGTTGAACTCTGTATTAAGGAAAATAGCCCTTGGTCAATGTATATAGAAAGAAAATTATTTTTCAGTTCATTTTTCTTCTCCCCAGACATACAATGTTTATTTCATACAGAACTCTTCTTAGTTTTCTGCTGATGTTACCTTTTCATTCCTGGCATCTAGAAAGTTTAGCATTTGATAGTATTTCCCCTGAAATTATGATAATTTCCCCCCATATTTTCAGTATACGATGTACTATTTTGCATTTAGCCTTTAAATTTGTGATCCAGCAGAATTTACTGTAGAGGTGGGATCTAGACTTCATCTATATCCTTCTCCAGATGGCTACCCAGTTGTTCCAACACTATCTGCTGAAAAATCCAATCATCCCCTCACTAAACGGAAATGCTCCCTTTATCAAAAACCTGAATTAGTTTGGATAGTAATTTATTGCTGCATAACAAATCACCCTAAATTTAGTGACCAAAAATACCACCCCTTTATTATTCTACAGTTCCTGTGGGACAGGAATCGAGGCCCAGGTTAGCTGGGTCCTCTGCCTTAGGGCCTTTCACCGAGCCTCAGAGTGTCCACTGGGCTGAGGTCTCAGCTGAGGCTTGACTGGAGAAGGACATGCTGCCAAGCTCATGTGCTGTTGGCAGGGTTCAGGTCCTCGCAGGCTGTCAGACTGAGGGCCTGGCTTCTTGCTGGTACCTGCCTTGCCTCTCCATGTGACAGCTCACTTCAGCAAAGCCAGCACACAGAAAGTCAATAAAGAGAGTCTGCTGGCTAGATGGAAGTTGCCATCTTATCCAGTCTCACCTAATGCACAGAAGTGATGTTCTACCATCTATGTCACATTCCATTGGTTAGAATCAAGTCACACGTCCCATTCACACTCCGGAAGGGAATTACACAGGGGAGTGAATACTAGGATAGGGCTATTCACTGGGGACCGTCCTGGAGTCTGTCTGCCCTCTGGCCCCAGTGATTCGTGTCCCACCCACAAGCAAAATGCACCTACCTGTTCTCAAGTTCTCCAAAAGTCTCATCCGCTTACAGCATCCCTTGGAAGTCTTGAATCTCATCATTTAAACCAGACCAGGCCAAAACTTGGTCAAGGCACCTCAGATGCAGCTCATTAAATCCAGCTCCTGAAGCACTATCCCTCCCCATCTATAGACCTGTGAAACTAGTGGGACCTGTCACTTGCCCGTGCACCTAACAGACAGGGGTGGGACTGGCAAAGGATAAAGGCTAAGAGATAAAGGCTAAAGAACTCCCGTTCAAAAAGGGAGAAAATGGGAGGTACAAAAGAGTCACTGTCCATAGCAATTCACAGGTTTAGGTCTGTTCAGAATTTCCATATCACACATATATTGAGATATAGATATAGATATAGCTTAGATATAGAGATAGATAGATAGATAGATAGATAGATAGATAGATAGATAGATAAAGTGGTACATTGTGCTTACTAAGTTCCAAGGACTTTTCTATGTGCTTTATATATAAATTTATTTTAGCCCTCACAACAGCCTTAGGAGGGTAGGTTCTCTTATTCTAATTTTACATAAGAGCTAAATGAAGTACAAGGAGGTTAAACAAGTTTCCAAAGTCATACAGCCAGTAAGTGACAGAGCCAGGCAGGGGGAGAGTATTCCTGGAAGAACAATTTGTAGGAGGTTAGGGTGAAGGAGGAACAAAACTGGTGTTCTCAGCTGGCAAACATTCTTCCTGGTTCCTTGTAACACAAAATTATGTGTGTGTGTGTGTGTGTGTGTGTGTGTGTGTGATGTTTTAGCTCTTTCTACTACGCAGTCAGCAGCAATTAACAACTGTGGGGCTATTCACAATTCATAGGTATTTTTTTCCCTACCCTCCTTACTTCACTGTTTCCTGCAAATATGGCAAGAGTATGTGTTTCTTCATTTAACCCCATGCCTCCTGTTGCTTCTCAGTGCCACCTGGAAATTCCTACACCCAGCCTAAGCATCCTGTTCCCATTGCTTCTTTCTTTTTTTTTTTTTTAAGATTTATTTATTTGAGAGAGTGCGCACATACATGGGGAGAGGGGCAGAGGCAGGAGGAGAGGGAGAGAATCTCAAGCAGACTCTGAACTGACCGAGGAGCCCCACCCAGGGCTTGATCTCACAACCTGAGATCATGCCCTGAGCCAAAACCAAGAATCAGATGCACGACTGACTGAGTGACCCCGCTCCCATCATTTCTTACAGGGGAGTGTTGGACTCCCCCTCCTGGCACACCGTGTGGGGGGGGGGGTTGTCTGAGATCCCCCCGCCGGCATCCCCTCTGGTGTGTTCGCCAGCCATCATTGATCTGCACTAAATCCGGCCACCCTTCCTCTTTACTGTAGAGAAGGCCTTGAAATTGTCACTTGGGGTTGCCCACTCCACATCCATTCCCTTTTCCCTCCTTCCTAACGGAATCCCAACTTTCTTGAGGTATCCAATACCCTCACATGCAGTGCAGGGGCTCGGGAAAATGACTCTAGCCCCTCTATCCTTGCTCAAGGAATGTGCTCTGATTAACCTAAACCTGCTTCAGTAATTCCTCCTCTGCTTGGGCAGAGTTAGAGTTTGGTTTGGGAACCATGGTTTGGGCCAAACAGCACACGGCAATCCCTCGGGTGACAGCTACTGAACCAGAGGGGGGCAAATGATCTAAGTTGGTCCGTTAGGATTTTTACTTGTTCTCTCATGTAGTGGATATGAACAAAATAATATAGCCAAAATTGTGGTGGGCAGCCGTATTAGAAACGCAAGGGGAACCAGGCTTCTGAAGAATCCTGTGGGCAACAGTGATGAGAGGCAGAAAAAAATCTGGGTGGTTGACGATATTGTTGAGCCTGCCATCTCTTTGGAGTGCCTATTATATGAATTAGCACACTTCCTTATTTTCAAAGCCAGTCTGAGTCAAACTTGCTGTTGCTTGCAATCAAAAGCTTCCTGATTCCTACAGAATTAAACATGGTGCCTAGTTTGGTGGAAGTTATGTCTTTTTATTATTTGGGTGCTTTTTTTGGTAACTTCTACATTGAGTCGATAACTCTCACTTATTTTTGAGGATGTTCAAAGCTGACTGGTAGAGCTACTTACTTTTGTGAGCCCTAATAGTTTAGATAATTAAAATAGGATTTTTTAACTATCCAAAAATATCAGCTTCAAAACATGGAACAGCAGCATTGTCCAGGGAAAGTTCAGCCTAATAATGATGGTCATGCTCAAGGAAGCAGGGGCATCCCACAACATCACCTTTGTACCTCGTCCTGCCACTTTTGTCTCTTTGTCAATCAGCCACCCCTGGGGGTTGTGGGATGCTTAAAGGCAGGGTTTTGGTTTTCTTTGTCCAGCAACTTAATAAATGTGCCCCTGCAACTTGTGAGTGCCAGACATTAAACACTCAAGTATTCATTTCCAAACCTCAGAGTAATTCCAAGGGCCCTTAGGATGCATTAAGTATAAAAAGTGAAATTAGAATGGCACCCTCAATAAAAAATGGGGACCTGGATGGAGTAAAGACTTCTCTAAGTTTTAAAAAAAAACCATTCTTAATGATGGAAGGCAGGAGGAAATGTTATATCACGGTTTTCTTTTTTCCCCCTCAATTACTCATCATATTATATGTGCTTAATGCGTTGTGTGTTGGGCGTCCTTACTATTTTTTTCCCAATGAAAAGTAAAGAGTTTTTGCACTTGAGGCCCAGCATGGAGGGTTGATTCAAGTAAGTCCAAAGGAGAACTGGTTAGAGACTGAGCTTGGAACCAAGCATTTTCCCAAGCCTGGGTAGCTGGGAAGAGGTAGTGTTGACAGGTTTTCTGGAAGTGACAAAGATGGGATCCCATTTGCACAGTCTCAGAGGAGAGGTTGGTAAGGGCTGCCTGAGTCTCCACGAGTGAACTTCTCTGTCAGCAGAGGGGACCACTCTGAAGAGCTACTGAGCTGGCCCAGACAAAACTGTCCGGACAGGTGACCTGGGAGGCTCTGCACTCCATGGCGGCAGCAGGCCCAGAAAGGGCAACCTCAGTATGCCAGGCAAATGTTGTTTCGTCTCTTTGTGCTTTTTCATTGGAAGGAGTCCTTCCCCACACAGGGGTCACAATGATTTATGTGTTTTCTATTAACTTCATGATAGTTTTGAAAATAGACTTTAACCTTTTTGGAGTCAACATCTGTCTATGCAATAGGTAGGGATTTGGTTTTTTTTTTCTCAATAGAGTGAGCCAGTTTTCCCATCTGGTAAACATCCTTCCCCACAGTTTTCCCTTCGCGCTGCATCCTTTCCCACATTTGTATGTGGGGACCAAGTTCTACTCTAAACACAGCTCTATCTCTGAGCCATCTATTATTCTGTTCCCTTATCCATTTTGTCTGTTCTTGAAGCAGTTTCATGTTTGAATGATCGGGGCTTAGTGGTATGTCTTAAATATCACCTCTATGACTTTCTTTTTCAAAAGAAACTTAGCTAAATCATAGACTTGCTTTTCCAAATAAATTTTTTAAGAAGTTTTCAGTATTTCTCAAAAAAACAAAACAAAAAAAAAAAAACTGCCATCTTGATAAGATTGAGTTCATAGGCTAACTTGGGGGGTTCTTTTGGTGTTTTGTTTTGTTTTGTTAAAATAGAAGGATTTTTAATTTCCAAGTCTTTTTTTTTTAAGTTTTTTTTTTTAAATGTATTTATTTAACAGAGAGAGAGATCACAAGCAGGCAGAGAGGCAGGCAGAGAGAGAGGGAGAAGCAGGCTCCCTGCTAAGCAGAGAGCCTGATGCGGGGCTCAATCCCAGGACCCTGAGAGCATGACCTGAGCCGAAGGCAGAGGCTCAACCCACTGAGCCAGCCAGGCGCCCCAATTTCCAAGTCTTTTGGGAAAGCAAAATTAATGCAACACAAATATGGAGGTCTAATTAATAAATTTAACAACAAGCCAAAGTAATTTTTTTACTTAAATTAACCCATTTATTATAGGCTAACAGTGTTTCAAATGGTGGAGCTTCTACTGGTCTTTGCACTCCTTCAGTCTTCTGGTGGCCGACTTTACTGTGACGGCAGAAGCGGTGCTGTACGTCCAGATGCCACGGGCGATGGTTCTCATGCAGGAGCCATAATGCCAGATCCCTGCAGCTCATTTTTTCATCTTGGTTTTGCCAGAGAGGGAGCAAGTAGACTTGGAGTGCCGGCTTATTTCAATCTTCTTCATCATTTTCCGGAGGCACCGTAACGGGTCTCATATTTACCCACAATTCGAACCTTCTTGGTGTGTTTAGCCATGTCTGCTGCAAACTCAGTCTGTGCCCAAAGAGGAAGAGACTCAGTGTGCAAGCCTATAGATTAATTTGAAGAGAATCTTCATTTTCATAATATTAAGCTATTTAGTTCTTGAGCATGGAATACCTCCCCATTTATTCAGATCTTTTTTGTCCTTATTTTAAAACAAAAGATTTTATTTTTAAGTAATCTCAACGCCCAATGTGGGGCTCGAACTCACAATCCTGAGATCAAGAGCCACATGCTCCACTGTCTAAACCAGCCAGGCATCCCCTTTTATGTCCCTTAATACAGTTTAAAATTTTTCCTTATCGAGTTCAAGTATATTCTTTAAATCCTAGAGTCTCTTGCAGTTTTTGTTGCTAGTGTGAAAGATATCCTATTCTTCTATTACATGTTTTCGTGTCGCTCATTGCTAGTGTAAACACATGCTATTGATTTTTATCTCATCAATTATTTATACCTCACTGGGAACCAGTTGCACATATTCTTCCCCGGGAAAAGATTTTAATAGTTAGAAGGGGAAAGAGGAAAAGGAACATGAAGAAACCTGTGAGGACAAGAGACTCTCTGAGAAGCCCAAAGGCCAGGTGCTTTGGAAACCAATTTTAACCCTTCATCTTTTCCCCTGAAGCTTCATGGAATTATCCTAATTCTCGCATACAGACCAGCCTCTTCAGAAATGTGCCGTTCTTTCCTCTGTAAGGGGCTCCTACGTCAGAGCCTGCTGGAGCCAGTCAGCGCTCAGCACCATCACCACCCCTCGCTGACGCAGGCAGTCTCCTGGGACGGCAGCCTCCCCACCAGTCTCCCACATCCCACACTCCCCGAACATCTTCCCATCAGGTCCATCCTTTATCATGTCGCCCCTCTACTCAAAACTCTGCAATCTGGATCCTCCCCTCCTTGAGATTAGCAGCCAGAGTCATGGCTGCTGCTCACGGGACTCTCCGTTTGCTCTCCGACCTCATTACCTACCGTGCCCACTCCTGCTCACTGTGTTTCACCACCTTAGGCTCCCTGCCATTTCTCCAACTTGGCAAGCAAGCTGCAGCCTCAGGGCCCAAATAATTGTACATTGCTTCATAAAACACACTCGGCCGCTTAAGATAACAAAGCTTTATTATTTCTCGTGGTTTTTGAGGGTAGAAAGCTGGGAGTGGCTTAGCTGGCTGGTTCTGATCACCATCTGGGAGGAGTGAAGCTTGTAGCTGTGGCTGCAGTCTCATCTGAAGACTCAACTAGAGGAGAATCCCCTTCTCGGCTCCCTCTCAGGGTTGTTGGCAGGCCACAGATCCTCATGGATTTTTGGACTGAGGACCTCAATTCCTTCCCGGATGCTGGCAAGACACTGGCCAGTTCCTCAGCTTCTTGCCACATGGGCTTCTCTACAGAGCACAAAGTGTCTCTCCTGGCAGCTGGCTTCCGCTAGGGAGAGTGATATGAGAGAAAATGCCCACCCAGAGTAGGAGCTGCAATCCCTTAAAACCTAATTGCTGAAGTAACAGGCCGTCAGTTCTTCCATATTCTATTTATTTCAAATTTAGGCCGCACTCAAGGCACAGGAGTCAAGTTCCACTTCTTAAAGAGTATCAAGCATATTTTTTTTAAGATTTTATTTATTTGAGGGGCGCCTGAGTGGCTCAGTTGGTTAAGCTGCTGCCTTCGGCTCAGGTCATGATCTCAGGGTCCTGGGATCGAGCCCCGCGTCGGGCTCTCTGCTCAGCGGGGAGCCTGCTTCCCCCTCTCTCTCTGCCTGCCTCTCTGCCTGCTTGTGATCTCTCTCTCTGTATCAAATAGATAAATAAAATCTTTTAAAAAAAAAGATTTTATTTATTTGAGAGAGAGAGAGAGCACAGGCACTGAGGAAGAGGGAAAAGCAGATTCCCTGCTGAGCAGAGAGCCTGACGTGGGACTCAATCCCAGGACCCTGAGATCATGACCTGAGCTGAACGCAGATGCTTAACTGAATGAGCCACTCGGGTGCCCCTCATGGACGTATTTTTTATAACGATCACAAGACCTTTGCACTTGTTCCCTCTGCCAGAGATCCCTGCATGGCTGGATCCTTCTCTCATTCAGGTCTCTGCTCATCAGAGGGTCTTCTTGTGAACTTCTTATCCAAAATAGCATCATTCTCTGTCCCTTTGCTTTTTTTTCCCTAGCCCTTATCATCTGACATACTAGATTGTATTTATTTATAATTTGTCTTCCCACTAGATTATTATTGGCTTGGCAAAGATAGAGACTTGGAAAGAAAGAAAGATATTCAGGAATCAGTATCACTTGAAGGACCCTACGATGGGGGAACAGAGGTAAGAGGAGGATATTTTTAAGTATATACCCCTTTGTGTTATTTGATGTTTTATGTCATTGTTTTCTTGAACATACACACACATACACTTAAGAAAAAAATAGCATGGCATTCCTTTTTTTTTTTAAGATTTTATTTATTTGACAGAAAGAGAGAGAGAGCACAAACAGAGAGAGAAGCAAGCAGAGGGAGAGGGAGAAGTAGGCTCCCTGCTATACAGAGGGGCTCGATCCCAGAACAGAGACCACTACCTGAGCCGAGGGCAGATGCCCAACAGACTGAGCCACCCAGGCACCCAGCATGGCATCCCTATTGCTTCTGTAAACTGCGATGTAGTTTCCACAGAGTTAAAGGTATCTTTAACTAATAATTACTTAATCAAAATCAAACATCTATGAAACTGTTAATTGAAACTTGTTAGGAGGTAGATCTTAAATGTTCTTATCAAAAAAAAAGGAGGGAGAAAACTTTTAGAGACGATGGACATTTTCATGGGTGTATGCTTACCTTCAAATTCATCGAGATTAATTATGCACAGCTTTTTCTGTATGTCAGTCATACTTCAATTACAAATATTTTAAGAAAAGAACAGCAGGATGACTGATAACAGTTCGGCCAACAGTTGTGAGAGTTTGGGCTTGAAATCTATTTTCAAATCAGATTTGTCTCCCTCTACCTATTTAATTTGTTTTGTTTTGTTTTATTTTTTTAAGATTTTTTATTTATTTATTAGAGAGAGAGACTGAGAATGAGAGGGGAGAAGGTCAGAGGGAGAAGCAGACTTCCCTCAGAGCCAGGAGTCCGATACGGGACTCGATCCCGGGACTCTGGGATCATGACCTGAGCCGAAGGCAGTCGCTTAACCAACTGAGCCACCCAGGTGCCCTAATTTTTTTTTTATAACGTTGGATTGTTAGGGTATGTTTGCATCTTCTAAAATAAGTAAATAAATATTTTTTTAAAAGACAGTGACCCCGAATATTGGCCATTTTTTTGGTTATTTTTTTTTCCAGATAGAGAGGTAAGACAGGCATATGTGTGAATGTTAAATTTAAGGATAACGATTATTATATCCATCCATAAGAAAGTACTTTGGGCTTTAAAAAAAAGGGGGGGGGGTCGCCTGGGTGGCTCAGTTGGTTAAGCTGCTGCCTTTGGCTCAGGTCATGATCCCAGGGTCCTGGGATCGAGTCCCACATCGGGCTCCTTGCTCAGCAGGGAGCCTGCTTCTCCTCTGCCTCTGCCTGCCACTCTGCCTGCTTGTGCTCTCTCTCCCTCTCTCTCTCTGACAAATAGATAAATAAAATCTTTAAAAAAAAAA
>CM052797.1:85930272-85953683 GCA_028533885.1 Nasua narica | reverse complement strand
CTGGGTGGCTCAGTTGGTTAAGCTGCTGCCTTTGGCTCAGGTCATGATCCCAGGGTCCTGGGATCGAGTCCCACATCGGGCTCCTTGCTCAGCAGGGAGCCTGCTTCTCCTCTGCCTCTGCCTGCCACTCTGCCTGCTTGTGCTCTCTCTCCCTCTCTCTCTCTGACAAATAGATAAATAAAATCTTTAAAAAAAAAAAAAAGAAAGTTCTTCGGGGTGGGGAGCAAAAAAAAAGTATTTTCAGAGCCCCCAAATGTAAGTATACTCACTGATATTCATTTAGTCTCTCTTTCATTCCAATGTATTGCTGCCTGTGCCTCAGGATGCATTCAAGGCTGAGGATAAAAGCAACAAGGCAGGGAATCCACTCTCAAGATGGTGACAGACTTGTAACTGAGGATATATAATTCACTGTGATAGACACAAAAAGTAGCGCCCAGTAGCCCACAAGAGAGGAGTGGATCGCCATGCAGGGGAACACTGGGAAGCTTCAAGAACACAGCTTAAAATCCTGTAGATGACCAGTTTTGTTAAGAGATCCATGACGGACTCCATTACAATAGCATGACTGTACTGCCAGGCCGTTTAAACAGAATCCTTGTTCCCTTTCACATGATCCACTTCTGGGATCCTTGGCAGTGTATGTTCCTGATGTGCTCTTAGCAACTTTCAGAAACCTGATTGGGTTCCATTTACCTATGTTGAAGGAGGATTACACCATCCAAAAAGGGGTATAAACTGGAAGCAGAGAAGTTTTCCTGTAAGGAAAGTAAAATAAAGGAGCTATAAATTCTGAAATTAAAATGTGGCATTCTTGGGGCGCCTGGGTGGCTCAGTCGGTGAAACCTCTGCCTTCGGCTCAGGTCCTGATCTCTGGGTCCTGGGATCAACCCCCACATCAGGCTCTCTGCTCGATGGGGAGTCTGCTGCTCCCTCTCCCTCTGCCTCTCCCCCCTGCTTGTGTGCTCTCTCCCTCTCTCTGTCAAATAAATAAAATCTTTTTTTAAAAAAATGTGACATCCTGGCTAATTCAGGTCTTTAGCGATTTAGTTCATGCAATTCACCACCCTTTGCAAAATTTCATTGTTAAGAGCTGGACGTATACTTCATAAATCTATTTGGAGTAGTATGGTTCTATCAAGAGGTTAACCTATTAGTACAAACCAATTTTCAACAAAGGATATTATTTCTGTGCTATACCTCTCTTCTTAGCTCTCCTCTTCTTGGCCGCATGGCTGCCCACGTGTCCCAGTCCTCCTTGCAGAGAGGAGCAGCCTCGTGACTGAGTCCCAGCTGAAGTCTTGGGAGCCACTGCCAGGCCTGGTCTGTCAAAACCTCGCATGCTTGACCCGTCTTCCCCTTTGCCCCCTGCAGCTGGCTGGAAGGCAGACGACCCCTGGGGCAAGCTTGGAAGCCAAGTTAAAGACAGTGGAGCCTCCATTGCCAGTGGAGGTGCCAGAGGAGGCACCTCACCGACCAGTGGGGAGTCCCGAGCACTGTTATGTGAGCAGGGAATAAGCGGTAAGGTATTTGAGCCATCAGACAATTTTAGAGCAGTTAGCCTTTCTTAACTCATAGCATAATTCTTCTCTTTTACTTTTTTGAGGAGGGAGGAGACATACCAAAAAAGGGTAAGTAGAGGGAAATCTAATTATAATGTTTGTGCGGGGCCTCTGTCATTTGTCCCTCTAGACTCAGACTCGATCCTTCTGTATCCTGCTTTTAGCCCCTGAAGACCGACCCACACTCTGGGCCTCTCAGCCCTCTGAGTGTGTGGCGATGAGAGGGAGGGAGGAGGGGGAGGTCAGGGTATTTTCTGCGCTGACTCACTCCCTGTGAGGTCCTCACAGGAGTTCACGGCTCCTCTCTATCTGGCCCTTTTCCAGGAGGGTCTCACTCCTTCCGGATTCAAAGAGCAGTTCCCTGCCCTTGGCTGTGTGGCTTTGTCTCAGCTTGGGTGCCCTCACAAAATACCACAGACTGGGCACTTACACAGAAGTTTCTTTCTCACGGTGCTAGAGGCTGGGAAGTCTGAGATCAGGGCGCCAGCTTGGTCGGGTTCCGGTGAGAGCCCTCTTCCCGGCTTGCAGGAGGCTGCCTTCCTGCTGTCCTCAGAGAGAGGGAGAGAGAGAGAGAGAAAGAGAGAGAGAGAGAGAGAGGGAGAGGACAAGAATGTTCTTTGGTTCCTTCCCATAAGCACACTGATCTCATCGTGACAACCCCTGTGGGACCTTATCTAAACCCAATTACCTCCCACGTCCCAATACCACCGCGTTAGGGATTGGAGCTTCAATACATGAATTTGGGAGAGAGGGGACGCGGTCTATCACAGACCGAGGCACGCGCAGGCAGCCAGGCCATCATGAGACCCACGTTGCTCCAGCATTCTTCACAATGACTCCAGGCCCACACCTTGGGGTTGTCTGTCTGTAAGTAAACCCTCTTAGAACCATCCCACTTTGAGTGGGCCATCTGTTCGCTGTTAACACTCTGACTGAGACGATCTTGCTTCGTCTTCACTCTCAAAAGTAATGGTAACCAATACTGTACATATTGCCCAAAACAAGTAAGCAGTTGTGTATTTTAGGGCAATCAGTAACATTCCCAAGCAATAATTCCCCTGCAGATTATTGCATCTCTTTTTTCAGTGGTACCTTGAACTTCGTGGCATCTCCAGATTCACCTCTGTCCACAAGCCAAAACTAAAAAGGAAATCTCCTTACCCTTATGGTTGAAATTTGAATCCTTAGCCTGGCATTCAAGGGCTTTCATAATCTGGTCTCTCTCTCCTCTCTGGCTGTATCATCATCATTTCCTCCCCCATTCTCCTTCCCTACCCTACAAGCTGGGAGAGACGTGACTCCGACCCAGTATGGCACAAGCTCTCTCTCTGGATCGCCTCCCTTCTTCCTTCTCATTTAACTCCTGGTAGCCTTTCGCCTCTGTCCTGCTGGGGCATCTTTCCCTGACGTCTACACCCCACTCCTACCCGCCCCCCCGCCACCCATGCACGTACACACCTTCCTGGCCCGGAGTGGGCACTCCTCTACACCCGCATCACGTTGTGTCTACCTACCTACATCACACCACTTTCCTACCTGCCCCCTGACTGCTGGATGGGATTCTCTTTAGGACCGGAATTGACTATTATTTTTTTTTTTTAAGATTTTATTTATTTACTAGAGAGAGAGAGACTGAGAATGAGGGGGAGAAGGTCAGAGGGAGAAGCAGACTTCCCGCAGAGCCGGGAGTCCGATATGGGACTCGATCCGGGGACTCCGGGATCATGACCTGAGCCGAAGGCAGTCGCTTAACCAACTGAGCCACCCAGGTGCCCCACGGAATTGACTATTATTAACGTCTGTATCCCCACAGTAGGTCCTTGACATATGTTTGTGGAATGCATAAGCCTCCTATAGTTTCAGGCTTTTGTTAAAAACTTGCATGCGAACTGAAATTCCTGTAGGGGACCTGGATAAAGCTGGAATGAGGATCGGGGCAGGTCACTCTTCTGTCCCCATCACTCCTCTACAAGAGCTGGAGGCTTGGAAAAAGAATCTTGTTTTCCCTCCAGAGTCTCTACAACCACACTTCCCCATGAAATGAAGAGATCATTTCATCACCCCGACTTTCACATGTTCAACTCAGCACGAATTCCCAACGTATAGGACCTGAAGTACTGAAGTTTTGCTGTTAAACATACTGATTTTTTTTTAATTTAGCTTTCTGAATAGGTAATACATTGTCATGGGTCAAAAACAAAATGCATAAAAAGTTATACAGTGAAATGTCTTCCCCCACCGTAGCCCACGTCTTCATTAACCCAGTTCGTATACTCCATGTATGTCCCTCCCTTATATACTTGGTTCCAGAGTGGTTTAATGCACCTGCCAGCAAATTGCAAATATACATTTTTATTTTTTGCCCTTCTTTACCAAAGCATGACATATTTTTTTTGAACAGTTTTATTTTGTTTTTTTACTTACTGTGTTTTGGAAACCTTTTCTTACATGTTCAGTCTTTGCCTCCTCTGTCTTTTGTACAGCTGCAAAGTATTTCAGCATGTGGGTGTATCATACCATCTTTAATCAAACCTTCATTGATAGACTTTTGAGTTACTTCTAAGCTTTTTTGCAAACAATGCTTAAAATGATGTGCATTTAATCTTGATATGATGCTGTATGATTCAATGTATAATTCTATTAACATTTTGACTTTATACTTTACTTCAAAAAACGTTTAATCTGTGGGCCAGCTAATATATGACATTTGCTAAAGGATAAATTAAGGTTAGACCATAGATCAATGACCTGAAAAAGTTATTTAACTTTATGAGTTCACTTCTGGGCATTTATCCATAAGAATGTTGGACGATATAGCAGAGTATGAGTTCATTTCAAAAGAGCAGGCAGGGTATGTGTAAGCTTTGCAGGTTTTGCCAAGGTCGTTTGGACAAAGCAGTATTCAGGGCTCCCCTTGGGGAAAAGCTCAATCATTTTGGTACTTTTGATGATCAGTAATACGTCAATATGATTCAGTATGCTAATGCATTGTATTCAGCAGAGGTTTACAAAAACGGGGAAGGACTCAGCCTCCAGAGCATCAAAGGCCTCTGGAAGAAGGCATAAGGCATCGGTGTCAAGACCCTGCTTGTTCCAGAGGCTAAGAGGTCAGTTGGGGGTTTGCTGACGGCTCCCCAGTACAGAATAGAATTCTGTGTGGGATTCTGTGTGGTAGCCCTGCACGTACCTGCTGCTTTAGAAGCTGGTGCTCCATTTGGCCAAAGGGAGATTGCCTCCAACTGCCCTTCTTACATGCCTGGTTGTCAAGGTTGCCTAATGAGGAGAGCCCTCAGGTGTGGCAGGTGCTGCAATGGCTGGAGGGCAGTGGAGGGTTGGGAAGGGCCGACGGAATACGACTAGAACCTACGGAGGCTGGTAAGAGCTGATTACCTCAAGGGGGTGGGGGCATTATGGGTGGGGTCTCATAGAGCTACTCAGCCTAAATAATGTCTGGGTTTAAGTCCAAACCTGTAAGACCAGATGCATCTCCCTTTGGGAAGGATGGAGCTCTAGGCCCTCTGAAGCAGAACCAACTGAGGACACCCCACAAGGCCACACCAACCCCCACCACCAGACCCTCTTTGTGGGGCCTAGAAATCTAAACTCCGTTAGAGGAGCAGAACGCTCTATTTCCTTTATCTCGTATACATGTATAGTTTATACTTTCCAGTTTGAAGATCTTCTGATTTAAGAACATAAACCCGAAGAAAAAGACAGAGATAAAATTAGAGGCCTAAATTAGAGGGAACTAGTGCTTGTTCTGGACAGTTTTTGCAAACCTTAGCTTTATTTTGAACTTTAGCCTTCCTAACCCTTTCCAAGTTTCTGGTAAATGGCATCATATCTATTTTGCAGATTTCTGGAACTCTCTCCAACTCACTCTACCTCTTCCCATCTCGCCAGTCATCTGTTTGGAAGCCCCAGTGCAGATGAACTACTCTGTTACATTTCACATTTCTGATATTTATTAGTCAAAGAATTTTAATGGTATTGCTATTTCCATGTGTGTTTGTTTGTTTCCTGCCACGAGTTTCCAGTGAACAGTTACCAGGCAGGCCCGGTTCTAGTCATTTGGAGATGCATCAGTGAGTAAAATTAGCAAAATCATGTCTCTACACTGAAGGACAGAGTGGTGGGTGAAGAGTTTGTGTGAAGGGTCAGTTTAATACATTGATTTCCAGTGCTTCTTAGGTTCAGATATGGTCCTGAAAGAAAGATGAGCCCTTCTGTGGACTGTTTTCCCTTTTCTCTTTTCTTCTTCAACTTTCTCAGACATTTCCCTGACCTTCCCCCCAACACACACACAAACACACACACACACATTCTTGTTTTATCCTATATTTAACCTAAATTAAGAGTAATAATTTATAAGTTATAATTTATAAGTTATAGTAGTAACTCTTCATATCTCGCTTCCACAGTTTTCTTGCATAGTCTGAATTTCTTACTTTTGTTTGGGAGAGTTATATCTACTGCAGAGTAAAGCCCAGGTGGGCAGAGATCTCATACACATGCCCCTGTCTTTGTGAACCTCCTGACTAAAACCACATGCAATCTGGTCCTTAATTAAAAAGTTGTATTATGGGGCACCTGGGTGGCTCAGTTGGTTGAGCAACTGCCTTCGGCTCAGGTCATGATCCCGGAGTCCCGGGATCGAGTCCCATATCGGAATCCTGGCTCTGTGGGAAGTCTGCCTCTCCCTCTGACTTTCTCCCCTCTCATTCTCAGTCTCTCGCTCTCTAATAAATAAATAAAAAATCTTTAAAAAAAAAGTTGTATTATGACAATATTTAAAAGTTTCAGTTATCTATTGCCGTGTAACAAACAACCCCAAAATTTTAGCGGCTTAAAACAGCAGTCATTTTATTTGCTCATGATTCTGTGGATCAGGAATTTGGGCTGGGCTTAGCTGGGTGGTCCTTCTGTTCCATATGATAGAACAGATATGTGAGCCCAGGCACTGATATGATATCAGTGCCTGGGCTCACTGATATGGCTGCATTCAGCTCGGAGTTGGACCGGGGCTAGATTGTTCAAGGTGTCTTCAGGCATCTTTCCACCAGGCTCCATCCAGCAATGATGGGACTTCTTTTTTTTTTTTTTTTTCAAATATTTCAAAGACAGAGAGAGCTCACAGGTAGGCAGAGAGGCAGGCCGAGAGAGAAGGAAGCAGACTCCCCACTGAGCAGAGAGCCCAATGCAGGGGCTCAATCTCAAGGCCTTGAGATCATGACCTGAGCCAAAGGCAGAGGCTTTAACCCACTGACCCACCCAGCCGCCCCAATGATGGGACTTCTTAGGTGGCAGCTGGCTTCCAGGATAGAGACACAGCCTTGGAAATTATACATCACTTCTGTCACATGTCATTGGTCAAAACAGGTCCCAGAACCAGCACAGATTAAGGAGGAGAGGAAATAGGGGTCCCTGGGTGGCTCGGTTAAATATCCGACTCTTGATTTCAGCTCTGGTCATGATCTCAGGGTCGTGAGATCGAGCCTGCATGGGGTTCCACGCTCAGGGGGGGTCCGTTTGAGATTCTCTCCTTCTCCTATCCCTCCCAGCTCATGCTCTCTATCTCTCTCTAAAATAACAAATAAATAAATTCTTGACCTAGAAAAAAAGAGGAAACACATTCCACCTCCTCCAATTATGAGGGGAATGGCAAGGTCACAGTGCAAAAGAGCACGTAGGATAGGGGACAGCACTGCAGCACCCTTGGCAATATGAGCTACCACACACTACAGAGCTGCTAGCTGGTCATCCACTATAAATCTCAGGTCTAGGCAGTAGTAACGAATCCACTCATGGTTTTCTTTCTCCCTGTCTGTCTGTCTGCTTTTTATTAATCAGAACTTTAGCTGGAATGGAGGTTTTGAATTATAATCCTGAGTTTCATGGGTATCAGTCAATATGTTCAGTTCCAAAGCACAAGAAGCAATTCTGGCTCGCATAAGCAGAAAGGGAATTTTCATTGGCTTATCAGGTTGTTTACAGAAAAGAGAAAGGTTGGAGAACGCAACACAGAACAGGGACAAAACCTAAGGAAGCCTGGCAGGAAGATGTATCCACAGTGGCCCCACAAGGACACTCTGCTTCGGGCACTAGTGCTAACGCTGCACACACTAGGCTGTGGGACTCTCAGTGCTACTGGGCCTGAGGCTTTTATTCTTTCTCTTACGGTTCCAAGTCCTGCACAGGGACAACGAGTTGTCCAATTCTACTTATTCCATCCTTTTTTTTTTTTTTTTAAGATTGTATTTATTTATTTGAGAGAGAGAGAGCTTGAGAAGGCGAGGGGGTCAGAGGGAGAAGCAGACTCCCTGTCGAGCAGGGAGCCCTATACAGGACTCGAGCCCAGGCCTCTGGGATCGGGACCTGAGCCAAAGTCAGTCGCTTAGCCAACTGAGCCACCCAGGCACCTCTACTTGCTCCATCCTCCACCAGGAGGTGAGGAGAGGACCCCTTCCACTTTAAAGGTTGAAGCTAAGAGTATTCTGCCTCCTACCTAGACTTACATATTGGAGTGTCCCCCACAAATACAAAGAGCTACCCAGTACTAAACATCCAGTCATTGCCGAAAGTATGAAATTGCCCTGATCTGGCCCCTGACAGACATCTCTGACCTCAACTCCTATTCATTCCACTGTAGCCTCAGTGCAAAACACCAACTAAGTATGCTTCTGCCCCAGGGCCTTAGTATATGCAATCTTCACATGTGAAATGCTTGTCCTCAAATACCAGTATGACTCTGTCACACTTTATTTCAGTCTTCCAATAGCCATTTTATCTAAAATTGTAACTCTTCACCCCACGCTTCCTATTCTATGGGGCAAGAATTTTAGCCTGTTTTGTTCAATGTTGCATCCCCCCAAAATCTAGAACAATGCCTAGAAAATAGTAAGTGTTCAATAAATCACTTCAATAAATGAATGTAGGACCAAGATCTACATGAGCTCCTTGAAACCCCTTTGAAACACATTTATTATACAGTTGACAATGATTCTTCTTACAGTTTAATCCTCCTACCAGCATATCTGCCTGCGGTATGGTTTCCTCATTTTAAAGATTTTATTTATTTATTTATTAGGAAAGAGAGAGAGTGAGAGAGAGCATGAGAAGGGAGAAGGCCAGAGTGAGAAGCGGCTTCCCCGTGGAGCAGGGAGCCCGATGTGGGACTCGATCCCGGGACTCCGGGATCATGACCTGAGCCGAAGGCAGTCGCTCAACCAACTGCGCCACCCAGGGGCCCTGGTTTCCTCATTTTAAATCGTTGTGCAAGACAAATGAAATTTTTTGATAGGTTAAAAAATTGTTTATTGTTCCCTCTCCTTCAACCAGACTTATCCCTGTGCCTAGAAGGAAATTAGGTGAGTCAGACAGGATCATTTGTTGCAAAACCATACCTTATGCTCAATTCTCTTCTCAGCATTTCTAAATTGATATTTTGCTGATTTATTGTACTACTTTTCAGGGTATTGCTGCTAGCTTAATAATTTTCAAGGTCATCCGTTTCATCCTTCGTTCCAAAAGACGTGTGGTTGGACTTTTTCCAGTTTTCAGGATTGTATTAGTCCTTGGGAGCTGCCACGAGCAAAGCGGCATGACAGCGACCTTAACCGAGCCATGATCCGTCTCAGGAGGCAAAACATCAGGCCCCACAGATTTGAACGCACTGAGGGTATTCAGATAGTCATGAGCGAGAATGAATAGTTCTGAATGCATAGTTTGCACCGGATCTTCCCTTTCTGTGGTTCGGCGATCTACCTTCTCATGAGCCAATGTGACATCTTGGAGGAACTAATCCAGCTCTGCCATTTGCCCAGCTTGGGCCAAGAGGAGGCAGAACGGAGAGGATCCAGCAAGCTTTACCAGGTGCTTCCTGCCATCACATTTGTGTTCCTGCCAGAGGGCCAGTTTCTGTGGCCTGTTTCAGATGATAACGTATTTCCCTGTTTGTATTATAACTGGTAAAGGTGATCTCGCCCTTGCTCCTGCATCCAGCCGTCCATCCACTCATTCATAGACAACTTGCTCCCTAAGCCCCTACTCTGTACCAGGCATTGTAGTTGTAACAGTGAACAAAACAAAGTTCCAGCTTTCGGGAACCATATGACTAATTGTACCACTTAGTTTTTATAATTCTTGCTTTAATGACCACAGATATATATACAGAAGAGAATGTTGATGGCTGACACTTTTACTATCCCCTAAAAAGAGCAAAAATCCTTGGGTCAGAAAAAAAAAGCAAAAGGAAGAAAGGGGCTTCAGGCCCAAGTCTTATTCATATTTCCAGCAAGCATCATCCTGACATATTTTTTTTTAAGATTTTATTTATTTATTTGTCAGAGAGAGAGAAAGAACACAAGCGGGCAGAGAGGCAGGCAGAGACAGAGAGAGAAGCAGGCTCCCTGCCGAGCAAGGAGCCCGATGCGGGACTCGATCCCAGGACGCTGGGATCATGACCTGAGCTGAAGGCAGCTGCTTAACCAACTGAGCCACCCAGGCGTCCCCATCCTGACATATTGAGAAGAGGTGAATGATGACATTCCACCCACTCACTCACTCCAGGCCTCTGTCGCACCATAACATTGCCTCCTTGTTCCATGTCTTCACCTAATGATGTCATCCTGCTGTGTTGGGATGTAAGCAGTGGCCAGGTGCTCAAGGGTACTAAATACTGGAGCAATTAGGGCAAGATTACCCTTAGAAAATTCAAACTTTTACATGTAAAACAGAAAATCTTTATAAACCATTTTCTCTCACCGTTCCCATCCTGTACATTTGGTGTAGCCCATTGGATTTCCAGCTGTGGAGCTTGCTTGTTTCCCGTCCCTTATTTGCCCCCTGAGAAGCCCTGCCCATGAGTCTCAGGCTTTCATGCCAGGGTATTTTGACAGAGTTAGTGTTCAGTGAATATTGAGCACACAGAATGTGAGAGGCAAGGTATTTTCCAGCATAGGTAGTGAGCAAAGGTTAAAGAACCTCTGAGAATCTGGATAAAAAGGGGTAAAGATCAGGGTAAATCATGCATAGCCATTTGTTGTAGACTCTCAGTTCTGCGCTGAATTGAAGATCTACACAAACATTTCAACGTTTGAAGCATCCAAACATTCTCTTTGGACTTTTCCTTGACTCCACACCCTCCTACTTTTCTTCCCAACTCTATGGCTGCTTCCCGGTCTGTTTTGTGGGTTCCTACCCCTCCATCTAACCTCTGTTTGTTGGAGGTCATGGTTCAGTGTGGAGCAACCTACTCTTCTCCATCCAAGCTACACTTTCTCCCTAGGTGATCTCACCACACACTGTCTTTAATTGCTACATATAACTTTAATTCAATTACTTTATGTATGTATTAATTTAATTACTATATATGTAGGAGGAAAGGTAGGAAGGAGGGAAAGAGGGAGACAGAAAGAGTCCATTTAATTACTGTGTGTGTGTGTGTGTGTGTGTGTGTGTGTGTGTGTGTGTGTGTATAACACTTTAATTACTAAATAGCAAAAGTGAGAGATGGGTTGAGGAGAGAGAGGGAGAAGGAAGAGAAGGGGTGTATTAATATAGCACAGTGACTCATGATTGCATAGTTTCAGCCCCACTTTCTCCTCTGAACTCCAAATCCATATATTCAATGCCTTCTTAACATCTCTCCTTGGATGTTTCAAAGGCACTACTGACTCAACATGTCAAAACTAATTTCATATCCTCTGATCGTTCTTTGCTCCTGATATCTTTGAATGGTGCTTCCCATTCATTCACTTGATTATAAAAGCTGAAAATCCAGGAGTTATTTTGACACTTCCATCTCTCTTATTGCCCACATCCGATCCAGCACCAAGTTTTGACAATTTTGCCTCTTAAATATCATTCAAATCTGTCCTCTTCTTTCCTACTCCCATTACTCCAATCCTTGCAGAGAGCGAAAATACTCTGGATTTGACTCCTGCTGATCAACCCGCATCCCTTTTTGTCTCCTACAATCCATTTTCCACAGAGCAGCCAAAGAGATCCTTCGGAATGCAAGGTTCTCAGATGGCTTTCCAATGGTTCCACTGCTCTGAAGATACACGTGTCCCTGCCGAGTGATATCAGCCCTCATTTAATCTATATCTCCCCTCATTCTCTCCAGCTAGTTCCCAAGCCTTCTTTCCAGTTCTCTTTTCTGTATGTCTCCCCTACCATAGGGCCTTTGTCCTTCAGCCTGGGAATCTTGACCATATCTTCTTGGACTTTACTCTGATGCATGCTTCAGATCTTGACTCTCTTCTTTTTCTTTCTTTCTTTCTTGCTTGCTTTCTTGCTTTCTTTCCTTTTTTAAGATTTTATTTATTTATTTGACAGAGAGCAACACAGCGAGAGAGGGAACACAAACGGGCAATGAGAGAGGGAGACACAGTCTTCCCACCAAGCAGGAAACCCCATGCAGGGCTCCATCCCAGGACCCTGGGATCATGACCTGAGCCGAAGGCAGAGGCCTAACGACTGAACCACCCAGGCACCCCGCTGAACTTGACTGTCTCTTCCCCAGCACTTACCACAAAAATATTTGTTAAATGATATTGGAGCTTGAAGAGAGGTACCCATAAGTGAGACTTTCTCTTTTCCCTACCTGGATTGAGAGCCAGTTGAGAGAGAAGACATGCAGGGAACAATCAGATGGAGACCAAAATATCAGTTTTATGATCAATAGAGTGGTTGAAAATGTGGTTTAGGTATACAGCAACATTGGTATCCCCAACACAAAACCCTAAATCAGGCAGCCTCACTCTCCTGGTCTTTACTATACACACATGCCCATGGGACAAGCCTCTCACAGAACTTACCTACTAGAGGAAGAACAGAATATGTATCCAAGAGAAGAGAGGAGAAGGAGGGCAGACTGTGCCCCACCACCACCCTCAAGAGCCTTTCCCAAATTTGCCATCCACGTAAGCCACTCCACCTTCAGGGGTCAGAATGAGGAGTGTGGGAAGAGGCCAAGTGTGCTAGGAAGATCCTTCCTCGTAGAAACCAGAGGGATGGATCAGAAGCAATATGTCCCTACCAGGTCAATAACTGGTTGGACATATGACTGAATGAATGAGTGAACAAACATTGACTACACATCTAACAAGTGGTGGGCGTAGTTGCTAAGTACTGGAGATATAGAAAGAAGTAAAGCTATCTAACATTAATTGAACATATATTATATGCCTAGCTCTCTTTAAGTGCTTTGACTGTATCTACTTATTTAATTAATATTAAACACATTAGTATTTAATCTATTTAATTTTACTTGATATAATTTATCTCATTTTAATATAACTTAACATACTTATATTGTTTTATAGTTACAGGATATATATTAAATATAAAAATAATTTAACATGTGTTAATATTTTCAGGGTATTAATACATTGAATCCCCATAGCAACTCTCAGAAGTAAGCTATTATTCCCCCTACGCTCATCTCTCTGCCCCATGGGATGAGGCCTGACCAGTGTGATGAGGAGTTTTGAAGGCATTGTGCACACCTGCCTCGGCCACTTCTCTCTTCTTCTTCCAGAAAGGATCCATTCTCATTTGCTCTGCCTTGTGTGGTAAGCTTATAGTTTCATGGACCTCATTTGCTTTCTTACTCAAAAAAATCCCACAGGTTAGGGGTGCCTGGCTGGCTCAGTTGGGAGAGCATGTGACTCTTAATCTCAGGGTCATGAGGTTAAGCATCACATGGGATGTAGAGATTACTTAAATAAATAAAACTTTAAAGAATCCCAACAGTTGAATCAAAATTTCCGATTATGCCCGCATTGAACAAAAATCTCATAGGGCGTTAGTTGGACATGATTCTGTAAGGTTAGGCCATTAATAAAAAATCAGCTCTGTCCTCTGCATTATTTAGATCTTTAGTAAACAAGCATTATATCTGGTTTCGATAATTATACTCTGAAAACAATGTAGTGAATGCACTTAAGGTTCTAAGAAAAGTGACAAAGATGATCATCAAAATCAACAGATAATAAATTACTGCAATGAAAGTTTAAATTAATTCAGGTTGTTAACTCATAGAAGAAAAGGCTAAGGAATTCTTTGATTGCATCTTTTTTTTTTAAGATTTTACTTATTTATTTGAGAGAGAGACAGAGATCACAAGTAGGCAGAGAGGCAGGCAGAGAGAGAGGGGGAAGCAGGCTCCCCCCTGAGCAGAGAGCCCCAAGTGGGGCTCCATCCCAGGACCCTGAGATCAAGACCTGGGCCGATGGCAGAGGCTTTAACCCACTGAGCTACCCAGGCGCCCCTCTTCGATTGTGTCTTACAAGTAAGTGAAGTATTCCAGTAAGTAGGCCGGTGTCTATGGCCACAAGAAAAAATAAACAGATGAGTTTGGTTTTAGAAATTTTAATTTTTAAAACTATAGAAAATTGCAACCAATACAACAAGACTGTATTCCACCCCAAACTAGCAACCATTACCATTTTGTCTTATTTTGTTTCCAGCCTTAAAAAAAAAAAAGTCATAGAGTGCATGGTAGAAATTAGAATGACATCGAACAGTTTATAGTAAAATAAAAGTAAGCTTCCCATCCCCAGACATCTGGTCTCTCCCAGGGGCAACCTTACAAAGATGTTCTATGCACATATAATCATATGTATAAGTTATACTCCTTTTTTTTTCACAAATGGAAGCATATGATGTACAACATTCTATCTTTTTTTTTTAAGATTTTATTTATTTATCTGACAGAGAGACAGTGAGGGAGGGAACACAAGCAGAGGGAGTGGGAAAGGGAGAAGCAGGCTTCCCACCAGGCAGAGAGTCCAATGTAGGGCTTGATCCCAGGACCCTGGGATGATGACCTGAGCCAAAGGCAGACGCTTAACAACTGAGCCACCCACACGCCCCTTGTGTCTTACTTTTTTCAATTAATATATCTTGGAGACTGTTGAAACAGGAGACTTTAAATCTAACATGAAAAAGTTACTTGTTAGCAGTCCTGTGGATAAAATTCTGGAATAAGGCACTAAAATTTATACTAGTTTCAGCTCTCCTAAGCCCCCTCTGTCATCAAACAGGTTGAGGTTCCTACAAAGACGACTGAAATGGGAGATTAGTATGCAGGTACTTTATTAGGTAGTGCTCTTGGGATCAATACTTATAGAAGGGAATAAGAAGAGAAAAATAACAAGCAGAAATGGGCAGAGAGAAAGTTGGGGCTGCAGTGCGGTCTCAACAACACGAACCCTTGGGGAGCTAAAGCTGGAAAAACCTTTCCGAGTCATCCTGAGACAGGAAGGAGTCTAGGCCTTCCTGCCTCTACATTAATCGATCCTGGGATGCAGATGGCGCTGGGGAAGTGTGACCTTGGGCTACACAGTCTCTTCAACCAAGACAATTTCCAGAGAAGAACAGCAGCTAAGAGTTATATGCCAGTGGCACTCCGAAAGTATGGGGGAATAAGTTCTTCATCCCTGAAGGGGATCTAGACAAAGCATTGCAGTATCTGTGGGAGGATGAGAAAGGGCAAGAGATAAAGCAAACTTACAAATGCTAACAAGCAGTGAGTCTAAGCAAAGGATGTATGGGCGTTCACGGTATTGTTCTTGGAATTTTTCCTATGGCACTGGTGACACAGTAAGAAATTGTACCTGGAACCCAAATGTTAGACCTAGATGTTATGACTTGTTAAAGGCAGAATTTGTAACTATCTTAGGCCATTATGCTGGAGTTTCAGGGTAACCTTATTAGGGGGTTCAGAAAACTCAGTGAGCCCCCATTAAGGTTTTCTCCCAACTTGTTGGACCTCATTCTGGGCAGGAAGAATTCTCCACCAACCCAAACATGTCTTCAAAGGATAGTGGGGAGATGAGAAGCCATGCTCTCTGCACATCACTGTAAAAAAAAAAAAAAAAGTATCTGAAACTTTCAAATGAAGCAGAAAGTACTATGTGCCCTTTTGATATTATACCAGGGAATTACCTAACAAGACTACCTAACAAGTCTGATACTCTAGGAAATACAATGTTTGATTTACTATTTACTGTTGATTAGAGCCTAGAATCAAGAAAGTTAAATAGTGCCTTGTAGAAAATTGATGGTGATTTTTGTCAGTCTGTAAGACAGTAAGATAACCTCAGGGCAGCTGGGCGGTTCAGTTGGTTAAGCACCAGACTCTTGATTTCAGCTCGGGTCGCGACCTCAGAATCATGACGCTGAGCATGGAGCCTGCTAAAGATTCTCTCTCTCTCTTTCTCTGCCTCTCCCACCCTGCACCCATGTGCTCTCTTTCTCTCTCTCTAAAAATAAAATAAAATAAGATAAAATAAAATAAAATAAAATGACCTCAAAGGCCAAAGGACTGGTCAAGGCCTTCTGTTTCTTCCATCCATCATCCACTCTGACTGGACTGACCTTTGTTCTAATTGCCCTGAGACCCTGCTGTGGCAGCCATTAAATATTTTGAATATCATCCTTGAATTAATATAGCTATAATAACGTTATTGTTGTTTGGGGGATCATTTAAAATCACAGCATGTTGAAGTCCAGATGTATTACCTCCTTTAAAAAACAAGAATGGACTTCTGTGAAGTGCCTAGAATAGTCAAATTTGTAGAGGCAGAAAGTGAAATAGTGGTCACCAGAGACTGTGGTTGGGGAGAAGGAGGAGTTAGTGTTTAATGGAGACAGTTTCAGTTTGGGAAGATAAAATAGTTCTAGAGACCCTGGGTGGTGGGGGTTGCACAACAATGGGAATGTTCGTAATGTTACTAAACTGTACTTAAAAATAGCTAAAATGGTAAATTTTGTGTTACATGCATTTTACCACAAAAGAGTTATTATGAAAAATTTTCAGTCAATGGGGCGCCTGGGTGGCTCAGTGGGTTAAAGCCTCTGCCTTCAGCTCAGGTCATGATCTCAGGATCCTGGGATCCAGCCCCGTGTCTGGCTCTGTGCTCAGTGGGGAGTCTGCTTCCTTTTCTCTCTGCCTGCCTCTCTGCCTACTTGTTATCTCTTTCTCTGTCAAGTAAATTAATAAAATCTTAAAAAAAAAAATTCAGTCACAAAAACCAGAATGAGACCACAGGTAGAAAATAAGTTCAAACAGATAATAAAAGGATAGAAAAAATATAGGTGTTCAGAAAAACAATAAAAACAAATGGTTCAGGGTATTAATTTCTTTGAAGGAACTAAAGATTGCCTGCTGGGAAATTATTGGTGTATTAATACCATATTTGAAAATTTTAACTTGTCGCAGAGAGGAAATACTCTCCAAGAGAACAAGATGAGATTTTAAAATTTGGGTTGATTACTGGAAACACTCCCTGTCTGAGAGATAAATATTAAATTATGAAATGGTCTCCTCAGGGAAATTGTGAAAGTCATCATCCAAAATATTAAAAATTAAATCAGATAAAACATTAGGCAAGCCTAATGTAGGAAATGATCCTGGTCTGGTTTGGGGGAGACAGACTGGAAGGCTTATTGGGGCTTTTCTATTATTTATTTTAAAGATTCTGCCAAAAAACAAAACCCATATGCTCAGTTTCCGGCAGAAGCTAGAAATTGTTGTTCAGAGTTCCTGAAGAAACAAGTGTTTGATTAGATGTGGGAGGTAAGGTTTGGGTGCTATTTCGAGTGTATTAGACTAGAGACCCAGACAGCCCAGCTCCTGCACCACCAAGCATCCTGCATACTCAGTTGGCTTGACCACATGAAAAGAAAGAGCCAAATGCAAAACAGACTCCTTCCTTAAAAGCTGAGCAAGCAGCTTCAGCTTTTAGCTTCATAGTCCCATGAAGAGGGAGGAACTCTCTGGCTGGATTGAAGAACGTAGCTTGTGCGGAAGGTCTAGGTGAGGTGTCGTTTCTTTGCCCCAAATAGTAGAGGCCTGAATCTCTGGAAGCCACGTGGAATGAAAGAGAGGAAGGTGCTAAGCCTGCCCCAGGTGTGGCACACCTACTACAGGGGAAAAAAAAGTGTGTATAGGTGCAAACGTTAACGTACAGTAAACTTACCTGTTAACAAAACCGTCCAACTAAATAATCTGGGCTTTAAACTACAAAGCAAACTCCTCTCTTGAGGCATGAAGGCAACAGAGATTGGGGAAAGACTTCCAGGTGTGGTGAGAAGGGGAACATATATCCTCATTGCCATTTTTTCCCAGACAAAATTAAATTATGTATGAGGGCTGATAAAATCTCAGAGATGCGAAATCATTCAATATGTGTTCATATGTTCACCTTCTTTAGAAGTGAGAAGTCCGATGGAAGTCTGCAGTGAAAAGCCTTTATAGGCTTTGAGGATGGATGGCAAGGAATTTTATGGTTTGAAAATTAAAAATCCTGTTTAAAAAGGAGTCTTTTCTATAGTTAGAATAGAATGATAAGTGTTTTGGTTGGAAAGGAAATATTTTAAAAGATAAATTCAGGGGTGCCTGTGTGGCTCAGTCATTAAGCATCTGTCTTCTGCTCAGGTCATGATTCCAGAGTCTGGGATCAAGCCCGAATTGGGCTCCCTGCTGGGTGGGAAGTCTGCTTCTCCCTCTCCCACTCCCCCTGCTTGTGTTTCCTTTCTCACTGTGTTCCTCTCTCTGTCAAATATTGAATAAATAAACTCTTTTAAAAGAAAAGATAAATTCAGACAAAATTAATGGGAAGTAGTATTATGTGGAAAATGCCATTGTCCTAAACAAGAAATGAAAAAAAAAAAGAACATTATGAAGGGAAAGAGAAGCCTAGAAGAAATATAAAGAAAAATATGTTGATATGTAGATGACAGAAAACCTGAGAATTTCTCAGATAGACCTTTAGCAAGTTATGCATGAAAGGATACTAACTATTCACTTGTCATTCATTCAACAAACATTTACTGTGTGTCTATGTTTGTGCCAGGAACTGGTAGGCATTGAGGATACTGTGGAAAATGCCGTAATGTAAAGGAGAAGTGTGAAAAAGAGCCCGTAACAGGGTGAGCTGATCTAGCCTGGGGGTGAGAGAAAGCTTCCTCCACATGGGATAGTCTCACTGTATGTCTTAGTCTGGGTCTCCCCATAAACAGACCTTAAGGTAAGGATTCGAGCACAAACAACGTATTAAAGAGTTGGTTCCAGAAAGCTCTATGGATGAGCAAGGAAGTGAGACAAGGAAAGGAAGGAAGGAAAATCGTTAATGCACAAGGTAACACTGTGGATAACTGGAGCTCAGTCCTACTGGGGACTCTCTGAAATGTCCCTTAGAATGTCTTACTAAGGGGTATGGGGCTGGGCCGGTTATCCAGCACCTCCCATCCCTCAGTAGTTAAGGGTCACTCCAGGGGTGTTAAATTCCCAGCACTTGCAGCCTCCGCTCAGGCAGAGAGACAAAGGAAGTTTATATAAACACTCTAAGGCAGGGATTCCCAAATACTCAGTATCGCCTGGAGGACCCACATTGCAGAATCCCATCCCAGAGTTTCTGATTCTGTGGGTCTGGGGTGGGGTTGGAGAATGCATTTCTGACAGATTCCCAGGTGATGCTGATGCTGTTGGTTCAGGGACGACACTTTGAAGACCACTGCTCTACACCAGCTCTGGGCCAGAGCCTCAGTATCATCTGTTACACGCTAATATCTAGAGGATAATAGTCATTAAGGAGACAAAGCATCAGAGGGAAACAAGAGCTGTCTAGGTAAAGGAAACCCTCTACAAAGAAAGACCCGAGGCTGGTGGAAGTCTGCTTGGCTAGAGGAACCGCAAGGTAGTACTGCGTGACGAAGATTGAGAGAGAGAGAGGGGCGGGGGGCGGGGAGGAAAGCAAGATGAGGCTGGCAAAGTGTGTGGGGATGAGATCAGTCAGGACCTTGGAGGCATGGTAAGGATTTAGGGTCTGCTTCCTAAGAGAAAGGCAAAGGGATTGAATGGTTTTACACAGGACGTTGACCTGATCAGATCTGCATTGTTTAAGTGTTCATTCCTGCCACAGCACTGAGAACACTGGGAGGGGCAAAGACAGGTATGGAGACTGCCTCATAAGGTTTCTATTGCAAAGCCAGATGGGAGACCACGGTGGCCTACACTAAAGTGGTGGCAGTGGAGGTGGAGAGAAGTAGCTGGATCTCATAAATACGTGAGAGAAAGAATCAGCAGGACTTGATGATGGATTAAGAAGAGGAAAGAGGTGAAGAATATATCATGGATGACTCCTAAGTATCTGGACTGTGCAGTCGGATTGAGAACCACCCTATGAGGAAAGACCCAGGGTTCAGTTTTGTGCACATTGAGTCTGAAGCTCATGTGAGACACCTAAGGGGAGACCTGCAATGAGCAATTAAGTATACAACCCTAGAGTTCATGGAAATGCTTAATAGCATTAAGTTGACCAAAAGTCAAAATGGCTCCATTCATGCTTCAGTGAAGCTCGATTTTAAAGTAACCTTCTTCCTCTCTTTCATAAACCTCCCCTCTTCCCTTCTTAGCCTTTTGTTTCAGGAACCGGGAACCACCCTGAAGACAGGACAAAGGAGGGCAGCAGCAAGCACACAATTCCTGTCGAAACCAGCTAGATCCTGTATTTCCCTATAAAACCCCCCAGGCCCTTCCTCTAGGGGCAGGCTTGCAGGTTTTTTGGAAGGTTATAACCTGCTGCGGCCTCCTTTGCCAGGCAAAGCAATAAAGCTATTGTTCCTTTTTATCCCAAACTCTGTCTTCCTGTGATATTTTGCTCCAAAGCACGGAAGACAGTA
Source organism: Nasua narica (assembly GCA_028533885.1). Lineage (NCBI taxonomy): Eukaryota > Metazoa > Chordata > Mammalia > Carnivora > Procyonidae > Nasua > Nasua narica. Next base: position 85,933,428 of record CM052797.1, on the reverse strand, counting down.
TTTGACAACGCTCAGAGAGTTCTGGGTTGGTGATTTGGGAGTTCTGAACATGGAGCTGGTATTCAAGCCATGGGGCTGGGTGGGCCCCCTAAAAAGAGATCTTTGAATGAGAACAGAAGGAGGTTCAGACGGAACCTCAAGGACTCCAACAAATCATAGTTATGATGAGGAACATGAGCCAGCAAAAGGGTCTGAGAAGAAGCAAAGGAAGATGAGGAAAATATGGCATGCCAGGAGACAAGGGAAATGTCACAAGGATGAAAGGGTTAAGAACTGCTGAGAAATCAAATCAGGTGAGGGCTTTTTATGTATGTATGTATTTTTAAGATGAGGGTTTAAAATGTCTTTCAAATTTAGTGAGCTGGAGGTCATTCATGAGCACAACACGAGCCACTTTAGTGGAACAGGAGGCAGAAACAAGGATGAAATTGGTTCCATAGTAAAAGAGTGGTATGGAAATGGAGACAGTGACCATAAAGACAATGCTTAAAATACTTTTGAGAAGTTTTGATATCTATGAAGGGGAGGACAGCAACTAAGGTGACAGTGAAGTCTGGGGTAGACTTCATGACCTGTCCTCCATCCAGTCTTTCAAATGTTGGGGAAGACTAGAGCATATTTAAATGCTGATAGGAAGTCTCTGGGTTGGGAGAGTCTGAAGACCCTGGCCATGGATAATTGAGAATTTCTGAATTGAGAGTGGGAGGAAATGGAAAGTGGGGCACAGGTGGATTAACCTTTGATAAGAACACGGGTGTCTCTTCTGCCTAATGGCAGCAAGGGAGGAGAGAACACCTTGTACAGATGCAGGCAGGATTAAAGGTTCAGTAGCACAAGTCAAAGAGTTTCTACCCAGATGGCTTCAATGTTCAATGGAAATAGGAGATGAAGTCATGGGAGAGGGAGGAGTGAGTCTAGTTTAGAAGGCGCTAAGGTTGACTATTCAAGGACCGTGGAGAAGATTGGAGAATGATTGTTTTTTTTTAGTGGAGTGGGGGGTGTGGAGGGAGACTGAAAATCCCAAGCAGGCTCTCCACCCAGTGCAGAGCCTGAGGTGGGGGCTTGATCTCATGACCCTGAGTTCACAGCCTGAGCCAAAACCAAGAGTTGGATGCTTAACAAACTGAGTCACCCAAGTGTCCCTGTTTTGTTTTTTGTTTTGTTTTGTTTTGTTTTAATACTGGAAGGGAAAAACAACCTCATGGCTTGAATTCAAACTGATTTTCTCAAGTGGGCTGTTTTTGTATGAAGATGAGGATAGTACCTACAAACTTTGATATACTTGTTTACAGCTCAGAGATCAGAGACACCATGCTACTCAATATGCATGTGTCCCTGAGAAACACACTAATATTTATATGTGGTGTTTATACTTTGGGTTCTAATGATCTTCTAGAGTTTAAATTTCTTGGAGGCATGGATCTGGGATGTGCATCTGGAATCATTTGGCATACTACATTTCATTCTTTCATTCATTTCACAATTATTGAGCACTTACCATGTGGCCAGCACTGGACTGGACGCTGGGGAATATGACTCCAAATGAGGCAGATGAGGGCAGGTTGCCACAAGGACCTCCATCCACGTGGACTAAAACACTGATGATGCCCTGGGAGCTAGTCATCACAATGCAATTGGAAGTTCCCTCCCTTCAAGGAGCTTACATTCGAATGGCAGAGGGGAAGACTGGGTGGGATGGACACAAGCAAAAAAACACATGAGATAATTTCAAATTTTGGATAAGGTTTATGAAAGAAAAAAAAAGCACAGATGAGGATATAGAAGGTAACTTGTGGGTGGGGACAAAGGTTACTATAAACTGTGTGGTCTTTCTGAAGAGATCATGTTGGGGCTGAGAAAGACGGAGTCTTGGGAAGAGGCAGGGCAAGGGCTGGTTGCAGGGGGAAAGGCAAGTGCTAAGACAGAGGAGGGAGGAGGCCTCTAGCATGAGGGAGCAGGAGCTCATCGAGGTAGCTTCCCCGGATCCTGTGCTGCCTCTTGAACCATGTAAGGAGTTTGGGTTTTATCCTAGGCTTGATGGAAAACCCTTGATGTTTCTAAGAGAAGAGTAAATGTTGTGATTTGCACATTTAAAGGATCACTCTAGCTACTGTGTAGGAAATGGACTGGATGGGAAGAGAGCAGAGAGGCCACTTAGGAGGCTACTGAATAAATAATTCAAGTGAGAAGACAGTGGCTAAGTCTAGGGTGGCGATGGTTAAGATGCAGAAAAGTGGATCAATGCTGGATAAATTTCAGAGACAGACTTGGTGTTAAATTAGTCACTGGTGGAGGTGTTAAATTAGTCACAGTGGGGGTAGAGGTGATAAAGTTGATGCCTCGTATTTTTTCTTTTTTTCTTTCTTTTAAAAAAAAAAAAACTCGCTGAGCGTATAGATGGATAGTGGTTTTATTTACTGAAATGGAAAACACTGGAGCAGGAATAGATATTGGGTTAGAGCCAGTCTCACATTGCACATGCTAGTTGGAAATGCCTATTACACATGGATCTCCAACTCTGGAGCCCCAAGGACAGGTCTGGGCTGGACATTTGGGAATCATCATCACAGAGGCAATATTTTAAGTCTCGAGGTAGGAGGAGATCAGCTAGACAGAGAATGCATAGAGAGAAGAAAAGAGGGCCCAGACAGGGTCCACACCTGCTATGCTGAATTTAGACATGTGCTGGTGGGGGAAGGAGCCAGCAAGGGAGACTGAAAAAGAAAACAGAGAGGTAGAGGAAAAGCCAGGATGTGGCAACTTCCAAACTCCAAGAGGAGTGAGCATTTAGCAAGACAGCACCATGTGTTTTGCAACACAGAGGTCATCGGTGATGGCAAGAGCAGTTTCAGGGGAGTGGTGGAAACAGAGACCAACTTGGGGGCAAGTTAAAAAGTAATTTAAGGTTGAGGAAGTAGAAGCGTTGCATGTGGGTATTTCACCTGAGTGATTTTGTGTCCTAGGGGACCACAGCAGTGAGTGGGTAGTGGAGAGATAACGCGTGATCAAGAGAGACCTTTTTCTTCCTTTCTTTATTTTTTTTCTCCCCAAATGTGTTTATTTTAATTTTTCAGTTACAAGATTGATTGTTCATGCTCCACACCCAGTGCTCCATGCAATACGTGCCCTTCTCAATACCCACCACCAGGCTCGCCC
>CM052797.1:85818881-85929772 GCA_028533885.1 Nasua narica | reverse complement strand
TGTTGTTTACTGTCTTGTTGATTTTGGCCATTCTAACTGGTGTAAAGTGGTATCTCAGTGTGGTTTTGATTTTAATCTCTCTGATGGCTAAAGATGATGAACATTTTTTCATGTGTCTGTTAGCCATTTGTATGTCTTCTTTGGATCTTCCTTTCTTTAAATGGAGGTGCTGGAGTCTGTTTACAGCAATGGCAATGATCTGGAAGGAAGGGTAGAATTAGATGAAGCAGGAAAAACTTCTGATGTGGGAATAGGGTGAATACCTCCAAAAGCACAGTCTGAAAGAGAGGATGGGATCCAAAAATCAAGTTTATCTTTTAATAGATGCAGGGATTGGGGTGCCTGGGTGGCTCAGTTGTTAAGCATCTCCCTTTGGCTAGGGTCATGATCCCAGTGTTCTGGAATCAAACCCTGCATTGCGGGAGGCCTGCTTCTCCCTCTCCCACTCCCTCTGTTTGTGTTCCCTCTCTCACTGTGTCTTCTCTGTCAAATAAATAAAATCTTAAAAAAAAAATAGGTGCAGGGACGATGTTTCCATTGGTTCATGAAAGTTCTTAATGAATTATTTGTTGAATGCAGGTCAAAGGAGAGACGAGATTTGCAGTGACACCTCCCAGGCACCAGATGGTGATGTTCAGCTGCAGTCAATTCTCTGTCACCTGAGCACCTTCACAGGAGCAAGTAGATAAAAGGTACTTTTGTCCTTTTCCTTTGGACTGTGTTGGCCCTCAGGCAACTGGAATTGCAGATGACTTTCTGGTTTGGCTCTTTTAGTGGAATTGCAACTCCTGTTTTGGGAAGAAGAGAAGTTTTATGCCTGTGAAGAGGACATTGTGACACAAAGCACAAAGAGGGATCATTTCCCAGAATGGGGGTTGGGAGTCAGTGGTTTACCTGTCACTGAAAATTGGGAGGAACCAGCTAGACTGCTAAATAACACTGAAAATCAGGGAGGAGACCGGCGTGATCCTGAACAGGGAGGCACTCGGACAAGGCAGAGTTTCAGATGTGTTGTCGGAACTGATTGCGTGAAGGCAGCGGTGGGGAAATGGCCTCTTGGCCTGTGGCCTTGGAGTGCTCTGTGAGTGGTGGCTATACCGTCCAGGCCAGTGGACCCCCAGCAGCACCTCTGGGCTGGGCCCGCTGGCATCTCTGCTGTCACCACTGGTTCTCCCTTATGGGCCTTAGAATCTGCCCTGGTTGTACCGAAATAATCTCTTAATCACATCCTTCCTTTCTTACATCCGGGCCCCTCAATCTGACCTCCTGGGAGGGTGTCCGCTGAATGGGCACAATAACCCAGCCAACCCCACCCTCTCGTTGGCTAATAGTAACAGTATTTATTGAAATATGTTTGTGCACAGTTTGCTGTATCCTGCCGTGTGTTTCCACTTGTGTGAGATGGTTAGAGCCTTCCAATAACCCAATCCTATCCTGGCAAACTGGTGTGTATTTCTTCTGTCGTGGCAAGGGCTGTTCCTGTTTCCCCTGAATCTGTGGAATTACCCCCCAAATCTCAGAGGCATCTTGGTTTTAGGTTTAAGCAATCTATTTCCCTCTTATATTTTCCATAGTCTTCATGCATGCTCCTGTCTCCTTTGTTTTGAAAAAGCATCTTTGCTCCTGTGGCAAGTCCATATTACCGTACCAGGTCTTGCTTTCCTTTCTCTGATACACGTCCCTTTCTCTTCTTCAACTCCTTGAAACCTGTCTCGGCCAGCTATAAAATTGTCCCCTGCAAGGTGAGCAGTGCATTTTTGCCAGTCTTTGTGGGACTTCAATCACTCCCTTCTCTCGGACTCCTCTGCCTCATTTGATACTGATGACCACCTTTCTTCCTTCCTTCTTTCCTTTCCTTTCTCTCTCTCTCTTTTTTTCCTTCCTTCCTTTTTTTGGCTTGCCTGACACTGGACAAACCTGATCTTTTTTTCACCTCTGATCCTTTCCTGTGTTGCCTTAGAGGACTCTTCTTGCATCTGTCCTTGGGGAGCAGTTAGTTACCCTGCCCCCATCTCCGTCACGTGGTGGGGCCATCTCTGCAGGCTTGCCGCTGTGTTAATGATTTCTCTCTGTGATCTGATCCTTTCACAAGATAGCCATGCTTATTTATCTTTTTTTTTTTTTAAAGATTTTATTTATTTATTTGACAGAGAGAGAGATCACAAGTAGGCAGAGAGGCAGGCAGAGAGAGAGGGGGAAGCAGGCTCCCTGCTGAGCAGAGAGCCTGCTGTGGGGCTCGATTCCAGGACCCTGAGATCATGACCCGAGCCGAAGACAGACGCCTTAACCCACTGAGCCACCCAGGCGCCCCAATCTTAATTGTCCTCTAAATGTTTCCACTGGGATATATGGCTCTTACCCCAAGTTGAATATTTCTTTTTTAAAACATTCCTTCTGGGCGCCTGGGTGGCTCAGTTGGTTAAGCGACTGCCTTCGGCTCAGGTCATGATCCCGGAGTCCTGGGATCGAGTCCCATATCGGACTCCCGGCTCTGCGGGAAGTCTGCTTCTCCCTCTGACCTTCTCCCCTCTCATTCTCAGTCTCTCTCTCTCTCTCTAATAAAAAAAAAAAAAAAAAAATCTTAAAACATTCCTTCTTCCCTTTGCTCCCTAACATCATCTTCTCCCTACTTCCCTTTCCCAGTTTAGTAACTCCACTCTTCTTCCTGCCTGGTCACCCAAACATAAAAACTCTGAAGCATGTATGACCTTCTTTTTTCAAACCTAGGTTTTAGTCCCGGTTCTTTGGTCATCAGGTAACTCACATTAAATAAGGATAATCAAAAACTCAGGGTTGTTGTGAGGAACATTTAAAGTGTGCTGCACAGCACTTAGAACATCAAAAATGCTCAAAAGCTTTTGACAATAACTCTTTTGAAATTCCCTCCCTTCTCCAGCCCCTGTTACTTACCTTACCAGCCCTCCACCCCCCAATCTCTATTATTTTTCTTACATCAAAGTTATGAGCAGATTCCAAACCAGTTTTTTGGATTCTAGTCCCTAGCTCTTCCAATCCATCATGCATATTTTTACTGGGTTAATCTTACTTGAGCATTGCTCTCATGATATTACCACCATGTACTAACTTTTTAATGGCTCACCATTTTCTGTCTCAGAATCTAAACTTCTGTCCTACCTACTCTGGCCTCACTCTACGCCCACTCTTCCCCAGAGCATCTCTTGGGCATTTCTTCCTTTTTTCTCCATGGAGAGAGACAGGCCAAACTCCATCCTTCAGATCCAGTTAGATTTAGCTTCTGCATAAGATGTTCCGTAACTTCCCTGATGACCTTTCAGAGATTAGGTTATCATAGTCCTCATATTGGGTTTGTATTTCATGATTTAGATGTTAGAGTGATAGTTTTTCTCCCTTTTGACTTTTTTAAACGAGTCATTTCTTTAAATACTCATACACAAACATTAAGGCTAGACAAAAGATGGAAACAACCCAATTGTTCATTTATCACTTGAAAAACACTTGGGATGTTTCCATCTTTTGGCTAGTATTAATATTTATGTACAAGTATTTGTGTGGATATCTTGGTATATATCTAAGAGGACAGTTGCTGGGTTATGTGGTAGCTCTATATTTAATGTTCTCAGGAATTGCCAAATTGTTTTTCAAAACAGCTGACCTATTTTGCATTCCCACCAGCAATGAAGGAGAGCTGCAATTTCTCTACATCCCAGTCAACACTTGTTATTGTCTCTTTTTTATTATGTCATTCCAGTGGATATGAAGTGTTATCTCATTTTGGTCTTGATTTGCATTTCCTTGATGCCTAATGATGTTAAGCATTTTCTCATGTGCTGATTGACCATTTGTATATCTTCTTTGGAGAACTGCCTATTCAGAGTATTTGCTCATTTTAATTGAGTTATTTGTCTGGTTGATTTATAATAGCTCTTTATATATTTTAGATATAAGTCCCTTAAAAGATATACAACTTACAAATATTTTTTCCCATTCTCTGGGTTACTTTTTCACATTTTTCTTGCTGTCTTTTGAAATTTAGGTATTTTTTATTTTGGCAAAATCCAATTTAGTTTTTCTTTTGTTGCTTTTGCTTTGATGTCTTATCTAAGAAGCTATTGCCTAATCCAAGGTCACAAAGGTTTACTCCTATGTTTTCTTCTGAGAATTTTATAGTTTAGATCTTAAATCTAGGTCTATGATCCATTTTGAGTTAATTTTTGTATACGGTGTAGGGTAGGGACCTAATTTATTCTTTTTGAACGTGGATATTCTTTATCATGTTTTCAATATAAGGCTCCTACATTGGATAGATGTTCCTTTAAGACCTTGTGATGTGTTACACATCCGCATGTCTGTCTCAGTGCTCTCTGCACTGTACTGAGCACACAATTGGCCACCTTGTTTGTGTGAGCCTATGTGTGACCACTTCAAATTTTTGTCAAGGACAGAATATCTCACAAAACATGATGTTCAAAATCAAAGAAAATAGTTTTTAAAGTATCCCCCAGCATGGTTTCCTGTGAAAAATTTTCTATGCTCTGGAGCGGTAATACAAGCGGCACATTTCTTTCCCCTTGAAGTAGATTTCATTGCTCTCCCAGAGTCGTCCTTTAGGTCTGTGTCGAAATGGCCCCACCCCCGGCAAGTCTTCCCTGTTTCTAGGTTTGCCAGTCCTTTGCTTGCTGTTTGCAGTGACTACCACTTCTGCTTAAAAAGAAGGCCAGCTGCACCCCTCTTTTTTTTAAATATATTTATTAGATAGAGACAGAGAGAGACAACCAGTAGGCAGAGAGAAAGGCAGAGAGAGAAGGACTTTTGTGATTTTTTTTTTTAGATTTTATTTATTTATTTGACAGAGAGAGAGATCACAAGCAGGCAGAGCAGCAGGCAGAGAGAGAGGGGGGGGGAAGCAGGCTCCCTGTTGAGCAGAGAGCCCGATGCGGGCCTTGATCCCAGGATCCTGAGATCGTGATCTGGTCCGAAGGCAGAGGTTTTAACCCACTGAGCCATCCAGGCGCCCCAGCTGCACCCCTCTTAATCTAATAATTACGTAACCCTTGATTTCTACCTCCTTAGTAGCCTTACCAGTATGTTCCATTTTTGGCAATCCCTGGGACAAAGAATTCTGCTCACCTGGTATTTGATGGGAGTAATTCATTACATTTCCTCTTGCTGGCCTCAGGTGGTGGTTTTAGGTGAATTTTTAGCCACCCTTACACATTCACACTCACACAAACCTTCCCTTATTTTCTCCTATCACCCAACATCTCTTTCTTTCGAACCCAGGGGGTATAGTCTGTATTAACCTTTTAAAAATATAAACGCACAGTTTAGGTATGCTCAGAGAAACAGCTGAAGTCAACCTGTGGATTAGCCAGCTCAAGGGCTGCATTTGACGGCAGATCTGTGAGGTATCATTTGGTCTAAATCTAAGACCAGTGCTTGGTACCTTATTTGGGTATTGCTGCTTTCAGCGCTTGGGCTGTTCTTCCAAACACTGGAGTTCTCAGCTAGTTTTCAGCATGATGTCAGTACCGCAAGTATTACATTGTCTTCGAGGTTCTAGTGGGGGATTTCAGATAAGATTCCACATCTGAATACACTGGAAAACATTAGGTAGAAGTAAACATTTAAGAAATGCACTTGAAAGCCTCACTTGATAAACTGGAAAAAAAAAATTCCAGTTTCAGCGATTGGAGTCTGACTCCTTTCATCTTCATAACAAGCGCCAGCTTGAAATACTCAAAAAGAGGGCCCAAAGGGACCAGCTGCGCCCATCCTAATCTAATTATTCCTTCAATGGTACTTAACGGAGGGTCACTGCCTTCCTGTGCTCTATACTGCTCAAACATAAACTGCTGATTTTCTAAAAATAGGAACGTCTCTTGTCATGCTAGAACTAAGCTATTTCAAATGTTGAGAAATGGGGCTGTTATTTACAATATTAACTATCCCCCTCTGTCCCTAAATGTAGGGAACATTCACAGAAATGCGAGGTAGTCAGAGTAGTAGGCACTGTGGGTGGGAGGTTGTTCACAAAGTTCTCACTGGAAAGTGAGAAAAGAACAAAAATGTGGAAACTGAGTGTTAAAAGCACTTCTGAGACATGACAGTTAGCTTCGACAAATTTGTCTGAAGGAAAGGGAATATTGAGAAAGGACATAGATATTTTTGGTTCTACAGAGGCATATTTGAGAAGCAGGAGTTATTCAGAACTTACTGGAACACTTGCAAAGGTCATTAAGGTACAATGCTCATTCCTGGCTCCATTTTATTTTATTTAAAGTATTTTAATTTATTTATTTGACAGAGAGAGACAGCGAGAGAGGGAACATAAGCAGGGGGAGTGGGAGAGGGAGAAGCAGGCTTCCCGCTGGGCAGGAAGCCCTATTTGGGTCTCAATCCCACAACACTGGGATCTGAGCCAAAGGCAGATGCTTAACTGACTGAGCTACCCAGGCAGCCCTGGCCCCATTTTACACCTCTGTCCTTCCCTCTTCCACCTCTTCCTGCCCCTAATTTTGTGCCATTTTTAATGTATGTTATCTCATAGTCTATACATCCTTAAACATTGCCACAAATCTTTTTGAGATAAGATGTGGAAATAACAAACACATAAAATTTAAAAGCCAGGATTTCCCTAGTAATGAGTTTCTTTGACGTTTGTATTGATTCAGTACCAGCATGTTTTCCATTTTCTTTTCAAGCTATTTGTAAATTTGTGGGCAAAGCAAAGAATTTAAGTCCCTGCTCTCAAAGTACTCAAGTTTTATTTGGGAGATATTAAGAAACACAAAAGGAAACCCCTGAAAATCCTGCCAAGGAGTCCAGTAGCTTCTCCATCAGCTGTGTCCATCATTTTGTATGTAGTGGCATGCATAGAGAAATAGAGATGCTGGATGAAATTTAAGGTGGTGACAGAAAAGTCCTAAATGCAAAGCTTTGGAGTTTGTACAAAATGCAGAAGAGGGGCGCCTGGGTGGCTCAGTTGTTGAGCGTCTGCCTGGGACAAAGAATTATAAATGGGTCCAGGGATCTAGCCCCCTGGGTCCAGGGATCTAGCCCCCATGGGGCTCCCTGCTCAGCAGGGAGTCTGCTTCTCTGCTGCTCTCCCTGCTTATGTTCCCTCTCTAGCTGTTTCTCTCTGTCAAAGGAATAAATAAAATCTATTAAAAAAAAAAAAAAAAGAAAATGAAGAAGAAAAAATCTCCCATGATCTCAACACAAAGACTGCTTCTTATCATTTTGGTGTATTTCCTTCCAGTCATTTTTCTCTGAATATTTGAGGATAAGCTTGTGATGTTACAGCCACATGTACAGTTTTGAACAGCTTTTTACCCTAACAAGCAATTCCCTATTTTATTAAGACCATTTTCCTGCATATTTTCAGTACCATAATTTACAAAAATATTCCTTCCTCTTTGGACATTCATATTGCTTCCAAGAGAACTATGTGGAACCTTCATGACTAGAAGTAATTGGAGAGTGGAGAGATGACAGACTTGAGGCATCAGTTTCTCCATGATGACTAGCTGAAAATACTGTAGTGGTTTTCCCTGTTTTTTGTGCCAGACCTCTGGCATCTGAATTTCGCTGTTCTCTTTTCACTCTTTTATGGGTCCCACCCCTTTCTTGAGCCCTCTAACCTCATTTCCCAAGTGCGTTGATGAACTAAGGGTTATTTGCCCAGTACGTTCCTTTTCAAAGTAATTGACACAGTTCAAGAACACTGATACTTTAAAAACTGGGGTCCTTTATGGGGACTGAGACATCTGAGTCTTTCTGACCTCCACTTTTGGAGTCATGTGTTTGCCAGCGAGGCAGGTTCCCTGGCTAGCTGTTTCTGAATTGAGTGCAATAGTAAATGGGTGAAGTGGAAGTGAAGTGGGAAGCAGGAGGACCATTTCCTATCACTAGTCAGTCTCAACAGGTAGAGTTCTTTAGCTCTTCTCTGTACCTGCTGGCACCATTCCAGAGCTATTAAAATTCTCTCAAGGTGTGGCTGAGGGTGTGGTAGAGGATGTTTAGCCATCTGAAAGCCTTAGTAGACTGTTAGTTCCAAGCTGCATATAAAAATACACAAATACGCAAAGAGCTGGAGCTGCAGCGGCTGGAGAAACAGTTTGTGGGTAAAACTCATTGTACTGCATTTCCTCCCCCCTCGAACAAGAGCATCGTAGGGCGTATTTGACTCGCTTCGGGTCGGAGCTTCGGAACGGGTTAAGAGCGCAAGCAAACTCTCGGGAGTTCAGTAGGAGTTGCTGGTTGTGCCGGACATTGCTTGCAAAGCAATTTTTGTGGTTCACCTCCCTCTGGGTTTTCTCATTCTTTTGTGGGATGTTCATGGAGCTGGCCTGAGCATTTACTTTTTAAAGTCTGTACGTCCCAAACCCCTCTCTCCAGCTCCCGGAGTGTGGCACCTCTTCCTGCCCCAAGACTTCTGGACTTGCTCCAGGCGTGGGGAGGGGGCGGGGGACTTTGTTCCCCCTGAAAACGACCTTGCCCTGGGAATTTCCTGTGGCCATTTCTCCTGGACAAGCCCCTTCTCCCGCCGGAAGCACAGACACCCACCGCCTTGCGCTCCCGCAAAGTCGGAGACGCGAGCGCGGAACGCAGCGTCCTGCCGCCCACCCGCGCCCCCGCGGGAGGCCGCTCGCGCTCCCCTCGCTCCCCCTCCTCAGGTCCCGCCGCCGAGAGCCCGGATGTTGGATTCAATCCCTACGCCCGGTCCTTCATTTCCATAAAAGGGCAGTGGCTCGGCGGGGCTGAGATTGCTGCGCCGCGGGCGCCCCCCGCCTCCCCCGCGCGGCTCCCACCTCCGCCGGGCGCGCCGCCCCGCCCCCAGCCCAGGAGTGCGCGCGGCCCCTAGCCCGCAGCGCGGCCGCGGGGGACAGCGAGGGACGTGGGTGAGGCGGCCGGACCCGCTCCGGGCGGCTCGGCGGGGCGGAGGAGGAGGGAGCAGGCGCGCCCCGCCAGAGCCGGACTCCGACTGAGGGGGCGGGGAGAGAGGGGTGGAGCGCTGGGAGAGAGGCGAGGGGCCGCGACGACAGGACTCCATTAGGCGCTCCAGCCGGGAGGCAGCGCTTCGCCGGCTGAGGAGGGGGCCCGCACGCCGCCGCCCCGCGAGCCGCCGCCCCCGCGCCTGTTGCCGCGCGAACCCCCCGGCCGGGAGCGCGAGGAGCCTGCGGTGAGGGGCCGGGACCCTGGCTGGGACCCGCGGGGGAGCGCGGGCGGGGAGGAGGAATGCGGAGCCCGCGGGCGGCGTCTCCCTGGGCCGGGGTGCGGTCTGCAGGCCGGCAGGTGAAGCCCGCCGTGGTCCGCTAGGCGAGGGCCGCTGGGCCGGGGCCGCACGGGGCGGCGGACGGGCGGCGCCGCGGCCGCCGAGGGCTGCGGCGGGCGGGAGTGCTGGGCGGCCGCCGGGAAGGGCGCGGGGCGCACAATCCCGCCCGCAGTTCCGCCCCGCCGCTGCTCTCCCGAGTTCGTGCGGAAACCCTCGGGTCCTCCACCTTCTCCCGCTCCGCGGCGGACTCTGCGAGTTCGGTGGGATTTGCCTGCCTTGGGGGGAGTGACGCTTACGAGAGCCATTTCCTCCGTGCTCGCAGGAAGGAGCCATGGCTCTGGACGGGATAAGGATGCCAGATGGCTGCTACGCGGACGGGACGTGGGAACTGAGTGTTCATGTGACGGACCTGAACCGCGATGTCACCCTAAGAGTGACCGGGGAGGTGCACATTGGAGGGGTGATGCTCAAGTTGGTGGAAAAACTTGGTGAGTAGCATCCCAGCCGCATCTAGATAACGACCTCCAGACCGAGGCGGCGGCTGGGGGCGGGGGGTGGTGGTGGTGCGGTTTACGAGATGGGGGAGGGGAGGGTTTTGGAAATCTTGCTTGGCATTCCGCAAATACTTTTCAAAATTGTAAGATCTTTCAATATCTAAGCAAAAAGACTTTTTTACCTTTGTATCTTGTTTTGCGTTTTTACTGTTTGAAATTTTTTTAATGTGATTCCAGCTTCTCAATTAATAAACTTAATTGGATAGTTGCTGGCGAGAACGCCTTATTTCTTTACATTTAGCGACTTCACGTTAGAAGAAATGAGAAAAGTGCGCGTTTATGTGGAGGGGGGGAAATTACAGGGCTTGTGGCTATCAATTACTTCAGTGTACATGAATGTTGGTGATATCTGGTATTGAGGATGATGCAAAAAAGTTTTAAAGTATAAATTGTATCGGAAAATGTGCAACTTGTGGCGCCAATATGCAGGTTCTGTATCCGTATTACTACGTGATGGAGTGTATTAAAATGTTCCAGTCATCCACTCTTACGAGGGGTGGGGCAGTGTTTGACTATCCGTAGTCTGTGCTTTAAATAAGCTATTTCGTGTTTAGTTGTATATTAAGCTCATGAAAGAATTCTGTGCTAAAAAAAAAAAAAGGCATAGACTAAATCGAGATTCATAGTATTTGCTTGGGTACAAATTTATACTGCACTGATCTAAAACTGACTCAATATTAAATAATAGGGTATCCAACTAGTATGGACTGTAAGAAAATTCTGGAGTACATATTTTGGTTGTGATACATTAAATAATTTGCAGCTTTAAGAATCAACTATAATGATTCTATAGATAATTTTATCCGAAGAGAAATGCCCGAAGGTCTGTCTTTCTGAGCTTAACATGCCTTTTTTTATGTTATGCAGTTCTGGTAAGGTGATGTGTGGCACTGCCTTTTTTTTTTTTTTTTTCCTTTTTTTAGTCTTTTTGAAACACAGCATTGATTCTTGAAGCTACTCTGGAAAAATAGAGAAATGTTTATCACGAAACATATTTCTTAACCAAAGGATTGTTGTATATAAATCTATGGAACTAGTGCCCCAGTGGCATTTGCAAAATAAGGCAGAATTCATTTAGGTGGTTCTTTGTATCACTACCAGAAGTTTAATTATTGAAGGACCAAAAAGGAGCTCCTTACAAGGTAGACTCTTCTTAGGTCTATGCATGTTTGGCTCTCTGAGACTTGGCCCAGGAAAGCAAGCTCCCATGTGTAGTCCTTTGAAAATGAGATTTTGCTGTATTGTTAATCCAATTAACTGTTGGTTAACATTGTTCTTACCTGATTTGACTACGTCAGTCACTGTTTGCAAAGTATCTGTGAATCTTTTTTGTCCAGCATTAATGTAGGATTACTTAAGGAAGAAAATAACATAGAATTTTTAATGTTTCCTTTGTTTTCAGAGGAAACAAACATTTGCATCAGGAGTTGCTTATGTATGCTGAATGGACCTTATTAATACCCTGGTTTCAATAAGATATTTCTTATTGTGAGAAAGGAGCTGTTGAAGGTGACTGAGACAATCTAACAGCTCTTGAAAGCCAGTCTTTATTTGATGAATAAGTAATGACTTCTATATTTATATTGCATTGATTAGAACTGTTACAGAAATATACAGCTAAACTATTTGCAGACAGAACTGATGTTAATTTTAAGTGACTAATCTGAATCTTTTAATGTTGAGACATTTTTAACTTTTTATGCAGTGTAAAGAAGCCCAACAAGTCCTGTACGTGGAAACCTTGCATCTTTCTTGAACTGAACTAGTACTGATCTCTTAAATTTAGACTTCCAAATTGAAAGTACTTTTCATCATTATTTTGACTTATCTGTTTGGTGCAAGTAGAGCTAAATGATTTTTTGCTTCTGGTTTCAGGATTAGATACTTTGAATGGTAAGCTATTTTTTTTTTTTTTTTTTTTTTACCTATTGGTAAGTGAAAAGAGGAGAAATTCAGTAGAGCAGCATTTAAAGTTTACAAACCTGGTTAGTCAGATTAGAAAGGAACTTTATAACTCTTAAGAGTTGCCTAAAACTGTGGTGGCTTGGCTTTTGAAACACTTGAGTTGTGTCACTGAAGGTATTAGAAGGTGGCCTAGTGGCTATTTTATTTGTCAGCGATTGCAGTAGATCAGAGCAGCTTACAAGATCTAGAGGATTGGAGGTGGAGATGGCAGAGGGGCTTGTGTCTTGGGATTGTAGAGCAGGGATGGACAATTGGCAGAATCTGGCTGCTATGGCCTTGGAACAGTTACGGTACTGTGGAACAGAAGGTATCACAGGTTTCTGGCTCTGATGAGAATCTGTACGAAAACCAAAAGCTCTGAGTTTTAAGTTTTTCGCCCTATGTAATCAGTGATAACGATTATTTCCTGGGGATTGATGGATTCTATGGTGACTCCTCCCTTCAAGTTTCTATTAAAATTTTGTATGTGCATCACTTAGCTGTCTCAGTCGGAAGAGTGTGTGACTCTTGATCTCAGTGTCATCAGTTCAGAGTTCCACACTGGGTGTAGAGATTACTTAAATAAATATTTAAAAAGTAAATAAAATTTTGTGTGTATGTACATATATGGGATTTTTTTGAGAAGAGGCTTTTTAGCTTTCATTAGATTCTCAAAGAAGCCTGTGATTAAAAAAAAAAAAGTTATGACACAGCCCGTAGGTTTGACCCCTGAAGGTCAGCCTTACTGTGAAGGTATAGTGGTCAGCTCAGACTTAGGCATTTTAATTAAGCAAGCTAAAAAAAGTAAATAATGCTTCCTTAGTATGTGTCAGCAACATTATTATATTTAAAATTTTATAAAGAACTTCTGCACTTCACTAAGGTCATTAAATCATGATTCTTTGATTCATGACTGAGTTAATGATCTGAAAGGCCTCCTTTAAATCTTAGTGTAAAGTTCATATGTCATTTTGCACTAACCTTTTATTTATTTATTTATTTATTTGACAGAGAGAGATCACAAATAGGCAGAAAGGCAGGCAGAGAGAGGGGGTAAGCAGGCTCCCTACTGAACAGAAGAGCCCGACGCAGGGCTCGATCCCAGAACCCTGGGATCATGACCCGAGCTGAAGGCAGAGGCTTTAACCCACTGAGCCATCCAGACACCCCTGCGCTAACCTTTTAAAAGAAAACAAAGAGTTTGCTATGAACAAGTGGGTTTTAGGGAATTATATCCTGATGTCATAGATAACTTTTTGCACCTGTGACTTAGTTTAGGCTGATATTAGATAAATTATCTCAAGATTGGTCCCCTCAATGTTTATGCCTCATTCTAAAAATGAAAAGTTGTTATTTTCACCTTCTTTTTATTTTTTTAAAAATTCAGGATGAAAGCTTGAAATCAAATTTGAAAAATTTATTGTAGTTTTTGTTAAATATAATTTTTAACCCTGCATAGTGTTTTGTATTTAGTGTTTTTTTTAATTTCAAAGAGTTAATATATAAAACATCAGGGATAAAGGTTATAAAAAGACATCAGAGAATAAAATTATAAACTAATTGTATTCAAAAATTTTGTAAGGAAGAGGCCCAATTTTATGGGATCCCCTTATGTTCTGGAGATCAAGAAATATCAAAACTGTTCTTCTACTCACTAGTATTCAGAACTTAGTATCGAGGATTCTAAATGCCAAAGAGATGCTTTGTTTCACTGTGATTTGTGCTTTATAAATGTCTTTTCTGAACTTTTTTTTTCCCGAACTGTGTACAATTATTATATTCCCTTTCTGTAGAAATTCTTATTAGAGGATAAGGAATTTATTGTTACATGAAACTCACTGGAGTCTCTAGCCAGTAGCTTTCTATGAGTTTGGAGGGAGTAATAGACTGATTTCTGAGTTTCTTTTCACTCTGATTCTATGAGTAGGAAGAACATAGAGGTTGGGTCAGATCAGATTAAATAATAATCCAGAGGAGAAAGTACAGATTGGGGGATTCAGGAGTAACTGAAAAGAAAGGTATGGAGTTGACCTAGAAAGTTTAGGGAATGTTTCTGAATGTAGCCTTTATAAAGAAGTCCTCCTGGCATTGAAGTGTGTTATGTTCTTGCTACAAATAATGAAATAGAGAACATTTGTGTTGGAATTGCATGTTCAGATGGAGTTAGGTTGTGAGTTTGGCACACATGACCAAAAAAAGTACGTTTTAGTTAAAGTAACCCCTGAAAGTCCCTTAAAGTGTTCATGAATTATATTATACATTCATTCCATCTCCCAGAAGTGCAAAATAGCTAGTTTTTCCTTCAGAAACTTTAAAAATAAATTTCTTTAGTTGAGCACCACATGAAGAGGTTGGCTTGCATTAGGGGATTTGTTGCACAAAAATACTTTAAATACTAGGAACGAAGCTTGGCAAGATGAACACAGGGAGAAAAGCATGTGTAACTGGACAGCTCCCTTCTCCTACTTGTGCTTAGTGCTCCTTGGGGAAGGCATGTTTATTTAGTGAAATGGTGTCTGTGCTATTGAAATCCTGTTTTTTTCCTTAAGGCTTATGGTTGAATTCATGGAAATATCTACATGGTGCACATTCACAGCACTTATTTTGAAATATATCAAGATTATAAAAACATTTTTTAATTTTTATTTTTTTAAAGATTTTATTTATTTGAGAGACAGAGAAAGTGAGAGAGAGCATGAGAAGAGAGAAGGTTAGAGGAAGGAGCAGACTTCCGTGGAGCTGGGAGCCTGATGTGGGACTCGATCCCGGAACTCAAGGATCACGACCCTAGCCGAAGGCAGTTGCTCAACCGAGCCACCCAGGCGCCCTAAAAACATTTCTTTAAATCTTTTGGAGTGGGATGGGAAAAAAATTCAGTGATAAAATCATATAAAAATGGGTTGAATTTAGTTAAGTATGTACTCTCTGATAGCAGATTTACTGTTTAAAATACTATTAATGATGGGCACCTGGGTGGCTCAGTTGGTTGCGCGACTGCCTTCGGCTCGGGTTGTGATCCTTGAGTTCCGGGATCGAGTCCCACATCAGGCTCCCAGCTCCACGGGGAGTCTGCTTCTTCCTCTGGCCTTCTCTCCTCTCATGCTCTTTCTCTGTCTCTCAAATAAATAAATAAAATCTTTAAAAAAAATACTATTAATGATCCATAAGAACTGGACATTGGATTTTATCTACTCTTAGCAAATATTAAGCTTCTTAAAAATAGAGGACAGTAGGGGTGTCTGGGCGGCTCAGTTGGTTAAGTGTCTGCCTTTAGCTTGGGTCATGATCCCGGGATCCTGGGATCGAGCCCTGCATTGGGCTCCTTGCTCGGAGCTTCTCCCTCTCCCCCTGCCTGCTCCTAACCCTGCTTGTGTGCATGCTCCTGCTCTCTCTCTCTCTCTGTCAAATAAATAAATAGGGGACAGTATGTAAATTTTACTAAAATTCTCATAGTACTAAAAGTACTAGGTATTCCTCGGATATATTATGTGTGGTTTGCTGTCACTATTTTTATTTTATTTATTTATTTATTTTTTATTTGACACAGATATCACAAGTAGGCAGAGGCAGAGGGAAGCGGGCTCCCTGCTGAGCAGAGAGCCTGTTTTGGGGCTAGATCCCAGGACCCTGAGATCATGACCTGAGCCGAAGGCAGAGGCTTTAACTCACTTCAGCAATGAAAGTGAAAAGGTTAAAGAGGCTTTAACCCACTGAGCCCTTCAGGTGCCCCTGTACCCTAGTTTTTTTAAATCGAGTAACTTATTGTAACTAGTGTTAACTTAAATGGGCACTAATAATAATACAGGCACTAAAAAGAATATCTTATTTATTTATTTATGTATTTGTGTATTTATTTATTTTTACAAAGAATGTCTTTTACAATACCATTTCTTGGGGCGCCGGGGTGGCTCAGTCGTTAAACATTTGCCTTCGGCTTAGGTCATGAGGGATTGAATCCCACATCAGGCTCCGCCGCTCAGTGGGAAGCCTGCTTCTCCCTCACCCAGTCCCCCTGCTCATGTTCCCTCTCTCTCTGTATCTCTCTGTCAAATAAATCCTTTTTTTTTTAAAGATTTTATTTATTTATTTGACACAGAGAGATCACAAGTAGGCAGAGAGGCAGGCAGAGAGAGAGAAGGGGTGAAACAGGCTCCCTGCAGATGCTTTAACCCACTTGAGCCACCCAGGCGCCCCAACTTTGGGGTATTCTTAATATATGTCTTAGATATAAGTCTTTTATTGGATACGTGTTTTGCAGTACTTCCTTGCAGTCTATGGCGTGTATTTCATTTTCTTAACACGGTATATTTCAAAGAGCAGAAGTTCTTAATTTTGATGAAGTTCATTTTATCAGTTTTTTTCTTTTCTGGATTGAGCTTTTTTAAGGTGGTCATATGTAAATCTGCCTAATGAAACCATTTGTTTCCAATGAAAACCATTTGTTTAATAACCATTTTTTATTACTCTACTAGAAAACTTAGATTTTTTTAGAACTTCAGTCATAAATACTGACTTTAATGAAGCATCTTTGAATAATCAAAGAAAAGTCTATTTTTTTAAGATTTTATTTATTTGAGAGACAGAGATAGCAAGAGAGAGCATGAGCAGGGAGAGGGAGAAGCAGGCTCCTTGCTGAGCAGGGAGCCTGATGCGGGGCTTGATCCCAGAACCCCAGGATCATCACCTGAGCCAAAAGCAGACACTTACTGGACTGAGCCACCCAGGTGCCCCAAGTTTTGGGGTTTAATGTTACAGGAATATTACAGAAAGAATTAGGTCTGGGTTCTAATCCTGCCCTACCACTTAGTAGCTCTGCGATTTTTTTTTTTAAGCCAGAGTTTTCATTGTTTAGAATCTCAATTTCCTTATCTGTATAGTACAGATAAACACAGAATAAGCCTTCATTTAAATTTGTTTCCTTCTCTTTGTAATTTTTTTTTAGAGTTCTTTTAATATTATTTTTCAAATGTGGTTAACTTTTCAAACTAGGTAATACAGCATTCTAACGCAGCCCTGTTGTAGATGGTCTACTTTCCTTCCCTGATACTATTAATACCTTTTATTCATAGTGACACTAGTAGAGTGATCTGATAAAATGTTTTGAAAACTATATAATCTGGCATTTTCTCTCATTTCAGTAATTCTTATATAAGTGAATTCACAGATAAGTGAATTAGTATAAATAAGATGAGCAGTAAATGATTAAAATGTGAGGTTTACATTTGGATTTTCTTTTATGATTCATGGTTCTTCTTTTTTCCCCATAATTCATGTTTTTGGACTCAATTATCTACTATCTAGTTGTACAAGAACCAGCAACCCTCAGTATTTCCTTGGGCAACCTATATACAGATTTCAGTGTTAGGAAGCTGATAACCTGTAGCTCAGAGGAGGTGAAATCTGCTTTAGAATCCGTAGTGCATCTTAGTTCTCAGATATTTATTTCATTTTTATATTCTGCTGTAACTAAAAACTATATCAAGTATTTTAAAGATTGATTGTGATTTCAGAGCATCAGTGTAATGATGATTTAGATATCTTTTTCTAAAGATATTAGATGATTTAGTGGAACACTCAGAATTGTGAATGAAACACCAATAAAGTGCCAGCATTATTGATGATAGATGAAGAGGTCTATTGGAAAACTGCCTGCCAGCTTAATGTCCCTTAATATAGTTCTTGAATTTCCTAACTTTTGAAAATAAAAATAACTTGGAAAACAGATGATTGCTGTTACCAATTTACAGTTTCATGCAGGGTGTTGAATTCTGTTGCTGTAAGAGAATGCTCTTGTTGGGGACAATGACTAGGATGGGGGCAGCCTATTGGTGTGACAGTCCTGACTTTATTCTAGTTGTACAGCCTTGTGCTGGGTGACCTACCTGTCTATGCCTCTGGTTGCTCAGCTATAAAATAGGGCTAATAATAGTAACTTTATCTTTAACTTTAAGGATTATTAAAGGATTAAGTTAGTTAATAAATATGAATTGTTTCAGAATCGCCTTTGTAAATGTACTGTTGAGGATTGTAGTCCAGGCTTAGTGGTGTGTAAATTTTTCCCTTTTCCTGAACCAGAGAAATAAGGCTATTTTATAAAAGATTGAGAAAGTATCTTTTATAAAGGGAGGCCAAATAGTGGTAACTTACTCTCTACAATATTAGGAACGTATTTTAACTTTATTGTGCTGCCTTGCATCACTATAGTAATATTATAAAGAGGTTATGACAAGAATGTGTTAAAAGCAGTAGATTTTGGGCGCCTGGGTGGCTCAGTGGGTTAAAGCCTCTGCTTTCGGCTCAGGTCGTGATCTCGGGGTCCTGGGATGGAGCCCTGCATCGGGCTTTCTGCTCAGCAGGGAGCCTGCTTCCCCCTCTCTCTGCCTGCCTCTCTGCCTACTTGTGATCTCTCTCCTCTCAGTCAAAAAAAAAAAAAAAAACAAAAAAAACCCAGTAGATTTTATGCTCTAATATATACAAAGTTATAGATAAACTATGCTGCAGTGAAGATATTTCCAGTATATTTAATTTCTGGTTTGGGCAGATGCCTTCTTTACAAGGTAAACTTTGTTAGTCTTTAAGAACTTAGTCTAAGACATGGCTTCTTATGGTTATGTGTGACCTTGGTATGTTATTTAACTTCTGATTATTTAATCTCACTTAACCTTAGTTTACTTACCTGTTTCTTGGAGTTAATTATAAAAACTAAGCGAAGTGTTAAGAGGATTAACAGATTCACTGGTAATTAGTAGAATACTTAGGAAGAGCTCAGTAAAATGTTATTTTCAGTTATATTTCAAATACTATGTAAATCTAAATAAAACGTAAAGTTGAATTGTAGATTGAAGCAGTCTAATTTGTTTTCATTGCAGATTGAAGTCGTCATTTGTTTTCATTGTATTTAGTATTTAACCAGAAACCCCTTCTTATTTTCTTGCTTTTGTAAATTTTGTTCAATTGTTCTCAACTCTCTAAATATGTTACCTGAAGCCAGACTGCCTAGGTTTGAATACTCGCTTCACTCCCTGTAAGCTTTGTGACCTTGTGCCAAATTATTTAACACTGCTGTGGCTTGGTTTCCTTACGAGTAAAATGGGGGTAATAATATATTTACCTTAAAGGTTTGTTGTGAGGGCTGAATGAATGTATATGTGTAAAGTACTTAGAACAGTTCTTGGCATGTACTAAGTACTAGTTATAATAATTGTTAATTTATTGAGGATCCTAATGGACCTCTGAATAACTCATTACTGAGTATCTTACCTCATGGGTTTGAGGAATAAATAAATGCCTTAAAAAACTCAGACTAGGAAAGAAACGCTTTAGAGTGAGATGGGACATTTTTGTGTAAACATTCCGGTATAAAAATAATTTTGTACATTCACCGTTTCTTTTTGATAGGTTATAAAGAGGTATATAGCAGGACATTTCTATGGGGATAGAAGAGGTATATGAACTTGACCTCATCAGGAGTAGCAGCAGCAGACATTTATGGAGGGCATTATATTAGGTAATGGGGCATAGTCTCTGCTTAAATTGTGAGCAGCTTTATAGTACCAAAATGAAAACAGAAGATTGCTTTGAGTTAACGGTCTGGATGCAGAGTGCCAAAAAAGTATAGGAAGATGATGGAGATTTAGAAGAACGAGCAATGACTGGTCTTATTTGAAGAGGGCCAGGGTGAAAAGTTAGAAAGACATTCCAGATTACACTGTTTATGGTGTATTGAATAATAGCTCGGCGAAGTAGAAGATAAGATTGTAGAGAGGAAAAATGAAAGTTCAGTAAGTGAGGAGATGATATTCTATTATTCCTTCGCTCACCCACTGAATATTTTAAATGAGAACCTACTGAATGCTAGACAGTGTGCTATCAATGGGAGAGACAGGAAGTGAACAAAATTCATTCCTTATTCTCATCTTACAGTCTTAGGGACATCTTACATCTTAGGGACAATACAGTCTTTAAATATGTAATTGCTATAATGTGATGAGTATTATGATAATTGAAATAGTTATAGGAATATCTACTGGGGAATGTGACCTGGTATATAGGGAAAGATTTTTGGAGGAAATTACTTTTAAGCTGAGAGTTGAAGGTGAAATGGGAACTAGCCAGACATAGGGCAGAGGATGTTAGCCTAAGGGCATGAGCTGGAAGAACAACAGGTTGGGAGAAATTGAGAAGCCCCACCATGAGACATGGAGTGAGGGAGGGTGGCTGTTCGAGGAACTGAAAGAAGTCTAATGATGATGGGAGAGCAGTCCTGGGGAACCAGTGGCTTGATAGGCTTAAGAAGTAAGTGCTTAAAATGCTTTATAAACCTTTATGGTTTATAAAATGGTTTATAAACCATAAAAGATTTAGCATTATATATACTAAGAGCTATCAGCTACCAATAAAAGATTTTAAACAGGGAGAGACATCAGATTTTTACAAATTTGAAGCTCATCAAGTATATGTAAGTCAGTAACATAAGATATAAGCAGTAATAAGCTCCTTAGATTCCAAGAAATATTTATTTTGGTAGCCTGCACTTCTGTCCCGTATTAAGATTTATAAGAACTTTCTGAGATAAATTTAAAATGCCAAAACCAATAAAATATTCTCACGAAATTTCTTCTTTTTTGAATTATAGAATAGTTAGTGCATTTGATCACTTTTTTTTTTTTAGATTTATTTCAGAGAGAGCAAGAGCTTGTGCATGGGGCAGAGTGGTGGGGGGCGGGGTAGAGGGAGAGAGAATCTGAAGCAGACTCCCTCGCTGACTACAGAGCCCAAAACGGGACTCAATCTCATGACCCTGAAATTAGACCTGAGCTGAAACCAAGAGGCGGATGCTCAACCGACTATGTCATCCACGTGCCCTGATCACCTTTAAAAGATAAATCTAGTTAGTACTTCTGGGAGTCAGATACTAACTGGTGAGTTCCACCCTGATGTTACTCTCTTAGAATTTGTCAGATGTTGGTATTTCATGGACTCCCCAGTCCAATCTCCTAGGAACTAAGCCAAGTTGAACCAAATTAGTAGTATGCTTTCCGGTTGGATAGAAAGTTATCCACCCTCTGGAAGTGAGTAATTGGTGTACTTTCTATGTGTGGGCATTCTGTAACTGCATGCATGGTTTATGTGCTCAGATAAAGCTTATCAACTACTTTGGGTTAGTCTATTTTGTACTATCAAATAACATTGAAATTGACAGATACTATTAATTTGGTCTCGTGAATAACTTCATATAGCGATATGTAAGCTTAATTTATTTTTTTTTAAAGATTTAATTATTTTTTAGAGATAGCATGCACAAGCAGGGGTGAGGGGCAGAAGGTGAGGGAGAGAAACTCAGGCAGACTTCCCATTGAGTACGGAGCCCAACACGGGGCTTGATCCTCACTACCGTGAGATCATGACCTGAGCTGAAATCGAGAGTTGGATGCTCAACCCGATTCTGTTTTGTTTTGATGAGCAAATTCCTAAATTTTCAGTCATTAGCTATATCAAAGATATACTTTTTTTTTTTTTTAAGATTTTTTTATTTATTTATTAGAGACAGAGACTGAGAATGAGAGGAGAGAAGGTCAGAGGGAGAAGCAGACTTCCCGCAGAGCCGGGAGTCCGATATGGGACTCAATCCTGGGACTCCACGATCATGACCTGAGCCAAAGGCAGTCGCTTAACCAACTGAGCCACCCAGGCGCCCTTATCAAAGATATACTAATTTGTCACTTTTTATCAGTTTAGGTTCTAAATGTTTTCTGTAATTGGTTAATCCATCTGCTTTAGTCAGTCATTGAAACCTTAAAGTAAGAATAAATTTTTTAAGTTTAAAATTGAATGGGGTATTTCAATTGAAATATATGGCAATTATATAAACTTTGAAGCAGTTTACAGCATCTGCTAGCAGATTAAAAACATGTTTAAGGGTATATTTTTAAAATTTTTTTAAAGATTTTATTTATTTATTTATTAGGGGGGGGGGAGAGAGAGAGAGAGAGCATGAGAAGGGAGAAGGTCAGAATGAGAAGCAGACTCCCCATGGAGCTGGGAGCCCGATGTGGGACTCGATCCCGGACTCCGGGATCATGACCTGAGCCGAGAGCAGTTGCTTAACCAACTGAGCCACCCAGGCACCCTATTTTTTAATTTTTTAAAGATTTTATTTATTTGAGAGAGAGAAAGAGAACAGAGGGAGAGGAGAGAAGCAGACTCCTTGTTGAGCAGAGAGCCTGACATGGGGCTTGACCCCAGGGTCTTGAGATCATGACCTGAGCCAAATGCAGATGCTCAAACAGCTGAGCCACCCAGGTGCCCCCAGATGAAAAACATTTTTAAAAGAATATGACATGCCAGATAGATTTTTGGAAACCATCAGTGCTTTGCACACTTTCAGTATACTCATTTCAGTTAGCACAGTTTAGTTAAGTAGCGTCAATCATCCAACAATAGGATTTATATTTGTTATCACCATACCTTATCAATAATTGCATGAAGTGAAAACTCATTTTTCAGTCCCTAGTTCATTATGTAAAATACAGATGTGCATCATGACTAGTGACCAGTCATGTCACTTATTTCAGAGTCTGTCCATGATTTATCATTTGTGTATTTGTTACACAGTTCATACATAGACAAGCAAAGTGTGTAGCTGTGTTGCCTCTTTGTTTCCCGCTGATAAACTCACGATCTATTTTACAAAAATAGATCTTTGAAAGAGGAAATTGCCAACAAAGATAAATGTGCAGCAAAGAAACAAAAAGTGATAATACCAGAAGTGAAATTTGAATCAAACATAGATGGGGAGTTACAGAAGAAATAACTCACATGGCTATCACCACTGGAGAGACTAGATACGCAGCCAGAAGGATTTAGTGAAGGCAGATTTATTGACATAAGTGAGTAAAATGGTGTGACAAAAAGGATGAAGATGTCTCACAGAAAGTGACACCGGCAAAAAAAAAAAAAAAAAAATTATGAAGAAACTTTCAGAGACATTTCATGACACTGAATGTGCAAAGGATAAAATGGGAGTTGGCCCAAACTTAGGAGTACTACTTGCCATAGCATAAGTAAGCACTGTTTAGACTACTCTTGATTAAATTTTACAAAGAAATGTAACACTTCTCAGTGTTTCTAATGTTTTAAATTACTGTGCACTTAATAACACTTTTTCTGTTTTTTTCATTTCCATATGTACACTTGAAACTGACAGTTTTTAATCTGACAAAAACTTTTGTCATGGAATAATTATAATTTCACATATCAAGATCTTTTCACATGTTGCCTATACATTACACACATTTATTGGTTTAATTCTATGTGCCAGGCCCTGGTTTCTGTCTGTGAGATACAAAATGAATAAGCTTAAAGACCCTTAGTCTATGTTATTTATGTAAAATACAATGAGGTGTAATGATTATTCAGAATGCTAAGATGTACCTAACTGCTTTGACAGGAGGGTCAGTGAAGACTTGGTGATGGTGATATTTGAGCTGGTTCTTATGTAGGATTTTATCACCCTCTGAGTGCAGAAAGGGTCAAGTATCCAGTCAGGGAGCTCTGAAACACCCAGTTGTGCCACAAACTTGACCAGAGCATGGGTGTACCTGGGGATAGCTAGAGCACTGTGGGGCACAGATGGTTAAGATTTGTATAACCTATTAAGATGTTATAAAACACCTTAGCAAGAGAGGGACTTGGAAAGTTAAGTAGAGAAATAAAATCACCAAATTTACATTATTTATTTATTTGACAGAGAGAGAGAGAGCACAAGCAGGCAGAGAGGCAGGCAGAGAGAGAGGGGGAAGCAGGCTCCCCACTGAGCAGACAGCCTGATGCGGGGCTCCATCCCAGGACCCTGAGATCATGACCTGAGCGGAAGGCAGAGGCTTTAACCCACTGAGCCACCCAGGCGCCCTCCAAATTTACATTTTTAAAAAGATTTTATTTATTTGTCAGAAAGAGAGCACAAGCGAGCACAAGCCGGGGGAGCTGCAGGCAGCAGGAAAGGGAGAGGGCGGCTCCCTGCTGAGCAAGCAACCTGGTGTGGGGCACCGTCCCAGGCCCCTGGGATCAGGAGCCAAACAGCCGCTTAAGCAACTGGGCCACCCAGGGGTCCCACTAAATTTACATTTTAAAGGGTGACTTAGTTTTGCAAAAATGCCAAGTAGTCCAGGCAAGAGATGTTGAGGACATTAAGGCAATGTAAAAGGAGAGGACGGGACAGATTCAACAGCTGCTTAAAAGATAACTTCCAAGAAAAATTGAAGGAGAGGAAGAAACAATAGAACTTGGCGATACATTCAACTTCAAATATTTAAAGATTAAGCTAGTATAATTTTTATGTACATGATCTTAGTGTAGTCTTTCTTTAATTTATTGGATGGGGTGGGGTGGAATGAGGGACAGTTTCTGAGTTATGAAATATTTGCATGCTTCAGATCACCAGTGGGTTGTTGCTTTGTTTTCCATTTTATCAATTAACAAAAGAATATGTCCACTAAGTTAGTGTTGGGACTTTCTTTAAGCAGTCTGTTTCTGGTTTTCAGAGCTATGGAAAATCAGGAATGTTCTTCTGTCTAGTATGTATGATGCCTATATTATAGAAATTTTGCTTAAGTCTTAGTTGACGTAGTGATGCTTTGTAGAATCCACTGCTCAGAATTCTCTTGTTAAAGGGTAGTTCTGGAAGTGGGGAGGGTCATCCTTCTAAAATAAAATTAAGAATGATTTAGACTCTTTGAGTCTTAAGGAAGAGAGGAAATGACTTAGAATGTATTCCAATTATTTTTAGATGATATTCATTTTATAATATAAATCTAAGATATGAATCAAAAAGTTGTTAAATTATTTTTCTAGGGTCGCCTGGGTGACTCAGTTAAGTGTCCGACTCTTCTGCTCAGGTCATGATCTCAAGATTGTAAGATTGTGCCCCAAGTTGGGGACCGTGCTGGGTGTGGAGCCTGCTTAAGATTCTCTCTCTCCTCCCTCTACCTGCTCCCATCCTCCCGCCACCACTCATGTTTGCTATCTCTTAAAAAAAATAGTATATTGTTTCTTTGCAGTTTATATCTGTTTGTGTTTTTCACTTGTTTTAAGCTCATTTTAATTTTGCTTATGAGTATACGCATTCTTGAAATACTTTAATTGCTAACAGTAACTGTTCAGAGTTTGACAGGACTACCTCAAAGATAATTGCTGGTTTGGTTCCAGACCACTGCGACAAAGCAAATATTGCAATAAAGCAAGTCAAATGAATTTTTTGTTTCCCAGTGCATATAAAATTTACGTTTACCCTATACTGTAGTTAAGTGTGCAATAATAGCCTTATGTCTAAAAAAAGCAATATACATACCTTAATTTAAAAATCTTGTATTTCTATATATGCTAACCACCATCTGAGCTTTCAGGAAGTCATGATCTTTTTTGCTCGTGGAGGGTCTTGCCTTGATGTTGATGGCTGCTGACTGATCAGGGTGATGATTGCTGAAGGTTGGGGTGTTTGTGGCTACATTTAATTTCTTAAAATAAGACAACTATGAAGTTCACCTCATTGATTGACCCTTCCTTTCAGGAACAATTTCTCTGTAGCACATAATGCTATTTGATAGCATTTTATTCACAGTAGAACTTCTTTCAAAATTGGAGTCTGTCTTCCCAAACCCTCCTGCTGCTTTATCAACTAAGCTGTGTCATGTTCTAAGTACTTTGTTATCATTTCGTCTTCACAGCATCTTCAGGAGTAAATGTCACCTCAAAAAACCACTTTCTTGGCACCTGCATAAGAAACAGCTCCTCATCCGTTCAGGTTTTATCCTGAGGCTGTAGCAACTCAGTCGCATCTTCAGGCTCTGCTTCTTTTTCTTTCTTTTTTTTTTAAGATTTTATTTATTTGACAGAGAGAGAGAGAGAGATCACAAGTAGGCCGAGAGGCAGGCAGAGAGAGAGCGGGAAGCAGGCTCCCTGCTGAGCAGAGAGCCTGATGCGGGGCTCGATCCCAGGCATCCCCAGGCATCCGAGATCGGCATCCGAGATCATGACCTGGGCTGGCTTAACCCACTGAGCCACCCAGGCGCCCCCAGGCTCCGCTTCTAATTCTACTTCTCTTGCTGTTTCCAGTACATCTTCAGTTACTTTCTCCACTGAAGTCCTGAACTCCTCAAAGTCATCTGTGAGGGTTAGAATTCACTTCTTCCAAACTGTGTTTATATTTTGACCTCTTCCCATGAATCAGGAATGTTCTTAATGGCATCCAGAATGGTGAGTCCTCTCCAAAAGATTTTCAGTTAACCTTGCCCAGGTCCATCAGATGAATTACTATCCATGGCGCAGGATTAGCCTTATGAGATGTATTTGTTAAATAATAAGACTTGAGAGATGAAATGACTCCTTCCTTGATTCATGGGCTGCAGAGTGGATGTTGTGTTAGCAGGCTTGAAAACAACATTAATCTCATTGTACTTCTCTATCAGAGCTCTTGGGTGACCAGGTACATTTTCAGTGAGCAGTAATATTTTGAAAGGCATATTTCTTTCTGAGTAGTAGGTCTCAACAATGGGCTTAAAATATTCATTAAACCATATTGTGAATAGATGTGCTGTCATCTGGGCTTTGTTGTTCCATTTATAGAGCACAGGCAGATTGTGCTATCTAGAGTTAGGGTAAGTCTTAAGAGCCCTAGGGATTTTTGGGGTAGGCTGTGAGCATTGGCTTCCACTGAAGGTCACCAGATACATTATGTAGCTGCTCACTATGAAATTATGAAGCTGTGAAGCCAGGCATTGACTTCTTTCTAGCTATGGGAGTTTTAGAAGGCATCTTCTAATATAAGTCTGTTTTATCTACATTGAAAATTTGTTTAGTGTAGCCACCTTAATTAATGATCTTGCCTAGATCTTGGTAATTTGCTACAGCTTCTACATTAGCACTTGCTGCTTCACTTTGTACTTTCATGTTATGGAGATGGCTTCTTTCCTTAAAACTATTGAACCAACCTCTGCTAACCTCAAACTTTTCTACAGCTTCCTCACCTCTCTCAGCCTTCTTAGAATAGAAGAGTTAGGGCCTTGCTCTGAATTAGGCTTTGGCTTAAGGGAATTTTGCAGTTGGTTTGGTCTTCTATCCAGATCACTAAAACTTTCTTCATACCAGCATTAAAGTTGTTTTGCTTTCTCTTCATTCATTCCTGTGTTCGCTGGAGTAGCACTTTTCTTTCAAGAACTTTTCCTCTGCCTTACAAGTTGGCTGTGTGTGCAAGTCAGCCTATCTTGGCTTTCAACGCTAGGCTTTTGATTTAAAGCAGGAGATGTGCAACTCTCCCTTTCATTTGAACATTTAGAAGCCATAACAGGGTTGTTAATTGGCCTAATTTCAATATATTGTCTCAGGGAATAGGGAGGCCTGAGGAGAAGCAAGGAGATGGGGGAATGGCCAGCCAGTAGGGCAGTCAGAACACACACCAGCCACATTTATCGATTAAGTTTGTCATTATATGGGCATGGCGTGTGGTACCCCCAAATAATTATACAGTAGTAACATAAGAGGTCTCTGATCACAGATCACCATTACAAATATAATGAGAAAATTTGAAATACTCCAGAAATTTACTGAAATGTGACACAGAGACACAAAGTGAGCAAATGCCGTTGGAAAAATGACACAGATAGACATGTTTGCCACAGGGTTACCATAAACCTTCAATCTGTAAAAAATGCTTTAGCTGCAAAAAGCAGTAAAGCGAAGCGCAATAAAATGAGGTATGCTTGTAGTTTCTATTATCAAATCAGCCAAAGACATGCGTAAAGTTTAAATATTCCTTCATTCACATTTGGTGTTTGGAGAGAGTGACCTGATGAGAGCTTGGGTAGTTTTGGCTGGTTCTAGGCAGGGCCTCTTAAGATGAGTTCCCCCCTCGGGCGCCTGGGTGGCTCAGTTGGTTAAGCGACTGCCTTCGGCTCAGGTCATGATCCCGGAGTCCTGGGATCGAGTCCCATATCGGACTCCCGGCTCTGCGGGAAGTCTGCTTCTCCCTCTGACCTTCTCCCCTCTCATTCTCAGTCTCTCTCTCTCTAATAAATAAATTAAAAAAAAAATCTTAAAAAAAAAAAAAAATGAGTTCCTCCCTCACTTGAATTACCATTTCAGTGGTGTAGCTCATAGATTTCTGGTGGAATTTATCTTTCTTAGTATATATCTTGAATTGATTAGCTTAGTGATGAACTGGTAAATGTGTGATAGGAGATGGGGTCCAATTTATATCAATTAATTGATTTTCCAATATACGGATAGTATTGGAACAAAGAAGTGGAATTGTTTGAATGACTTCCAGCATAGCTCTTGGAGACCCAAATGAAATAGCGATCTCTTTGATGACGAGGTTTCTCTGTGCTTGCCAGGCAGTGTTTACTTTGGACAGAGCTGTATGAATATAAATTTAGTCTGTGAACCCAATTTTTCATGCTGATCACTTTTTCAGTTGACTGATAATCTATGAGAACTGAATTCTGATCTCAGCTCTGCCACTGAGGAACTGTGGGGGTTCAAGCAAGTCACTAGCCCCACCAGACCTGGTTTCCTTATCTACAGGAAGAATTTAGATTGGGTTGATGTCTTTCTTCCTTCCTTTCTCCCATCCCGTCCTGTCCTGAGCTGAAGGCAGAGGCCTTAACCCACTGAGCCACCCAGGTGCCCCAGATTGGGTTGATTTCTAAGGTCATTTTCAGGTCCCAGTTTACACAAGCTTCATACCATTGCTCTGTTACTGGTGGGGGGAAAGGCACAGACTAAGTAAGTTGCGGTAAGATCTGGTGAAGTCAGACTCAATGAAAAGCTTGTTGAAACTCTCAACAGAATATTACTCTCTGCTGCAGCCCTTTGCCTTTAAGATTTCCTGAAATTGGGGCACCTGGCTGGCTCAAACGTTGGAGCTTGCAACTCTTGATCTCGGGGTTGGGAGTTGAAGCCTCACCTTGGGCATAGAGCCTACTTTAAAAACAGCAACAACAAAGGTTTCTTGAAATCTACCACATAAAAGTGCTCTTACCAGTGCAGGTCACTTAGCTCTGAGGTAGGAAAGGCAGTTGCTAAGGAAGGGAGGGGAGGAAATACAATCCTCATGTGAAGCATATCTAACTTCTCATTGCTCCCTTTGGCAAGACCTGGTATTTTCACTCTATGATCAGGTGGTCAGGTGTTGGCAAGGATGCGGAGAAAGGCGAACCGTTCCCCTACACTGTTGGTGGGAATGCAGGCTGGCGCAGCCACTCTGGAAAACAGTATGGAGGCTCCTCAAAAAGCTGAAAATAGAGCTACCCTACAACCCAGCAATCGCACTACTGGGTATTTGCCACGAAGATACAAATGGAGTGATCCGAAGGGGCACCTGCACCCCAATATTTATAGCATCCGTGTCCACAATAGCCAAACTGTGGCAAGAGCCTAGATGTCCATTGCAGATGAATGGATAAAGAACATGTGGACAATGGAATATTAGGCAGCCATCAAAAATTTGAAATCTTGCCATTTGCAATGACATTCAATTTGGATGGAA
The DNA here is from genome assembly GCA_028533885.1 of Nasua narica. Classification (NCBI taxonomy): domain Eukaryota; kingdom Metazoa; phylum Chordata; class Mammalia; order Carnivora; family Procyonidae; genus Nasua; species Nasua narica. The sequence goes on along the minus strand of CM052797.1, from coordinate 85,900,476 downwards.
CTAGAGGGTATTAGGCTAAACGAAATAAGTCAATCAGAGAAAGACAATTATCATATGATCTCACTGATCTGTGGAATTTGAGAAGGCAGACGATCATAGCAGAAGGGAGGAAAAAGTGAAATGGGATGAAACCAGAGAGGGAGACAAACCGTAAGAGACTCTTGATGTCAGGAGACAAACTGAGGGTTGCTGGAGTGGAGGGGGTGGGAGGGATTAGGGTGGCTGGGTGATGGACATTGGGGAGGGTATGTGCTATGGTGAGTGCTGTGAATTGTGTAAGACTGGTGAATCACAGACCTGTACCCCTGAAACAGATAATACATTATATGTTAATTAAAACAAGTTGGTTGACTCTCTGGCATTTTGCTTTTTTAATATATCTTTAGCTCATTTTACTTGTCTGTGTCCCTTATTTGGGCTATAAGTATCTCTCGAATGGGAGTTGTTAGTAATTTTATATTTCCATGGCCTAGCTTAGTGTGGCAAATGATAGGTACTTGGCAAATGTCTGTTAAATCATATACTGATTGTGCACCTGAGGAGTAACAGTCTTTATCCATTTTGCTTCCTCTTTCCCTTTTTGAAGATGTGAGTAGGTAAAGAGACCAGAACAAGAAGGCAGATCTAAAATCAAGGGAGGGGGATCCTCAGCATCCTCGTCTCTGAAATTAAAAGTTTGGGAGGAAGGAAACCTAAAGGGGTAAGAATAAGAAGTTCTTTAGGACAAAAGAATATGTGACTGAACGGTGAAATTAAGATCTGATGTGCTTAAATTTCAGTATGTATTAGAGATAACATCATAGAGATAATTTTAAAACTTATTTAAGCATTAATTTTACTTGTAGAACCTGTCTTTACATATTAGTGGCAATGACATCTCATTAGAAACCTTAGGAGAGTTGTGTATTTGTTTCAGCAATTGGAGAGGAGAGCAGAAACTAAAGCTCTTCTACTGTCAGTAGCTCAGTAAATGTAAGAAACCTTGGCTTAAGACAGCAAATTACAGCTGGGAAAGAGGAACGAACGAGGCTGGTTAATTCCCAGAGCAGTGGAAGGAAGACTAGGGAGAAGCCCAGTTCTGTAAGTTAGATGGAAGCCCTCATCTGCCTGACAACTTACCAGCAGTGTTCTCTCTCTTCCCTTTCTAACCAAGACTCTGCAGGTGCCGCTGCTAGCAGTTTTCCTTATATCTTAAGTTGGAGCGTTGAGCATATATTTTGCAAAAAACCTTGTGATAGATGTTTAGTATGGTATAATATTGTTAGTAATATGCTTTGGGTTATTTTAGATTTGGGGCAACAATCCGATTTGGGACCTACCTATTACTTATACTGTTTTTTTGTGGCAAATCTGAATTCTAAGACCTAAAAATCAACTTTTGGAATATAATCATTTCACATTATGGGGTTTGTCTTAAAGTAATTTATCCTTTTTAGAAGACGTGAGCAAGAAGAGGTAATCAATTCAGTTTGATTTCCCCACATCTAGGGAAATCTCTGTTGTGCTTCTGGTTAGTATAGAAGCATGTTTTAATTCTGAAGTTGAAGACAAAATGGATTTTTTTTTTAAAAGATTTTATTTATTTTATTTTAACAGAGAGAGAACACAAGCAGGCAGAGAGGCAGGCAGAGGCAGAGAGAGGAGCAGGATCCCTGCTGAGCAAGGAGCCTGATGTGGGACTCGATCGCAGGACATTGGGACCATGACCTGAGCCAAAGGCAGCTGCTCAACCAACTGAGCCACCCAGGTGTCCCGACAAAATGGATTTTTTAAACTATATCTAAATCCTTGTTGGGGATAATATTTTCTTGAGGTAGTAATGAAGGATCTTTAAATTTTTCAATATGAGGATTTATTCATTTATCAGGTATTGTGTGCAGGCACCATGCAAGGGGCTAGCAATATCATGGCGATTGAAATAGACCTGGTTTTTGTTTGGGAGAGTATAGTTCAGTAGGGAAGAAAGACACTTACCCCTCCCATGAAAAACAATGAGTGCAAAATTTGAGCAGTATCACAGTGTACTGAAATAGAGAATAATGAAGAGACATAGGACGTTGGAAGGTTTATCTTAGGGTGGTTAAAAAGACCTCTCTGGGAGCAGGAAATTTAAACTAAAATTTGAGAAAGATGAGAGAGAATTCGACATTCAGAGTGGAATAGCATGTTCAAAGCCACTAAGGCAGGAAAGAGCTTACTTAACAGTTTCTGGAATAAAGAGAAGGAAAGTATGGTTGAAACAGAGGAAGAGTAGCACAAGATAAATTCAGAGGAGTGGATGGGCCATAGTGTGTGGGACTTTGTAGATTATAAGGCATTTGGATTTTATTTTGAGTGCATTTGGAAGCTGTTAAAGTATTTTCACCAGGGAAATGACATGAGTCAACGTTGAGTAGATCACCTTGGATGATGTGTGGAAAGTGTTGAATGGAATCAGTAGGCTTGTCAGGAGGCTATTGCAGTAATCAGTGGAAGAGGTCCTGGTGACCTGAACAATATGGGTTCATGCCAGTGGAAGTTGGAGATTTTTGGAAGTTAAACTGAAAGGATTGCTGATAAATGTGGGGAATGGTGGGAAAAGAAGAATCCATTACTTCTAGATTCTGGTTTGGCCAACTGGGTTGATGATTAGTGCTATTTAGTAATACTACTATTATAGGAGAAAATTGGGTTAAGCTTTGGATATATTAGGTTTGAGATGCCTGTGAGATATCCAGATGGAGATACGGGATACGCAGTAGGATCTATAAGCTGGTGCTCTCAGCAGAAGGTGGGCTGGAGATAAAACTTAGAAATGTGAGTGTATAGATGCCACTGAAAGCCATGGAAATGGGTGAGATACCTAGGGAGCCAAATTAACAGGATCGGTTTGAGATAAATAGGCACTTCTTTTATCATAACACAAAGGCAGGAGACCCATATAGGTATAAATAAATGCAAGAAGGTTTGTAAATTTGATTGGCATGTAGGTGAAATAGTTCTAATATGATAGTTTTGTATTTTCTGAAGTAGAATCCATGATTGTCTACTTAGAGGGAAGATAGTCAGCAATTTGAGGATGGCTGTGAGGTTTAAAATATAGTGGTGGGGGGCACCTGCGTGGCTCAGGCAGTTGAGCATCTGCCTTCGGCTCAGGTCATGATCCCGGGGTCCTGGGATTGAGCCCCACATCGGGCTCCCTGCTTGGCGGGAGGCCTACTTCTCCCTCTCCCACTCTCCCTGCTTGTGTTCCCTCTCTCTCCGATCAATAAATAAGTAAATATTTAAAAAAAGAAATAGTGGTGGACTAAAGAAACAGGCGTGCCCAGTAGTATCTTAGACAATGTTGATCATAAAATTTACAGTGCAGGCGTACCTCAGAGATACTCTGAATTTAGTTCCAAATACAATAAAATGAACATTCCCAATAAAATATATCAAATGAAATTTTTGGTTTCCTAGTGCATATAAAAAGTACATTTACACTGTAGTCTGTTAAGTGTGTGATAGCATTATGTCTAAAACACAATACACATACTTTTTTTTTTTTTTTAAAGATTTTATTTACTTATTTGACAGACCACAAGTAGGCAGAGAGGTAGGCAGGGGCTTGGGGGTGGGCGCACCCCCATACACATACCTTAATTAAAAAATTAAAAAAGATTTTTTGTTTATTTGGGGTGCCTGGGTGGCTCAGTGGGTTAATCCTCTGTCTTTGGCTCAGGTCATGATCTCAGGGTCCTGGGATCCAGCCCCGCATCCGGCTTTCTGCTCTGCAGCGAGCCTGCTTCCCCCTCTCTCTCTGCCTGCCTCTCTGCCTGCTAGTGATCTCTCTCTGCCAAATAAATAAAATCTTAAAAAATTTTTTTTGTTTATTTATTCGACAGAGTGAGCACAAGCAGGGGGAGCAGCAGAGAGAGGGAGAAGCAGGCTCTCCGCTGAGCAGGGATCCTGATGTGGGGGCTCCATCCCAGGACCCTGGGATTTCGACCTGAGCCAAAGGCAGACGCTAATGACCAAGCCACCCAGGGGCCCCTTTAAAAATATTTTATTGCTAAAAGATGCTATTATCTGAGCTTTCAGCAAATCATATGTGATCACAGATCACCATAACAAAAAAGTTTGAAGAATTACCAAAATGTGACAGAAATATGTGAGCAAATGCTGTTGGAAAAATGGCACCAGTACACTTGCTCAAAGCTGGGTTGCCACAAACCTTCAATATGTAAACAAACAAAAACCCCACAGAATCTGGAAAGTAAAATAAAAGGAGGTGTGCCTGTAATTGTTTCAGTCTGGTTGTGAAGTGAATGAGGGAAAATGCTCTTTAAGTCTGGTAGATGAGTTAGTAGGTGGTATAAGTAAATGGTGCGATGGAGGAGTTTGAAACTCTTATTTTGGAGGTCAAGAGGACACTGGCCTATGATGTTATGTGGTCTGGTCAGTTTGCATGGCTTGCTCACAGTGTGTTAGAACCAGTTGCTTAATAGCTTCGTTAATAGCTTACTAGGACTGAAGAGTTTTTGGCGTCATTAAAGACAGGGTAAATTCTTGACATGCAGTAGTTATACTGCCTAATTTGGGGTTTTAAGGGAAATCTAAAAGGAAACAGAAGAAACTATTAGCACAACAGAAAAATCTGTTTACAAAAAATAAGGCATGTGCCCAGAAACATTTGTGTACTTACAAATTAAAATAAAATGTTGGGGCACCGGGGTGGCCCAGTTGGTTAAGCAACTGCCTTCAGCTCAGGTCCTGCTCTGGATCGATCAGCAGGGAGCCCACATCTCGATCTCTCTGCCTGCTGCTCCGCTTGCTTGTGCTCTCTACCTTTCTCTATCAAATAATGTCAAATAAATAAAATGTCGACTTATCAAAGATTATCTAAAGTAAACTTTGCTTCTGGTTTATGGAAGTTATGAGAATGCTAAACAGATTCTGTATTTCCTTCCGGAATGACTATTTTTCTTAAATATGCAAACAGAAGTCTAAGCCACTTTAAAGTAACATTTTGCTTCCTGTTTATTTCAAATTGTTATTAATAAGTTATTTTTGAAATGTGGGTACTTAAGTTAATCCAGTTAACTATTTGTCATGGATTGGTTTTTTTTTTTTTTGACTTTTTAAGCAATTGTTTAAAAATGAAAGTAAGTAATTGCATTTTAGAATTGCATATCAAAATGGTCAAGAAGGAATTGTGGCCCTATTAGGAAAAGATTAAATGGGTGTTAACAGTGTATCTCCTTTCTCTGTGCTCATTTTCTAGAGTGTAAGGTAGCTGTCATTGCATAAAGAGGGACATCGTATTCTCCTTAGCAGAAAGTTTTTTGAAATACTTGATTTTCTTTTGTGACTGATGGAGCAGATGAATGCTCCAAAAGCCATTTGGTAGAATAAGCAATGTTTGTGTACTCAGCCTCCCGCTAATGAAACCCCTAAGCCTTCTGTTCCTTAAAATACACACATGATGTCTTTAAGGATAAATACTCAACTACTTCTTGAATTTGAAGAGCATTCTATTATAGTCAAGTGAGAAGATTTTTATTAATACAGTTAACGTTTTAGCCATGGAAATTTTAATGATATGAATTTAGTGTCTCAGGTAGTATTATTTTTATGTGGAACAGAGCACAACATGATTGGATCTGTTAAATAAGGGAGGAATACAGAAATAATTCTTTCCAGAATTCTGGCAGAAATTTTTTAAAATTAATTTAAAAAGTTAATTTATAAATTCCAGCATAATTAACATACAGTGTTATATTAGTTTCAGGTGTACAATATAGTGATTCAACAATTCTATACATTACTCAGTGCTGGCAAAATGTTTTGAAAAATTAACACATATTACTAAAATTTATTATAGATAACTTTTATTGGGTATGTGAAACCATAATCCAGATAGTTCTTGACTTCTAAAAAGTTACTAAAAAGGCTAAATATATGAATAAGAAATGTCTTCTTTTTTTCCCCAAGAAAGAAAACCATGACTTTATAATAGTACATTTTCCCCTTTAGATTTTCTTTCTGAGAAAGTTTATACTTAGGGTATGTTGCTTCTTAAAATCTAGATATAAAAATTTATAGTATACCAAATGCAAGAAGATAGTTACACTATACCTGGAGCATAACTGAAATCTTAACATTGGACAAACTGACTGTTAGAACATGTTGAGCATGATATACCCCTGGAATGGTTTTATAATACTGATGAAACAAGTCCCCTTTTGGTGATGCTTGCTAACTTCTACCATAGCAAGTGCCAGGCTGATTATTATTGTTGTCGTTATTGTTATTATTATTTTTTTTTGAGGGGGCGGGCAGGTAGAGAGAATCTTAAGCAGGCTCCACACCCAGTGCAGAGCCTGACACTGGGTTCAGTCCCATGACCCTGAAATCCTGATCTGAACCAAAATCAAGAGCCAAGTCTCTTAATTGATTGAGCCACCCAGGAACCCCCAGGCTGATGATTCTTATGTGTAAGAGTATGTGTGTGTTGCATTTAGTTGTCTGATGCTATATTTGAAACACCATGGTTGCCTTTCTGAAAAATCAGAAAAGTTTGTTTATTAGAACATGGTGCAGGGCTCAGATTTTGATGTAGATGGAGTCAAATACATGGCAGGCTTCCCGCTGAGTAGGGAGCCCAATGTGGAGCTCCATCCCAGGACCCTGGGATCAGGACCTGAGCCGAAGGCAGATGCTTAATAACTGAGCCGCCCAGGCGCCCTGACCAACTTACTTTTAAAATCAAAGTTTTTTTTTTTTAAATCAAAGTTTTTATGCTTCTATTCAGTCTTTAATTGGAGGAGTAGGTAAATATATATGTTGATATCTGATATCTACTCTTGTGCACGTGTTCATAGCAGTTACAGTTGCATTGTAGAGACAGGCTGCCCTGTAGCATACTAGATAGCTTAAGTACCAAGAGTTATTGCATTAAGATAAACTGCTTTACACATTTACACACAAAATTTGTTAAGCATTTTTGATTGGCTCTTGTGCTTGCCTCGGTGAACGATTCTCAATTGATACACCACCATTTTTCTCAGAATTTTGATCAGTGTATAAAATTTGGTTTTGCCACATCTGAATAGAACAGCTATATTCTTATGATATTCTGGGTGAAGCCAGTTGTGGGTCTTCATGTGTAGATATTAGTTTCAAAGTAGCATGAAAGGAAGATGTCCTAGAAGGCGAGAAGATATTGTTTTGCATATTTAAGAGAGCTCAGTCAAGTCTCTAAAAAGTTTGAAGGGAAACTGTGACACAATGACTTCTGCTGAAGAGCAAATTAAATAACTGTAAATGTGCTTTGAGCTTTACAGATCATTCCAGTCATTGTTTAAATGATATGTATGGGCACCTGGGTATCTCAGTCGGTTAAGCATCCACCTTGATCTTGGCTGGGGTTTTATCTCAGCGTCATGAGTTCAGGCTGGGCATGGAGCCTACTTAAAATAAATGATACTGTAGGGGCACCTGGGTGTGGCTCAATCCGTTAGGTGTCCAACTCTTGGTTTCGGCTCAGGTTTCTGGAAACAGGTCCTGGATGAGGCTCCTTGCTCAGTGGGGAGTCTGCTTCACCCCTCTCTCCCACTCTGCCTTGCCCCCACACATGCTTTCTCTCTCACTCTCAAATAAATAAATCTTTTTTTAAAAAAAGGATGTAATTCTTAAAAAAAATAGTGTAATAACTTTCTCTTCTTGAAAACAGAACTAAAAATATTCCTTGGACCTGCCCTCCTCTTTCTGTCCTTCTGCCATCCATAACTGCTCTTTGCTGTAACAAAATACCCAGGAAAAATTCTCTGTATTCCTTATTACTGCTTTCTCACTGCCTAGCCATTGAACTCAGACTTTCATCATTTCCACTACCACATTAACTTATGTAGTTTCTCAATTTCAGTTTGCACACCTGTGCCCCTGCAGTTCTTCAGAATTATCAGTGATGATTTTGAAACATAACACTCCCCTGTTTATTTTTGCTGGATGCAGGTGGGCTGTTCCTTTGTTGTGAGAAAGGGAGGAATTGATGGGGAGGATCAGATTTTTAAAGAGGAAAATCATGCAAGGTACCTGTTCCTGAGGTTAGATTTGAAATCTAATTGATGTGAAGTTGAGATTCTCATTTGTCAGGGGCCCACGAAGTTTTTCTGTAAACGTCCTGATACAAATATTTGGGGCTTTGGGAGTTTCCTCTGCCTGAAGGAAGGGTGGCCAACTACATGTGTGACATCCAGAAAGTAGTAGAAATTTATTGGCCTTGGGAACAACCTTTTTTTTTTTTTTAAAGATTTTATTTATTTATTTGAGAGAGAAAGTGAGAGAGAGCATGATAGGAGAGAAGGTTAGAGGAAGAAGCAGACTACCCATGGAGCCGGGAGCCCGATGTGGGACTCGATCCTGGAACTCAAGGATCATGACCTAAGCCGAAGGCAGTTGCTCAACCAACTGAGCCACTCAGGCGCCCCCTTGGGAATAACCTTTAACCAAGAAAATGGATAGATAGCCCAGCTTCTCTTTCCTTAGGTGGGCCAAGTCTTTAGGCATGTTCTCTATAATTCCTCAGAGGGTCTTTAACAGGACTGAACTCCAGTTATACAGAGCAGGCAGTGAACCCTTAATAGACTTTTCTCTATCCATCTCACTGTCCCTAATCCCCTCAAGTGTGCTTCCCCTCAGAGTTCTCATTTCAGGTTTGCCTTTGGAGGAACTCAGATGATAGTGTTTACAGACTTGTGGTGGTGGTGGTAGTAATATACAGCTTTTTCTTCCCTTCTCCCTCCACTGGGGAGAGATGGCTTCCTTGATGGTTGACATTGGCACCAGAGTACAGCAGAGCGAATGGGCTGAGGTATGGGGAAGAAAGTATTGTATGGCTACCTATCATTAATTCAGTTCAACTCAGCTTTACTCAAATTGGTTCATTCTTTGCAGGCTATCTTTTTCTGTCTTGGGTTCTCTATTCAGGAAGAGAAAAGTAAATCACCTATATAACATGGGTGACCATTTACCTCAATAAATGAAAAGGTCCCAACCTTGGTGGTTTTGCGTGAGAGAGATCAGATTTTCTGTGTTTAAAAGTTAATTGACAAATTTTGTGCTGGAAAATAGTTTAAGATTCAGGGTACTATATACATTGTGTCACATAATTGAGTAGTTATAAAAAGGAGTTTTATATATTTCTACAGCCAAACTTCAAATAACATGATTGACTGGGCTTTCCCAAAACAAATATTAAAATTTAAAAATGGTAGTGTAATCACAAGTAACTACAGCTCTCCCATTAGAGTACTTATTGATTTGATTTGGGGCACCTGGTGGCTTGGCCAGTTAAGCATCTGCCTTTGGCTCAGGTCATGATCCCAGGGTCCGGAGATCGAGTCCTGCATCAGGCTCCTTGATCAGTGGGGAGCCTGCTTCTCCCTCTGCTTATGCTCTCTCTCTAAAATAAATAAAATTTAAAAAGAAAAAAAGTACTTACTTGATTAAATTTCTTTTACTGTCTGGGGAATTGAAAGTGTTTTTCCACTTTAGATGTGTTTCTTCCACAATGTGAAGTTCAATGGTATGCTGTAAGTTTCACCATTAGAGAAGGGGTTTCTAGGCACATAATCAGTGTGAAAGTTTTATTTTTTACTATGTGAAGCTTTAAGGTATACTAGTTGTGTTTAAAAAAATTCTATATTAGCATATGCTTTTAAGCTCACTTTTTAAAAGTTGACCAGTGCTTTTAAAATCTGTATTAAAATGAGCTTTTGGGCGCCTGGGTGGCTCAGTTGGTTGGGCGACTGCCTTCGGCTCAGGTCATGATCCCGGAGTTCCGGGATCGACTCCCATATCGGACTCCCGGCTCTGCGGGAAGTCTGCTTCTCCCTCTGACCTTCTCCCCTCTCATTCTCAGTCTCTCTCTCTCTCTCTCTAATAAATAAAAATAAAAAAAAAATCTTTAAAAAAAATAAAATAAAATGAGCTTTTTATCAGAATCATGATTGTTCGTTTTATTTGTAAAAATGCTATTTTCCAAGCTTTTATTTTTTTTCTTTCCCTGGAAGACTTTGTTTGGTTAATCTTTTTTTTTTTTTTTTTTAGTTTTAAAGACTTATTTATTTGGTTTAGAGAGTATGTGCAGAGTAGAGTGGGGGAGGGGCAGAGGGAGAGAGACTCCTTGAGCTGAAACCAAGAGACCACCTGGATGCCCTGTCTATTCTTTTTTTTGAAATATCATATCCCCCTTTTTTGGTTCTTAGTTTAACACATAATTATTTAAAAAGTCTTTTTTTTAAGATTTTATTTATTTATTTGACAGAGGGAGAGAGATCACAAGTAGGCAGAGAGGCAGGCAGAGAGAGAGGGGGAAGCAGGCTCCCTGCTGAGCAGAGAGCTCGATGAGGGGCTCCATCCCAGGACCCTGAGATCATGACAGCCAAAAGCAGAGGCTTTAACCCACTGAGCCACCCTGGCGCCCCCATAATTATCTAAAAAATCTTTACTTTTATTGTTGAAGTTGGATTTTATTTTGCAAGTTTATTGTTATGATCTGCTTTATTGAGGGAAGTCAGATCTTCGGTTTATTCTTTTATTTGGTTTCATTTAATTGCATAAGGCTGTTAAATAGTTTAGCAGATATTAACATTTTCTGTTATACTTGTATCAAGATGTTGGGGAAAAAAGTTGGGTCAATGTAATTTATAAGTTACTTTTTTTAAAAAAAAAAAGATTTTATTTATTTGACAGAGATCACAAGTAGGCAGAGCGGCAGGCAGAGAGAGAGGGGGAAGCAGGTTCCCTGCTGAGCAGAGAGCCATGCGATCCCGGGACCCTGAGATCATGACCTGAGCTGAAGGCCACCCAGGCGCCCCTAACTTATTAGTTACTTCTCTGGAAATGTATTTGGGACAGCTTGTATAGTTGGGATGTAGTGTTTTTGGGTTTTTTTGTTTTCTCTTACTCATGGACATTTTTTTCCCTGCTCTTCACCTAGGATATGGTTTTTGTTCACTTGGACTCCCCGTCTTACTCTTCACTACTCCTTATATACCTCAACACTCATCTGCAGCCTCATAAATAAACCTCAGCCTTCTCACCAGCTTTATCAGAATATTGCCGTTTCCTCAGGCTGGGTTTAGAACCCACTAACTTCATTATTTATTTTTCCGCCTCTAGTCCCCGGGGTTCCCTTTGTTCTCTGAGTGACTACAGTGTATTCCCTCCTCATCCCTGTGTCCTATGTTGTACCTGCTGTAAGCATTATTGGTTACACTGTGTATTCTGCCTCAGCTACCTTGTGTATGGGCTTTCAAGGGCACAGAGTGTTTTCTCAGTTGTTTAGGATTTCTTTTGTATCTATCACATAACAGACACCTAGTATTTAATTAGTTGCTTGTATTAAATACCCAGTTTAGTTTTCTGATAATTTCTCCTGAAGGTAATCTTAGTGATTTTTTAAGTGTTTTGTTTATTGCTTGTTTTTTAATAGATGTAAAAAAGGATTGGTCTGACCATGCTCTCTGGTGGGAAAAGAAGAGAACTTGGCTTCTTAAAACACATTGGACCTTGGATAAGTATGGCATTCAGGCAGATGCTAAGCTTCAGTTCACCCCCCAGCACAAACTGCTCCGCCTGCAGCTTCCCAACATGAAGTATGTGAAGGTGAAAGTGAATTTCTCCGATAGAGTCTTCAAAGCTGTTTCTGACATCTGTAAGACTTTCAGTAAGTATTAAATTCTTCATGAAAGTATTAGTGGCGTGAGGTATATATGACTGATGATTAACAGTTTATATCAAAGAGTAGGTTGGGGCGAGCTGTGTATGTTTGTGCATGTATGTCAGTTTTTCACTTTATTCTTGAAAGTTCTTTATTCAAGATAAAGAAATATTGAGGAAAGATGGAACAGGAGGAACTTAATATAGATTCTTTCCTTACTAGAAGTGTATCCAGGTATGTGTTATGTAATACTTCGTTCTAATTACTTAATTTTTATTTCTTGGGAAGGAAAAGAAAAAAGGCATTATTTTCAGGATGTAGGTTCTGCAGTGTTTCCTTCACATAAGTCACTGTTTGATTTTGGTGATTCAGGCACATTGTGTCACTTCCTTCACTGAAGGCCTGACAGCTCCTAAGGAAATGACCATGAGTATTGTCTTCCTTAAGCAGTCTACAGCTTGAACACTCTTGTAGTGATTCTATTTATGCTTTCTGAAATGAAATGTCGACTTTTGGCTGACCCAATTATGTCATATGACAGGAAGTATTCATCAGAGAAAATGTGAACTATTGCCATTATCACTAGTACATAATTCTGTTATAGCATAGATTTAGGGGAGATGTAGGACATTACAATTTTGATCTAATGACTGAAATTACAGTGTTTTTTATGTTTAATGGGATTTTTAGTAAAAAAAATACAGAAAAGTATAAGGAATTATAATTCCTTATATAATACATAAATATAATTGTTAATAATATTTAATAAAATTAATATATAAAATAATAAATATAGTTACCTAATTCCTGTTAGCTTAGAATTAATAAATTACATTTTGCTAAACTTTTTTTAAAGTCACAATAATAAAGTTCTTGAGTCACATTCTTATAATTTCCCTTCACAAAACAACCACTGTCATAAGTTAGTGTGTATCCTTCTTGTACTTTTAAAAATACATCAGCACACACATATGTACATGCATTTCTCCATATCTGTGTGTTTATATAGCCATAAATAATATACTGCCATAATTCTTTGGGTATTTTTCTTTTTGCAGTTTTGTATTTGTATGCAGGAGTTTCTCAAGTGGTAATATAGTAGTCCCCTACTTCTCTGTGAGGGATATGTTCCAAGACCCTCAAGAGATGGCTGAAACCATAGACAGTACCCCTATATGTACTGTTTTTTGTGTTTATTATTTATTTTATGTTTATTTTGTACTTTATCATACATACCTATGATAAAGTTTAATTTATAAATCAGGCACAGTAAAAGATTAACAATAATAAAATAGATCAATTATAATATAGTAAAAGTCATGTGAAGGTGGACTCTCCCTCAAAATATCCTATTGTACTGACTCGCCCTTCTTTTTCTTGTAATGATGTGAGATGATAAAACGCCTACGGGATGAGATGAAGTTAGGTGAAGGATGTAGGCAGTGTGACACGGCATTAGGCTGACCTTCTGATGGTACGTCAGAGGAAGGATCATCTGCTTCCAGACCACAATTAACTGAAACCATGGAAAATGAAATCATGGATAAGGGGGGACTGCTGTACTAATTTACATTACAATCAGCAACATATGAAAACCCATTGTCCCAAATCATCACTAACACTTGAATATTGTCAGTTTTTAGCATTTACTTCTTTGAAAAAATACAGTATTTTATTTTAGCTTATAAAGTTATGTTTCTGTATCTCTATTAGTCATTTAAGGTTTTTTTTTTTGACTTACCCATTTATATCATTTATCTGTTTCTTTAGTTCATAAACTTTATTTTTTAGAGAGTTTTATATTCACAACAAAATTGAACAGAAAGTACAGAGTTCCCATTATTCCGTATCCTCACAAATGTATAACCTCCCCACTATCAACATCCCACTCCAGAGTGGTACAGTTGATAAACCTGAACTAACACATCACTGTGATGTAGAGTTCATGGCTTACATTACGATTCACTGTTAGTGTTGTACTGTGTGTGGGTTTGGACAAATGCATGAATATGTCCGTCATAGTATCATTATAGTATTACACAGTTTCACTGCCATAAAAATCTTCCGTGCTCTTCCCTCTCCCCTAACTCCTGGCAATCACTAATTTCTTTATTGTCTCTGTAGTTTTGGCTTTTCCAGAATGTCACACAATTGGAGTCATACAGTATGTAGTCTCTTCAGATTGTTTCTTTTGCATAGTAATGTGCATTTAAGTTTCCTTCATGTCTTCTCATGGCTTGATAGCTCAGTTCACTTTAGCAATGAATAATATCCCATTTTCTGGATGTACCACAGTTTATTTATCCTACATAGCTACAGAAGGGTATCTTAGATTTTTCCAAGTTTTGCAGTTATAAGTAAAGCTACTATAAACATATGTGTGGAGGCTTTTTTATGGGCATTTGTTTTCAGCTCATTTAGGTCACTACTAAGGAGTGTGATTGGTGGTAAAAATATGTTTAATTTTTTAAGAAACCACCAAACTGTCTTCCAAAGTAGCCGTGCCATTTTGCATTCATACCAGCAGTGAATGAGAGTTCTTGTTGCTCTGAATCTTCACCAGTATTTGGTGGTGTCAGTGTTCTTGATTGTGGCCATTCTAATAAATGTGCTGCGACATTTCATTGTTATTTTAATTTGTATTTCCCTGATGAGATAGGATGTGGAGCCTCTTTTAATATGGTCATTTTCCATCTGAACGTCGTCTTTATGGAGGTGTTAAGGTCTTTGACCTATCTTTTTTTTTTTTGAAAGTAGGCTCTAATGCACAACGTGGAGCCGAATGCAGAACTTGAACTTACGACACTGAGATCAAGAGTCCGATGCTTAACTGAGCCATCTAGGTGTCCCTTTTGGCCTATTTTTTAACCAGGTTGTTTGTTTTCTTACTGTTGAATTTTAAGAATTCTTAGTATATATTTTGGAAAACTGTACTTTATTAGATATTCCTTTAGCAAATATTTTATTCCAGTGTCTGGCTTGTCTTTTCATTCTCTGACAGTTTCTTTCAGAGAGCAGAAAATTTTAATTTTACTGAAGTCTAGCTTATCAATTATTTCTTTTGTGGATCACAACTCTATTGTCATATCTAAAATGTCACTAATCCCAGGATCATCTGGATTTTTTCCTGTGTTATCTAGGGGTTTTATTGATTTGTGTTTTACATTTAGGACTGTGATCCATTTTGAGTTAATTTTTGTGAAGCTTGTAAGGCCTGGGTCTGGATTCTTTTTGCATGGGGATGTCCAGTTATTCTAGCATCATATATTGGAAAATTATCTTTTCTTTGTTATATTGCCTTTGCTCTTGGTCAAAGATCAGTTGACTGTAGTTATATTGGTCTACTTCTGGGCACTACATTCTGTTCCATTGATCTGCTTTTTTTTTTTTTTTTTGCCAGTAGCACCCTGTCTTGATTATGATAGCTTATAGTAAGTCTTGAGGTCATGTATCATCAGTCCTTCAACTTTGATTTTCTCCTTCAATATAATCTGGCTATTCCGGGTCTTTTGCCTTTCCATATAAACTTTAGAATCAGTTTGTTGGTATCCATAAAATAACTTGCTGGGATTTTGATTACTTTGAACCTATAGATTAAATTGAGAAGTGACATCTTAACAATATTAAATGTTCATGTTCATAAATGTGGAACATTTCTCCATTTATTTTTTTATTTCATCACAGTTTTATAGTTTTCTTCATTTAGATCTTGTACATATTTTGTTAGATTTATATTTAAGTATTTCTTTTTTGTCTGTTAATGGAAGTAGTATTGTGTTTTATATTTCAAATTCCACTTGTTTGTTGCTGGAATATTGGAAAGCGATACAGTTTTGTAAATTTACCATGTATCCTGCAACCTTTCTATAATTATTTGTTTGGGGGAGTTTTTGTTGATTGTTCTGAATTCTCTGTAGGAATGATGGATCATGTTTTGAATGAAGACTTCTTCCTTCCCAATCAATATACCTTTTTTTGTTTTTCTTGTCATACTGCATTAGCTAATAACTTGGAGTAAGATGTTGAATAGCAGTGGTAAGAAGAGGACATCCTTGCGTTGTTCTTAATCTTAGTGGGAAAGCTTCAAGTTTGTCATAATTAAGTATGTCCTTTGCTAAAGGGTTTTGTAGGTATTCTTTATCAAGTTGAGAATGCTAGCTTATTGAGTTTTTAGTCACGAATGAGTATTGGATGTTGTCATGCTTTTTTTATTTATATCTTTTGATGTGATCGTGTGCTTTTTCTTTAGTCTTTTTTGTTTAGTCTTTTGATGAGATGGATTATGTTGCTTTTTGGATCTTGAACCACTCTTGTATAGTTGGCATAAATCCCACTTGGTCACGGTGTGCAATTCTTTTTATGCATTGTTGAAATCTATTTGCTAATATTTTGTTGAATATTTTTGCATACATATTGGTCTGTAATTTTCTTATAAAACTTTTGATTTTGGTATTAGAGTAATGCTGGCCTGATGGAATGAATTAGGAAGTATTCCCTCCACTTTTATCTTCCAAAAGAGTTTGTAGAGAATTAATATAATTTCTTCCTTAAATGTTTGGTAGATAGGAAAAGAGCTCCTTGATATAGGTCCTAGTAGTGATAGTAGGTCCTAGCACATAAAGCACAAGCAAATACCAATAAGAAGGGTTATATCAAACCAAAAAATTTCTGCACAGCAAAAGGAACAGTCAACAAAATGAAAACCTACTGAATAGGAAAAAATATTTACAAGTCCTGTAACTGAGAATGGGCTAATACCTAAATTATAGAAAGACCTCATACAACTCAATAGGAAAAAAACCCAAAAAACAAAAAAAAATAATTCAATTAAAAATGCGTAAAGGGCTTGAATAGACATTTTCCCAAAGAAGATATACAAATGGTCAACAGATACATGAAAAAGTGTTCAATATCACTAATCATTAGAGAAATACAAACCCAAACCACAGTGCTGTGTCACTTCATACCTGTTAGAATGGCTGTTGTCAAAAAGACAGATAAGTACTGGCAAGGATATGGAGGAAAGGGAACCCAGCCACAATGGAAACAGTATGGAAATTCCTCAGAAAATTAAAAATAGAACTACCATACAACCCAGCAATTCTACTTCTGAAATATAACTGAAGAAAATGAAACCACTATCGTGAAGAGATTATCTGCACCCCGATGTTCATAGCAGCGTTATTTGCAATGGCCAAGACAAGGAAACAACATAAGTATTCATTTACAGCTGAATGAATATAAAAGTTATGAGACACAAACACAGATATTATTCAGCCATAAAAAAGAAGGAAATCCTGCTATGTTTGACAACATCGATGGACCTTGAAGGCATTATGCTAAGTGAAATAAAGTCAGGGAAAGATAAATACTGTATAATCTCGCTTATATATGGAACCCAAAACAAAAACAAAAAAGCAAATTCAAAGAGAGATCATATTTGTGGTTACCAGAGGCAGGAGGTGGGGAATGGGGGGAATTGGATGAAAGTTGTCAAAGGTACATACTTCAGTTAAAAGATAAGTAAATACTGGGGATGTGATGTATGACATGACTATAGTTAATGCTCTTATGGTATATTTGAAAGTTAAGAGTTCTAATTACAGAGCTATTGTGTGTGTGTGTGTGTGTGTGTGTGTACTTATATGAGATGGTAGATGTTAACTTATTGTGGTGATCACCTCACAGTGTACATAATACATAAGTCAGGTTACTATGCTGTAAACCTGAATTGTAGACAGCAATACATGTCAGTATCTCAATACAACCAGAAAAATGGCGTTTGGCAGTAAACCATAATAGCCCTAGTGCTTTCTGTTTTCAAAGGTTATTAATTATTGATTCAATTTTTTAATAGATATAGGTCTATTCAGATTGTTAATTTCTTATGTGAATTTTGGCAGATTGACTTCCAAGTGTTGTATTTTGTAAAAATTATGCTGGTTTTCTTTTAAAATTTAACTCTTAAGAAAATGCTTTTGGGGGCGCCTGGGTGGCTCAGTGGGTTAAGCCTCTGCCTTCGGCTTGTGATATCAGGGTCCTGTCCTGGGATTGAGCCTTGCATCGGGCTCTCTGCTCAGTGGGGAGCCTGCTTCCCCCTCTCCCTCTGCCTGCCTCTCTGCCTACTTATGGTCTCTTTCTGTCTGTCAAATAAATAAACTCTTTAAAAATGCTTTTATGTAATGATTAAGTGAGGTTTTTAGTTACACTTTCATTTTTTTTTTTAAAGAACCACTGTGGGCTAAGCACAAGCACTTTAAGTTCTTTGATGTAACGTGTTTGGACATATAGGCTCTACATTTGTAGAGCTGTCTTAGGAGGAAATGAAAATTCTCCCAAAATTTAACTGACAATTACGTAGAGGCACTATAAAAAATATATTCTGTTTAGAGCTTGCTGCCGTTTCATATCATCAATACGTAGGCAATTTGAGTCTTAGCCAAAACTAATTCGTTTCACACTTTTTCCTTTCTATTCTTGCGAAGATCTCTATTTGAAAAGGATAGGGAAGCCTACAGTAGTAGTGGAACAGAACACTGATTAACTCATACTCAGTTGTGTTTAAAAACGTTTTTTTAATTTTGTTTGAGTAGTTTCAGTTTGGTAGCCTAAGTTGTACATAAAGATTCTAATGCAAAAGATTTGTTTTAGGAGTAATAATGATTACTTTTTCTATAATGATAAAGATGAAAAAGAAATGAAGAGGGCGCCTGGGTGGCTCAGTTGGTTAAGCGACTGCCTTTGGCTCAGGTCATGATCCTGGAGTCTCAGGATCGAGTCCCATATCGGACTCCCAGCTCTGCGGGAAGTCTGCTTCTCTCTCTGACCTTCTCCCCTCTCATTCTCAGTCTCTCGCTCTCTAATAAATAAATAAATAAATCTTTAAAAAAAAAAAGAAAAAGAAATGAAGAATCACTTAAAACTTCTAGCAGCATTTTTTATTTGTAGCTATTCTAGTGGATGCTACTCTAGTGGAGTAATAGGTGCCTGTGACTTCAATTTGTATTACCCTAAAAACTAGTGATGTTGAGGATCTTCACATTATCCACATGTCTTTGGTAAAGTATCTGTTTAAATCCTTTGCCTCCCCCCTCTTTTTAAGATTTTATTTATTTATTTGACACAGAGAGGTCACAAGTAGGCAGAGAAGCAGGCAGAGAGAGAGGGGAAGCAGGCTCCCTGCTGAGCAGAGAGCCTGTGGGGCTCAATCCCAGGACCCTGGGATCATGACCTGAACTGAAGGCAGAGGCTTTAACCCACTGAGCCACCCAGGCTCCCCTTGCCTCCCCTTTTTAAAAGAAAAAAATTAGGTGGTTTGTCATCTTACTGAATTGTAAGAACTTTTTAGATATTTTGGATATAGAAAATTTATTGGATTTATGTTTTGCAAATATTTTTCACTGTGGTTTATTTTTAAGTTTTTTTGAAGAACAGAAATTTTACTTTGATGAGGAAAGACAAGTTTATGATCTTTTATGATTTTTATTCATAGACACAAAAAGTATAACAAAATTTTTAATTGGGTCCAGTAATAAAAGATTAACACATCATTAAGTGAGACTTATCCCAAAACAGGAAACTTTCTGTGTGCATGTGGAAAGAATGTATATTATCAATGTGTGGTGATGCTTTATAAATAATAGGTAAAGTTGGTTGAAAAGCAAAGGGATGTTGAAATCCTCACTATAATTGTGGATCTGTTCTTGCTCCTTTCACATCTGTCAGTTTTATCAAAGTAGTATTAGTATATGCACACATTTAAAATTGTTTTGTCCTTTTGATGAATTTTCTCTGTTAACACTGTGAAATGACCTTCTGTGTTTCTGGTAATATTAGCTTTGAAATATACCTTGTCTTTATTTAAAAAGTGCTACAGCTATCTTTTGATTGGTATTAGTATCTTTTATTATCCTGTTTCTTTTAATTTATGGCTTTACATTGGATTTCTTGTAAACAATATGTAGCTAGAACTTGCTTTTTTATTGATTCTGACAATCCCTGCCTTTTTATAAACTGTTTAGGCAATTTATATTTAATGTGATTATCACTGTTGTTGGGTTTAAGTCTGCCTTGTGTATTTGTTTTGTTTACAGTATTTTTAAATTTCTACATGTTCTATTTTTTTTCTTTGTTTTTGATGGAGGGAGGTTGTTTTTAAAGTTATATTTATTTCTTCCCATGACTCAGGAAGATTTTACTGCTTCTTTTTTTGCCTTTTAATATTTGCTCCGGAGTTTATAGTATATGACTAACTTAATCACAGCAAATGCTGGAATAGTATAGCACTACACACACATAGTATAATAATCTTAAAATACTAAATCTATATCCCCTTTCCTGTCATTTTTGCTACTGTCATATATTTTACACTCATATTCTGAAAGTCACAATGTCTCCTGTGAAACAGTAATTGTCTCTTAAAAGTAGTAGAAAGTATGCGGAAAAATATATATATATATATATATATATTTTTTTTTTGGAAAAAAAATTTTTTAAAGATTTTATTTGAGAGAGTGTGCAAGCAGGGGGAGAGGCAAAGGGAGAGGGAAAGAATCTGAAATTGACTCCATGCTGTGTGCAGAGCCTGACTTGGGGCTCAATCTCATGACCCTGAGATCATGACCTGAGCCAGAACCAAGTGTTGGATGTTCAAATGACTGAGCCACCCAAGTGCCCAGGAAAGTGGTCTTTTTAATTGCCCACACATTTACTTTTTTTATGGTCTTTGTGAGAATACTTTTCATTTGGTATCCTTTTACTTCTATCTGAAAAACTTCATATAACCTATTTATAGTTCAGGTCTGCTGGTGATATTTTTCACCTTTTGTTTGTCTACAGAAGTCTCAATTTTTGCCTTCATTTTTATAAGATACTGCACCTGGGGAAAGAATCATAGATTTCTTCTTCCTCCAGTAATTTTCACATGTCTTTCTGTTGTCTTCTGGTTCATGTAATTTCAGAGAAATCTTTTATTATTCTTTATTTATTCTTCTGTGTGTCTTCTCTGTTAGTCTTTCAGGAATTTATCCTTATTCTGTTTTTTTTAGCAATCTAATTCTATGGTCCTGGCATAGTTTTCTTTAGGTTTATTCTATTCTAGGTTCATTGCATTTCTTAGGTCTGTGGGTTTATGGTTTTCATCAAACTTGTGTAGTTTAATGTTTTGTTTTGTTTTTTTTAGTAGACTCTGTATCCATTGTGGAGCCTGACACGGTGCTCGATCTCACGACCCTGAGATCAAGACCTGAGCTGAGATCAAGAGTTGGATGCTTAACTGACTTAGCCACCCAGGGTGCCCCAAAGTTGGATAGTTTATCAGTTCTTCAAATAATTTTTAGTGTCCCTTCCCACAACTCCCATCCTTTGTGGGACTCTGGTTCATTTATGTTAGACTGATTATTTTTGTTTGCTCTATTCCTTTTTTCCAGTCTTCATTCTCCAGATTTTCATTTGGATAGTGTCCATTTTTATCTTCATATTTACTGATACCCTGCTAATCTGCTGTCAACCCCATCCAGTGAAGTTTTCATTTCAGATGGATTTTTCATTACCAGAAGTTTGATTTTGGCCTTTAAAAAATCTAGGAATCTTTCTTTTTTCTCATTATGTTTATGCTTTCCTCTATTAAATATATAGAATGTGTTTCTAGTAGCTATTTTAATATCTTTGATTACTGGTTCTATCATCAGAGTTACTTCTGCTTTTGTTACTTTGTTTTTTCCCTTTAATGCTGGCAATGGGTTGTATTTTCCTGCTCCCTTTATATCTGGTAATGTTTGATCAAGTGCCAGGCTTTATTAAATTTATATTTTTGGTAGCTGGATTTCTTTTTGTATCCTTTTTAAGTATTGTTGACTTTTTTTTTCCTGGTCAATAGTTAAATTACTTGGAATCCTTTGGATCCTTTTGATACTTTTAACCTTTTTTAGGATAGGTCCAGCGCCATCATTAGCTTATTTCCTTTTGAGGATTCTTTTCAATACCCTGTGTATTAGGCCTTTCCCCCATATAAATACACAGATCAGTATTCAGACAGACTTCAGTGGATAACTGCAGCTCTTCAATACTTTCTCTGTGGTTTTCCCTTTTCTCTTGTATTCTGACTCACAAATTATATGTGTCTTGGCCTCCTGGAATTCAGTAAGACCTGGCTCTGTGTGCCCCTTCCCTGCCCTAAATTACAGCTAGGGAGAAAGCTGGTATACTGCAAGGACTCATCCTGGGTGTTTGATTTTTTTTTTTTTTCTTCTGTCCTGTGCTCCTTGTTGTCTAATGTCTGAAAAGTGCTTCTTTTCCTTCTTACTATTTAAAGCAGCAGGGTAAATCAAGTTCTTATTACTCCCATCTTATTTGAGCCCCTCCACTCTTTTATTGTCTTCCAGCATTATACCTTTCTAGAAAGCCATCATTTGCTCATTATGTTTAATAACAGTTTATTTCCACAAAAATTTCAAGTTAAATATGTTCAAAACTGAGCTAATGCTATTCCTTCTGATATTTCTTTCTTTTTTAAGATTTTACTTATTTATTTGATAGAGATCACAAGGAGGCAGACAGAGAGAGAGGGGGAAGCAGGCTCCCCCCTGAGCAGAGAGCCCGATGTGGGGTTTGATCCTAGGACTCTGAGATCATGAGTTGAGCCGAAGGCAGAGGCTTTAACCCACTGAGCCACCCAGGCGCCCCACCTTCTGAAATTTCTGTATTTCTCCACAGTCTGTCCCTCAGAAGTCTCCACAGTAGTAAAAAGGACCACCATCCCAGATCAACATACCAGGAACTCGAACATCATTCATCCTTAGCACCACTGTCTTTCTCCTGCTCATCTCATTCATCACCTAGAAGTGTTACGTTGCCTCCTGGATAGATCTTGAATCTTTTCACATCTTTCTGTCTCTGCCATCCCTACTACTCTAAGAGACACCACTGCCATCTCTCCCCTAGACTGTTCATCAGCCTTCTGTATTCTTGTTCCTTCCAATCCATACTTTATACAGTAAGCAGAAAGATTTTGAATTTTTTAAAAATCAAAGCAGCAGATGCAGAGTTAAAGTTAAAAGGGCTTATGACAAGGGTACCTGGGTAGCTTAGGTGGTTGAGTATCTAACTTCTTTGGCTTAGGTCAAGATCTCGAGATCCTGGGATCAAGGCCTGCTGGGGGGAGGGGGGGGCGGGTCCACGCTCAGCAGGGAGTCTGCTCCTCCCTCTCCCCTTCCTCCACCCCCGGTTGTGCACTCTCTGTCTCAAATAAAATCTTTAGTTTTTGTGTTTTTTTTTTTTTAAAGATTTTATTTACTTAACAGAGAGAGAGCAGAAGCAGGGAGAGTGGTGGAGGGAGAGAGCAGGGAGCTCGATGCAGGGCTCGATCCCAGGACTTGGATCATGACCTGAGCCGAAGGCAGATGCTTAGCCGAAGGCAGATGCTTAGCCGAAGGCAGATGCTTAGCCGAAGGCAGATGCTTAGCCGAAGGCAGATGCTTAGCCGATGCTTAATGCTTAGCCACCTAGGTGCCCCTCAAATAAATAAAATCTTTTAAAAGGGGGAGGGGGGGAGTGCCTGAGTGACTCAGTTGCTTAAATCTCCGGCTCTTGATTTCGGCTTAGGTCATGATCTCAGGGTTGTGGGATCGAGCCCTACATCAGATTCCATGTTCAGTGGGGAGTCTGCTTGAAATTCTCTCTTTCCTCCCTCTGCCCCCTCCCTCAACCTTGCACTCATGTACTCTCTCTAATAAATAAATCTTTAAAAAGGGGGGGCAGCGGGGTGCTGCCTACGTGGCTCAGTGGGTTAAAGCCTTTGCCTTCGGCTCAGGTCATGATCTCAGGGTCCTGGGATAGAGGCCAGCATCGGGCTCTCTGCTCAGGGAGCCTGCTTCCCCCTCTCTCTCTGCCTACTCGTGACCTCTCTCTCTGTCTAAATAAATAGAATCTTTAAAAAAAAATTTAAAAAGGGGGACATCTTATGACATGGGAGGAGGTTAAATAGGCGATGGGCATTAAGGAGGGCACTTGTGATGAGCATTGGGTGTTGTATGTAAGTGACGAATCACTAAATTCTATACCTGAAACTAATATTACACTTCATGTTAAGTAACTGGAATTTAAAACTTGAAAAAAAGGGGGACTTAAAACATAAAACCACTTTTCTTCCCTCTTTCTCCCCAGCTCTTAATCATATTAGTGTCACTTTTTACCCTTTTATTGTTTGACTTTTATTTCCATAATTCTAAATAATGTACTGTTATTTCTTGATTTATTAGTTTTAAATATCTTTGCACTGCTTTTTACCCAAATGTTTTTCCCCTCATCTTATAACTATTAAAATATTTGACTAAACAATTATTGTTTACATTATTTCAACAAAATAAATCTTTTTACTTGGTGAACCAAAATGTGTATTTTATCATCTCATATGCCTACTCGTTTATCATTTACTTAGTTTTCAACCTATATCCAGTGCTGATTCTTCTGCATTCTCTGTAGTAATCTCCTCCCTGCGCCCTTTTTTTTTCTTCCTAGACACAGTCTGAAGCCACTCCATCCTCCTGTTCCAGTCTGAAGTGGATGCTTTCTATGCTAAGCTGTATAGTCGTAGCTCTAGGACTGCCCTTCCTCACTGTCCAAGCAAAATGGACAGTGCTTTTCCTCTCTCCTATTTGATCCTTGCATTTTCTCAGTATTGATTTGCTCACTTACTTTGGTGGACTACATCCTCCATCAGCATAGTAGGAAAAAGGTGAATGGGATATAGATTTTTGAAGTGTTACCATTTTGTCCTTTGATAGAATTGTTGGGTTGAAAATTATTTTTCCTTACAATTGGGAAGTCATTGTTGTGTTTTTGCTTCCAGCATTGCTTTTAATAGTCCCAATAGTGTTCTTAATTTTTGTTTTCATCCTTTTGTAGGCTGCTTTTTTCCTCTGGAAATTAGTTTCAGGATCTTTTCTTTTCCCCACCATGTTGAAATTTCATGGTCATATGTCCTAATTCTTCCCTTTTGTTTTCTCTGTTCTCTCCATAACTAGTAATTAGTCAGGCATTGCTGTCGGATTGATTATTTTACCTGACTTAATGTCTTCCATTGGATTTTTTATTGTGGTTATCAAATTTAAATTCCATTGTTTTATATATATATGTATATATTTTTTATTTTTAAATATTTTATTTATTTATTTGTCAGAGAGAGAGAGAGAGGGAGAGAGAGCACAAGCAGGCAGAGTGTCAGGCAGAGGCAGAGGGAGAAGCAGGCTCCCTGCTGAGCAAGGAGCCTGATGTGGGACTCGATCCCAGGACCCCGGGATCATGACCTGAGCCGAAGGCAGCTGCTTAACCAACTGAGCCACCCAGGCGTCCCCCATTGTTTTATATTTTTATCTGGATGTTTGTTACCCAAGTATTGATGAGTACATTTAAGATTTGTGGATTTTATATAAAGTCAAACCTCAACCAAAAAGGAAAAAAGAATTTGAAGAAAAAGGACCCCCCCCCCCCTCAGATAAATAAAATCTTTAAAAAGGGGGCAGGGGGAGTGCTTGGGTGGCTCAGTCGGTTAGGTATCTGCCTTCAGTTCAGGTCATGATCCTGGGGTCCTGGGATCGAGCCCCATGTTGGGCTCCTGGCTCAGCAGAGAGCCTGCTTCTCCCTCTGTCCCTCCCCCTTGCTCATGCTCTGTCTCTCGCTCTCTCTGCCTCTCAAATAAAATCTTAATAAAAAGAAAAAAATGACCCTCTCCCCATTGTTAATATCCAAGATCTTTTTTTTATTATAGTCAATATAATGTTACATTAGTTTCAGGTACACAGTTTAGAGATCTAACAAGTTTATTTTTATTTTTTAAAGATTTTATTTATTTATTTGACAGAGAGATCACAAGTAGTCAGAGAGGCAAGCAGGGGGGGGCGGGAAGCAGGCTCCCTGTTGAGCAAGAGAGCCCAACTGGATCAAGGTCTTGATCCCAGCCAGGACCCTGAGATCATGACCTGAGCTGAAGGCAGAGGCTTTAACCCTCTGAGCCACCCAGGCGCCCTCTAACAAGTTTATACATTATGTTGTGATCACCACAAGAGTAGCTACCATATGTCACCATACATGCTATTTCAGTATCATTGACTATATTTCTATACTGCCTTTTATTCCATGATTTATTATTCATCCCATAACTGGAAGCCTGTATTTCCTACTACTCTTTATCCATTTTGCCCCCCAAACCCTTCACCTCCTGCAACCATCAGTTCTCTGTATTTCTAGATCTGATTCTGCTTTTTGTTAATTCTTTTTTTTTTTTTTAAGATTCCACGTATGAATGAAATCATATAGTATTTGTCTTTCTCAGTCTCACTTATTTCACTTAGCATAGTACCCTCTAGGTCTATCCATGTTGTTGTAAATAGAATATTTCTTCCTGTTTATGGCTGCATAACATTCGTGTGTGTGTGTGTGTGTGTGTGTGTGTACGCACGCGTACATACTCCACATCTTCCCTATCCATTCATCTATCACTGGAAACAGGTTGCTTCCATATCTTGGCTATTCTAAATAATGCCCCAAATAAACAGTGGTGCATGTATCTTTTTGAATTTCTGTTTTCACTTTCTTTGGGTAAGTACACAGTAGTAGAATTATTGGATCATATGGTAGTTCTATTACTTCTTGAGGAAACTCCATACTGATTTCTACAGTGGGTGTACCAATTTACATTCCTACCAAAAGTACACAAGGGTTCCTTTTTCTCCACAGCCTTGCTAACACTTGTTACTTGTCTTTTTTATTTTAGCCATACTGACCAGGTGTTAGATAATATCTTATTGTGATTTCGAATTTCATTCCCCTGAAGATTAGTGGTATTGTGCACCTTTCCATGTGTCTTTTGGCTATGTGTATGTCTTTGGGAAAATATCTATTCAGGTTCTCTGCTCATTTTTTAATTGGATTGTGCTTTTGGTGTTGAGTTGTATAAGTTCTTTATGTATTTTGGATATTAACCCCTTATTGGATAAATCATTTGCAAATATCTTCTCCCATTCAGTAGGGGGCTTTTTGTTGATGGTTTCCTTTGCTGTGCAGTAGCTTTTTTTTTTTTTTTTAAGATTTTATTTATTTGACAGAGATCACAGGCAGAGAGGCAGGCAGAGGGAGAGGGGGAAGCAAGCTCCCTGCTGAGCAGAGAGCCAGATGCGGGGCTCTATCCCAGGACCCTGATATGGCGTGGGCCAAAGGCAGAGGCTTTGATCCAACTGAGCCACCCAGGCACCCCTGTGCACCTTTAGTTTGGTGCAATCTCAGTTTATTTTTGCTTTTGTTTCCCTTGCCTCAGGAGACATAGAAAAATGTTGCTATGGTCACTGTTAGACAATGCCTATGATCTCTTTTAGGATTTTTATGGTTTCAGGTCTCATGGTTAGGTCTTTAATCCATATTGAGTTTGTTCTTGTATACGGTATTAGAAAGTAATCCAGTTTCATTATTTTTTTACATGTAGCTGTCCAGTTTTCCTGGCACCATTTATTGAAGGGACTGTCCTTTTCATATATATTTTGTTTTTATTTTTTTTTGCTTACTTTGTCAAGATTAATTGACCATATAAGGATGGGTTTATTTCTGGGCTCTATTCTGTTCCGTTGATCAGTGCATCTATTTTTATGCCAGTGCCTCTATTTTTATGCCATTTTTATGCTACCTTTATGTTTTGATTACTATAGCTTTATAATAGTATATCTTGAAATCAGTAATTGTGATACCTTCGGCTTTATTTTTCTTAAGATTGCTTTGGCCATTCAGGGTCTTTTGTAGTTACATAAAAATTTTAGTATTATTTGTCCTATTTTTGTGGAAGTGATGTTGGTATTTTGATAGAGATTGCATTGAGTCTGTAGATTGCTTTGGGTAGTATGGGCATTTTAGCAATATCATTTCTTCTAATCCATGAGCATGGAATATCTTCCTATTTGTGTCATCTTCGGTTTCTTTCATCTGTTTTCTAGAACAGGTCTTTTGCCTTGTAAGTTTTATTCCTAGATATTTTATTCTTTTTGGTGCAATTATAAACAGAGTTGTTTTCTTAATAACTGTCCATTGTTTCTCTTTCTGCTACTTTGTTACTAGTATATAGAAATGCTACTGATTCTGGGCATGTCATATCCTGCAATTTTACTGTCTACTTCAGTAGTTATTTGGCAAAGTCATTAGGATTTTCTGTGTATAGTATAATGTCATCTGCAAATAGTGACAGTTTTAACTTCTTTACCAGTATGGATGCCTCTTTTTTGTGACTGTTGTTGTTTCTAGTACTTCCGGTACTACGTTGAATAAAAGTGGTGTCTTATTCCTGATCTTAGAGGTAAAACTCTTAGTTTTCTACCACTGTGAGTATATTGTTAGTTACAGGTTTTTCATAGTTGGCCTTTATTATGTTAAGGTATATTCTGTCTAAACCCACTTTTTTGAGAATTTTATCAGGAATGGATATTGAATTTTGTCAAATGCTTTTTTTTGCATCGATTGAAATGATTATGTAATTTTTATCCTTCATTTTGTTGATAAGGTGTATCATGTTGATTGATTTATGAATGTTGAACCATCCTTGCATCCACAGAATAAATCCCACTTGATTGTGGTGAATGACCTTTTTTTTTTTTTTTAATTTTTTTTTTATTAACATATAATGTATTATTTACCCCAGGGTACAGGTCTGTGAATCATCAGGCTTACACATTTCACAGCATTTGCCATAGCACATACCCTCCCCAATGTCCATATCCCTATCCACCCCCGTGAATGACCTTTTTAATGAATTGTTTAAAGTGATTTGCTAAGATTTTGTTGAGGATTTTTGCATCCAGTCATCAGAGATATTAGCCTGTAGTTTTCTTTTCTTTGTGGTATCTTTTTCTGGTTTTGGTATCTGGGTAATGCCAGTGTCATGATAAATATTTGGAACCTTTCCTTTCTCTCCTATTTTTTGGAATAGTTGGAGGAGAAAGGTGTTAACTCCTTTTTAAATGTAGAATTCACTTGTGAATCAGTCTGATCCTGGACTTTGGTAAGTTTTTGATTACCTATTTAATTTAGTTATGAGTAGTCTGTTCGGATTTTCTATTTCTTCCTGATTCAGTTTTAGAAGATATATTTTTCTAGAAATTTATCTATTTTTTCTAGGTTGTTCAATTTGTTGGCATATAATTTTTCACACTATTATAATCCTTTGTATTTCTGTGGAGTCAGTTTTTACGTTTCTTTCATTTCTGACTTTATTTATTTGGGTCTTTTCTCTTTTTTTCTTGATGAGTCTAAGTATTTATCAATTTTGTTTATCTTTTCAAGGAACCACCTCTTCATTTCATAGATTTTTGTTCTGTTTTGTTTTTTTAGTCTCTGTCATTTATTTCTGCTCTAATCTTTATTATTTTCTTCCTTCTACTTACCTTGGGCTTTGTTCTTTTTCTAGTTCCTTTATGTGTAAGATTAGATTGTTCATTTAACCTTTTTTGTTACTAGATGTAGGCCTATATAATACTGTATATTTCCTTCTTGGAACTATTTTTTTTTTTAATAAAGATTTTATTTATTTCACAGAGAGAGACAGAGAGAGAGGGAATATAAGTAGGGGAAGTGGGAGAGGGGGAAGCAGGCTTCCGGCTGAGCAGGGAGCCCAATGTGGGGCTCTGTCCCAGGACCCTGGGATCATGACCTGAGCCGAAGGCAGACGCTTAACGACTGAGCCACCTAGGTGCCCTAGAACTATTTTCTTCCTTTTAAGATTTTATTTATTTATTTGACAGAGAGAGACAGAGAGGGAACACAAGTAGGGGGGAGTTGGAGAGGGGAAGCAGGGAGAAGCTCCCTGCTCAGAAGGGAGCCCAACAACAACAACATGGGGTTCTATCCCAGGATGCTGGGATCATGACCTGAGTAGAAGGCAGACACCCAACAACTGAGCCACCCAGGTGCTCCAAGAACTGTTGTTATTTATTTTTTTTTTAATTAAAAAAAATTTTTTTTCTAAGTAATCTCCACACCCAGTGTGGGGCTTGAACTTAAAACCTTGAGATCAAGAGTCATGTGCTCTGACTGAACCACGCACTCCTTAGAACTGTTTCCACTGTATCTCCGAAGATCTCTTTGTTACTCTCCAGTTATTCTTTATAACATCCTATTCATGGATGTCATCATTTTACTTTCTGAGAATTATATTTAAGAGGGTTTTGTTTTGTTCTTCAGTTTCTTGCATTATCTCTGGTTCCCCAAGTTTTTCTTTTTCTTTTCATTTGGTGTTTTTCATGTTAGAAACTGTGCGCGGGGTACCAGGGTGGCTCAGTGGGTTAAAGCCTCTGCCTTTGGCTCAGGTCATGATCTCAGGGTCCTGGGATCGAGCCCCTCATCGGGCTCTCTGCTCAGGAGGGAGCCTGCTTCGCCCTCTCTCTCTGCCTGCCTCTCTGCCTACTTGTTATCTCTCTCTCTCTGTCAAATAAATGAATGAAATCTTAAAAAAATAAAAATAAAAAAAAAAAGAAACTGCATTCATTCCATTGCTGCCATAACAATTTTTACCATAAATTTAGCAGCTTAAAGCAACACAAATTTGTTATGTCACTCTTCATATAATTTAAAAGTCTGGGCACAGTGTGGCTCAGATGGGTGTTCTAGTTAGTTTTATAAAGCTGAAAGTAAGGTGTTGGCAAGGCTGTGTTCCTCCTGAAGGCTCTGAGAAAGAATTCTTCATGGTAGAATTTGTTTGTTGTTGTGGCTGTAGGACCAGGGTTTCTCCTAGCTTGTCTACCAGAGGTCATTCTCAGCTTCTAGAGCTCTCTCAAATTCCTTCCTCCATCTGCAAAAATAGCAATAGCAAATCCAGTCCTTCCTGCTCGTCACATCTGTCTAACCTTCCTTCTGTGTCATCTTTCCTACACTGACCTCTCCTGTCTTCCTTTTGGCAGGTCTCATATGATTACTTTGGGCTCATAGAGAGAATCCAGGGTAATCTCCCTTAAATCAGATAATTAGTAGCCTTAATTCCATTTGCAAAGTCTTTTCACAGCAGTCCCTAGATTAGTGTATAATTAATCAGGGACAGAAATTTCAAGGCGTTACCTCTGGAACTGTACACCTACCACAGAATCCTTTCTCAAATGTCTGTCAATCATGGACTGTCTGTTTTTATATTTAATAATGGGGCTTTACAAATACCAGTAGGAAGTCCTACATTGAATGAGGTTAGCTTGTCATCCCTCTCTGGGATATTTAGACATTAGGTGAGCTTAACAAATGTCTGTATCTAAAAGATTGTTCCCTAGGGCTGTTTGGATTTTCCTCTAAGGGATCCTAAAGGGCATGTATCTAAGGGATAGGCTTAATCCAGATGCGATAGATTCGGTGTTTTGTTTTGTTTTGTGTTTTGGGTTTTTTTTTGCCAAGTTTGGTCATGCTTAATGTTTGGCACCATGAGTCAATGTGTTTCTCATTGGTATTTCCTTTTGTAAACACCTTGATTTTATTTTTCTCCCTTTTCTGTAGTCATTTAGTACTCCCAATCTGGCTTCTGTCTCCCCAAATTTTTCTGACCTTTTATGTGATGTTTTCTCCTATTCTTTTTTCCTTATAAGTGCCTGTTTTATTTATATCTTTAGTTCATGATTTTGGAGAGGATTGAAAATAAATGTACAAGTTCAATACATGTTTAACAAGAAATTCTCTAGACAAAATCTAATTTGTTTATTTTTATTTTTTTTTAAAGATTTTATTTATTTGGCAGAGAGAGAGATCACAAGTAGGCAGAGAGAGAAGGGAAGCATGCTCCCTGCTGAGCAGAGAGCCCAATGCGGGCCTGGATCCCAGGACCCTGAGATCATGACCTGAGCCGAAGGCAGAGGCTTTAACCCACTAGCCACTCAGGCACCCCGAGACAAAATTTATTTTTAAACTAAAATCTGATTATCTTACCTGAAAACCCTTCTCTGCTCCTCAGTTCCCCACTTCCTCACCCCCATAATTTCTGATACATATTATATAGCATTTATATAGTCCATCTTTCATCAGATTTGTCTTCTACTTGATAACATACTGATTTTGAACATTATATTTCAGTGCTATATAGTACATCTCTGTGTCATAAAGAGGTCCTAGATCATTACTTTGTGGAGTGACTCCTAAATACTAGTTTATTTATTGAAGTATAAAATTTAGTGTGAATGAAAGACAGCACTGTGTTTTGGTATATCCATTTTAAAATAGTCCTCCAGGTGTATTTTAGTTAAGTATAAATTTTAATTACTTACGTTCTTCACCAGGCCCACTTTTACATATGATTCATATTTCTAAATTTACCAGTTTAATTCTTTCTTGATACAAGACACAGTAAGTACATTAGTCCTAAATTCCTGTATGAATGAAATAATTAGTGTCTTATGTGGAGGTGTAGGTTTACTTTACTTTTTGGTTATAATGAAATGAAAACTTAGCATTTATATAGTTTATATATATAGCATATTATAGCATATAGCATATATAGTCTATTTATATAGCATTTATATATATGGCTACCCCGTTCCAATGTAGAACTGTAGAACTTTCTATCATTTGAGAAATAAAATGTCATTCTTCCCCGCCCCCGACCGCCCTCCCCCTCTCCTTAAGCTAGTAGTTGTCAAGAAGTTGGAATCAAGATTACCTATGGAGCTTTTTTTTTTCTTTTTTTGGAGATATAATTGACATATAACATTATATTAGTTTCAGTATATAAAATGATTTCATATTTGTATACATTATAAAATGATCACTACAGTAAGTCTAGTTAACGTCCGTCACTAGAGCTTTTATAAAACAAGCTGCTGGAAGCCCTGAGTCACTTAGAGTATATGAGGGTATGACCAAAGCATATATTTTTAGTAGTTTTTTTTTTTTATTAACTTATAATGTATTATTTGCCCCAGGGTACATGTCTGTGAATCATCAGGCTTACACAATTCACAGTACTTGCCATAGCACATACCCTCCCCAATGTCCATAGCCCAGACACCCTATCCCTACCCTCCCTACCCCCCAGCAACCCTCAGTTTGTTTTGTGAGTTTAGGAGTCTCTCATGGTTTGTCTCCCTCCCGATCCCATCTTGTTTCATTTCCCTCCCCCACTTCTAGTAGTATTTTTAACTGCACAAGCAATTCTCATGGACACATATGGTTAAGAACTTTTTTACATGCATATGACTGACCCAAAAGCTAGTTACACTTAGCATTATTCATTCTTCTAATAACATTAATAGCTGGTTTGTGAGCTGGACAGGAAATGACCTAGGAACAAAAGTCTCAAAGGATGAATCATGAGGTATGATTCTCAAGCAGAGGGGACATGCCAGAAACATTTGGGATGGATTTTCAAATTAAACATGCTTGCTTTCCCCTCTCCCACTAAACCTGCCTATGATGAACTGTGGTAGAAGGATGTCCTATATCTCAGGCGTGACTCATTGTATGTCCTTTTATACTTTTTTTAGATTTTTCGCTCTGTACCAATACATGATTTACTTTGAGCAGAGGAGGGATAGACTACTATCACCACCCTACCCGACAGTTGATACCGAAGTAGTGATTATTCAGAAGCTTGGGATTGTGTAATGCATTTTGGATTTCCCAACATAGCAGTGATGGCATTTAAAGCCAAGGGTATACTGAGAATTGAAAGTGTAACTCATAAGTGATTAGGTCTCTGAGAACATTAAATCTTGTTTATTTTAAAAGTACACTAGGAAATAATGATTCAGTTCTATTAAATATGGGTCAAAAATATACTTGAAGTATATTCTGAGTTTGTTAATCTACATAAAGCAATTAATGCTAATGCATTAAACCTCACAAATTGCATTTGAGGATAAGTTGATGCACTACTTTTTACCTGGAATATACAAGAACGAAGAGAATCTTTGATTTTTAATTAGGTAACTTTAAAGAATATGCTACCCTGTTTTTAACTTTAAAAAGAAATCCAGGGGTGCCTGGGTGACTCAGTTGGTTAAGTGGCCTACTCTTGATTTCGGCTAAGGTCATGATCTCAGGGTTCTGGATCAACCCTTGCATTGGGCTCTGCGCTCATCATGCAGTCTGCCTGGGATTTTTCTCCCCATCTCCCTCTGCCGCCCCTCCCCCTGCTCCTTCTCTCTCTCTCTCTCTCAAATAAATACCTCTTTTTTAAAAATTAAGAAAAAAATCTGACATCCCTGGAAGCTTTTTAAGAAAGTGACAGAATTTAAGGAGCAAGAATTTATTTTAACATGATTTCTGCTGCTTAGTACTTAAAATGTACTTACCTCAAATTTGTTACTAATTAAAGTGCAGTTATGTCACCTATCTTCTGTTAACAAGTCTGTTCAGGGCAATTTTTCTGGTAATTCCATTTTTGCATTTCAGAAAAACATTCCCCAGAAAATAGCCTGTAAAATACAGGACAAAACAAAAATGTGACTTGTACCAGAGTGTTCATAACAGTAAAATTCAAATAACCAACAGAGAAACAGGAAAAAACATATAGGTATTAAAAGGCTTTTGGGACTTATTTTTTAAACATGGGATGAGGTGTACATAAAGTAGGTTTTTAATTTTTATTTATTTTTATTTTTGAAAAAAGATTTTATTCATTTGACAGAGATCACAAGTAGGCAGAGAGGCAGGCAGAGAGAGAGGGGGAAGCAGGCTCCCTGCTAAGCAGAGAGCCTGATGTGGGGCTCGATCCCAGGACCCTGAGATCACGACCTGAGCCAAAGGCAGAGGCTTTAACCCACTGAGCCACCCAGGCGCCCATAAAATAAGTTTTTATTTTTTATTATTATTATTTTTTAAAGATTTTACTTATTTATTTGACAGAGAGAGATCACGAGCAGGCAGAGAGAGAGGGGGAAGCAGGCTCCTCTCTAAGCAGAGAGCCCGATAAAATAAGTTTTTAAAAGAAGATTGTATTTATTCAAGAGAGAGATTCAAGAGATTTATTTATTTGAGAGAAAAAGAGAAAGTGATTGAAGAGAGCATGAGCAGGGGGAAGGGCAGAGGGAAAGGGATAAGCAGACTCCCCGCTGAATGGGCAGACAGACACAGACAGGGCTTTCATCCCAGGGCCCTGGGATCACGCCCTGAACCCAAGGCAGACACTTAACCAACTGAGCCACCCAGGCACCCCTAAAATAGATTTTTAAAAAAATCAACTCCAATGTGGTTTGCAGTGATTGCTACCATGCAGTTTACATGAAAATTAACTCTGACTTGAAGAAACCTAATAGAAAAATTAGTGAAGGAAACATGAATGGCTAAAAACTCTTGAGATGTTCATCACTGGAAAATAACGATATGTAAATTAAACATAACGTTTTTCAACTAAGTAAAGCTTGAGAAAACACATGTGCCCAACTTTCTCCACTTTTGCTTTAAGATTATTATAACCTTTTTTTAAAAAAAAAGATTATTATAACCTTTGATCTAGTAATTCTTGAAGAAATGAAATGTGGAAAAATATGTGCACGGATAAATGTTTGTAAAATCATTATTTGTAATGAGCTTAGTATTAGAAGAATGATTAAATTATGTTACATTTACCCAGTAGAATTTTATACGTCTATTAACATAATCCCTTATTTACATAGCCGTATTCCATTTTTCAAGATTGGGTTTTAAATGAATTATTTATACTTTTGTAATTTCCAAATTTCTACCATAATTGCACATTTTTTTAACTAGAGAAAAACATTAATACCTAGTACTTGATGAAGTACTTGTTATGTGCCAGGTCTTGTTTAGGGAATGTTACCCATATTAATCATTTAATTTTTCACAACAATCTCCCGAGGTACGATTATTCTCATTTTACAGATGAGAAAACTCAGACCCTGGCCCGCTGAGTAGCTTGTCCAGAGTCCCAGTTACCGTAGTGGAGCTGCGATCTGGGTGCAGCTGGTTCTGCTGTGTGCTTTACTTATTACTGGTTGTAATGATTTTGAGATACATTCATGTTATTGTATGTATCAGTTATTTCTTTTTACTGATGAGTTGTGCTCCATTGTGAGTAGAATTCCACTGATAGGAAAATAATACATTTTGTTTATCAATTTGGGTTATTTCTACTTTTGGCTTCTGTGAGTAAAGCTGTTACTTATGTGCTTTTCATTTTCTTGAGTAAATTAAGTAGAAGTAGAATGGTGAAGTTGTATGTTTAACTTCATAAGGAACTGCCAAACTTTTCAAAAATTGTCTCATTTCCCATTCCTGCTGGCTGGGTATGAGAGTTCCAGTTCCTCCTCCACTTCCTTACCAACACCAGCTATTATCAGTCTTAATAATGTTGGCTACTCTGATGGGTACGTAATACTTTCTCATGGTTTTAACTTGAATTTCCCTGATGTTTAACCAACTAAGCCACCCAGGTGCCCCTGTTGGTTTGTTTTTTAATAAAGGATAATTTTTTGTGGAGTGTGTTTTATGTAAGAAATCTCTGTCTACTTATATTTTCTTTTAGGTCTATGATCCATTTAGAGTTAATTTTTGTATATTACGTTAGATAAGGGCTAATGTGTTTCTTAAAAATCTGTGACACTCTCATTTAGCACTGTTTATTGGTAAGATTTTCCTTTCCTCTTGAATTGCCATGGCATCTTTGTCCAAAATAATTGACCACCTATATGTGGGTCTGCTTCTGGGTCCTCTTCATATATATGTCTTATCATTTAGCTAATAATTGCACTGTCTTGCTATAGCTATATATATGATGCCGAGTAGTCCAAGTCCTCTAACTTTAGTCTCCTTCTTAAAAATTGCTTGGAGTATTCTAGGTTTGTTTTCATTTCCACATGAATTTTACAATCAACTTATCATCTTGTATAAAAGAGCAGATTGGAATTTTGACTCAGATTCCACTAAATCTTTAGCTCAATTTAGGGAAAACTGACTTATTAACAATTATTGCAATTCATGGACATGGTATGTAATATAAAAACAGTGTTATATAACTATTCAGATAGGTCATTGTTAATTCTTTTTGTTACTTTTATTTAACATTTTTGCCTCTCATCAGATTCTTCATATGTAAATTAATAAGATAAACAGAAACATACAAGGCAGAAGAGGTTGAATCAATTAAAACTTGGAGATTTGGTAATGATATGAAAGTACTTATATTTACTTCATGTATCATGTGTAACTTACAACATACAGGATGAATGAGGGATACCCAGTAGTCTAAAGCTTTTTTTAAAAAATTGAGGTATAATTGACATATAATAACAGTATCAAGTGTACAGCATAGTGAATTAACACTTCTATACATTGCAAAATGACCACCATATTTGTTCTGCTTATCATCTGTCACCATACAAAATTAACACAGTATTATTGACTGTATTCCCCATGCTGTATATCACATCCCTGTAGCTTATCTCTTTTATAACTGGGAACTTGTAGTTTAAAAAAAATTTTTTTAAGGTTTTTATTTATTTGTCAGACACAGCACGTGCATGTGCACAAGTAGGGGGAGCTGCAGGCAGAGGGAGAAGCAAGGAGCCTGATGTGGAATTTGAACCCAGGACCCTGGGATCATGACCTGAGCTGAGGGCAGATGTTTAACCGACTGAGCCACCCAAGCGTTGTAGAACTTGTACTTTTTCTTCTTCTTCTTTTTTTTATTTATTTATTTGACAGAGAGTGAGACAGCGAGAGAGGGAACACAAGCAGGGGCAGAGGCAGAGGGGGAAGCAGGCTTCATGCAGAGCAGGCAGCCTGATGCAGGTCTCCATCCCAGGACCCTGGGATCATGATCTGAGTCGAAGGCAGACATTTAACAACTGAGCCACCCAGGTGCCCTGGAACTTGTACTTCTTGATCCCCTACCACCCACTGCACCTGCCTCCTCACAATTCCCCTGTCTGCTAGCAAACACCAGTTCTCTGTATCTATGCATCTTGGTTTTTTGTTTTTTACATTCCACGTATAAATAAAATTGTGATATTCGTCTTTCTCTGACTTATTTCACTTAGCATAATATTCTCTAGGTCCATCCATGTTGCTGCAAATGGCAAGATTTCATTCTTTTTTTGTTGCTAAGGAATATTTATGTGTGTGTGTGTGTATGTGTAGGCACCACATCATCTTTATCCATTCATCTATCAGTGAACACTTAGGTTTGCTTCTATATCTTGGCTATTATAAAATAATGCTTCAATAAACCTACACCTTTTGGGATTAGTGTTTTGGATAGATGCCCAGCAATGGAACTGCTAGATCTAGTTCTAGTTTTAAGTTTTTGAGGGACCTCCATACTGTTTTCTATAGTGGCGGCACCAGTTTACACTGCTAAACAGTCCACAAGATTTCCCTTTTCTGGGGCACCTGGGTGGCTCAGTCCTTAAGTGACTGGCTTCGGCTCAGGTCATGATCTCAGGGTCCTGGGATCGAGCCTCACATCGGGCTCCCTGCTCGGCGGAGAGCCTGCTTCTTTTCCCTCTGCCTGCCGCTCTGCCTACGTGTGCTCTCTTTAAAAAAAAAAAATCTTTTTTTTAAAAAAAAAAAAAAACCTTTTATTTATTTATTTGACAGAGCACAAGAAGGCAGAATAGCAGGTAGAGGTAGAGGGAGAAGCAGGCTCCCCACTAAG
The DNA here is from genome assembly GCA_028533885.1 of Nasua narica. Taxonomy (NCBI): domain Eukaryota; kingdom Metazoa; phylum Chordata; class Mammalia; order Carnivora; family Procyonidae; genus Nasua; species Nasua narica. The sequence continues at coordinate 85,862,173 of CM052797.1, read as the reverse complement.
CAAGGAGCCTGATGCAGGACTCAGTTCCAGGACCCTGGGATCATGACCTAAGCTGAAAACAGACGCTTAAGTGAGCCACCCAGGTGCCCCAATAAATAAAAACTTAAAAAAAAATTTCCCTTTTCTCTGTATTCTAGCACTATATTTTTATAATAATCATTCTAGCAGGTGTAAGGTAATAGTCTCAGTGGAGTTTTGATTTGTAGTTCCCTGGTGATTAGTGATGTTGAACCATCTTTTCATGTGTGTGTTGGCCATCTGTCTGCCTCCTTTGGAAAAATGTCTGTTCAGTTCCTCTAATTGGATTGTTTGCTTTTCTGTTACTAAGTTGTATGAATTGCTTACTTATTTTGGATATTAACCTGTTATTGGATATATGATTTGCAGATATCTTCTATTTAGTAGGTTGCCTTTTGATTTTGTTGGTTTCTTTTGCTGTGTAGAAACTTTTTAGTTTGATGCAGTCTCATTTGTTTGTTTTGTTTCCCTTGTCTTTGGAGTCCAATCCAAAAAAAAAAAAAAAAACATTTCCAAGACTGATGTCAAAGAGCTAATCACATGTTTTCTTCTAGGAGTTTTATGGTTTCAGGTCTTACATTCAAGTCTTTAATCCATTTTGAATGAATTTTTATATATGGTCCAGTTTCATTTTTTTTTTTTAAATACAGCTGTCCGGTTTTCCTAGCATCATTTGCTGAGGAGACCATCCTTTTCCCGTTGTATATTCTTAGCTCCTTTGTCATAAATTATTTGACCACATATTTACGTGTGTATTCCCAGGCTCTTTGTTCTCTTCCATTGATTTATATGTGTTTTTTTGCAAATACTGTACAGTTTTGATTATTACAGCTTTATAGTATAGTTTAAAATCAAGCAGTGTGTACCTTCGGGTTTGTTCTTCTTTTTTAGGATTGTTTTGGCTGGTCGGGGTCTTTGGTTCCATACCAATTTTAGAATTATTCTAGTTCTGTGAAAAATATCATTAGAATTATTACAATTTCAATAGGGATTGCATTAAGTTTGTAGATTGTTTAGGTAATATGGCCATTTTATTAATACTGATTCCTTGAAACCACAAACATGGAATATCTTTCCATTTATTTGTGTCTTTATTATTTTTTTTTAACTCCATATAGTTTTCAGTGTACAGGTCTTTTTATTTCTTGGTTAAATTTATTATTAGAAGGGTGCTTTGGTTGCTCAGTCAGTTGAACATCTGACTCTTGGTTTTGCCTCAGATCATGATCTCAGGGTCATGAGATCTAGCCTCGCAGTGGGCCCTCTGTGCTCATTGCAGAGTCTGCTTGTCCTCCTTCCTCCCCCTCTGCCCCTCCCCATGCTCATGCTCCCACACATGCATGTGCTCTCTCTCTCATAAATAAATAAATCTTTAAAAGTTTAAAAAAACCCAAAATTTATTCCTAGGTATTTTACTTATTTTATGTAGTTGTAAATGGGATTGGTTTTCTCAATTTCTGTTTCTCTTAGTTTATTGTTTATGTTATTGTTATATAAAATATAACAAGGTTTTTTTTAAAGATTTTATTTATTTGAGAGAGAGATAGCAGGAGAGAACATGAGTGGGGGATGGGAATCATGACCTGAGCCAAAGGCAGATGCTTAACTGACTGAGCCACCCATGTGCCCTGAAAAGAACACAATAGGTTTTTGTATATTGATTTGTTTTACCTTACAGCTTCATAGAATTTTATTAGTCTATTAGTTCCAAAAGTGTTTTTTTTTTTTTGTAAGATTTTATTTTTTTATTTGACAGAAAGGGAACACAAGCAGGGGAAGGGAAAGGGAGAAGCAGGCTTCCCACTGAGCAGGGAGCCCAATGTAGGGCTCTGATCCCAGGACCCTGGGACCATGACCCGAGCTGAAGGCAGATGCTTAACTGACTGAGCCACCCAGGTGCCCCAGTTCCCACAGTTTTTGTTGGAGTAGTTAAGGTTTCTGTAGTATCACGTCCTCTGCAAATAGTGACAGTTTTACTTCTTCCTGCCAATTGGTATGTTTTTATTTCTTTTTCTTCCTAGTTGCTGTGGCTAGGATATAAATCTTAATTTTTTAATGGTTTTAGTTAAAAAAATAAATATATAAAGTTCTAATGTTTTCTCTCTGTACACTAGCAAATTGTTTTCTCTCCAGTTCAAGGTTACTATATTCATTGGATGGTTATGAATTGAATGCTGTGGGAGATTATTTGTAGAAGTGCCATACTTCAGTCTTTTGCATGGCATTAACGTCTGGCAAAACAAACATATACATACACAGAAGGAAACTATGAATTCTTATATCTGAATGGATTAATAGATGGATTTCCCAGATATAAAGTGCTTACATTTTCCATTATGCTACTAAAATAATCTTTCTTGTTTTAACAGATATCAGACACCCTGAAGAACTTTCTCTCTTGAAAAAACCCAGAGATCCAACTAAGAAAAAAAAGAAAAAGCTAGATGACCAGTCTGAAGATGAGGCACTTGAATTAGAGGGGCCTCTTATCACTCCTGGATCAGGTGAGACTTTGTTAAACTAAGCAGAGGCATAGTGTGAGAACCATGGATATGTCTGTATGTTTGTGGTTTTTTGACAAATGGTTTACCTGGGTCCGGAGAGTGATCAGCTTTAAAAAACTCTCCTTCAGCACTTTTTCCCTCAGTCATGAAATCACCACTAGGGTCTGTCATGTGCAAATGATTGTGTCATGGTATCCTTGTCAGCCACACGTTTATAAATCCATTTCTTGGGAAATAGGTCCCTCAGTCAATAAGTAAACTAACTAATTCAGTTCATTCTTGGTTTTTTAAATTCCGGGGTGATGATGATAACGGAAACACTTTAGTGCTTACTATATACCCATTTTACACATTATACTCATGGAAATTCACTTTAGTGTATTTTGCATGTGGAAACTCAGTTAATTCTCACTACAGCCCACTGCAGATTATGTTATTATTTATTGTAAGGTTGAAGAAATGCCACAGTAAGGTTAGGAACATCTAAAGTTACATAACTTCCAACTTTTATACCCTTACTCATGTACTGATTGGACTTAGGAGATACCAAAATATAAGAAAATCCTTAACTTGTAAGGATTTTTAGGCTAATTGAAAAACAGTTACCTTATTCAAGGAGGTACTATATAGGGGCGCCTGGGTGGCTCAGTGGTTTAAGCCTCTGCCTTCAGCTCAGGTCATGATCTCAGAGTCCTGGGATCGAGCCCCGCATCAGGCTCTCTCCTCGACAGGGAGCCTGCTTCCCCCTTTCCCTCCGCCTGCCTCTCTGCCTGTCTGTTATCTCTCTGTCAAATAAGTAAACTTTCCCTTGGTGGGAAGTTTTCTAAAATGAATTAAATACTTTAGCACTCTTCTTATTTTTTATTTTTTTAAAGATTTTCTTTACTTATTTGACAGAGATTACAACAGGTAGGCAGAGAGGCAGGCAGAGAGATAGAGGGAAGCAGGCTCCCCCCTGAGCAGAGAGCCCAATGCGGGGCTCGATCCCAGGACCCTGAGATCATGACCTGAACTGAAGGCAGAGGCTTAACCCACTGAGCCACCCAGGCACCCCTTTAGCCCTCTTTTATAAAAGAATATATAAGACTGTGATTTATAGTAACCACATTGCCAGGCAGATTCTAAAGTCACATCAGGTTTTTAATATTTGGAGTAGGTGGCTCAAGACTGTAGTGCTTGTTGAATCCTCTTTCTCCTCCTTACGGTTTTTGTTATTGTTCCATATAGTTGAGCAAGCTCCTATTTTGTTAACTAAATAAGTTACTTCATCTTACCCTATAATAACTTTCTACTTCAAATATGTTTTAAATTGGGCAACCGGGAATCCCAACCAGGTAGTTGGGATTGTCACTGGACCGAGACTTAGAAGGAATGTAAACTGTCCATACTCTGTCCCAGCAATGTTGCTAGAATTGGGAAATAAGTACAAACATACCTGGTGGAAGGCATTTGTTGGAAGGCATGTTTGCAGTAGCAGTGGTGAAGGCAAACAAAATTCTAAACAAATAAATGCACACGAATTGGGAACGGCTTAAATAAGTTATGGTACCCAGTCAGAGTGGCTGTTTTATAGCTTGGCTCCAAAATGTAATAGCTTTTGGCACTGGACAACTTAATTAACCTCTCTTGCCTCAGTTTGCTCCTTTAAAATGAGAATAATAGGATCATTGGAAACATTAATTAAGTTACTACCGTGGAGTGCCTAAAAAAAAGGATAGAAACAATGAAGTGATCAAAAATGAAGTGTAGAATGTACAAAGTAGAGGAAATTTAGAGGGCAGAGAATTGATTGGGTAGCTTGTTCTATTAAATGTTATGTAATTTAGGGTAATATGTTTTAGAAATTTCATAAAGAAAATTGTCAATTCTAACTGCATTTAATTCTGAATAGTAATTACAGTCCATCATGCTAGGAAGAAATTTTCAATATTCTGACATTCCTAGTAAAAGACTAATTTGCTAAATCTTTGAAATACACAATGAGAAGATTTTGCCTAGCAGATAATGTTTTTTTGCCCCTTATTTACATATATATTCTTATAGCAGGATTATTCTTTGCCCACCTGAGCTGGAGTAATGTTTTCAGCCACTTTAATGACTATAGGGTACCCAAGTAACCCTTTCACAAAATGCCCTTGTAGTTTTAAAGTTCTAGCTTTTAAGGATATCACTATTTCAATGTCCTTTAAAGCTAAGAAAGGAGAACTGACAGCTTTCTTTTAATTAATTAATTAATTAATTTAATTAACATACACTGTATTACTAGTTTTAGGGGTACAGATCTGTGATTCATCAGTCTTACACAATTCACATTGCTCACCATAGCATATATCCTCCGCAGTGTCCATCACCCAGCCACCCCATCCCTCCCAACCCCCCTCCACTCCAGCAACCCTGTTTGTCTCCTGAGATTAAGAGTTTCTGATGGTTTGTCTCTTTCTCTGGTTTCGTCCCATTTCATGTTTCCCTGCTTCCCGCTATGATCTTGTTTCTCAAATTCCTCATATCAGTGAGATCGTATGATAGTTTTTGTCTAATTATTTCGCTTAGCATAATACCCTCTAGTTCTGTCCATGTCATTGCAAATGGCAAGATTTCAATTTTTTGATGGCTGCCTACTATTCCATCGTATATGTATACCACATCTTCTTTATCCATTCATCTGCGATGAACATCTAGGTTCTTTCCATAGTTTGGCTATTGTGGACACTGATGCTATAAACATTCAGGTGCACATGCCCCTTCGGATCACTACATTTTTATCTTTGGGGGTAAATACCCAGTAGTACAGTTGCTGGATTGTAGGGTTGCTCTATTTTCAACTTTTTGAGGAACCTCCATACTGTTTTCCTTAGTGGCTGCACCAGCCTACATTCCCACCAATATTGCAAGAGGATTCCCCTTTCTCCGCATCCTTCCCAACATCTGTTGTTTCCTGACCTGTTAATTTTAGCCATTCTGACTGGTGTGAGGTGCTATCACATTGAGGTTTTAATTTGTAGTTCCCTGATGCTGAGTGATATTGAGTACTTTTTCATGTGTCTGTTGGTCATTTGGATGTCTTCTTTGTGGAAAAGTCTGTTCATGTCTTCTGCCCATTTCTTGATTGGATTATTTGTTCTTTGGGTGTTGAGTTTGATAAGTTCTTTAGAGATTTTGGATAGTAGCCCTTTATCTGATGTGTCATTTGCAAATATCGTCTCCCATTCTGTCAGTTGTCTTTTGGTTTCGTTGACCGTTTCCTTTGTTGTGCAGAACTTTTTATCTTTTTTTCTTAAACTTTTTAAAAACTATTTATTTATTTGACACAGAGAGAGATCACAAGTAGAGAGGCAGGCGTGGGGGGGGGAAGCAGGCTCCCCACTGAGCAGAGCAAAAGCTTTTTATCTTGAAAGTCTCAAATAGTTCATTTTTGCCCTTGCTTTCATTGACTTGGCAATGTTTCTAGGAAGAAGTTGTTGCAGCTGAGGTTGAAGAGGTTGCTGCCTGTGTTCTCAAGGATTTTGATGGGTTCTCAAGGATTTTGATGGATTCCTGTCTCACATTTAGGTCTTTCATCCATTTTGAGTCTATTTTTTTGTGTGATACAAGGAAATGGCCCAGTTTCATTTTTCTGCATGTGGCTGTCCACTTTTCCAGCACCATTTGTTGAAGAGACTGTCTTTTTTCCATTGAACATTCTTTCCTGCTTTGTCGAAGATTAGTTGACCACAGAGTTGAGCTTCCATTACTGTGCTCTCTGTTCTGTTCCATGGATCTGTGTGTCTGTTTTTGTGCCAGTATCATCCTGTTCTCATGATTACAGCTTTGTAATAGAGCTTGAAGTCTGGAATTGTGATGCCACCAGCTTTGGTTTTCTTTTTCAACATTCCGCTGGCCATCGGGGTCTTTTCTGGTTCCATATATATTTTAGGATTATTTGTTCCATTTCTGTGAAAAAAGTTGATGGTATTTTGACAGGGATTGCATTAAGTGTGTAGATTGCTCTGGTAGCATAGACATTTTCACAATACCTGTTCTTCCAGTCCATGAGCAGGGAACGTTTTTCCATTTCTTTGTGTCTTCCTCAGTTTCTTTCATGAGTACCTGGTGGTACTATAGTTTTCTGAGTACAGATTCTTTGTCTCTTTAATTAGATCTGTTCCTATGTATCTTACGGTTTTGGGTGCAATTGTAAATGGGATCGACTCTTTAATTTCCCTTTCTTTGAACTAACAGCTTTCTCTCTTGCTTATTTAAGAACGTTTAGATACTGCAGATTGCTTTAGTTACTAACAGTGGAAGAATACCTACTAGGGACATCAAATCAGATACCCTTTGGCTAGCAAGATTTTTTACTTTGTGTTGTCTTCCTAGACTAGATCATGACAACTACGAAAATCTCTAGCATGATCACCACTTTTTTTATAGGTAAATGTTTCTATCATTGCATTGAGTGAGGTGGTGGGGAGGGGTTGTTAGCGTGGAAAGGAAGTTCCTAAGCATATTGCTAAGTTATGTAAGGAAAACAGCCATTCTCTTTCCATCATTTGTTAACAGTGTGATACCCATTTACACATTTTCTTTTTAAAAATTATGACTGAAGACAAAATATAATTAATAGTTAGAAAAAAAATAGTTAGGACTTCTAGGGGAGATGCTTTTACTTAATGTTATTCTGAACTTTTAAGTCTTAATTTAAACCACTCTCCTTAATTTTTGTAGTGTAAACAATGGAGGATATATATTCAGCTGACTAAGTAAACAAGCGTTTATTTATGTGCCTCTACTATATATCTAGTCCTATTAAACACTGGTGAATTGGAAGATAAAATATCCCTGCTTTCAGGGGCTTAATTATAAGATATATCTTTGTTAGCAAAATTTTATCTACCCATTTGCTTTAATACTTTATTTGTAAATCTGTTGTAACAGTGAATAGTTTAGCTATTTACTGAGGAAAACATTAACATATAATTGTTGTCTTAATTTATGTGCATTTATTATTACACTGAGCTGTCTTAAAACAGGGTATAGATTTCAAAGGGTAATAAATATGAATGTGTTTGTCACTGGACATTTGACTAGAGCACAACTTTATCCTTTTGAATTGGACCAAAAAAAATTAGGTTATGGTTTCTAAGATTCTTTACTCTTAAATTCACTTGAAATATTTACTTTAAAAGCTTATGATTCACATTAGGAAAAGTCTGGTTTTTTTTCTTTTTTCCACTTCTTTTTCCTTTTCATTCTTTTGTTTCTATCTTCTATTGTTACCTCTCCTTTACCTTCTGAATTCCTCTCTTTCCTTTCCTGTAGGCACTGATGTTCTTTACATTGGCCCTCTGAAAGGTGAGCCTTGCCACAATTAAAAACAAAAACTTGGTCTGTCTGCTTTAGCTATATCCTTAATTTATCTTCTAATTCCCTTGAACTGATTTTTCCCCCAGATTATCTGCCAACTTATATTCTTTTGACCTTGTTATTAGATGTCCTAATGTTATACAAGTAGAGTTAAAGTTAATTTTACATGTTTTCAAGAGAAGTAAAATAATGTACTAAGCTTTCTTTCCAGAATGAAGCTTTTGTTTCACAATTTGCTTTATATACCATGTATTATTGAAAACAAAGATTCTGTTCTTCATTCATACTTACTACCTACTTTTCATATTATTTATTAGGAAGTATATATTCAAGCCCAGGACTTTATAGTAAAACAATGACCCCCACTTACGATGCTCATGATGGAAGCCCCTTGTCACCGACTTCTGCTTGGTTTGGTGACAGTGCTTTGTCAGAAGGCAACCCTGGTATACTTGCTGTCAGTCAGCCAATCACATCACCGGAAATTTTGGCGAAAATGTTCAAGCCTCAGGCTCTTCTTGACAAAGCAAAAATCAACCAAGGGTGAGTTTTAAAATAGACATACATTGAGGAGTATCTGGGTGTGGTTCAGTTGGTTAAGCGCCTGACTTTTGATTTTGGCTTGGGTCGGAATCTCTTGGGTTGTGGGATCAAGCCCCTCGTTGGACTCAGTGCTCAGTGCAGAGTCAGCTTGAGATGCCATCCCCTCATCCTCTGCTCCTCCCCCTGCCTGTGTGTGTACTCTGTCTCTCAAATAAATAAATCTTTAAGAAAAATAAAATATAGATACATTGAAGAATTTCTTCAACTCAAGGTAGAAATATTTTATTAATTTTGTCTTGCGTTGTTCCACTGCTCTTGTTAATTCGTCCAGGTGGCTTGATTCCTCAAGATCTCTCATGGAACAAGATGTGAAGGAAAATGAGGCCTTGCTTCTCCGATTCAAGTATTACAGCTTTTTTGATTTGAATCCAAAGGTACCGAGGGTTTAGAGGGATCTCTTCTTTTTTTCCGTTTTGTTTTGTTCATTTGGATGTCTGTGATTTGGAATTGGTGGGATAAGGAATCATTTGTATATAGCAGTATTATTAAATAATATTAATATTATTATTAAATTGAATAATATTAAAAACCCAAGATTTAGACAAAGGCATCTATATTTGAAATAAGTCTATTGTGTTAATATTGTGTCTTTTTCTTTTTTGTTAAAATAATTGAATTTTTGGTTGATTTGTATTTTAAATGCACTAGCTTGGTACTATAGAATTGGTAAAGTTAATTTTAGGGATTTTTTTTTATACCTCTCTTTAGCTGTTGTTTTTGGTTAAAAGAAGAGTTTTATAAAATAGTCCCTTTTCAGTGACTTCGAGATTTCTAATTATAAAGCAGAAGACACAGCTTCAAAGAAAAATTCTTCTAAGTGTACATTTCTTCCTATTTAATAGGCAAACATTATAAAATGTTTTTACTATAAAATGACTGTATCATCAGTGCTACTGAAATACTTTGCTTTTCTGAGAGGAGTTAAATTTGCTATGAAATCTAGAGTATTTTCCCTAGAAAACACATGGCACAGAGATTTGGAGCTTTTGCTTCCTTATTTATTGCCCTTTGGTGGGAAAACCTCTCTTGACTAATTCTCATCCTTTTCAGGTCTAGATTATAGTCTGGATTTTAATGTATATACTTATAATTTTCTATTATGTACTTAAGTAATTTTTGTAACAGTAAAATGTATAATTTAGGACTACAAAAAATAATCTTAATCCCTTCCAGGCCGTATCATGTCTCATTTTAGTGAAACAAATGCTGTTTGGGGAACATAGTTACATCTGCTGGGGAAGGTAGATGCTATATATTTTGTTAACATTCTAAAATAGTATTGCTAAGACATTACTATTAATTTTTATTAATGGATAATTCAGCAATGTATAAGTGTATATCTTTACCACAAGTGTATATATATATATATATATATACACTCTGTATTTCAGATTCTTAAAATAATTAGTTTCCAAGGACCTAACACTTTGGCTAAGTATGCTTTTCCATGGGGCAAGATGTTCCCTGAAATAACTCTCTAATTGTAACATTTTAGTGTGACAGGTTGCAATACTGAAAAGCAGTCACTTTTACCTTACTTTAAATTTAAATGTCTTTCAAGTCAGGTTCATTTTGTTAAGAGCTCTGCAATATCTAATGGTTATTTCCATGGGAAATAACATACAGAATCTTATTTCTAATACTGAATAATATTTTGGTATATTTTTAAATGTCATTTTTAACAGAAAATTAGATGTGGGCATATACATATACCTAATCCTGTAGGTATCTTTATTATTATTTGATACTGAATAAAAATCCCAGAAAAAAATGTATATTAAAACTTTTTTGTCGGGCTTTAAAAGTGAATATTCAGTTTTCAGACTTCATGTTAAAGGCAATGTATTACAAAAGGATTGTATTTCTTTTGCTGCAGTATGATGCAATCAGAATCAATCAGCTTTATGAGCAGGCCAAATGGGCTATTCTCCTAGAAGAAATTGAGTGCACAGAAGAAGAAATGATGATGTTTGCAGCCTTGCAGGTAGTGAAGAGTATTGGTAAATGGGACTTCTCAAGGGAAGGGGTAGGGGATTATTTTTAAATAGTAAAGTAGCACTGTAATTCCAGTAGCATTTTGATAGTGTTTACTTTTTTGCTATGTAGAAATTGAATACACTTAGAAGACAAAATAAGTACATGAATTTAATTTTTTGTTTTATCTGAGAGTTTAGTGGTATACTTAATAGTTATTTTTCTGGGGACGCCTGGGTGGCTCAGTTGGTTGAGCGGCTGCCTTTGGCTCAGGTCATGGTCCCAGGGTCTTGGGATCGAGTCCTGCATCGGGCTCCTTGCTCCGCGGGGAGCCTGCTCCTCTCTGCGCCTCTGCCTGCCTCTCTGCCTGCCTCTCTGCCTGCTTGTGTTCTCTCTCTGTTAAATGAATAAAATAAAAAAAAAAAACTTTAAAAATAGTTATTTTTCTGTATCCTATAGGAGAAGAATATCCTCCCACCCCCAGATATATATTAGCTTAAAACTACCCAGTTTTCCCTTTGAAATCAAGATCTGTATTGCAAATCAGGTTTCTAAAATGAAGCCTTTAGTTGCATAATTTCCTAAGTAGCTGTGGACGATAATGTTTTTTAAATGGCTATAGCAAAAATAATACATTTTAAAGGTGATAAAATTTTAATAGTTTACTGAAACTAAACAAATAAGTTTTTAGAACAATAATACTTAAGAAGTAGGTAGCTAATGTTTTCCTTAGATTAAACCAGTGTTATCCCAGAAGTGATTCTTGCATATCATCTTTTTCAGAATTACAGTAGTGCTTATTAAAAGATTGTCCATTTCATTACTGCTGTCCCCTCTAGTAAAATAACATAGGGTGGCACCCACAAATCTGCATTCTTAGACTGCCACTAGATGAGTCATTCTTACATTTCAGATCATTGAGTGAGGCTTTAGTGAACGTTCTCAGATTATGGCAGAATTCTGGTTTTGCCTAAAGTCCTAACAAAATTGGTGTTGTTTAAGTACAGGAAGCAGAGTTGACAGTTATGAAAAGCTAACACTGTTGGGGCGCATGGGTGGCTCAGTCGGTTAAGCGGCTGCCTTTGGCTCAGATCGTGATCTCCGGGTCCTGGGATTGAGCCTTATTGGGCTTGATTTTCAGTGGGGAGCCAGGGAGCGCCCTCCTCCTCTCCCCGTACCCCTCCCCAACCCACCCCACTCGTGCTCTCTCTTTCCCTCCCTCTCAAATAAATAAAATCTTTAAAAAAAGAAAAAAAAAGCTTTCACTGTAAAAATCATTTTATGTTCTTCTCTTTAGAACACAAAATTGCTCTCAATCTTCTAAATGCTTTTATGCATCCAGGAAGGTTTTCTGGTTAAGACTCAAAAAAACTGTCCTTTGTAATTGAAGAAAAGCTCCTTTCTTCTCAGGTTACATAATGAAAGAAAGGGACCGAAACAAAGAGACAAGGAAAATCTTTGATGACGGATGAGTTAGTTTAGATAGAGACTTGCTTCATCAACTAGTTAAGAGTCTTCTATTGTGTTTCTGGATAATTCAGACTATCTGAAGAATTTCTTGAATTAAATTCTGGAGTAATCTTATTCAGAGTACCTCACTTGGTTTATGGCTTTCCACCTACATCTTTCTCACTTAAATATGGGCTTATAATTTTGTAGTGAAAGTTTTGCAAATGTCAGAATAATAATACATATAAAATATATATAGGGGAAAACTCATAGGTTTTTATTATATAATTTTAAAATCTTTTTATTATAAAAATAATGCACTTAAAAGCCCGACAGATAGAAACATGCGTGGCACATAGGTGCTCAAAAAAATTCGTTGAGTAAGAATTTAGTTGACCCTTGAACAACACGGGTTTGAACTGTATAGGTCCACTTATACACAAGTTTTCTCCAATAAATATAGTACAGTAAATGTCTTTTCCTAACATTTTTTTCTCTAGCTTTATTGTAAGAATGAGTATATAATACATATGGAAAGTATGTATTAAATGACTGTTTGTTTTCCTTAAACCATGTTATCCCAAAAGTGGTTTTTGCGTATCAGCTTTTTCAGAATTACAGTAGTGCTTATTAAAGAATTGTCCACTTCATTACTGCTGTCCCTCTAGTAAAATAGGTTTCTAGTCAAGAGCAGGCTATTAGTAAAGTTTTAGGAGAGTCAGCGTCCCTAACCCCCATGTTGTCCAAAGGCAAATGTACACACAGTTGTATTTTTACAGAAATGGATTATTTTGTAGCTTTCCCCCACCCAGTGTACTGTAGATATTCCATTTTAGTGCAGTAGAATATGCCTCAGAAACCATGAATTTTAATCTGTGGAAACAATGTCCCAAAACATAACTTTCCCGAACCATTTTAGAATCTAGTTTTAATGAGAGAATTCTAAACTAAAAATTCCCTGAGTTCTTAGAAGCCTTCCCAGAGATGGACCCAAAGGTTCTAGAAACCTGTCCAGTGGGTTTCCCCAGAAACCTTTCCAGGGGGAAAGTTTGAAAAGATGGCAAGGAAGTGCCTGGTATTTTTTATCTCTGGCAGAGCCTACACTGAATTATTTTCTCCTTGGGGCTTCTGTTTCCTTGTGTAACATAAATCTACAATAGTAAAAAGAAATAATTAAAAGTGAGAAGGTATGGATAAAAAAATAGAAAGGTTAATTAACACTATTTTTAAAGCAGTTATGTCCAACTCTGTATTGTAACATTTAATAGATATCCCGTGCACCTCTGAAAGCAAAGCTGGATTTTTAAGACCAGTCCCATTCATAGCCAGGGTTTTTCCTGGATATCTTCTAAGGGCTTTGCATCACACCTGCGTCACTTAATAAAAATAAAAAATCTCTTCATGATTCTTAATGTTATTACTCTGACATTTGAGGCAACTAAGGGCCTCAGCCTACCTTGTTCTCCATGATTTGTGAACATGGCAGTGTCTGTCACTCATTTTAGCACAACAGAAGGTACAGCCAGAGACTATTCATTACCAGTTCACTAAATCTTAAAATACAGAGGAATGTTGACAGTTGGCCTCAGATTAGTTCATCAGTGTTCCCCATGAATAGACTGTATTCAGTGAATGAATACTTAGAAATTTGGAGTGCTGTTTAATGCTTTGAAAGGCAACTGATTGATTTAAAAGTTCTGCTTACCTTTGTGTGAAACCTCTGTAAGGTTTAGCATCAAACTCTTAACAGACTATTAGTATTTGTTCTAAGTGACTTAACTAAGTATATTTAAAATCATGACTAGTTATTCTATATGCAAAGATTTTTCTATCTACATATAGGAGTGTTTATCACTACTCATGTATACACGTAAATATATGAGTGTATTATATTTACATATAAATGTAATCAATCTTATTCTTATGTAACAGAGAATATAAACATCTTCTGGTTATGTTTTCAGCATTGAATTGAGGTGGGGAGGGGGTGGTGGAGAGGGGAGCTTTAGCCTAATACTGAAAACTAATTTTCCTCTGCTGGGTTATAGTAGTAATATAAGGTAATCAGTGTTAATCCATTTTTACAAAAGACCTTATGCATATTCTCTTAATCCATTCAGTATTCATTACTTTCAGGCCCTGTTCTAGACACAGGGAATACTGCAGGGGGTGGGGGGAAACCAGTAAAAAAAAAATCTGTTGTGGAGCTTAGTGGAGAATACGTTAACTCTCATGTTCTAGGGCTTCCCAAACTAAATTCAATTTTACATGTCCAAAGACCTACTTCTTTTGGATGAATATTTATTAGGATACTTAGGACACTGATTTCAGATGCCATTTATTTTCCTATTATTCTAGTTCTTATCATTTCTAGTTCTTTCATCTTTTCATGTTAGGTGATGAAAAGCATTCAGTATAGATGCAGGCAGTAATCTCATTTTAAAGGTTTACTAAAGTTGGAACAGTCATTTAAATAAAATACATTTCTGTTTTCAGTATCACATCAATAAGCTGTCAATCATGACATCAGAGAATCATCTGAACAACAGTGACAAAGAAGTGGATGAAGTTGATGCTGCCCTTTCAGACCTGGAGATCACTTTGGAAGGGGGGAAAACATCAACAATTTTGGTAGGGTGAATCTAATTCCTACTAGTTTAGTTTGAATTGATCCTTCTCTTTTTGTGGACTTAGGTTCTCGTAAGTATTGGGTAGATATGGAGAACTATTTCATGCTTTAGAGAATCCAGGTGTTGACTTCTCAGAAACTTTTCAGGGAAAATTGTAAAATCAGTATTGTTCTAGTCTCCAGTGCTCCCAATACAGTAAAGATAGAGCTTGGGGTATTTGCCCATTCTCTCAATAAGGAGTGGGAAAACGTTTTTGCAGACTGAAAGGTAGTTTCAAGTCATGGTAAAATCCATTTGGTGAGCTGTGCATTTGAAATATTACAAAAAGAGAAGAGCAGATCTCAGGAAAAATTTTAAATACAAAGTTTGGGTTTAAAGCTTAGGAATTAGTTATTCAGAAGAAACACCTCCGGGCTGTTAGGATTTTGCAGAATTTCTATATGCAGAGACAAACAGTTTTAGCTGAATTAGAATCAATAATATGTTCTTAAAGGTTATATGAACTGCCATTTTTGATTGCATCTTTTATTAGCTTTTTATGCCATTTGAAAATGACTTTGTAATTTATGCTATATAGTATGATTATATCTTTAAACCTTAATTATCTGTATTTTACGTAATTTTGCTTATTGAATAAGCTGATATTTGATATCAGATACTAAACATTAGAGTTTCAAATTTCAAGAAAAATCAGGAAAAAATGATTTAATTCTTTCCCTAGGGTGACATCACTTCTATTCCTGAACTTGCTGACTATATTAAAGTTTTTAAGTAAGTACAAAATGGGGAGGGATTCCAAATATTAATGAATGATAAATATCAATTTTATAGTCTCGTTCACATTATTGAAATTTATTCTAAGTTTAGCAAATGCATCTGTGAAAGCATTTATCAGTTAGAGAAACACTAAATTATGAGAGAAAATAACCATCTTTACCAAATTAGAACTGCAGTATTCATGAACCTTTTTCTGATAAACATTTTTCTTAAAAGGGATGAACTCAGACTGTGTAGCCTAGATTGGATTGCATAGATTCTGAGACATACATTGGCATTTCAGTATAAAGCATCCCCTCTGGGTGAAAGCAGGACATAATGAACTATTATTGCCGGTGGTTATTTCCTTGTTCAGAGCCCCAGATTCTATTGCATTTTATTCATTTGTTCATGGAACACTTTATAATAAGGTTCCAGTATATGTTATCTAGACTTTTATCGATCTAGGCATAATCCAATCAAGAACTAGGCATTAAAGCAGGGAGGGCAAAGAGGAGAGGAGGTGACGTGGAGTATGAGATATAAAGCCTTTACGAAATAAACCATGTACTGTAGCTAAACCTACGACAGCTCCCCACATGGATCATTTCTGAGATAAGGATATGATTTCAGATGCAGATCCCTACCCCATTTCTCGTCCCATTTTACACCCCTTTTCTTATCTGCTCTCCATCATGACTGCTGTTTTCTTTGTGTTTGGCATTGGGGTGGCAGGATGAAGCATCGTTCAGATACACCCGGGAGAAATAAGCATTTCCCACACTTCAGTTATGCGAGGTGTACCTGCCTGTCTAGAGACGCCCCAAAGGCTGCCCTACACACACCCGAGAACCTGCTGGTGATTATAGGACCCAGGAGCCTTCCCAGTGGTGACATTCACTTCACCTTTCTTTTCTGGTCCTTTCCATGTGACCTGCTAGTGATAGAGGTGGCTGCCACTGACAGAAATACTCAAATGCTGGCCCTCCTGTCTTTCTCCTCTGCCCATTCATTCTTTGTGAGGGATTCCTGAGTAGATTGATCAAGAAGAGGCAAATCCAATAACAGCAACATTGAATATAATGTGGTGGCCCCAGGGAACTGAGTTCAACATATGCACAACTTGGCCTTAGACTTTTTATGATGTGAAACTTTGCTGCTAATACTATTGATAAAGTTATCTCAAAAAGTTTTTTCTGTTAATTCTTCTTGACACATAGGCCTAAAAAGCTGACTCTAAAAGGCTACAAGCAATATTGGTGCACCTTTAAAGATACATCTATTTCTTGCTACAAGAGCAAAGAAGAATCCAGCGGCACACCAGCTCATCAGATGAACCTAAGAGGTAAGGAAAGCCTTGGAATGACCAGTGTTGATGGAGATATTTCTCTTGGCTAATAGTCAATAAACTTCACACTGCCGGGCGGGGGGTAGTTTTTCAGCAGATTCATTACTATTTAGGTACTATTTTCGGTCTATTTAGGTACTATTTTTGGTCTAGATTCTTTGCTTTCTTCTTGTATGTTTTTGTCACAATTTTGAGTATTAATTTCACATGAATATTTTGTTGTCATCTCTTTTGTGTAGTCCTCATTTGAAGTGATAACCACTTTTCTTGTTAGGTAAATTTATGGTACTTCTTTTCTCATCTGCAGCATTGGGACATTCAGGTTTTCTTCTCATCCGTGTTGTAGTCCTCTGTTTTTCCTGGCTTCTCCCATCCTCATCAGCATCCTGCTCCTCTTTCTGACTTTCCCTGATGACAAGCTGATACCTCTCATGTTCCCCACCCTCTTTGGCTCAACAGTGGGGGAGCAGGCACCTGTGGGGTTTGGCCAGGTTCTTCCTCTTCCCTGATAATTCTTCCCTGCACGTTATTGTTCAACACTCAGCTCTTGGTCTGGCCTCTGCGGTAGTCCCAAGCTACCCTCGGAGGCTCCTCCTAGCTGACAACCTGAATGTCATTGGTTTCCTCTTGTCTCTTCAAATCTAGAGCTGTCTCTAGGGGCTGGTATTTGAGACACATGTTCTTGGACATGTTCTCCTCCCTTGTGGCAAGCTTGCTTCCTGTGGCCTGGGCTGATCCTGGCTGGGCGCTCAGAGCTACTGGCTCTGGTCTTTTTTTTTTTTCCCTCCATTTAATTGGCCATTTGAGTGACTTCTTCGGTTCTTCTCACTGCTCCTTCACCTCCTTTATCTGACTGATGCTGTTCAGGCAGAGGGAGAATTTCCTATACAGGTTGGTCCAGTTTCTTCTGCAGCTAAAGGACATCTTGCTGCTTCCTGCCACAATTTTTCTGCAGGGCCTCGCAGATTGTTGAAGAGCCCTTCGCTTGTGGGCATATTCACTAAAAGCACCGGGCTCACTTGCAGTGAGAACTGCACTCGCTACACCCTCGGCACCAGCGTGCTTGGTGGAGGATGCAGTAGACGGGCATCTCACCGTCCCACTCTCTCTACAGCGAAGGCCAGAAAACTAAAATACATTTTATGGACTGATTTCCAGTAAGATTTTGATTCCAATCAGATGTATTCATGTTGAGACTTGAATTAAGATTAAGGTAAGGGGCTGGAGAGACAGAATTTAGAAAGGAGCAAGGCACTTCTGGGCTATGGAGCTTCAGGGGCAGCCTCCGAGCTTTTTAGGTTTAAGTGTATTTAAACAATTTTCACACCCAGCGTGGAGCTCAAACTCATGACCCCGAGATCAAGAGTCACACCTTCCTCCAGTTGAGTCAGGCACTCCAGTATTTTATTTTTAAAAGAGGCCTAATTATCATGGGATTGTACACTTTAAATCTGAAGTCTGTAAAGGATCACGTATCTTCAAACATCTCTTTAACTGCAAATTAAATGCATTGCCATACAACTTCCTGATACTTTGTAATACTTGCACAGAAAGAGTTAAATGCTGAAGCTAATTTTTTTTTCTTTATTTGATAGAGTACAAGCAGGGAGGGGGAAAAGTAGGCTCCCCACTGAGCAAAGAGCCCGATGCAGGACTCGATCCAGGACCCTGAGATCATGACCTGAGCCGAAGGCAGCCGCTTAACCCACTGAGCCACCCAGGCACCCCTGTAACTAATACTTTTTAAAGAAAGCAAAGGGGGAGAAAGTCTACCAAATTCATGATAGAAGTTGCTTCTGGAGAGAAGGGGACCGCCCATTTATCTAAAATGTTTTCTTGTAATATAATACTTCAGTTTTAACATTCATCCTTATTATGTGGTGGATATGTAGACATTTATTATCCTGTTCCCTATACTCTCTGTACAGAGAGAAGTTGCTCCAGTACATAGAGCAAGGCAACTACAGGCCCTGTTAACAGTTTACAAGCCTACTTGATGGTCTTAAGACATATTGAGGGTGACAATTGGAATACCGCTTTAAAGAGTTGGACATGGTACATTATCTTACTTGTCCTTATAGCATTCCAGTGAGGTAAGAGTTTAAGGTCACGAAATTTGGGGGGAGATATTAAGTAAATTGGCAATAATTATGAAGTGACAGAGAAAGGTGTGAAACCTAAATCAGATGGCAGAGCTCCACTCCACCACTCTACTCTGGTTACTGCTTGTTTATGACAGCCGTTATCCCGCCATCTGACTGAGTATATGTTCAGTCCATCTGTGTTCTCTACTGTAAAGCTATGAGCTGATGCTTAACCGAGTTGATAACAGGGATATTTATAGCCCATAAATCTGTGTGCTGCTGAAAACTTGCCAGTAGAGTGAAATTCTGAATACCAGTTATTTTCATGCTGACTTCCCCAGTATGTAAGTGCAGATTACCTTCTGTAGTAGATGTGCTCCTAAAATATTGTGCATAAAGTTAACTTATGAATTGAGTCATATCTATGAAGAAATTACAGTTTTAAAGAAACCATTTTTGTGCAGATGCTCACCCTCTGAATCGAAGTATTTGTAAGTGTGAATATTTAAGTGTTTTAGCACTCCAGAATTTTGGAAAGAGGCATGTGCCTAGGAGCATTCAGTTGGATTATGAGAGCCTATGTTTCTCCTCTCCCTGCCATTAGGCTTCTTCCTTCCATGGAGGATAGGATGGCCTTGAGGAGACCTCCATATATGACTCCAGCTCAAACTAGGAATCCCACATGCACAATGCCTTTTTTTTTTAAAGGCATCATAAGTCATTTATTCTTGGGGCACCTGGCCAGTAGAGGGTGTGACTCTTATGGGGTCATGAGTTCAAGCCCATGTTGGGTGGAGACGTTACTTTAAAAAAAAAAGTCACCTAGTCTTATCAAAACACATTAAGTTACAATTGAATTATAGAAAGATGCTTTAATATCCCTATACATTTAAAAACTTAAAAACCCCAAGTAATTTAAGGTTCAAGGAACTGAATATTAAAACAGTATCAGGGCACCCGGCCAGCTCAGTAGGTTGAGCTTCCAACTCTTGGTTTCAGCTTGGGTCATGATCTCAGGATTGTGGTGTCGGGCTCTCTCTTTCTCTTAAATAAATAAATCTTAAAAAAAACCCCAAAAGGGCGCCTGGGTGGTTGAGCAACTGCCTTCGGCTCAGGTCATGATCCCGGAGTCCCGGGATCGAGTCCCATATCGGACTCCTGGCTCTGCGGGAAGTCTGCTTCTCCCTCTGAGTTTCTCCCCTCTCATTCTCAGTCTCTCGCTCTCTAATAAATTAAAAAAAAATTAAAAAAAAAAAAAAAAACCAAAAAACCCATAATATCAAACTTGTGGGATAGTGTTTTTGGATAATATCCTTTTTAATAGGACCCTTTCCTTCTCTTTTCAATTAAGTTTTATGAAGGCCACAAACTGTATTAGATGTGACACTCTGCTCTGCCTCAAAAGTTATTGGGTGGAAAAAATTATTCTCAATTAAAAGATACCATAAAATTTGGCTTGGGATTTCTTAAAAGTAAATTTGATCGTTTTTTGTTTTTTGTTTTTTTTTTAGATTTTTTTTTTTTTAATTTATTTATTAGAGAGAGAGAGACTGAGAATGAGAGGTGAGAAGGTCAGAGGGAGAAGCAGACTTCCCGCAGAGCCGGGAGTCCGATATGGGACTCGATCCCGGGACTCCGGGATCACGACCTGAGCCGAAGGCAGTCGCTTAACCAACTGAGCCACCCAGGCGCCCAAATTTGATCGTTTTAATATTTTTTTTATTCTAGGATGTGAAGTTACCCCAGATGTAAACATTTCAGGGCAGAAATTTAATATTAAACTCCTGATTCCAGTTGCAGAAGGCATGAATGAAATCTGGCTTCGTTGTGACAATGTAAGTTTTCCAATAAAAAATATAAACCTCAATTTTTCTTTGATTCCTTAGTGAGTAGACCAGTGATCCTTACATTTTGAACTCAAAGAACCTACCATGTGATACATTTCATATTTCAGTATTTCTTTTCCGCAGGAAAAACAGTACGCACACTGGATGGCAGCCTGCAGATTAGCCTCCAAAGGCAAGACCATGGCAGACAGTTCGTATAACTTAGAAGTGCAGAATATTCTTTCCTTTCTGAAGATGCAGCATTTAAACCCAGATCCTCAGCTAATACCAGAGCAGATCACAACTGATATAAATCCTGAATGTTTGGTGTCCCCTCGTTATCTAAAAAAGTACAAGAATAAGCAGGTATCTGATTCATTTTTACTTCATCTCTTTTCTCCTGGTTTTATGATTTTGTACATATTTTAAATTTAGTTTCCCCTCTTAAACAAAACTTTGAGTCTTAATTTTGTATCTGGTGCTCAGAGTATAAAATAAGCTGCAGATAGCCTTTATTAGTCCATTTAAAAATTGGTGATTTAAAAGTTTCTCATTTTAATAGGACAGTAATGAGGTAAAATAGTTGGGAGCATATTTACTCACAGTGAGCTGAGGAAATCACCCTGTGAATGAGGTATTCTTTCAGAGAATTGAATATGGTGTGGATGTTTTGGGTTTCAATCCTTATTACATAATTAAGTGTGGTATAAAGTACAGCCAGCATTTCTCAACAAAATCTATAACAACTCTTCCTGCTATCAAAATTGACTTTTCCAGCTTTGGAAATAAACTTTATAAGGGTAGAAATAGTCTATAGTTCAACATTGTTTTTTCTTAAAACCTAAACCAAAATTTGCATGATGTGACAGAGTTTGGTAAATTTTCATTGACATTCACTGCTTTTATTCACTCTGTTTAGAATTCCTTTCCTGGAAATTAATACCATAAAAGGATTGCTATTTAGGAAAATGGTTCTTCGGTACAACATAAAAGGTTCTTTGCAGGGGAATTTCACTTGAGATAGCCCCCAGTATTTGCTACACCAAACATCATGCCATAAAAGGCAAAGGCTTTAGTCTGAGGTAGGGGGTGAAGAAGACCTTTCAAATAAATATTTCATTTCTATCTAGTTTCATTTTTATCTCTGTTAAAGAATAATTTTAAAGCATTACTGAAAGGGCCCAATGAAATACCCAGAACACTTATTAATTCTTAACTTTAAATATAATGTTTATCATATGGGTCTGAAATCAGCTAGAAGTAAATGTTCAGAAATTTTAATCACCAAGTATTTATCTTTAAGTTTCAGAGGTTGTGTAAGCTACATAGAAATTGTTTATCCCACAGTCCTATGTGGGAGTAGTAAGGAATGGAGGAAATGCTGCCCTGGGGAGCTTTGTGGAATGTAGATTGTAAGTTAAAAAGGGAAAGTGAATCAAGTACTAATTACATTTTTTTTTTTAAATTCTTAGTTATTTCATTTAAAAATTGTTAAAGAAAAAACTTGTTTCTGAAAGTGGATTCATTTGCCTTCAAAGGCAAGGAACAGTTTCAAAGCTTAGCAAGCTTATCATTTCACTTTCAGGTATCAGGAAAAAAAAGATCTTAAAATGTAACTGAAGATTGCCAAATACTGGTTTAGTTGTCAGAGGTACTGAGTTGTTTTCTCAGAGGCCTTTCAAATGATAGTTTTCACTTTAAAAAAAAGTTAATTTTCTATCCCTGATTTCTCAGCTAGATTATCAAGTGAAAATCTCTTGTGGACAGAAACTGTCTTTTAACTGGCAGGATAACAATATGTGTGTGGTCCGTGGTTAAGGATTTTTCCAGTTTTGTCTTCCATGTTGGCATCTTACCAAATGCATATTCTTTCTTAATCCTCCCTTCCCTGACTAGATTTATAAGTTCCCAGAAAGTAGAGACCACAGATTGCCCTGACACCTAGGAAGTGCTGATGGGCAGAAGTTGCTGTTGTGTGTCAGGTGCTATACTGGTCATTGGATGTAGTGCTTAGTAATTGTTAAACTATCTAATATAGTGGCATTCAGGAGTCCAGTAGGAAGAGATGCGGGCCATGGGCTCTTTCATTCCTATCAGGGCTGGCCCATCAGTACAGATTTCGTTGTATTTAATCTACTTTAAATCTCCCAAACTGTGTAATATTTAAACTTGTTATATGTATCTTAACATGACTGTGACTCTCAAACTAGATTCATACATTTTAGAGAAAAGAGTTGTTCTCTGTTTTATCCACATGAATACAAACTGAAATAGACTAATATGTTTACAACTACTGTTCCTAGTGTAGTGTATAGCATCTCTCCATTTTCCCTTCCAGGAAAAAGGATGCAAAAAACAGATGGTAATTGAGGGGTTTGCTTTTCTTGTGTAAATGAAGAAGCAGTATGGTCACTGCACTTACCTTATATCTTCAGCTTATTTCTGAAAAGCGGTGCATGGGTCATATTATTGGACTCAATCTCAAAACATTAAAGGTTTTTGAATATTAATTCTGATTTTGCTACTAAAATCATTAGTCCTACCCTAACCAGTAAGAACTGGTAAAATGAGCAGGGAAAGGTTATTTGCTCTTTATTTTTCCCTACAAATTTCTACCATAATTTTAGTAACACTTAACAATCTAAAATAATGTGGAAGTGTTTCTTAGTATTCTAAATGGAAAGTAATTGCTGCTTCCTTGTTTTCATTTTCATGCTTGCATTACTTTGCTTGGTTTCCACCTAAAGTAATTTTTTTTGCATGGTTTTTGGCTGGAATTTTGGTTTGCAGGTTACCGCAACTTTTTCTTTGCTTCATTGCCATTTTTTCTGATTGCCTTTTTTTTTCTTTCTGCTTCCTTTTTCTTTCTTCGCCTTGCCATCTACAGCCAGGCTATATAAGAGATTTGGTAAGTTCTCCATATTAACCAAAAAAAGAAAAGAAAAATGTTTAAAGCCTTAGCCACAGTCCCCTCTTACAGATTAATTTCCTTCCACTCTTTGTGGGAGTAGTAATCCCAAAGGGAGTATAATTTAAAAGTTAACTTCTCTAATGATTTCCTTAGAAAAAACTTTAAATTGTTATGGTGGTTTCAAGTACTTTAAAGGCGCTAATAAATATTCCTGCTAGAAATTTATATTCCAGGTGCTCATTGATATTATGACTTGGTGCTAATTTTAAAATTCACGTATAGGATTAGAACATGCCCCTTCATAAAAGCAGCGACATATGTGTGTATACTTGGAATATATCTCAAGAGTGGCAGTTATGTACTCCTAATAGTACTTTTTGTTTCTGGATATATGGAAACTGAAATTAAGAAGAAATATATCAAGGGTTATTTTGCAGAGTCGTCATTTTACTAAAATACCCAAATGTAGCTGTGGAATTTTCCAATTCCAACTCTTATAATACATGATTGTGGGGTGGGGCACATAATTCAATATTTTACTTTTTGTTTTGATCCTCCCATGAAAGAATATTGTCTGATGGTAAAGGTGGTATTTAATTATGTTTAGATAACAGCAAGAATCTTGGAGGCCCATCAGAACGTAGCTCAGATGAGTCTAATTGAAGCCAAGATGAGATTTATTCAAGCTTGGCAGTCCTTACCGGAATTTGGCATCACACACTTTATTGCAAGGTCAGTGGTTCTCCTAAACACCTGGGTCTAAATCTTAATCTGTGCCTTTTTACTTAATCTCCTTAAACAGTTAAAGTACCTGCTGAGATGCATTAAGCAATTTTACAGTAACATGTAAAGAATATTGAAACGTATTTTCTGTACTTGTAATTTTTACTTATGTGAAAATATCCCTTATTTTTTAAGAGTTAAAGAAAGAGCACATCTTAAAAGAAAACCAGAGCAACATGTCCTCCTATCCTCAACATGTTTTTAAACATTTTTTGTTTTTAATACTCTAGGTTCCAGGGAGGAAAAAAAGAAGAACTTATCGGAATTGCATACAACAGACTGATTCGGATGGATGCCAGCACAGGAGACGCAATTAAAACATGGCGTTTCAGTAACATGAAACAGTGGAATGTAAACTGGGAAATAAAAATGGTAAGCTCAAACAGTGTTAACTTTGTGTGTAGCGCACTAATTTCTGCTAAGAATCAGTAAATTCAGAATAAAAAGGCTGATAAATTTTATAGGTTATTTGTACCATTACCTCTTAAAGTATAAAACCTGGTTGTTAAACTTTCGTATCTCACAACTGACCCAGATAGTGGAATTCTAAGAACATAACGATCTACTTACAAGCTGTTTTTCTGGAACTGGTACATCCCTGTCACCATAGCAGCTACTGTTGAACGCCTGTTCGGTGCCCGTCATGATGCTAGATGTTTTTATATTTGTATTCTGCTTCTAATCTCATCACAGCCTTGTGGGGCGTTTGGATTGTCCCTGCTTTACAAATGAGGACACTCTAAATATAGAGGCCTGATGGCCATGATTGCCATAACCACACACTTAGTAATGGAATCAGGATTCCAACTCAGATTCTCAGGGCTCTAAAAGGTGGCACAGCTCCTACTGTATACCATGCTGACCCTAGCCTTAGTACAGTGAATATCATTCAAAATAAACAATCTTACTGATAAGCCACGTGTTTTAGGATCTTTAGGTTTGTTGTATCAGTTCCTGTTACTGCATAGAATCTCACATGTCTGAAGTACAGTAGTGTCCCTCCTTATCTGTGGTTAACCACGGTCCAGAAGCAGATGACGCATTCTCCTCCTGACGTAGTTAGAAGGTCCATAGCGGCTTAACACTATGTCACAGTGCCTGCTGTGTCCTTTACCTTCATCCTGTCATGTTGGGATTTTATCATTTCCCATTATCACAAGGGTGAGTAGAGTACAATAACATGCTGAAAGAGCCCATATTTGCATAACTTTGATTATAATATAGTTATAATTGTTAATCTCTTACAGTATCTAATTGATAAAGTATAGTTTATATAGAGTTTGGTACTACCCATGGATAAGAGGGCGGGGGCTCCTGTATTCAAACATAATACCTAAAGGTTAAATATCTAGAGCAAGTATTAAATTAAATGCAGGAAGTGGGTTTTCTCCCAGGCCTTGAAGAGAGACCTCATTAATTGAATCACCAGAGACCATTGGGAACCTAATGACCTAAACCCTTTGCATTCAGTCTTTCCAGAACATGAAAAACTAAAAAGGAGTGGTGGAGGGGCTAATAAGCTTACTCTTTTTAAATTGGAAGCATTATTAGTTTAGGATTTTAAAAAAATTTGAGGATCAACAAGTACTTTGTGAGGGGGCTGACATTAAATAGCACATTAGCTTCACTTGTACCCAACCATACAGAGTTTTCCTGGGACTGATAGTTCTTGGTCTTTGTTCCAGGTCACAGTAGAGTTTGCAGATGAAGTACGATTGTCCTTCATTTGTACTGAAGTAGATTGCAAAGTGGTTCATGAATTCATCGGTGGCTACATATTTCTCTCAACACGTGCAAAAGACCAAAATGAGAGTTTAGATGAAGAGATGTTCTACAAACTTACCAGTGGTTGGGTGTGAATAGAGATACTGTGTAATGAAACTCCATGGCCATAACAATATTTAACTTTGAAAGCTGTTGTTTGTTATATGCTGCTTAATAAAGTAAGCTTGAAATTTATCATTTTATCATGAAAACTTTTTTGCCTTACCAGACCAGTTAATAAGTGCACTAACAAGCACGACTATTAATCTGCTATCATGATACGATATATGGACTTGAATATGGCACACATTCCTTGGGGCTATGAATTAAAAATTAAAGTAGTTTGACAAATCAGGAACAAAACATCACTGATTTAATTTAAGCTAGCCAAACCAAGAAACTCAAGCCATCTACTTTTAAAGCTATCCAGGGCTTAAACTATATGAAGTCTATTTATCATGTTTAATGCATGTGTTTTAATGTATGTTTAATTTGATCTTGTGTTTTAAAAATACCTACTTCTGGTAGCCCTTGATTCTCCATTCCCCAAATAAATCAGGCCTGCGAAAAGATGCCTGATGTTTAATGTCATTGTTTAACCTTGAAGGAAAATGCTATCAGTCTGTTAGGCTTGGTTCGTTTTTGTCCTTGAATAAGCATGTATGTATATTGTCTTGTGTTTTTATTTTTACACCCTATTGTATTACAACACGTTTAGTATTCACCAGCATATTCACGTCTGCCTAAAATATGCAACTTTTGCATTACAATATGAAGTAAAGGTCTATGAAGTGTGCATTTTGTGTAACTAATGTACAAACACAAATTTTATAAAATTGTACAGTTTTTTTAAAAAAAACTACTCACAACTAGCAAATGGCTTAGATGGAGCATCTTTGCATTAATTAAATGCTTTTAAAAAATATAATTAATGTGCAGTTTTCATACCTGCTAAATTAAGAATGACTTCATTATAGTCCTGATTTGCCACAGTGTCCTTAACCCTGACGCCTGGACTGGCCATGTTCTCGTCCGCTGCGCCTTTACAGTCCGCATTGGTGCTAGTCAGAAAATTCCTAGCTCACACAACCCAAAAGGGTGCCGGGAGGGGTGGATTACCAGTATTGTCCAATAATCCATGGTTTAAAGACTGTATAAATGCATTTTATTTTAAATAAAAGCAAAATCTTTTATTTATGTTTCTTTTTGTACTTCTTGTCTTTACTGTTGACATAGAATTAACTGATGAAATGAACTTTTGCCTTTTGGAAATGTTTTGCCTGCTCCTTTTGTTAGGAGGACAGCTTGCTGGTATTCTAGAGTATCTCCAGATAGTGATACCTAATCTCCAGGATCAATTCTTCCTCCCCCCCCCCCCCCGCTTTTTTCTACTACTTAAAAATGAACTGCATAATATTTAAATATTAGAAATATAAACAGAAATAATAGCTGAAGAGACATTATTGACTTGGACCAAATTTGTCCGAAACTGCAAACTGACTCCTGGTCTAAAAAAACATAACTCACACGTATGAATTTACTCCCTGTTACTGGTGCTGTTATATCCTCATTCCACCACAAAACTTCAGTCCTGGACTTTTTCTCCTTTAGCTCTAGCATTTAATTAGGCCAAGTCTTGTTGATTTTTCCCTTAGGCAAACTTTGTCATTGCTGTCACGGACACCTGAATTCAGGTCCTTGTCCTGTGCCGGCCACGATGCCACGACCTCTAAACGCAAAGCTCAGATCACGTTCTCCATGGCTTTTCTTTGTACTCTAAGGTCAGGTCCTAATAAACCTCACCAAAAAATAAGGGCTCCTTCCCACATACATACATAAGAATTAATCAACATACTCCCTTTCCTCACTTTAAATACAGGTTACCAACTTGTACCAAGCCCTAAAATTAATTTTTAATATTTTATGTATTTGAGAGAGAGCATGAGTGGGAAGGGGCAGAGGGAGAAGCAGACTCTGCCGAGCAGGGAGCCCGACAGGGAGCTCCAGCCCAGGACCCCAAGATCATGACCTGAGCTGAAGGCAGACACTTTAACCAACTGAGCCATCCAGGCACCCCAGCCCTAAAATATATTTAGATGAAGGGATAGCCAAGTCCCATAGAGTCTCATAGCCATTCTGCTGATTTTTTGGAGTTTTGCCCCACTTGCCATCTTGGCGATTTCGATAATTAATTCAGTCCGAGCACAGCAGTGGCTGTGTGTCAGCTCTGATGACCCTGGTTGACTACAGCATAAGAGCCACGGTCCCCAGGCAGGAGCTAAGAGCTCTTCTGGGATCCGGATCCCAGCCTGCGTTCTCCAAACTGGGCAGCCCACATTGTCCACATGCAGTTTGCACTCACCTGCCACCATGTCATTCCACAGATTTCCTTCCGGTCTCCCACCTGTCCCAAATCTCATCTTTCTGGCATTCTAGAAGTTTTAGAAAGAGCTCAAGGGTTCTTTCTTCCATGAATACTTCCAAGTTTCCTCACAGCCCAGCCCCAAATTTTCTTATTCCAGTGAACAGCTACTAAGTTTAGTCTTTTTGGAACTTAAGAGCAACCCCCCCCTTATTATGATTATTGCCTATAATAATTTATTACTCCCTTGAGGACAAGATCTGAGCCTCATGGTTTCTGCCTAGGATTAGTTAACACATATTTGTTCATTGAATATAGCTATTTTAGAAATCAAGGAATATTACAAATTAGAATTTTTACAACCTCAGCATAGTTTAATATGGAGAAAAAAGACATGGTTTTTGCATACCAGCTATGTATTAAGAGGCATGTTGAGTGCTTTCATGTACGTGATCTCTTCTAAAGATTCACACAATCCATCTTCATTTTCTAGACTCTGAGAGGCCAAGTGACCTGTTCAAAGTAACAAAGCTATAATAACTTTATATATATATATATGATACATATATATAAAATTAAAAGCTATAAAATAGCCAAGGCAGAGCTAGAAGTAGAACCCAGATTTCCTTCTCCCTACCCAGTAGTGTTAAAAACAAACCGTTCACGAATCTTGAGGAACCCCATTGGTAGTGGTCTGTCTACAGAGACATCATTAGTCCATCAAAAGGTCTGGCCCAAGCCTCCAGAGACCCAGTTTCAGGTTTCTGTTTTGTGACTCGGTTTCATGTGAACATGAAGGCACTGCGGACAGGAGATCAGCCAAGCTCTCTTCCAACTCTGTTTCTCTTAAATCAGCAAGTTAAAGATCTGCTGATAATGTAGTTAATCAGTAATTTTAACTTGGTAAAAATTATTTTTTACACAACCTTGAACTTCAAAGGTCAGGGGCCTAGAGACATGAACTTATTTTCTTTTTCAGCTTTACCAATGTATAGCTGACAAAGTTGTATTAAAAGTGTAGGGCACCTGGGTGGCTTAGTCGGTTAAGTGTCTAACTCTTGGTTTCGGCTCAGGTCGTGATCTCAGGGTTGTGAGGTCAAGCCCTATGTCAGACTTCACACTCAGCACAGTCTGCTTGAGGTTCTCTCTCCTCTACCCCTCCTGCTTGTGCTCGCTCATTTTTTTCTCAAATAAATCTTAAAAAGAAATAAAGCGTACATCATGGTGAATTGATATATGTATATATTCTGAAAGGATGTCTACCATCTAGTAACACATGGTTAAGAAACTAACTTTATAGAAGAATACAGAAACACAAACTTTATAGAAGAAAAGCCATTTGCAGTTCTTCACCCTCTGCTCTTACACAAGCCAAAAAACAACAGTGTGGCAGATGATACTTTTTGCATTCTGTATACCATAGTTTTTGTTCTTTTCTTATGTTAAAAGTTTGCGAATCAGGGGCGCCTGGGTGGCTCAGTGGGTTCAAGCCTCTGCCTTCGGCTCAGGTCATGATCTCAGGGTCCTGGGATCGAGCCCCGCATCGGGCTCTCTGCTCAGCAGGGAGCCTGCTTCCCCCTCTCCCTTTGCCTACTCATGACCTCTCTCTTTCTGCCTGCCTCTCTGCCTACTTGTGATATTTCTCTCCCTGTCAAAGAAATAAAATCTTTTTAAAAAGTTTGCGAATCGGGGCCCCTGGGTGGCGCAGGTGGTTGAGCGACTGCCTTCGGCTCAGGTCATGATCCTGGAGTCCCGAGATCGAGTCCCACATCGGGCTCCTAGCTCCATGGGGAGTCGGCGTCTCGCTCTGACCTTCTCCCTTCTCATGCTCTCTCTCACTCTCTCTCTTTCCTAATAAATAAATAAATAAAATCTTTTAAAAAAAAAAGTTTGCGAATCAAAACCACAATGAGATAGCATCTCACACCTGTCAGAAAGGCCAGACTCAAAAAGACAAGAAAACAAGTGTTGGCGAGGATTTGGAGAAAAAGAAATCCTCTCATACACTGTTGGTGGGAAAGCTAACTGGAGACTCCTCAGAAATTTAATAATTGAAATCGTGTATGATCCAGTAAATCCACTACTGGGTATTTACCCAAAGAAAACAAAAACACTAATTCTAAGAGATACATGCACCCTATGTTTATTGCAGCATTATTTACAACAGCCAAGATCTGGAAACAACCCAAGTATCCATCGATAAATGAATGGATAAAGATATGGTGTATACACACACGCGCACACACACACACACACACATACACACAGTGGAGTAGCACTGAGCCATAAAAAAGGATGGCATCTTGCCATTTGCAGCAGGATGGATGAACCTAGAGAATATTATGCTAACAGACTGAGAAAGACAAATACCATACGATTTCACTTACGTGTGGAAACTAAAAACCAAAGGAAATGAATAAACAAGCAGAAATAGACCCATAAATACAGAGAACAAACTGATGGTCGCCAGATGGGAGGGGGGGTGGAGAGATGGGCAAAACGGATGAAGGGCTGTGGGAGGTACAGGCTTCCCGTTACGGGACGAATCGCGGGGACGAGGGGTGCCGCACGGGACCGTCGGTGGTGCCGTAGCTGTGCCGTACGGTGAAGACGGCAGCTGCAGCTGTGGGGAGCGCGGCATAACATACAGCCTTGCCAGATCACTACAGTGTACGCCTGAAACTAGCATTGTGTGTCAGCCATACTTCAAAAAAACAGGGATGTGGTGGGATTAGACCAACCTGGGTTTCTGGCCTTAATTTATCTGTAAAAAATACCACACTGTTAAAGAAAATGTTTAAAGTACCCAATACTCCACTTACATTGAATATAGTAGTTTCTCAGTGAAATGTTAGGTTTTCTAACGTGAAACTTTTCTTTGATCCTCTAAGACACTGTCCTATTCCTTTCATAACTGTTTCTACCACCTAGAATTAAGTTTGACAAGGCCTGCCGCCGGTTTTAGACTAATCACTTAAAACAAGGCAACATCTTCACCACTTCGATAATTCATAAGAGACCAGGGCTTTCGGAATTCAGCCCTTTGTGCCAGAACCCTCGCTGATACTTATTGATACTTTCCTACATGTATAACCCTACGCAGCTGCCATCTGTGCGCGGCTTTATTCCAAAAATGGAGACTGATTAAAAAAAAATCCTGCCACCCCTGAAAAACTGTTTTTGCAGCTACTGGGGTCATTCCCTCTTTGTAGCTGTGCGGCTGTGAGAAAGGCAAAGAGCAGCTGCGGCGCTATGTGAGAGCAGAGCCAGTCAACGGGGACAATAATAAGCTGGTCAATTCTTAATCTGCTGATAGGGTCCAGTCATCTCCACACAGTAATATCCAGGAAGAAGTTGTTTACTGAAAGCTCTGTGCTCCTCAACAAATTAACTGGTGTCTTTATCTGTTTGAACTGCTTTGGTTTGGCAGCTCCAGAATGGGGGCGGTGGTAGAGAGTGACAGGAAATGGGAAATTTTCGATCTGGGTGAAAGGAATGAAATTCTCAGAGTGGATCACAGAGCCACCCAGGACAGGAAGCACGGTAGCAAAAAAAGCCTTATCTGGTGCCCTTATTTCCCACTGTGCTGATTCCTCTCTTGCTTTCTCTGCCTTATTTAATAAACAATACAAAGTTTCCCAGGCTGAATGTGTACATTAAAATTCTCTATTGCCTTAGTAAACAGTTACCAGCACACATACATTTCTAGTTGAGTTTCCCTTTTGATATTTGTGCAGGGCCTGCATATTACTAAAAATTATAAGCACTTAAAATAATTTGAGACCCTTTATTTCATGAAATCTAATTAGAGTCTCATGTGGCTTCATTGGCCAGGCATTATCTGTATTACTGCTCAGAGAACTGGTCCAAGACCAATGTTAATTAAATTTGTGATAAAAACAGCACAACCAACTAACAAGTTTAACATACCTGTATTAATATGGTTTGTGTATACTGCACAATAAAGAAAACACTTTTTATGAGCACAAATTCTCATCTCAAATCTAAATTTTGTGAGTTTCATGTTCATGACCAAATAAAATTCAGGTAAACACATTTACTCTCAGGTTCACTGATCAGAATACCTCAACACAAGTGTCTTCCTTGCCTAATTATAAATACAGTTAACTCTTTGAAGGAACATTTGGAAAACACGTTTTTTCCATTCCAGGAGAGCAAAGGGCCAAGAATAGCCAAAACACTCCTAAAGACCAAAAGGTGAAGGGTCTAACCTCACCGGACGGCAAGAAGTCCTATCGCACTATACCCAAAGTGTAGCGTTGGCACCAGGGGAAGATAACCAGCGTCCCCAGAGAGACTGCAGAAACAGACGTGCCATGCGTCTAGAAACTCCATCCCTGAGAGCCAGCCTTGCAGATCAGCACGAAATGGGAGGACATGCCCATGAATGGTGCTGGTGATTATCTATGAAACAGAGGAATTTTGGACCACTGCCTCACACATACGTGTAGTAGTCCAAATCAATTCCACACGAATTTCAGACTTAAATGTGAAAAGAAAAACTAAAACAGAAGAGCGCATATTTATGTGGCACTGAGGAAAGATTTTGTGTTATTAATAAGGCACAAGTACAAATTAATTACATTAAAATGAGAACTATAAAGATATTATAAAGCGTAAAAAGGCAAGTCAAATTGGGAGAAGATATCTGCAACACATAAGGGACAGAGGATTAGCATCTAGAATAGAAATATACACACCGGCTCAGTGATCGAGCCAAAAGAAAAATGGACAAAACATTGGAATGGGTACTTCTTGAAAGAGGAAAACTGAATGGCCAATCAATCTACAAAAGCTGTTCGATTTCACTAGTATTCTAGAAAATGGGGAAAAAACACAACTTTTAAATAAGATTAAAATGCAGTTCACACATACCATATTAGTACAATTTTCGAAGTCTGACAAGAGTTGGTATTGGCTAGGATGTGGAACCAACCACCAGGATACTTATTGTTGGTGCGAGTACAAACTGGAACGGAGTACTTAAGAAACACTTTGACATTAGCTGGTAAAATTAGAGATCTCTCCTACGACCCTGCAATTCCACTCCTAGATACGTATATACCCTGCAGAAACTGCATGTGCGTACCAGGAGACATGCACAAGAATATGCCTAGCAGAACTCTTTATAATAACAAAAAATGAAATCAAGATAACAGTGAATAAATTCCAATACACAAACAGCATGGATCAATCTCAACCCAATGCTGAACCAAAAATTTAGCTGCAGAACACACAGTCTGATTAAAGTTGAAAAACTGTACAAGATTTCTGAAACGCTAAAAAAAAAAAAAAAAAAAAATTGGAAGTGGCAAATATTTTCCTCTTCTATTGGAGAGTAAAAGCTGCATTTGTAAAAGATCGATTGTTGGTGACTCTAAAGTTCAGTGTGAAACAGTGTGACGCTAAGAATCACTGTGGCCTCCCGGGTTTAGGGGTCCGCTCTTGACAGCTGCCGCTCTGCGGCTGGCATGCTTCTAGGTCTGGGCTAGATGAGCACGTGCGTCTGGCCCCCGCTGTCCAGTGAATCACTAGTCCTAGTTGGCTGCCCTAGTTGCAGAATGGAGCGAATGAGCCCAGGGTCAGGGGTTCAGTCCCCTTGTGGTCCGGCTGGCCCTGTGCTGTTTCATGCTCACAGGCCACACCATTAGTCTGTAAATGTGCGCGGTTAGAGACTGGGTAAGAAGGGAAGAACAGATCCCTCAGCTCAACCAGAAAATCAGCTTTAAGCTCGAGTTTCTGGTCAGTATACAAATGACAGCATTGTGACTCAAGCAATTGTGAAGATGTCAACTCAAATCTCATTAAACCATCCAAGTCAGAGCAGAGGAGCCAAGGAACTTACTTGCAGCTTCTCTTGCCGCCTGGATTAGTATGAAAGGCATTCCTGTTACTTGAGGATACGCCTTTTATAGGGGCTGACTTTATGAGAAAGGAATTCTGAATAAGATGTGATTCTCAAGAAATTAGTCTTTTGATTTGAAAGTGCCTCATAAATGTATAAGCATGAAATCAGCAGGATGGGGCAATGTCGATAAAAACCACTGCTACGTAGCAGCACAATCTCGAAAATGCCTGGAGCCTATTTTGATTTGTTTGTTTTGAAAATGTCCCCGGTTCATACAGAAAGTACCGGAGTAGGGAGTGATTACAGGCAGGTAAAACTATTAGGAGGCTTTTTTGAAAAAATCAGTAAGGCTAATTCAGGGCAGCTTCAGCAAGAATGGAAAAGACACAGTGTCATGGACTAAGCGAGACCTCTATATATGTTTTCCTACAAGGGGACATTTTAAAGAGCCACCGTTTGTTGGGGGGGGGGGGGGCGGTACCAGTTGATCTGTACCAAAGATGGGGAAAGGAAGCTAACTCTTCACAAACAACCTCAACAGGAAAGAAACTTAGCTAATGAGAGCACAGAAAAGGGAGAAAATAGGAGACTGTTTTGAGGTCATCTTTGTCACTCAGGTTTGAGATTTATTTCTGAATCTCCAACTCGAGAAATAATTTTGTGTAAACAGGCTATGTCTTCACACAAGTTTTGTAAATGCTTCAGTTTCAGGTCTTCTCAAAAGAGGCCCAACTGTCTTGTCCTAAATGTGTTATCTTTTTTTATTGGGTTTTAGCCTCCTTTCATCGCTCCAAGTACTTGCCTCTGGCAGTAGTTTAGAAACTTCCTTTTGCTTTCTCATAAATCTTGTTGTAAGCAACTGCATAATGAAGAGTAAATACCCTCTACTTAGTCTTAGCAGGAAGCTGGAACTAAGTTCCTTGTGACACTCCCGTCTGGACCTCGCTGCCCTATAGATGGAGGTCTGCACTGCCTACTTGACTCTTCACATAGCCAGAATTCCTCCTATGAAGATCTTTAAAAAGGGAAGTAGACAGATGTTTTCTTTAATCATCACTGGTTAAGACAAATCTGTGGAATGCAGACCTAGTTTTGTTTGTTTTTTTTAAGGCAAACAACATGAATTAACAATGTTTCCTCTAGTCCCAAGAACCGCCTGAGATCAAATCATGTTGATTTTTTTTTAAAGATTTTATTCATCTATTTGAGAGAGAGAGAGAGAGAGTGAGAGAGAGCATGAGAAGGGAGAAGGTCAGAGGGAGAAGCAGACTCCCTTTGGAGCAGGGAGCCCAATGCGGGACTCGATCCCGGGGCTCCAGGATCATGACCCGACCCGAAGACAGTCGCTCAACCAACCGAGCCACCCAGGCACCCCAAACCATGTTGATTTCTAAACGAAAATGACTTCTAAACCTATGAGATTTGATTATAAACCTTGCCCTTAATTTATATTCTACAAAATTACAATAAGGGGGCGCCTGAGTGGCTCAGTCGGTTGAGCCTCTGCCTTTGGCTCAGGCCATGATCTCAGGGTCCTGAGATCGAGCCCAGTGTGGGGCTCTCTGCTCAGCAAACAAGGAGTCTGCTTCTCCCTCTCCCTCTAATAAATGAATAAAATCTAGAAAGAAAAGAAAAGAAAAGAAAAGAAAAGAAAAGAAAAGAAAAGAAAAGAAAAGAAAAGAAAAGAAAAGAAAAAAAGAAAGAAAGAAAGAAAGAAAGAAAGAAATTACACTAAGAAGTTGTGTTCCATAAAAGCCCAGGGTATAATCTTTTGCAATCTGTCAGGCAACTATTTTATTAAAAGTGGGTGGGGGAGGGGAGATGTGTGTGATAACTGTTTGGCACATAATTAATTGAGTTCTGTCTCCAAGTACAAGGTCACAGATAAGTGGGCTAGTCACCTCATTTTGTTCCAGGAGATCTACTCATTCAGATGTATTCCTCAGTGAGGCAGGTAAAGCTGCATTGTTGACTATTCTTTTAAGAAAGGGAAGAAACACTTCTGGAGAGATGAAAATCAAAGTAGGTAGCTGAAGCTGAAGACGGAGCAGTAGAGGCAAGAAGCAATTATCTTTTTAATAAATCTAATATTCTGAGCACTGAATCAGGTCCCAGAGACAAAAAGACTCATAACCATGTCAGGCAGCACAAGTCATGAGAAGTTTGGTACATGCACACGGCCGTTCATGATTAAGTGCCAAGGGGCTGATGGAGGTGATAAGAGCTCACGAGTCACAGAGCGCTGAGGGTCAGAGCAACCCCGGGAACTGCCTGACTAGGGGGACCCCACCGCCAGGCCCTGAAGGATGTGGAGAAAAGTGCCGAGGGGAGAGCAGGAAGGCAGGAGGATTGGAAACAAGGATCCAGGTCTGTGAGAAAATCCCAGTCCTAACATGAGGAAACAGCAGGTGCTCAAAAAATATTTTTGAGAACATTTAATCCCTAAAAATGTTTAAATATTTAATCCCCAAGTATTTTATACCTAAAAGAGGGATTTTTTTCTTTAAAAAGAAACTAATTAAAATACTCAGAGAGATCCTGTGAAGTAATTTAGTATGTGTTTGAGTTATTCAAGTGAAGCAAAATTAAGCCAACTGTTTCAGAAGTACCGATGGGGAAGCCAGAATGTGAGGGAGACAAACTACCAAAACTCACCGTAAAGAAACCAGAAAATAATATGCATATGTGAAGCATCGGCTATCACTTTAATTAGCATAAATTCTTGTATTATTAAGAAGCAGTGGAAGAACAAAGATGAGAACACAACAAAAAAGTTTTCCAGAAGTACAAGATAAAAGAGTAGAATACGTTGAAACTTCCAAAAAAACCCGAGATGTCACAGAAGACCCATGGGAAGGCCAATTTCCATTTTAAAAGATGCTCCTTACATTTCAGGAGAGGAGGGAAAGGGCCAGAAACAGATACGAATGAGCACATGAGCGCGTCCTCAGGGGAGGTCTGAAGGGAAGGAGAGAAATCACCCCATCCAACAAGGCTGCTGAAGCGTGGGAATCTCAGCAACACAGTAAGGGGTGTGTGGAGAACTTCGACCCTGAGCAGATGTGCCTAAATCTGCTTTTCTGAAACAAAATATTTTGTGGTGCTCAGAGAGATCTCTGTAAGGGATTTGGAAACATGATTGTCACAACTGAGTCTTCAAAGCCAACTCTTTCGGGCAAATTCCATTTAGGTCCTCTAAAGAAAAATGACACCAAAAACCTAACACTATAACCAACAATATGTAAAGCGAGAAAAAGGGACTGGTTGGGCCCTTCTCACCTGACAGAGCTTCTGCTCAACACCTCTTGGAGAGGCCTTCCCCGACAACCCTCTGTGTCCCCACAAGCTACTTATTATTTCCCAAGTGTCTCCCAGCCCTAGAACTAAGAGGGCAATGCTTACACTTACCTCCCAGTGCCTCTGATGTATTCCTTGAATAAATGAGGGAAAGAGTTGCAGCCACAGAGAAAAGGGTTAGCCTTTAACAATGTGAAAACATGGAGGGGACAGTCCTGAAGGGAAGAAAGTCAAGGAAGTGTACTCCAGGCCTGAGATTGAATATGGTTACATGCTTGCTTTTTTATTAGCCAGCTGGGGATTATTTATTTTGCTATTTTTAGGTCCAAAAATCTTAGTCTTCTCTCCCTACCACTAGCTGTTTTGAAGTTAGAAAACAGAGCCAATTTAAATACAAGCCCAAGCAAAACATCCCAGAGACAGGTGCATTTAAAAGAAAACAGTAAGCATAAATTCAAAAAACAAACAAGAAAAAAGATTTTAGGACTGTCTGTGTTATTGTTTTATATGGTTTATATTAAAGATTTGAGGATGGTCTCATGGAGACAGTGTTTCGGTGTTACGTGTCCAGTTAAACTGGAAGCGGAAGGGCTCACTGTAAGGGCAGGCACCTTGTGTGATTTCTTCTCAGACCTTCCCTTGTGTGACCCCACTGTGTCCATTCCCTAAACCGTGGGCACAGTCCCACTCAAATTAAACAGAAAACTAAATAAGAATACATTTTTTAACATGATCTCTGCCATATTTTCCCTCCACTAGTGGTAATAACCAACATTTATTGAGCAAGAACTTGGCAAAGCACTTTACACATATCTGATCTCACTGAAGCCTCACAAAGGGAGCTAGCTAGACTATGGAGAAGCCAAGGTATTTTCTCAAAGCCATTCAGCTAATAAGTGGTTCCAAAGCTCGGGATCGTAAACCACTGTTGTTCTACTCCATTAATATGGACAATTGAATAATACCCAAGGAAAGTACAGCTACAAGAGCTATCAGTTATCCATCCACCCAATTTCTTATATTTCATAAACACTTTTTAAAACTTTTATTATAAAAAATTCAAACACAGATAAAAGTAAATGAGATCGAATGCCCATGTACCCATCACACAATTTTAACAACTACCAATATCCTGCCCTTTCTGTATCATCTTTACCTCAACCTACTCCTCACTATTTTTTGCCCCTTCTTAAAAAAGATAAAATAAACATACACTGAAATGCACAAATCTCAGCTGTACCATTTAACAAATGGATACCTGAACGTAATCTACACTTTTCTTGTAATTCGGAACATTTCCAACTCCCAGAAAGTGCCTCCACACACCTCCCCGATCAAATCCCTTCCCCAGGGGCAGACACTGCTTTTGTTTTTTGTTTTTTTTCCACCTCATTTTTGTCTCTTCTAGAATTTCTATAAATGGAATCATACAGAATGTGCTCTGGTGTCTAGATTTTGCTCAGCATATTTTTGAGATCTATCCCATGTTGTTGAATGTATCACTGGTTCCTTCGTTGTATGACTACAACACAATTTGTCTAACCAGTCTTCTATCAATCCACATTTGGGATGTTCCCATCCTGGAGCTGTTACAAATACAGTCACTGTGAGCATTCTTGTACAAGCCTTTTTTAAGGGCATGAGGTTCATTTTTCCTAGGAGTGGAATTTCTAAGTCAAAAGGTGGGTAAAACTGCTAAGCCTTTTTCCAAAGTGGATGTACTATTTTATATTTCCACTGTAATGGATTAGAGTTGCTTATAGCCTCACCAGCATTTGCTGTTGTCAGTCTTCTTAATTTTTGCCATTCTACTGGGTATACAGCACTAGCTCACTGTGGTTTTAATTTGCATTTCTCTGATGACTAAGGATGTTGACCATCTTTTCGTGTGCTTACTGACCATTCATACATTTTCCTTTGTGAAGCATTGGTTTAAGGTTTCTGTCTGTCTTTTAAAAAGTGGATTGTCGGGTGCCTGGGTGGCTCAGTTGATTAAGCAACTGCCTTCAGCTCAGGTCATAATCCTGGAGTCCCAGGATCGAGTCCCACATCAGGTTCCCTGCTCCGCAGGGAGCCTGCTTCTCCCTCTGACCTCTCCCCTCTCATGCTCTTTCTCTCTGTCTCAAATAAATAAAAAATAAATCTTTAAAAAAAAAAAGTGGATTGTCTGTTTTTTTCTTTTTAAAGAGAGTGCGCTCATTCGTGTGAGCGGAGGAAGGTCAGAGGGAAAAAGAGAGAATCTTTTTTTTTAATTAACATATAATGTATTATTTGTTTCAGGGGTATGGGTACAGGTCTGTGATTCATCAGTCTTACACAATTCACAGTGCTCACCCTAGCACATAACCTTCCCAATGTCCATCACCCGTCACCCCATCCCTCCCATCCCCTCCACTCCAGCAACCCTCAGATTGTTTCCGGAGATTAAGAGTCCCTTATGCTTTGTCTCTCTCTCTGGTTTCATCTTACTTCATTTTTTCCTCTCTTCCTCTATAATCCTCTGTTTTGTTTCTTAAATTCCACATATGAGTGAGATCACATGATAATTACCTTTTTCTGACTTATTTTGCTTAGCATAATACCCTCTAGTTCCATCCATGTCATTGCAAGTGGCAAGATTTTTTCCGATGACTAATATTCCATTGTGTATATGTGTGTGTGTATATATCTATATATATATCTATATCTATCTACATCTCACATCTTCTTTATCCATTCATCTGTTGATGGACATCTTTCCATAGTTTGGCTATTGTGGACATTGCTGTTATTAACATTGGGGTGTAAGTGCCCCTTCAGATCACTATATTTGTATCTTTGGGGTAAATACCCAGTAGTGCAACCCAGTAGTGCTGGGTCATAGGGTAGCTCTATTTTCAGCTTTTTGAGGAACCTCCATACTGTTTTCCAGAGTGGCTGCACCAGCTTGCATTCCCACCAACAGTGTAGGAGGGTCCCCCTTTCTCTGCATTCTCATCAACATCTCTTGTTTTCTGACTTGCTAATTTTAGCCATTCTGACTGGTGTGAGGTGGTATCTCACTGTAGTTTTGATTTGTATCTCCCTGATGCTGAGTGATATTGAGTACTTTTTCATGTGTCTGTTGGCCACTTGAATGTCTTCTTTGCAGAAATGTCTATTCATATCTTCTGCCCATTTCTTGATTGGATTATTTGTTCTTTAGGTGTTGCATTTAATAAGTTCTTTATAGATTTTGGATACTAGCCCTTTGTCTGATATGTCATTTGCAAATATCTTGGGAAAGAGAGAATCTTAAGCAGGCTCCACTCCCAGTGCAGAGCTGCCATGGGGCTGGATCTCCTGACCCTGAGATCATGACCTGAGTCGAAATCAAGAATTGGATACTTAACCAACTGAGCCACCCAAGTGCACCAAAAGTGGATTGTTTTTTTAATTACTGAATTATATAGTTCTTTATATATGTGTGTATATGTACATATATACATATATGTGTATATGTGTATATATGTATGCACACACACATATACACACATATATATTCAGGATACAAGTCCTTTATTATATATACATTTTGCCATTCCTTTCAGGCTATCAATTGCTTATTTATTTTCTTAATAGTGTTTTTGATAAAAAACATTTAATTTTGAAGAAATACAATTTATAAATTTTTCTTTTGTGGTTATTGCTTTCTGAATCCAATATAAAAACAGTTGCCTATCCCTACTTCATGAGTGTACTCTCTTGTGTTCTCTTCCTAAAACTTTATAATTTTAACTTTTACGTTTAGGTTCAGGCTCTATCTTACATGAAGTTTTATATATCATGTGAGGTATTGGTCGAAGTTCATTTTTTAAATGTGGTTATCCAGTTATTCCTGCACCATTTGTTGAAAACATTATTGTTTTGTAACTGAATTACCTTGCCCCTTTGACAAGGTATTGTCAAATAAGTGAGGATCTATTTCTATCTTTATACCACACCTTTCTCTCTTCAGACATTACCACACTGTTTAGATTATTGTAGCTTTGTACTGTAAATCTTGAGTCAGATAACTTATATCCTCTACCTTTATTCTTTTTAAAAAACGGATTTGACAAGTCTAAATCCTTTGCATTTCTATATAGAGTTTAGAAACACCTTGTCAATTTGTACATTAAAAAGCCTGCTGGAATTAAGATTGTATTCAATCTCTACACTACTCTGGAGAAAACTGACATTTTGACAATACTGAATCTTCCAATCCATGAATATGGTATTTCTTTCCATTTACTAGAATTGGGGGGGGGGGGCAAGACTGATCCTGTATTTACGTGACAGAAATGAAGTTATTATTATTTTTAAAAATTTATTTATTTGAGACAGAGAGAGAGCTGGGGGGGGGGTTGTGGAGGAGCAGAGGAAGAGACAGAGAGAGTCTTAAGCAGACTCCCTGCTGAGCCTGGAGCCTGACGCAGGACTCAGTCTCAAAACCCTGAGATCATGACCTGAGCTGAAACCAAGAGTCAAACACTTAACTGCATCACCCAGGTACCCCCAAAGTTATTATTTTTTTTAAATAAACAATTATGTTGAGACATAATTGATACCAAAAAACTGCACATATTTAATTTATGCAATTTTATGGGTTTGGACATACCCATATTCCTATGCTACCAAACTGGAATCTTTAAAAGAAAAATGTTGTCAGAGATATCTTTCCCAAAGTTAAAGATGTTTTCCAATCCATTCTACCCTACTCAAAAACTTGTTAGCTATTGTATTCTTTTAGTCAGAGATTACCTCAAATAATAGTAATAATTCCAAACAGGGAAAAATGCATTCTTCAAAAAGTAAATAAAGGAACTATATGAGGTAATCAAGCAAGACAATCACTACTGTGTTAGAGCATATTTTTTGTTTGGTGTATACATTTTTTTTTTAAGTAATATGTTAAGGGGATGGTCATATAGGCTATCTAAGAGTAAGGGAAATTAGTCATGAGATTTGAGGTCCTGAAGTTGGACAACATAAGTTAAAAAAGAAAAGAAAGTAGATGCTGGCTAAAAGATAATCAAAAGTGGAAACCCCTGCTTCCTCATGATAGCCCAAGACAGTCTTCTCTCATTAGCTTCTGAAACATAGTCAAGTGTGATTTGTTAGAGAAAAAGCATTGGCTAGAGTGATATGTGGTATCTTATACTCTAGTGTCACAAGTCAACTCTCTCATAACAGTACAAAGACCAAGAAGTGACAGAGAAGTAGTTCTTTAAGAGAAGAGAGAAAACTCTTGGCAGGGAACTAAGAAAGGATGGGTCTGGCATAGTTTTTCTGAGACTAACATCCAGCAATGGTCAAGTCTTCTGCGGCCACATTAATGAGACTACTAAGGTATTAATGACATACAAACTTTGAATGTGATCTGGGCAAATCTTTTCCTTTGTGAATAAAAAGTGCTTCAGAGATAACTGAACCAAGTTTTAAAACTGCTTTTCTCTACTGTATAGTAGAGAAGATTTTGACTAGACACAGAAGCTTAAAGGACAGAATGTCAGTCTTTAATAATTAAAAAAAAAATCCTAATTCTTGAAATGTATCAGTGTTACTATTAAAAATAGGGGTACCTGGGTGGCTCAGTGGGTTAAAGCCTCTGCCTTCGGCTCAGGTCATGATCTCAGGGTCCTGAGATCAAACCCCACATCGGGCTTTCTGCTCGGCAGGGAGCCTGCTTCCTCCTCTCTCTCTGCCTGCCTCTCTGCCTGCTTGTGATCTCTCCCTCTGTCAAATAAATAAATAAAATCTTAAAAAAAAAA
>CM052797.1:85761936-85818381 GCA_028533885.1 Nasua narica | reverse complement strand
AGAGAGAGGGGTGTGTGTGTGTGTGTGTGTGTGTGTGTGTGTGTGTGTTGGAGGAAGAGGTGAGGTGAGGGTTACAGAGAGAAAATCCTCTGTTGGGTGTTTTTCAGCACTGTAGTCTTCTCATTTTTTCCTTAAAAGAAGGACTGAGAGAAAATAACCAAAAGAAATACTATTCTTTTGCTTTAAAATGCTATTGCTTTAAAATGAACATGAAAGAGATGGGTCTGGGTCATGCACGCACATCTATGGATTACTCACACTCACTTCTAGAGCCTATCCCTGACACAGCTGTAAAGTAGGCAAAATTTATCTTTAGATTCTCCTACTTCCCCTTCTGGGCCACAGTTTTCTCTTCTACTCAATGCCTCATGCAGTCCACAGTAGCACCAAACCCAGGCCTGCCCTTCTTGGAATGTGGCCTTTTCCTTAAAGGAGTGTTTTTCCTTTCCCCTCTTGGACTACTTCTCACCAATCTTCCAATAAAGTTGAAGTTAAAATTCCCTTCTTCTCAATTAATCAACTGTAAGGAATGTAATGCTGTAAATGAATTCACACTGGCATGTAAATGACTAG
Organism: Nasua narica; assembly: GCA_028533885.1. Taxonomy (NCBI): domain Eukaryota; kingdom Metazoa; phylum Chordata; class Mammalia; order Carnivora; family Procyonidae; genus Nasua; species Nasua narica. The sequence continues at coordinate 85,817,808 of CM052797.1, read as the reverse complement.
TGTTTTTTATTTCTCCTATGTGTACTAGCATTCTAAAGGTTTGTTAAACTAAAGGAATATATTACTTAGGAGGAAAGCTCAATCTGTAGGATACCTAAAGAAGAAAATTTGGAGAGGTCTGGGTTTCCTCAAACCATAAAAGTATCATCAGACTGGCAGAATCCTTCATTGGGCCAGGCCTTGTCACCCCTAATAAAGGTAAAGCCACCACACCTATTGACTAGCAGAGGGCTGGTGAGAAACATTAGTGGATGCATAGATTTTGAAAAACTATTTAAAAATGAAATGCACATCTAAAAGTAATGCAATTCTAACAGTTTCTTCTTCCCAATGTAAGATAAAACTGAATGATCAACAAAAGTGCCAAGACCATTCAATGGGGAAAAGATAGCCTTCAACAAATGGTGCTGGGAAAACTGAAAATCCATATGCAAACGAATGAAACTGTTCCCATACCTTATACCATATACAAAAATTAACTCAAAATGCATCAAAGGGGGCACCTGGGTGCCTCAATGGGTTAAAGCCTCTGCCTTCGGCCTGGGTCACGGTCTCGGGGTCCCGGGATCGAGCCCCGCATCAGGCTTTCTGTGCAACTTAGAGCCTGCTACTCCCTCTCTCTCTGCCTGCCTCTCTGCCTACTTGTGATCTCTCTCTCAGTCAAATAAATAAACAAAATCTAAAAAAAAAAAGGCATCAAAGACCTAAAACTCTTAGAAAAAAACACAGAGCAAAAGCTTCATGGCAATGAATTATTTGATATGACACCAAAAAACACTGACAAAACACAGACAACAACAAATAAATTGTACTTCATCAAAATTTAAAATTTTTATATATCAAAGGATACTATCAACAGAGTAAAAAGGCAACCTATAGAATGGGAGAAAATATTTGCAAATCATATGTCTGATAAGAGATTAATATCCAGAATATATAAGGAATTCCTACACTCAACAACAAAAAACCTCAAACGACTCAATTTAAAAATAGGCAAAGGACTAGAGCAGACATTTCTCCAAAGGAGATTTGCAAATGGTATATATAACCACATGAAAAGATGCTTGACATCATTCATCATCAGGGAAATACAAATCAAAACCATAATGAGATATCACTTCACACCCATCGGGATGGCTAGAAAGAAAGAAAGAAAGAAAGAAAGGTGGGGAGGGAGGAAGGAAGGAAGGGAAGAAGGAAGGAAGAGGAGGAGGAAGGGAAGAAGGAAGAAAGGAAGAGGAAGGAAGGAAGGAAGGAAAAGGAAGGAAGGAAGAAGATTGATGAGGCTATAGAGAAACTGGAACTCTTGTGCACTACTGGTGGGAATGTAAAATGGTACAGACACTATGGAAAACAGTATGATAGTTCCTCCAGAAATTGAAAATATAATTACCAAATGATCCAGCAATTCCACTTCTAGTAGATTCCCAAAAGAAGTGAAAACAGGGACTCAAATATTTTTACATCCATGTTCATAGCAGCATTATTCACAAAAGCCAAAAGCTAAATCAACTCAAGTGTCCTTTGACAGATAAATGTGTAAACAAAATACAGTATATACACACAATAGAACATTACTCAGCCTTAAAAAAGGAAAGAAATTTCGCCACATGCTATAACATGGATGAATCATGAAGATATTATGCTAAAATAAGCCTGTCACAAAAGGACAAATGTATGATTCCAATTCTATGAGATGCTTAAAGTAGTTAAATTTACAGAGACAGAAGGTAGAACAGTATAGTTGCCACAGACTAAGAGGAGGGGGCAACTGGGAGTTAGCATTTAATTTGAGAATGATGGAAAAGTTCTAGAAATGGATAGTGGTGAATGTGAATGTACTCTCATGCCACTGAGCTGTATACTCAAAAAAAATTAAAATGAAAAAAAACTTTTTTTATGTTAAAATGATAAATTTTATGCTTACCACACACTCACAAAATTAAACAAGCTTTTGAGGTGATTACCACACAAGATCAAGTTTATAATCTAAAATACAATTCCATTTTTTAAAAAATACATGATACCAATAAAAGGTGATCTGATTCTTCAGTTTTGATTCTAAGACATGCAACAATTAGGACTTTGCAGTCTCCCTGGATCCAGTTTTCATTGTTGTTGTTGTTGTTTAAATATAACTAACATTAGTGTGATAACAGTTTCAGATGCACAATATAATCAGTCATTCAATACTTCTACACATTGGGGCACCTGGATGGCTCAGTCAGTGGAGCATGAGACACTTGATCATGGGGTTTTAAGTTTGAGCCCCATTTTGGGTGGAGAGTTTACTTAAAAAAAACGAATAAAATCTAAAAACAACAACAACCCTTCTACACGTTACTCAGTGTTCATCTTGATCCTGGTATCTATTTCACCCATCTCCCCCATCCACCGCCCCTCTGGTAACCACCAGTTTCTTCTATGTATTTAAAAGTCTGGGGGGCTTTTTCTCTCTCTTTTTCTTTATTTTATTTCTTAAATTCTACCTATGAGTGAAATTATATGGTATTTGTCTTTCTCTGACTTATTTCACTTAACACTGTAACTTCTAGGTTCATCTATGTTATTACAAATGGCAAGATCTCATTCTTTTTTATATTTGAGTAATACTTCATTGTGTGTGTGTGTGTGTGTACATGTACGTGTGTATACACATAGAACATCTTTATTCATTCATCTATCAATGCACAAAGGTTGCTTCCGTATCTTCACTATTGTAAATAGCACTTGTATACAATGAACATACGAGTACATATATCTTTTTAAATTAGTGTTTTTTTTTTTGTTTTTGTTTTTTCAAAGATTTTATTTATCTATTTATTAGGAAAGAGAGAGAGTGAGAGAGAGCATGAGAAGGGAGAAGGTCAGAGTGAGACGCAGACTCCCCATGGAGCTGGGAGCCCGATGTGGGACTCGATCCCGGGACTCTGGGATCACGACCTGAGCCGAAGGCAGCTGCTTAACCAACTGCGCCACCCAGGCGCCCAGTGTTTTTGTTTTTTAGGGGGCAAATAGCCTGGGATGGAATTAGTGGATATGGTAATTCTATTTTTTTTTAAAGATTTTGTTTATTTATTTTAACAGAGAGAGAACACAAGCAGGCAGAGAGGCAGGCAGAGGCAGAGAGAGGAGCAGGCTCCCTGCCGAGCAAGGAGCCCGATGTGGGACTCGATCCCAGGGCACTGGGATCACGACCTGAGCCGAAGGCAGCTGCCCAACCAACTGAGCCACCTAGGCGTCCCTGGTAATTCTATTTTTAATTTTTTGAGAAACCTTCATACTGTTTTCCACAGTGGCTACACTAATTTACTTTCCCACTAACAGTGTACGAGGGCTCTTTTTCTCTACTTACCAACATTTGATATTTCTTTCTTGTCTTTTTGATTCTAGCTGTTCTGATAGTTGTAAGGTGATATCTCACTGTGGTTTTGATTTGCATTTCCCTGGTGATTACTGATGTTGAGTATATTTTCATGTGTCTGTTAGCCATCTATCTGTATGTGTTTCTCTGAAAAATACCTATTCAGATCCTCTGCCCATTTATAATCAGATTATTTGTTTTTTTGGTGTTGAGTTGTACATTATATATTTTAACCACTTATTGGATATATCATTTGCAAAAATCTTCTCCCCTTCAGTACACTGCCTTTTTGTTGATGGTTTTCTTTGCTGTGCAAAAGATTTTTATTTTGGTGTAATCTCAATAGCTTAATTTTGCTTTCGTTTCTCTTGCTTGAGGAGACACATCTAGAAAAATGTGTCTATGGCCAATGCCAAAGAAATTACTGCCTATGTTTTCTTCTAGGAGTTTTATGGTTTCAGGTCTCATATTTAGGTCTTCAATCCATTTTGAGTTTGTTTTGTGTATGGTGTAAGAAAGTAGTCCAGCTACTGGACAGCTACATGCGAAAGAATCAAACTATATTACTTTCTTACACCATACACAAAAAATAATCCTTGGATCTAGTTTAACAGCAATTTGTTTGGAAGGACTAGGTGGGGTGGGCCACAGTGAGCAGAAGGTCCGTAAGCTTTGGCTGGCCCACTGCTGGCCCTCCGGCAGCATTTGTGGCCATCCTTCAGAAGAGACACACTGGGCCCTCACACAGCAACCCTGTATGAATTACTTCCCAAGCACAAGTCTGAGAAAGGCTTTGACCCATCTCTGATTAACTGTACCACAGTCCCCACTCCCCCCCCGCCAATTTTTTAAAGATTTTATTTATTTGAGAGAGTGAGCAAGCAAGAGAGGGAGAGCATGAGCAGAGGGAGAGGAAGAAGCAGACTCCCCATTGAGCAGGGAGCCCCGCCTGGGGCTCGATCACAGGATGCCAGGATCAAGACCCAAGCCAAAGGCAGACGTTTAACCAACTGAGTCCCCCAGGAGCACCCACCCCTCCTTTCTGCAGTGGACAAGCAGATTTAGTACATATGACAAAGATGACAAAGAATTCTCCTTGACCAAACTTCAGTCAGGCTCCTCTGAAACCTTTTCTGGAGTAGGCCTGAGCCTTGGCCTTCATCCTTGCTGGGATAAAGTTCCTCATCCCCCAACTTGGATGTGTATGTCTTTGTCCTGCCTTTGGCGAGAATCCTGTTAAGGTGGTTTGGCAAGTTCCCCCATCTTTGATGTCTCCTCTTGGTAATTTTCCATCCACTGACCCCTTCCCTCTGTTAGTTGGCTATTAATCTCCAGCTGTCTTTACTGTATTTGGAGTTGAGCACCATCTCTCTCCCCTACTGCAATGCTCTTACTACAAGGGTCCCAAGGGTCCTGAATAAAATCTTCTTTACTGTTTTAACAGAAATAAATCTTGGGGCACCTGGTGGCTCAGTTGGTTGAGCACCAGGCTCTTCATTTGGGCTCAGGTCATGATCTTGGGATCCTGAGACTGAAGCCTGTGTCAGGCTCCCTGTTCACTGGGGAGTCTGCCCCCCCTCCCTTTGCCCCTCCCCCTGCTCTTACTCTCTATCCCAAATAAATAAATCTTTAAAATAAGTAAGTAAAATCCCCAAATAACTTCAAATTATTTAAGTTAAAATCTTAAAATCTAAAATATTTTTTCAGAGTAATTTTAACACACATCAGCAGTAATTTTGGAAGTTTAAAAAATTAGCATTTCAAAAAGTAATAATCCCACAGGAGTCACAGTTATTAGCAAAGGCACCAATAATTTATCCAATCATTTAATTGCATTCTGGTAAATAAAGTCCAACAGTGGTTGAGCCTTAGGTTCATAATCTTCTAAAAGTTAGGAAATTTAATGATCATACTTGAGCTCTTTTGTGAGAATGCAAAAAAAATTATTTGTGGTGATTTAAAAAGCAATACCCAAGGCCTGAAATGCTATTGTAGGCAATCCAAAATCCAAGACCCATTTACTATCTCCATCAGTCTACCTCACTCCAGATCCCGCACACTTCTACCCACCCTGTACCCTCAGCTTCAGCAAAACACACAAACCTGCTGCTCTTCTTTTGAAATGGGCATCGACTATTCTCAATTACCCATCAATTTTCCCTCCCACTCTGTAGGATCCTCAGACACATGCCTTGGTTCCTCAGGGCTGTGGCACTAAGCCGTGGCACTCAGAGAAAGCGGAGGAGGCTGCTGAAGCTGTAGGCGACGTCGTGGGATGTTGGTGCAATATAATCTTGCCTGTGCTGAGCAGAGAAAACGCCCTAGACATCAGACTGTGACTGCATGACTCACTGGAGGAGCCGTCTCTTCGGGAGGACGTAGGGAGCAGTCTCTCTCTGAATTCCATTTGGTACATTAAGGGACGGAAAACCACTAGGAAAAAGCAGGAAGCCAAGGGCCAGAACTTATTCCTGGCACATGACTGCTTTTTGCATTCAGCTGGTACAGACTCATTCGGGAGGAAAGAATTCATTCTCTTTACCCAGTGAGAAAGAAGTATGTCTGTCCTTTGTCAAGGTGTCCCAGGGAAGCCTGGGTGGCTTTCACTAACAGAGAGAACGTGCCTTTTCAGCCTCCTGTATGGTCAATAACAGAAAATATTGTATAAATGTATCTGGGAACATCCGTTTCATCACAGATGCTTTACACTTAGTATTAGGAGATCTTCCTTGGACCCAAGGTCATTTGGGTTCCCCAAGCAAGGAGGTCGACTGAATTGGGTGAGTCATTTGTCTTAATACACTTTATTATTAACTTCCTGACCTTGGTTATAGGCCCTACAATTAGTTGGTTTCTAAATGGTATTCAATTTTTTTAAAACGCCAATCATTTGATTAATCAAGTTTTCTAAGTAAAACAACAACAAAAAAAACCCTTTCTCACAAAAGTAGTATCTACTACTTGGGGATTTCTGACTGGTAATCAGCTAATTGTTAATCACCTAAACATATACACCTTCCCCACCCCCATCAAATTCTAATTTACTATTATTTCTGTTTTTAAAAAAACTAAGTTATTTGCATTGCTCACAGAATATGACTTTAAATAAATTCTATTTCAAAAAATCTAATAATTCAGAAGTCTCCTGAACTGTGCTCTTTCTGGTCTATTGTCCAAAGACAGTTTTCTAAAGTATGACAAGACCATCTCTATATATATCTGCAGCAAAAACAATGCCAAGACACTGAGTCAGCCAAAGTGAAGACATAACATGACACCCTATATGACCAAAAGGTACCATGACAATGATTTTAACTAATCCATATGACATCGCATAAAAATGTATTTCAAAAATAAATAAATAAATGTATTTCAAAATGAAGACTTTTTTCTTAGCTATCTGTACTACATCATGCAATTCTTTGTTCCTGATCAACTATTTAATGTTATCTGTCTTTATATATCTAATGGGTTATTCCCATCGAATATCTTTTGATGAATAGTAATTAATCAAATGTTCCCTGTTTAAAAAAAAAAAAGGAAGAAAAGAAAAAAGAAAAAACCAAGATTGCTATGGGCTAAACCTAGCTCAATTAGTTTTTTTTTAAGATTTTATTTATTTATTTGACAGAAAGATACAGGGAGAGCACAAGTAGGCAGCGAGGCAGGCAGAGGGAGAGGGAAAAGCAGGCTCTCCGCTGAGCAGGGAGCACGATGCGGGGCTTGATCCCAGGATGCTGGAAATATGACCTGAGCTGAAGGCAGCCGACCTGAGCTGAAAGCAGCCATTTAACTAACTGAGTCACCCAGGCACTCCACAGCTCAATTAGTTTTGTTTTGGGTTTTTGATCTTTGTTTTTTTTAAGATTTATTTATGTATTTATTTGGGGGGGGTGGACAGAAAAGGAGAAAGAATCTTGAGCAGACTCCCCGCTGAGCATGGAGCCTAATGCAGGGCTCCAAGCAGGGCTCGGTCTCACCACCCTGACATCATGACCTGAGCTGAAATCAAGAGTCAGACACTTACCCAACTAAGCCATTCAAGCGCTTAATTAATTTTCTAGCTTAATTAATTTTTTAGAAAATATATTAAGTAAAGCTGAAGGAAACATATTTTAGAAAAGCCTATTCCCAGTGATTCAATGTCTTCTCATTAACTTTTTAAAAAACTCAAGCTCTTAGTTTTCTCTTATGTTATGAACTAATTAACTGAAAACCGTATCTGGTTCTAATTCCTAAACCCAGCTCAATTCAGAAAACCTCTTAGTCACAGAACTTTAGATGCAGGGTCTGTCTTGCCCACTGACAGTGCCCACGGCAAAGATTGGGAAATCCTATTACAGAAGACAGGACTTTCAAACTGATTTAGTCAGGCATTATTAGGGTATGTGTTTCCTATCCAGAATTTTGTGTGATCCTAATTAAGTCCCAGGAGGAAAATTACATCTTGTATTGATTTATCTCTGACTCTAAGTTCTGTTAAAGCCAACATTAGCTGAATAATTTTCCTAGAAATTTTGCATTAAATCAACGGTACCTATCTCATACAAGACAAAGAAAGGTTGTGGAAATGTTCCAGAATAGAGAAACATGATAACTTGATCCTCTATGAAAGAAAAAAAGATGATTTAAAGGACAATATTAGATCAATGAATACAACTGGAATACAGATTATGGAATAGATGCAAACATTGTATCGGTCTTAAATTTACTTTAGTTGATAACTAGATTAGTAAGAGACTCTCCCTAGTCTTAGGAAATACACACGGATATATTTAGAAGAGTTATGGTACATACAACTTACTCTCAGATGGTTCAGAAAAAGAAATTGCGTGTGTGTGTATGTGTGTGTATGTGTGTGTATGCGGGAAGAGAGACAATGCGTGCACAATGATAAAGTTAAATGGGCAAAGTAGATGAAGCCGAGTAGAGGGTATATGAGTTTTCTCTGTACTATTCTTTTTCCAAAGATTTTATTTATTTATTTGAGAAAGAAAGTAAGCAAGAGAGAGAGAACACAAGCAGGGAGGAACAGAGGGAGAGAGAAAAAGCAGATTCCCCACTGAGCAGGGAGGCCGAGATGGGTCTTGACATGGGTCTCAACATGGGGCTCAATCCTGGGACACCAGGATCATGATCTGAGCCGAGGGCAGATGCTTAACAGACTGAGCCACCCAGGTGCCCCTTCTCTGTACTATTCTTATTCTTGCAACATTTCTGTAAGTTTGAAATTATTTCCAAGTAAAATGTTTTTAAAAATCAATGAAGCATGAGTTTAATATGGTTTGGAGAGAGGGACAATGGCTGACTGGTTAATTCTTTAAGGTTCTTCTAAGGAGTTATCACTTGCAAATTGATAGCTAGATATCTTCTTCAAAGGATTACTATAAAAATGACATACCCCACTAAAATCGCTTACAATCATATCTATCCTTTAATGTCGATTTTTCATACTTGTATTAGTTAGAGTTTTCTAGAACAACAGAACCAGTAGGAGAGAATGTGATTTTAAGGAATTGGCTCATATGATAGTGGGGGTGACAAATCCAAAATCTGCCGGGCGGGGGGTTGGGCTCGCAGAAAGGCTAGAAATCTAGGGGAGTTGCTACTGCAGTCTCAAGTCTGATGCACACGGCCGCAGGCTGGAAATCCGGTCAGGGTTTCCATGCTGCCGTCAGGGAGCTTCAGTCTGTCTCCTGGGCCTTCAACTAATTGGATGAGGTTCTGTCACATAATCTGTTTTATTCAAAATATCTACTGATTTAAGTGTCAATTACATCTAAAAAATAGCTTCACAGAAACATCCTGAAGGGCGTTTGACCGAACAACTGGATGCCACAGCCTAGCCACACTGACGTACAAATTAACCTTCGTGGTACCAGAAACAGGATCTCTGATGATCATCATTGTTTAAGACACTGTGGGAAAATGGAGCTAAAACCTGGAAGAAAGGCAAACTATAGAGACCAGCCAGTTCTAAGAACCCATGAAATAACTATAAAATAACACCAAATGACAGAATGAAAGCCTCAGCACCCAGCTTTAGAGCCCAGGATTCAAGACAGATAAAAAGGGCCTGGGAAAGGGTTGGGCACAGAGACAAAGGAGTAGGGCAGGATTTCAGGGTAAGAAGGGTTCGGGTTGGGGATGAGATGGGAGGTTCATCCAGATGAACTCAACTCTTTTCTCTTCCTGATCTTTTTACTTTTGGGGAGTTTTAAAACAAAGAAAACAAGCCCTCGGTAAGTAGCATTATGTTATAGGGTTTAATGCCCTACTAAATGAGCATCCTCAGTTAATAAATCCAGCAGATTTATAGCAGAACTTTCATACTATAAAGAGCTACAGCACTGAAAGCTTGGTTTAAAGTTTTCTAACTGTCTTAATTATTTAAATATGTGGAAACTTTTGTTTGCCTTTCATATGAAAGTCACAGAATTAAATTTTTTAAATTCAGTACTGTTTAGTCTGTAAAAGTTTTTGGACTTTTGAAACTATATTATGGACTTACTATTTTATGACTGCATGGTTTTCTTAATTGAAAATCCAAGCATAATTTTAAAAGAGAAAACTAATCACTATATCTAATTATTAAAAAAGTTTAAGCACTGACGTTATTTCATTTAACTTAAATACAACTTTTAAAAATAATGAGTCCCAGATGGACAGGAAGTTACCACTAAAACAGCTGGAGGTGAAAGAAGCTCATGTTATTAAAGAAGCCCTTTTAAAGATCTCGGCTTAATCCACGTTAACTTTCCAAACTGCATCTGTAAACTCGATCTTAAAATATCAGGAAAAATCCTGGAATCCCAGGCCTTTAACTTTTTTTTTTTTTTTATTGTTGTTGTTCACACTAAGAGAGAGAACCAAAGAGAAATACAATTTTGTGCCTCTGTAGCAAACATCAAACCCTCATTAGCATCTGTATGCAGCTGCTTACAGGGTCCAGGGAACTCCTCAAGAGGTCTTCTTGTATTACTTCTGCATGTGCAAATAGAGTAAAGCCTTGCTCTGCCCAGGGTCCTGCATGTATTAATAAGCACTGACTCATCTAACAGTCATTTAGTACATGCCTACTGCATGCTGAACTCCACATAAATGTTGAAGCTGAATGAGTTCGGTAGGCAGATGAGTGCCATCAGGTGCACACATGAAGTTCACTGGGAGGCTTGGGAGGGGCCTGGGGCCTCAGTGCAGAAGCTTCCCCACAGGGTGCTCTTTCAAGTGGCAGGCCTAGCAGTCACAGACTCATAAAGTGGCAACTGTCAGAAAACAAGGCTGTATTTGACACCTTAATGGTACTCTCTCTCCTCTGGGCTCTTCAGATGCCATTTTCTCCCCCCTGGTTCTCCCTTCTCTGACTTCTCTCTCCTTGGAGAGCGCTCTCTTCCCCCTCATTGCACACACTCTCCCAGGGTGCAGTCACCCACGCTGTCCCTTCAGCCTCCTCTGAAGGCAGGCTGCTGACCCCCAATCCCCACTTCAACACAGACCTCTCCTCTGCAGTGCCAGTTCAATGCGGATACCTCTCAAGTGTCTCTTAAATGTCTCAAAGACATCTCAAATGCACCATGTCGAAGGCAGAACTCATGATCCTCTCCCGCTCTCCCACCAGCTGCCAAGATCCCCTCCCTATCCCATCCGCTGGGGCACCATGTTCTGAAAGTCCCTCCACTGCCCCCTCCTGCCCTCTCACAGGCCAGTGCCACAGACATTTTGTCAGCCACCTAGAAGTGCCTCAAGTCTACTCCCTAGACATTTCTTGAATCTGTCTAACCCCCCCCTTTTTTAAAGATTTTATTTCTTTATTTATCAGAGAGAAAGAGAGGGAGAACGAGCACAAGCAGGGGGAACAGCAAGCAGAGGGAGAAGCAGGCTCCCACCAACAGGGAGCCTGATGCAGGAGTCTATCCCAGGACCCTGGGATCATGACCTGAGCCAAAAGCTTCACCAACTGAGCCACCCAGGCGTTCCTGTTTAGCTAACCCTTTCTATCTCATGCCTGAGTCTGAGACCTCACCATTCCCTATCTGGATTACTTTCACTACCTGACACTGTTCTAACTCTAGTTGTGGTTCCTTATAATCAGGCTTCAACATCAAAGGGTCTTTCTAAAACTCAGTTGCTTTCTTTCAGTGGTTCTCTATTACTATCAAGATAAAGTCCTAAAAAAAGAAAAGAAAAGAAAAAGAAGTAGGGAGAAAAAAATGTGTGTACGTGTGTGTGTGTGTGTGTGTGTGTTTTTAAGTGTAATATAAGCGCTGGATCTCTAAAGACAGGCCCCCACCTACTTTTCAAGGCAGGATAGTACTGGCTAGATGCATCAACTCTGGAGTTGGAATGTCTGAGTTCAAATTTCAAATTTGTAATTTATGAGTTATATGACCTTGAATATGTTGATGTCTCCTTGTCTGTATCAGTCATCTCCTGCTGCATAACAAATCACCTCAAAGCTTAATTGCTTAAAACAACAAACACTTATTGTGTGGGAGGTTGTATGAGGTCAGGAATTTGGGAGGGACTTAGCTAGGCAGTTTGGGCTCAGGATTTCTCGTGAGTTTCCCATCAAGGCTGGGGCTGCAGTCATTTGAAGACTTGACTGGGGCTAGAAGATCTTCTTTCCAAATGGCTCCTGCACATAGCAGATGGCAGGAGGCTACAGTTCCTTAATGGTTATTGGCAGGAGGGCTCACTTTCTTGTCATGTGGACCTCTCTATAGGGTTGCTTAAGAGTCCTCATCATATGGCAGCTGGCTTCCTCCAGGGTGAATGATCGGAGAGAAAGCAAGGAGGCCATAATGACTTTTATGACTAGTCTCAGAAGTCATAAATCATCACTTCTGCCATATTTTATTAGGTGGAAGCAAGTCATTAACTAGCTCACAATCAAGGGGAGAGGAATCTACATTTTAAAGGGAAGAGTATCAAAAAACTTGTGGACATGTCTTCCTCCATAAATGTCCTCCTCTATAAAATGGAGATAATGTTAACTATTTCATGGAGTTAGATGAGGATTAAATGAGCTAATTCAAGCCAAGTGTTCAGCATGGTGCATCACACATGGCATTCTCGATTTTATTTTCCCTCACTCCTCCCTCATCAACTCCCTCACAAACCCTGTCTCCTGACCTTTCTGAAACTTGCCATTTCCTGAACAAGGTAAGCCCACACCTCTGCTGTTCCTGGAAGATTCTCCTACTCCGTATCTTTCCTCCATCCCTCAGTGGGGCCATCTTTAAGCAGCTTCCTAGAATCTCTCAGGCTAGCTAAGAACCCTGCACTCAGCCAGCAATTCCTACCTACACCTGCCTTCTCTCTCACTTGATTATGATCATGATGGCAGGTGTATATTTCTCCAGGAATCATCCCCACTTCAGGCAGGTCTTCCTCGACATTCCCAGGCAGAACCAGAAGCTCATGAGACTTCTTGAATCTTCAAACATATTTCTGTTTGTGCATCTTTATGTTGCAATTGTCTTTGTCTCCCACTGAGTTTTGTCTTAATCAAGCTGTGGCCAAAGTCATGCTATGCTATCTATCTGGGATGCTCAGAATTCTGTTTTCTTAGAATTTACTTTTGTCTTCATCACTAATTAATATGAGCTGTTTAAAATAAATTTATGTTATAAGCTAAAACCATCACTATGAATAGCTCTAAGATCTCTGAGAGAAAATAAAGCCTGTTCATTGTCTATAGCTTACAATGCCAAGGCATAGAAATATCCCCTATACTTAATACATTTGCATAATCTCTTATTTAAAAATTTAACTATTTCTTTATTATTGCCTTTAAATGTAGTTGGTTAACAAGGCACCAAGAGATAAATATAAGTTTCCCTATAAACATACTGATGGCCAAAAAATGGAATATGATTCAGATAAAAAAATAATTTTAAAAACAGGCACAAAGTAAAGCTTATTTAACCTTAAATCTATTTTTCTATAGCAACTCAAACATGAACAGACAAACTGAGAGAGGACATTTTTTTTGAGAGAGAGAGAGGGAGAGCACATGCAAGTGGGGGAGGAGGAACAGAGGGAGAAAGAGAATCTTAAGCAGGCCCCACGGTCAGCACAGAGTCCCATGCAGGGTTCCATCTCACAACTCAGAGATCATGACCTGAACCAAAATCAAGAGTTGGACATTTAACCAACTGAGCCACCCAAGCACCCGTGACTTACGTTAAAGCATGGTACACTTGATAACATAGGAATGAATAAAGAGAATGTGAAATGGGAAGATGCAAATGTATCATTCATGGTATTTTAGTTTGAACTTGACTTACTATAAGCCTATGAGTGTTCCTTGTCCTCCTAAGATTAGATTTCTTTCCATTTTTTGAGAGGTGTGTTTTTAAAGCATTTGTGGTAGCTTTTAAGAGACAAAGGTAAGCTCAATAACACTGGACTAGCAAGCAGTGGGATAGGTATTTTTAGATGAAGCTCCCTTTCTGGCATCCCCTCAAATCATGACTTGTGTAGGTAGCCAGCTATTTATTCCATCTACATTAAAGCAGGTCCTGGATGAAGAGGACTAGGGGATTGTTATACACTAGCGTTTCTGCTAACATTTCCCTGTGCAAAACAAAGAGGCACAAACATCTGTGCATGTGGTTGCTGTACTCTCCCAGATGTGTTCATGGCTGTGGCTGACACAAGGCATTATTTTAGGAGTTCAGTAGCAGCTTCTATGCCTCTGGCTCCAACAATTAAGCACTGCCTTATCCGAGTAACTAAGAAAAAGAAGCCAGCACTGCCTCTAAAGTATGGGATCTGGGATCAAGCTTGAGAGATAAGGGTCCAGGATATTACTTGCTAAAGATACTGAAGGGACATTGTGAGCAGAAAAGCATTTCAAAATCAGACGGGATCTTAAATGGATGGCAGTCACATGCCTCAGATTTTCCAATGTAAGCACAATTTCAAATATTCTGCTCCTATGTCAGGTCCCGAGTCATAGGTCATCAGGCCACTACCTTAATTTCATAGGCAAAGAAACTGAAGATAAAAAATTTGCCAAAGATCACACACATAATTAGTGCCAGATGGAAATGCTAAACCATTCAATCTTCACTGTCCTGATAACAAATCCCCAGGACAAAAGTCAAGGTCTCTTGCAGTTTAATTCTAGACTTTTTTCACTACATAATACTGAATATGCTTTTCATGAGTTGCTTCATTACAAGACAATATGAATTACAAAACGAAGTTTCAGATGAGTCAACATTTTTTCCTAGAACAAGAAGGAGTAATTTTTAAGTTGGTGATTGGGAGCTAGCAAGCGGCTATTTCAATTAAACTGAGCACCTTTCAGTAACCAATTCAAGAATGAACTAAGGAGCATCTAGTAAGACATCTGAATGAGTGAACTGTATATTAGTTAGAAAACTTAATATGAATTATAAGGCACAAAAACAGATTTTAAAAATTGAGTCAACAAAAACCATAGAATAAAATAAAGAAGGGAGAAGGAAAACCTTGAAGAAGAAAAGTGGACAACTTATATTCAGGGAGGTATGTTCAGGGAGTATAGCTCAGTGGTAGAGCATTTGACTGCAGGGAGGTGTGTTCAGTCCTGTCCAAAACGAACTTTAGACTTTGAGGTTTAGAGATTTTCTCAAAGACTTAAAAGGGAAAGCAAAAAAGAAAGACATAGTTATTCTGCTTCTGGGAAATAATACGGTAGGGTTTCCTCATTCTGACTACCAGTACAAGGGAGCAAACCGGGAAGACAGAGAATCTCCCAGCCTCAGATGATCTATAGAGTGACAGGTTTCAAAATCACTTAAAGTGCTACTTACTGGGGTGCCTGGCTGGCTCAGTTGGAAGAGCATGTAACTTTTGATCTTGGGGTTGTGAGTTCAAGCCCCATATCGGGTGTAGAGATTACTTTAAATAAATGAATGAATGTTACCTATTTCTTTAAAAAAAAGTCTGTCTATGAATCTACTTAGTATAAAAGTATACTTTGTAGGAAACTTGAAAAGTAGGGAGAAGGGCGCCTGGGTGGCTCAGTTGGTTGAGCAAGGGCCTTCGGCTCAGGTCATGATCCTTGAGTTCCGGGATCGAGTCCCACATCGGGCTCCCAGCTCCACAGGGAGTCTGCTTCTTCCTCTAACCTTCTCTCCTCTCATGCTCTCTCTCACTTTCTCTGTCTCTCAAATAAATAAATAAAATATTAAAAAAAAAAAGTAGGGAGAAAATAGAAAGAAGTACTCATTCTTCTTATATCTAGATAACCTCTATTAATGTTTTTCATTCTTTTTCTCTCAAGTATGGTAATGTTTTTATATAACTGAGGTAATACCAGGTTTATAGATTTTAACCTCCTCCTTAATTCAATAAAATATTATGAACATTTTCTTATGTCACTTAAAATTATTTGCAAGCAGTCTGTAAATGGCTGCCTGATATCTTAACCAAACCCTAATTTATAAAATGATTTTCTTATTTATAAGTATTATAAATTATGCTGTGATCAATATCTTTGTCTATAAATCATTTCTGATTATTCCTACAGAATACAGAATTCCTACAGAATTCCACATTTCTGATTATTCCTACAGAGAAGAGCCTAGAGGCTGAAATACTATGTCGGAGTTTGAACAATTTAAAGTTCCTGATAACATTTGTCAAATTAGCTTTCAGAGAAGTTGTACCAATTTATGCTCCTACTGACAGGAGGGGAGATGCCTATTTTATCATTGTCTCAGTATCCCTAAGGATAATCATAGAATTTTGCTGATCTGGAAGGAATGAGGAGCACCTCACTGCTGTTTTAGTTTTGATGTGATTGAGTTTTAATATATTTTTACACACCTATTAACAGTTTGTGTTTCCTTTTCAATGAATTACCTCTTTAAAAATGTTCTTTCATGACTGGGAGTTCCTCTTTGGTAAAGTTATTTAGATGTATGCATAATGATATCCTATCATTTTTCTTTAAAATCTATTTTTTTAAGATTTTATTTACTTATTTGACAGAGAGATACCGTGAGAGAGGGAACACAAGCAGCAGGAGTGGGAGAGGGAGAAGCAGGCTTCCTGCAGAGCAGGGAGCCTAATGTGGGGCTTGATCCTAGGACCCTGGGATCATGACCTGAGCTGAAGGCAGACGCCTAAACACTGAGCCATCCAGGCGCCCCTACAATCTATTTTCCTATAAGTTAGGCAAATGTTCTTTTAGAACTTTCTAAAGAAAACTTTATGAATCAGTAAAAGTAAAATAAACTCTTAAACCTGTCACAACAGTATATTGTTTGAAGTAATTATGGAATGACTAATTTTTTCTTGAATAAATCATAAACATTTTACAAAAAGAGGCCCTAATCCTGGCTCTGCTTCTAACCAGATTTTTCATCTTAAATGGGACAAAATTTCAATGAATCTCAGTTTGTTCATCTGCAAAATAAGACGCATAATCTTTAGGAATCTTTCCAATTTCAAAACTAGGGAGTCTTGTGCTTACATAAAATACATAGCACCACCTAGAGGCAAAAAGAAACACTTTCTACATTTCCCTTAAAAATGAATCTTCAGTCTTGAGCAAAATATCAAGGTGATAAATTTTATATTAGCAGGAGTTGCCTGAGCAGATATATCAGAATTTTAATAGTCTCTGATAGGATAAACATTTTTAATGAATCTGTCATAGAATATGTGTTAAGTTCTTAGTGCCTGTTATAAATTGGGCTCATTTTTTCCCTACCATCACTTTTTTAGGAGAGCCATCATTTTCTCTGGCATCGCCTGAGAAAATCAATGACATCCTCTTAAGTCTGACTCTAAGGACCATCGATGTCATGATTACTTAATAATGTGCTCTACTGTAGTAAACAATATATATTCAGCATGCTACACACATTCTTTACTCTTTGGGGCTCTGTGAACTTGATGAAAACCCTGGTCAAAAAACAACTTCTCTATGATTAGATATATAATGTCACTCCCTGGCTTCAACTTCAGGGAAAAGAATGTCTGAGTTGGAACTGTGAGTAGTGTTAGAAAATCCCAGTGGTGATGCTCTGAATTTACTTGGACTTGAAGAAAAATTGACCTATCAGAAGGTCTGAAGTCAATGGATGTCCAGTTGCTGTTAACATCCACATTATTCTGACAGCTTTGTTTCCAAGCTGATGTTAGCAACAGCTTCCTCTTTAAAACCCCCTTTGGAAGTGCACTATTTTAATTCGTGCTTTCTAAATTGTTCTGAGGGTGTTCTTCAGCTTCACCAAGTTTAACCTTTCAGTAAAACTGTAAACTTGCCAAGTGAAACTACATCTTCTGATAGTAACCCACTGGGTGGCTCAGTGGGTTAAAGCCTCTGCCTTCGGCTTAGGTCATGATCTCAGGGTCCTGGGATCGAGCCCCACATGGGGCTCTCTGCCTGGCGGGGAGCCTGCTTCTCCCTCTCCCTCTGTCTGCCTCTCTGCCTACTTGTGATCTTTCTCTCTCTCTGTCAATAAATAAATAAAATCTTAAAAATAAAAATTAAAAAAGAAAAAAAAAAAGAAATTACATCTTCTGATCACCTTGGTTCCACAATCCCCTAACCCCTGGTGTGCTACGAAGTAAAAGTTTGTGCAGACTGAGTTAAAGTATCTTGTTAATGACGGTGAAGACACAATTCCTCTGGCAAAGGTGAATGTACAAGGTAAAACAGAGTTCAAGCAAATAAAAGTTCAATCACTGTGACAAAGTTTGGGAAGAATTGCCTCAGATCCGAGTTTACTCTTGACTGATGTAACTTAGATTTAAAAGAATATCCTTTCTGAAATGGTTTTAAATTTGTATGGTCTCCAATTTCTAATTCATATTTTTGGGAAGAGATTCCCTTTGAGGGAACTGTATAATCATAAATTATTCTTAACAGGGAAGAGAAAAAGGTTTTCTCCAACTTTTTAGGCTGGAATTTTTCAAACTAGATTTTAGAAGTTGAAAGAACAGTACGATGGGCACCCATAAGCCACCACTAACATTTAACCATTTAACACTTTTTCTTTATATAACTATATTTCTGAAACACTGAAACTAAGTTGCAGATATTATGATGCTTCACCCCAAATACTTCCTCAAGCATCATTCAAGATCAAGGATATTCTCCTTCA
The DNA here is from genome assembly GCA_028533885.1 of Nasua narica. NCBI lineage: Eukaryota > Metazoa > Chordata > Mammalia > Carnivora > Procyonidae > Nasua > Nasua narica. The sequence goes on along the minus strand of CM052797.1, from coordinate 85,799,334 downwards.
TAATCCCACTGTCATTACACTGAATAAAATAAACAATAATGCTCTAATATTTCTTATCCAGGTGAAACCCAAATGTCCATAATTGTCCCAGTAATATCCTTTATAGCTGTTTTTTTTTAATTGAGATCTAGTCAAGTTTTACAGACTGCATATAATTTATGTTATCTTTGAAGCACTCATCTTTTGGGCAGTTCCTATGTCCCAGATGACACAGGCCTTCCTATTTAATTTTCACAAGAAAATGTGAGAAAAATTTTGGTTATGTAAAATGGTGATAAAGTCTTACCTCTGAACACTCTGATGTGTTTTAGTTATTTGCCATTATAGTCACAGAATCTAGCACAGAACCTTCAACATTTTAGGTACTAATATATAGATGGTTGTAGAATAAATGAAACATGATGTGTGCTTGTTTACTCTTATGGAAAAACTAGAGTAGAAACATGATGGTAAATTACATAATTTGTTGTGATAATACACTGAGGCAGGGGTAACTTATTCACACTCCTGGACTTTTCTGGGCTCTTTGGTGGAAACCTTTGAATAGTCCACCATTAGCTGCCTGAACCAACCAGAATAACAATTAAAATTCATGTCAATTTGAATCTATTCAATTACCCATTGTTTTTGTTTTAATATTTAAAATAGTTCTTAATTGAACATCAAGGAAGAGGAGTTGCCCATTTGTTTTAATCAGCCTTCAGGTTTTATCAAATTTGGATACAAGTGATTCAAAAGAAGCCAATAGCAAATGTCAGGTTTAGAGTCCAGGCCATTTCCATTTTTTTTTTTTTAAGGATTTAATTTTTAAGTAATCTCTACATCCAGCATGGGGCTTGAACGTACAACCCCAAGATCAAGAGTCGCACACTCTACTGACAGAACCAGCCAAACACCCCTAATCTAGGCCATTTCTTTTCTCTCTTGCATTACAGGATTTTGAGAACCCATATCCACATAAAAATTATAGAAAAAAATAGCAATAATATTTTAAACTCTGTGAGTTATGGCAGACCAATTCCTTTCAAGATATACACAGAATATTGCAATGGAGTTGACTGCAGCCTCAATGGGTAAATATTCTGATAAGTATCACCCGGCAAGAAGGTAAGTCATTTTTGTCATTATTGGGTTAAAATGTTCTCTAATTTATTGTCTGTGTCTTTTAGAATCTCAGAGACATATTTATCAAGAACTGTTTTAGAAAAGAAAGATTAATGATGATTTTTTTACCATGAATACTGTAATGTCTATGATACATAAGAATCTGAAATAACTCATAGTTTCCATGACAAATATTAATTATACCAATCTTGTACAGAAATGTATAGTTCTGCCTTCTAGTTGTTAAGTCAACTTTGTAAGTCACCTACCAGCATTTAAGATGAAAAATGAAGTCATTCAGTTTGTTGTGATATCTTTTTGGTCCTCTAGGAAGGGAAATAATTTTTAAAATTAATTTATTTAATTAGAGCATGAGTGGTGGGGGGAGAGGGAGAGTGAGAGAAATAATCTCAAGCAGACTCTGCGTTGAGTCCAGACCCAACACACATCTTGATCCCATAACCCTGAGACCATGACCTGAGCTGAAATCGAGAGTAAGACAGTTAACTAACTGAGCCACCCAGGCGCCCCAATGAAGGGGGAAAATTTAAACCTGAATTCAAAGAAATTCCTACCAGTCCCTTCCCCCTAAGCCAGCGTGCAACTATCCAAAAGAACAATTTTGAATTACTTCTTTGTGTGACTAGTTTTCATAAAACACTGTTTGCAAAATTTACTTTTTTCTTTTTTAAATATCCTGTTTTACAGACTGAGAAAGCAAAGAGGTACATTCTCTACGGCGAGGTACGTTCAGGAAGGATGCAGAGTGGCAGGTACATTCAGAGTGCTCAGAGTGTGAAGTTTTGGTGGCAGCCTTTCCCACTCCTGCAGGTTTTGTTGCCTGCCATAAATTTGGCTTCAACTACACAGATATCCATAAATTTTTATCCAGGGAATGCTGTACACATTAAAACATGGACCTCTGTCGAAGACTTCATCACCAGCAATCAAGCATTTTCCAAATTATCATGTCTTCAGAATTATTTAAAATGTAAGAACAAAGACCAATATAGGATAAAACTTCATTAATAATCATGTAGAAGGCCCTTAGCATTTTTTAGTAAAGCACGGTACTTGACAAAAAATAACTACTTTCCTTTTAATAAACTAGAATATAAATGTCATGAGAACAGAGACTGTTTGGATGCTACTACATTCACAATGCTAGCATATAGTAGGCATTCAATAAAAATTAACTAAATGGATATGACAAATGTTTCAACTCTTGAGGCAGCTGTTAGGCTCCATGGAGGTCAATGAACCGAAGCTGATGATTCAGTCTTGGAAGTACAAAACATGGGTGCTTTCTGATCCATATAGCTATAGCCTGTGACATCTCTTGCAAACAAGTAAAAACAACACATCAGAACTGAACCCAACAGGACCTGACCACACAAGCAAAGTGAAAAGGGCAGGTGGCTTACATTCTTGGCCTGCATCCTCTCTCAACCCTCATCTATAGGACTGTGGAGAGCTAGATCCCTAGGATCACAGCTGAAGCTAGAAAAACTCAGACGTGCTGGGTGGAGGACCTGTCTTAACAGATATTAAGAATTATTTTCAAGGGGACCTGGGTGGCTTGGTCTTTAAGTGCCTGCCTTCAGCTCAGATCATGATCCCAGTGCCCTGGGATCAAGCCCCACATCACACTCCCTGCTCAACAGGAAGCCTGCTTTTCCCTCTCCCACTACCCCTGCTCGTATTCCCTCTCTCGCTGTGGCCTGTAAAACAAATAAATAAATAAATCTTAAAAAAAAAAAAAAAGGAATTCTTTTCAAGTCGTAGTAAATAATACTGTTTCCCAGTATAAGAATAGAAAAATAGACCAACTGGGGAAAACAGACAGCTCAGAAAGAAGCTTATATTTACAAGGATATTTGACAAATGACAGAGGTGACATTACAAATCAATGTGAAAAGGATGGAGTAATCAACAGTGGTACTGGGAAAATTGGACACCCATATGGTAATAAATTTAACTATGTACCCCACACCTAGACACAAAATAATCCTAGATTAATTAAGGATCTAACTATGAAAAGAAAATCACTTTAAAACTTTTAGAAGGACACATGCTACAACATGGATGAAACCTGAAGGCATTATGCTAAATGAAAATAGCCAATCCCAAAAGGTGCATAGTGTATGATTGCACTCATATGAGATACCTAGAGTACAAAAAATCATGGGGACAGAAAGTAGAATGGTAATCATTAGGGGCTGGGGGAGATGAAATGGGGATTTTTGTCTTTTTTTTTTTTTTAAATATTTTATTTATCTATTTGACAGAGAGAGAGAGATCACAAGTAGGCAGAGAGGCAGGCAGAGAGAGGAGGGGAAGCAGGCTCCCTGCTGAGCAGAGAGCCCGATGTGGGGCTCGATCCCGGGACCCTGAGATCATGACCAGAGCCGAAGGCAGAGGCTTTAACCCTCGGAGCCACCCAGGCGCCCCGGGGAGTTTGTCTTTAACTGGGACAGAGTTTCAATTATGCAAAATGAAAAAAGTTCTAGAGATGGATGGTGCTGATGTTTGCACAACACTGTAAACATCTGCAAAGTCACTGAATGGTGAAAATGGTAAATTTTATGTACATTTTGTGAAAACAGTAAATTCTATGTTAGACATATTTTACCACAAATAATAAAAAACTTTTAGAAGAAAATGTAAACCATGTCTTCTATCTCAGTAATATGGCACACTCAGTTATATAGTCTCTCCTACCAATAACTGAAAATGCTTAAACATTTAAAATATTGGGCACCTGGGTGGCTCAGTTGGTTAAGCCACTGCCTTCGGCTCGGGTCATGATCCCGGAGTCCCGGGATCAAGTCCCATATCGGACTCCCGGCTCTGCGGGAAGTCTGCTTCTCCCTCTGACCTTCTCCCCTCTCATTCTCAATCTCTCTCTCTCTAATAAATAAATAAAATCTTAAAAAAAAACATTTAAAATATTTTTTAAAATGCCAAGTGATGATTCCCAATACCTCAAGCTATAATTTGAAAGTGGTCCTGGATTGGTAGAGCTCTAGGCACCTGGTAGAAGTATGTACAATACTCTTCGAAGGAATTCATCTTCATCTGTGGCCTCACAGAATCACCACCAATAATTTTCAGGGAAAGGAACAGTTTATATTAACAATAATAATAATAAAACAAAAAAACCAAGCACACAAGAAACAAGGCATCATGAGCAAGAACAAGCAGAAACAACAGACAGCAGAAAAGGACTCATAAAGGTTATCAAACAAAGGAATAGTCTATAATGCCTGACATGCGCAAAAGAGGCAGCAAGTTTATTGGTAAATATAAGTATAAAATAATGACTGACAGAGTAAAATTTGGAAAAAAAACATAAACAACAAAATATACAGCAATAATAGTATAAATCAAGAGGAATAAGTGGACTGTAGGTGTCCTAAGGTTCTGACGTTATACAAAGGTAAAAGTATTGCTTAGGTTTGGGGCTTTCTTTTAAAGATTTTATTATTTTATTGAAAGAGGGAGCACAAACAAGGGAAGAGGCAGAGGGAGAGCAAGAAACTCTCAACTGAGCAGGGAGCCTGGTGTGGGCTCAGTCCTAGGACCCCTGAGATCATGACCTGAGCTAAAGGCAGACACCTAAGCAACTGAGCCACCCAGGCGCGCCAGTGTGGGACTTTTTAAAGTTAATATGCATGTTGAAATTTCTAATAATCACTAAAGAACAAAAACATACTATAACTTCTAAGTAAAAGGGAAAATATAGAATGATTATTCAAAACACCTTAATCCAAAACAATTCAATAAAGGAGAGAAAAAATTAGACAAATCGAAGTCATAAAGTAGACTAGTAGATCTAAACCTGAATATATAAGAAGTGGTATGATATTAAGTGAAAATGTAGGTTAAATGCTTCGTTAAAAGCTAAGATTGCCAGACTAGATAGAACTAAAAATCCAATGATATTTTCTTTGTAAGAAAGACATCAAAAAAATAAGGCAGAAAGTGTAAAGTAAAAGAATGATAAAATATCATGCACATTTTAACCAAAAGATACCTATTATGTCACATTAATATGAGACATAATAAACTTTAAGGCAAAAAGCACTACTAGAAATAAAGAAGTTCAAAATTTTCACAAAGCAAACTCTAGTCCCAGATGACTTACTAGGTAAGTTCTATCAAATGGTCAATAAATACGGGGCTCTTGGGTGACTCAGTCAGTTAAGCATCTGCATTGGGCTCAGGTCATGATCCCAGGGTGCTGGGATGGAGCCCTGCATCCACTCAGCAGGGAGTCTGCTTCTCCTTCTCCCTCTTCTATTCCCTCCGCTTGTACTCTCTGATTCTTTCTATCTCTCTGTCAAATAAATAAATAAATATTTGAAAAGAATGGTCAAGAAATAAGAATTCTAAAATGTTTTAGTAACAAAAATAAAATAAAATAAAATAAATGTTTTAGAGCTAGTATAATATATAAGTGAGGACATTATAAGAAGTGTATATAAGAGGACAATTACAGAACAATTTCATTCACAAACATAGATGCAAAATTCCTTAATAAAATAACAGCAAAGCAAATCAAGCAAGTATAAAAGAAAGCAAGAATAAAAAGGAAAATCTAACATGGCCAAGTTGGGTTTATTTCAGAAGTACAAAGTTGGTTTCACATGAGAAAAAGAAATCAAACAATATAATTTTTTACATTAACTGATTAAAGTGAAAAATCATACAAATATCTAAATAGATGCAGAAAAAGCATTGATAAAATTCAACATCTATTTACGACTTAAAAATCTTATCTAACTATGGAATTAACTATGGAAGATGGCTAAGTAGGATGACCCTAAACTCACCTTGTCCTGCAGATACAACTAGACAACACTCACACCAGTGTAAATAACACAGGAAATAACCCAAAAACTGGCAGAACAAATTCCACAACTAAATATAGAGAAGAGGCCCCATCCAAGAAGGTGGGAAGGGTACAGACATAGTGGGGAGGTAAACCCTGCAGGTCCGGCCGCTGGAGGGAAAGAGGGAGTGTGCTTGAGAAGGGAGAGAAACAGACTATCACAACAAGGTGCCTGCACAGCAAATATGAATCCCCATAGCATTTGACTTTGAAAATCAGAGTGGCCAAATTGCATGAATTTTTATAATCAGTGGAAATAAAGCCTGGAACTTCAAAAATCAGTTGGCTCCGTTCTGGGAGAACCCAGAAGCAACAGCAAATTAAGTCCCTGCCCTTAAGAGCCCATGGATTTACAGTTTAGAATCAGCAGTTTAGTTTTTTTTAAGATTTTATTTATTTATTTGACAGAGAGAGAGATCACAAGCAGAGAGGCAGGCAGAGAGAGAAGGGGAAGCAGGCTCCCCGCTGAGCAAAGAGCCCAATGTGGGGCTTGATCCTAGGACCCTGAGATCATGACCTGAGCCAAAGGCAGAAGCTCAACCACCCAGGAGTCCCTAGAATCAGCAGTTTGAAAAATATGTGGGGCTTATAGGAGCGTTAGTTACTAATCTCAGAATTGGCTGAGGAACTTCTCCAGGAACCAAGGAGTTAGTAAGTGCCATTTTCCTTCTTATCACCCACCCCATGTAAACACACACAACCACCCGTGGGAACCAGTGTTCACTACCTAACTTGCTTACACCATACACTGCTGCCTCCTGCTGGGCTTGCCTCACTTCTGGTGTTGCTGGTCCCCTCCCCCAGAAGACCAGCACAAACCTTGCCAACATTGTGTCTCCCCACTGCATGAGTTTTAGGTACTCAGTCCTGGCTGCTACAGCTGGTCATCACCCACCAAGGATGTGCACACCTTTTTAAAACTGTACCCCGTGGGGTACCTGGCTGGCTCAGCGCGTTAAAGCCTCTGCCTTTCGGCTCAGGTCATGATCTCAGGGTCCTGAGATCAAGCCCTGCATCGGGCTCTCTGCTCAGCACGGAGCCTGCTTCCCCCCCTCTCTCTGCCTGCCTCTCTGCCTACTGGTGATCTCTCTCTCTCTCTGTCAAGTAAATAAAAAATAAAATCTTTAAAAAAAAAAAAAAACCTGTACCCTGTGGGTGGCTCAGTCAGTTAAGCATCTGCCTTTAGCTCAGGTCATGATCCTGGAGTCCTGGGATCAAGTCCAGCATCTGATTCCCTGCTCAGCAGAGTCTGCTTCTCCCTCTGCCCCTCCCTCTGCTTTCATTCTCTCTCTCTCTCTCTATCAAATAAATAAACACATAATTTTTTTTTAAAAAAGTGTACCCCCTGCCCAAGCATGCTTTGTAGAGCCACCCCAGCTGGTTATTTGTGACTATGACTATATGACTAGTGACTATGCACCCTCGTGGAAGAGGACAGGTGTGCACAGCTTGTAGGCACTGCAGCCCTGCTTCATTGCTTTACAAAGCAGCTCAAGCAGTTGGGTTTCCACAGCAAACGCATGTCTTCTGTGGAATAAGACCAGGGCTACCTTGTTAAAAGTGTGGCCCTACCCACTACTTTAAAGAGCCAGAGACATAGCTGACTTTCCTAATACATAGGAACAGACACAAAGTTAGGCAAAATGAGGAGACCGAGGAATGTGTCCCAAATGAAAGAAGAGGACAAAAATCACAGAAGGAAACTTAAATGAAAAAGAGAGAAGCAATATGCCAGATAGAGAATTTAAAGTAATTCTCACTAGATTTGAGAAAAGAGTGATGGACATCAGTGAAACCCCTAACATAGAGATTAAAAAGAACCAAACACAGATGAAGAACACAATAATTAAAATTAAAAATATACTAGATGGAATAAATGGTAGGCTGGAAAAAGCAGAAGAATGAATCAGCAACCTAGAGGACAGAGTAATGGAAAGTAATCAAGCTAAGCAAGTGAAAGAAAAAAAGATTATGCAAAAACAGAAGAGACTAAGGGAACTCAGTGACTCCATTAAGCATTATAACATTAGCATTATAGGGACCCCAGGAGAAGAAGAGAGAGAAAAGGAATCAGAAAACTTATTTGAAGAAATAATAGCTGAAAAATTTCCTAATTTGGGGAAGGAAACAGAAATTCACATCTGGGAGGCACAGAGATCCCCCAACAAAATCAACCCAAGAAGAACCACACCAAGACACACAGTAATTGAAATGGCAAAAAACAGGGATAAAGAATTTTATAAGCAGCAAAAACAGTTACATGAAAGGGTAACCCCTTAAAGCTATCAGCAGATTTTTCAACAAAAACTTTGCAGTCCAGAAGAGAGAGGCATGCTGAAAGGAAAAAACCTGCAGCAAACAATACTCTATCCAGCAAGGCTATCATTCAGAATAGGACAGATAGTTTCCCAGACAAACAAAAGTTAAAAGAGTTCATGACCACTAAACCAATCCTACGAGAAATGTTAAAGGGGACTCTGTGAGTAGAAAGGAAAGACCATAAGTAAGAGTTAAAAAGTAGGAAGCACAAAAGTTGTAAAAATAAGGGTATCTATAAAAATCAATCAAGGTACTCACAAAATAAAATGAAGTATGATAATACGTATCTAAGATGTGAGGAGGAGAGGAGTAAAGAATGGGTTTAAACTTAAGCAACCAATAATAAACAAACAAACAAATAAACTTAAGCAACCATCAACTTCATATAGACGCCTATATGCAGATGTTATATACAAACCTAATGGTAACCACAAATCGAAAACCAGCAATAGATATACAAAAAATAAAGTATATCACTAAAGAAAGCCGATTTATGGTGTGAGAAGGGAGCAAGGGAAGAAAAGAACAGAGAATATCTATAAAAAGAAACACAAAACAATGCCATTAAATAACAAAATGGCAATAAATACATATTAATAATTACTTTGAATATAAATGGACTAAATGTTCCAATCAAAAGACATATAGTGATGGAATGAATAAAAAACAAGACTCATCTGTATGTTGCCTGCAAGAGATTCACTTCAGACCTAAAGACACATGCAAGGTTGAAAGTGAGGGGACAGAGAAACATTTATCATGGAAATTTATGTCAAAAGAAAACCACTGTAGGGGCACCTGGGTGACTCAGTCAGTTAAGCATCTATCTTCTGCGAAGGTCATAATCCCAGGGTCCTGGGGTCAAGCCCCATGTCAGGCTCTCTGCTCAGTGGGGAGCCTGCTTCTCCCTCTCCCACTCCCCCTCCTTGTGATCTCTCTCTCTCTGTCATATAAATAAATAAAATCTTTTTAAAAAATTAATATTTTTCTTCCAAAAAAGAAAAAAAAAAGCCAGTGTAGCAATACTTATATCGGCCAAACTAGACTTTAAAACAAATACTGTAACAAGAGATAAAGAAGGACACTATATAATAATAAAGACAACTCAACAAGAGCGTATACCAATTGTAAATATTCATATACCCAACATGGGAGTACCCAAATACATAAAATTGTTAATAACAAATATAAAGGAAATAATTGATAGCAATACAATAATAGGAGGGGACTTTAACACCCCACTTACGTCAATGGACAGATCATCCAAACAGAAAATCAAGGGAACAGCGGCTTTGAATGACACATTGGACCAGATAGATTTAACAGACATACTCAGAACATTCCATCTTAAAACAGCAAAATACACATTCAAATCCACACAGAACTTTTTCCATAATAGATCACATAAGAAGCCACAAAAGAAGAATCAACAAATTAAAAAAAATTGAAGTCATATGATGCATCTTTTCTGGCTATACTGTAAAACTAGAAACCAACACAAGGAAAAAATCTGGAAAGACCACAAATACATGTAGATTAAATAACATGCTACTAACCAATGAATGGATCAACCAAGAAATCAAAGAAGAAATAAAAATAACATGGTAACAAAAGAAAGCGAAAACACAACAGTCCAAAACTTTAGAGATGCAGCAAAAATTATTCTAAAAGGGAAGTTTATAGCAATATGGGCCTACCTCAAGAAGCAAGAAAAATCTCAAACAACCTAAAATTACACCTAAAGGAGCTAGAAAAAGAAGAACAGATAAAACCCAAACCCACCAAAACGAAGGAAACAATAAAGATTAGAGCAGAGGAGCACCTGCATGGTTCATTCACTTCGGTGGCTACCTTCAGCTCGGGTCATGATCCCAGGGTCCTGGGATCGAGCCCCACGTCAGGCTCCTTGCTCAGCAGGGAACCTGCTTTTCCCTCTCCCTCTGCCTGCTTCTCCTCCTCCTTGTGCTCTTTCTCTCTCTGTCAAATAAATAAATAAAATCTTTTAAAAAAGATTAGAGCAGAAATAAATGATATAGAAACTAAAAAATAACAGAGCAATGAAACCAGGAGCTGGTTCTTTGAAAAGACAACCAAAATTGAGGAACAGCTGGGTGGCTCAGTCAGTTAAACGTCTGCCTTTAGCTCAGGTCATGATCCCAGGGTCTTAGGATCGAGCCCCGCATCAGGCTCTTTACTCAGCGGGAAGGCTGCTTCCTCCCTCTCCCACTCTCCCTGATTGTGTTCCCTCTCTCTCTCTGTTAAATAAATAAAATTTAAAAAAAAATTTCCAAAACTGATAAACCTCCAACTCACCAGTAAAAGAGAGAAAGTGGGCAACTCGGTGGCTCAGTCAGTTAAGCATCTTACTCTTGGTCATGATCTTGGGGTCATGGGATTGAGCCCTACATTTGGGCTCTGCACTCAGCGTGGAATCCTCGTGTCTCTCTCCCTCCTCTTTTCCCCATTCATGTGCTTTCTCTCTCTCAGTTATATAAATAAATAAAATCTTTAAAAAGAACAGCGAAAGCACTCAAACAAAATCAGAAATGAAAGAGAAGAACCAAGAAATGAAAGAGAACCAACACTACAGAAATACAAACAATTATAATAGAATATTACAAAACATTATATGCCAACAAACTGGACAGCCTAGAAAAAATGAATAAATTCCTAGAAACATACAACCTCCCAAAACAGAATCAGGAAGAAACAGAAAATTTGAACAGACTGATTACCACCAATGAAATTGAATCAGTAACCAAAAAACTCCCAACAAGCTATACAGGTGAATTCTATCAAACATTTAAAGAAGAGTTAATACACACTCTTCTCTAAATTTTCCAAAGAAAAGAAGAGGAAGGAAAACTTCCAAATTCATTGTATGAGGCCAGCATTACCCTGATACCAAAACCAGATAAAGATACCACAAAAAAAAAAAAAGAAAAGAAAAAAGAGAGAACTATAGACCAATATCGCTGATCGCACATAGATGCAAAAATCTTCAACAAAATACTGGCAAATCGAATCCAATGATATATTTAAAAAATCATTCTCTATGATCAAGTGGGATTAATTCCTGGGATGCAAGCGTGCTTCAGTATTTACAGCTCAATCAATATAATATATAAAATTACTAAGAGAAAGGATACGGGCACCTGGATGGGTCAGATGGTTAAGCATCTGCCTTCGGTTCAGGTTATTATTCCAGGGTCCTGGAATCAAACCCTGAGTTAAGTTCCCTGGTCAGCAGGAAGTCTGCTTCTCCCTCTGCCCCTTCCCCCCTGCTCATGGACTCTCTCTCTCTCTCTCTCTCTCAGATAAATAAAATCTTATATAAAATGAAAACTATAAAACACTGATGAAAGAAACTGAAGATGACACAAAGAAATGGAAAGACATTCCATGCTTACAGAACTGAAGAATATTGTTAAAATGTCCACAGTACCCAAAGCAATCTACACATTTAATGCAACCCCTATCAAAATACTAACATTTTTCACAGAACTAGAACAAACAATCCTAAAATTTGTATAGAACTACATAAGACCTTGAATAGCAAAGCAATCTTAAAAAAGAAAAACGAAACTGGAGGTATTATGTCCCATACTTCAGGTTATATTACAAAGCTGTAGTAATCAAAATAGGATGGCACTGCACAAAAACAGACACATAGATCAAACAGACACATGGAACAAAACAGAAAGCCAAGAAATAAACCCATATTTATGGGTCAATTAATCTTCAAGAAAGTAAGCAAGAATATGCAATGGGAAAAAGTCTCTTCAACAAATGGTGCTGGGAAATCTGAACAGTAACATGCAAAAGAATGAAACTGCATCATTTTCTTATATTATACACAAAGATACATTATACACAAAATGGATTAAGGACCTAAATGTGAGACCTAAAACCATAAACATCCTAGAAGAGAGCATAGGCGGTAATTTTTTCTGACATCAGCTGTAGTAGCTATTTTTTAGATATGTCTCCTGAGGCAAGGGAAATAAAAGCAAAAATAAACCATTGGAACTACATCAAAATAAAAGGCTTCTGCACAGCAAAGAAAACAACCAACAAAACTAAAAGGCAACCTACTGAACAGGAGAAGATATCTGTAAATGGCATATCTGATAAACAGTATTCAAAATATATAAAGAACTGGTACAGCTCAATACAAAAACGAAAAACAAAAAAATATAATCCAATTAAAAATGGGAAGATAGATACAAATGGCCATTTTTCCAAAGAAGATACACAGATGGCCAACAGGCACTTGAAACAATGTTCAATACCGTTCAATCTTGGGAAAAATGCAAATCGAAACTAAAATCAGGTATCACCTCGCGCCTGTCAGAATGGCTAAAATCAGAAACACAGAAAACAAGTGTTGGCAAAGAGAGGGAGAAAAAGAAACGCTTGTGCACTGTTGGTGGGAATATAAACTGGTACGACCACTCTGGAAAACAGTATGGAGATTCCTTAAAAAATTAAAAATAGGACTACTTCACAATCTAGTAATCACACTACTTTGGGTATTTACCCAAAGCATACAAAAAAATATTAATTCAAGGGCATACATGCACTGTATGTTTACTACACTGGAATTAAAATTTTTTAAAAATCCTAGCTAACTAGAAATAGAAAGGAACATTATTCAATAGTGAATTAGGCCTCTTAAAAAGTCTAAGTACGGCAAGAAAAAAAAATATATATATAAGGATTGGAGTTAAAGAAACAACCTAGGGGTGGTTGGCTAGCTCAGCTGAAAGAGCATAGAAGCTCTTGATCTCAGGATCATGAGTTCAAGCCCCATGTTGGGTGTAGAGATTACTTAAATAAATAAATAAATGTAAAAAAAAAAGAAACTATCATTATTCCTTATTTGAAAATTATTTCTAGGTAATTCAAAATAATTAATACTCTACTAGATAGAAAAATCAGTATACAAAGTTGTTGCTTAGAAAAAACAATATACAATATTTTTTTTCTTTTATACTAGCAACTAGTAGGTAGAAAATAAAAATCTTAAAAGGATACCATTTGCAATGGAATAAAAGTATGAAGATTGGGGAATAAGGCTAACCCTAAATGTAAGACTGTGCAGAGAGAATGTTAATAGTATATTTTAAATTTCAAAGAAGACCTAAATACACAGAAATTGGAAGATTCAACATTGCTAAGATGTTGAGCTTCACAACCGATCATGAAAAAGTGACTGGCACAGAACTTGTTCTTCAACAGTAAACAACTGGAAACCTGTACAAAAGCTGAGACAACTGTTTTTAGACAACTGCCAGAGGCTGTAAGCTGCACAATTCTCAGAGCACAGAGAGGGCCAGGAGATGTTCAAATCCCACCCAGTCAGAGGTGAGAGATGTCACTGAACAACAGGGCAACCAAGAGAAATCCCAGAGGGACAAAGTTTTAATATTAAAGTTAAACTTGCTCGTGAGTAAAGGCTAGTCTAGGCACACTCTAATAAAACTGAAAATAATCCTTGAAAATATCAAGTTGAGGGGCACCTGGGTGGCTCAGTCAGTTGAGTGCCCAGCTCTTGATTTTGGCTCAGGTCATTGATTTTAGGGTTCTGGGATCCAGTCGGGCTCCAGGCTCAGCGGGGAGTCTGCTTGTCCCCTCCCACAACCCCTCCCCTTGCTCATGTTCACTCTTTCAAATAAAATCTTGTAAAAAGTTTAGAAAAAAGAAAATATCAAGTTGATTCGCAACTAACCTAATAACCTGTGCCAAAATAAACTTCAAAACTCTGAAAAAAGAGAACGAAATGCAAATATTTAACAACATAACGTTTGGAACATCTGATTCCAAATAAAAAAATCACTAGACACAGAAAAAAGCAACAAGTTGTAAACCAGAAAAAGATGTTAAAATGAGGGTGCCTGGGTGGCTCAGTTGGTTGAGCAACTGCCTTTGGCTCAGGTCAAGATCCCGGAGTCCCGGGATCGAGTCCCACATCGGGCTCCCAGCTCCATGGGGAGTCTGCTTCTCACTCTGACCTTCTCCCCTCTCATGCTCTCTCTCTCTCTTTCCTAATAAATAAATAAATAAAATCTTAAAAAAAAAAAGTGTTAAAAAATAATAAAAAAAGATGTTAAAATGATAATAGAAAATATGTGTATTCCAAATATATAAAATATTATATATAATATTCATGTATATCTAATATGCACACATATATAACATAGACACACATATGTTTTACACATGCACACATCTTTTAGTTCCAGCTCTTTTCACTTTACACTGAATTTCAGTGCCAATGTCACTAGATTTCCTAATGATACAAAAGTGATCTGCTTACATAAGATTTTCTTCTCTCCATGTTTTATAATTAAATAAAACAACATGGGTCGCCTGGGTGGCTCAGTGGGTTAAAGCCTCTCCCTTTGGCTCAGGTCATGATCTCAAGGTCCTGGGATCGAGCCCCGCATCGGGCTCTCTGCTTAGCGGGAAGCCTGCTTCCCCCGCTCTCTCTGCCTGCCTCTCTGCCTGCTTGTGTTCTCTCTCTCTGTCAAATGAAGATTTTATTTATTCATTTGACAGAGAGAGAGAACACAAGCAGGCAGAGAGGCAGGCAGAGGCAGAGAGAGGAGCAGGCTCCCGGCTGAGCAAGGAGCCGGATGCGGGACTCGATCCCACGACGCCGGGATCATGACCCGAGCCAAAGGCAGCTGCTCAACCAACTGAGCCACCCAGGCGTCCCTAAATACATAAAATCTTAAAAAAAAAAAACAACAACATAAATGCTAGTGAGTATGGAAAGGTACATTCTACAAACTTTGTTTATTCACGTGAATCAAACCCTTTTAGAGTAAAAAAAAAAAAAAGCAAAGCTTTTTTCTCCCTATATTTTCTTTGGCTTTTGCTATTCCTAGTATATTCATTGTCTTATATTTCAAGGTTTTGCAAGCAGTGGTGTGCTATAACTGTCTCTCAACAGATCATGAGAACCAATTTCCAAATATTTAGGAATTTTGCAATCTTATTGCTAAACCCTTGGTAGATTGAACTTAGCCATTTTATTGGAAGTATTGACACTACAGAGACTGACAAGCAGTACAAACCAGGGGTTTATTTCATCATGCTGGTGTGCCCAAATAATGCTGGTATGCTATACACTTTCATAGTATACAAAAATATACTATAATATAGAATATATAAAAATATACTATACTTTTTAAGAAGTATCTCGGGCCCCTGGGTGGCTCAGTCAGTTGAGCGGCTACTTCTGGCTCCAGTCTTGATCTCAGGGTTCGGGGATCGAGCCCCGAATCAGGCTCCCTGCTCAGTGGGGAGCCTGCTGCTCCCTCTCCCTTTGCCTGTCACTCTGCCTAACTGTACTCTCTATGGGTCAAATAAATAAGTAAATAAATAAATAAAATCTAAAAAAAAAAAAAAAGTATCTCCTAGATAGTCTGAAGACTATAACCTATAGGTCAAACCTGGCCTGCTGGATGTTTTTGTGAATAAAGTGTTATTAGAACCCACTCATTTGTCCTTTTGTTTACATATCGGCGATGGCTAATTTTATCACAGCACAGTTGAATAGTCATGACAGAGAGCCTGAAAAATTTACTATCTGGCTCTTTACTGAAAAAAATACAGTAAACACAAGCTATATTGAGCAGAGGTAACAGACTTGCGAAATAATAATGAATTATAATTTGAATAGAATTCATCAGAAACTTCCATCTTGGAAAAGTGCTTCCTACATATTCCTATACACGCGAAGCCTAAAATCTTACAACCATTTATTTTTTTTTTATACTCTAAGATGTCTAACAACAGCATTTGGTAGAATAACCCATTTGGTAGAATACACTTGGTAGAATAACCCATTTTTTTTAAAAGGGAAAAAAATTATATTTATGTATAAATATTTTGGAGAAGATAGACAAGAAACTGGTAACATTTGTTGCCCCGAAAAGAGGAACTGAGTGACTCATGGACAGGGCAAAAAGGAGAGTTTTCACTGAATTTCCTTTTATATTTCTCAAATTTAAACCATGTGTTTGTATGACCTATTTAAAAAATAAATAACAGGTTTAAAAATTATTGGCTAAGAGGAGATTTAGGAATCTCAATCCTTTCTTAGAGGCATCCTGGTATAATAGAAAGAACATTGTTTTAGGAGTTAAAAAAGAAAAGAAGAAGACACGGTTCCAAAACCTGATCTGCTACTTACTAGCTTAGTGACGTTGGCCCAGTTCCTTAAATTAGCTCAATATCACAGCTTGGGCATTGATGAAATCAGTATAACAAAAGCTACTTTGTGAGGATTAAACATTATATAAAACCGCCCTGTACTTACTAAATGGTAGCTACTATTCTGTGGATTTCAATTATCCCTGCTACCCATTACCACCAATTATGTGTTGGATGTTGATTAAAGGGAATCTGAGGTATGAATGAGGTCTAAGAGAGTCTCAATTTACAGATATCAACTAACTACCTGTGGAGGGAAACCAATCAGTCTTTTAAAAATTGTATTCAGGTGCTTTTTTGGGTCTTCAAGTTCAAAAGTCCAGGGCTTTTTTTAAGGCTTCTTAAGGACTCTCCCAAGACATCAAGCAATCATTGGCATTTAATAATGGCCCCAAGACCATAATGCAATTTCATATTGGTTCTCTCTCCTTCTCTACTTTACTTCTCCTTTCCTACTCCTATTTCTTGGAACTGCTTGCCCTAATAAAGTAATAGCACACGAGTCTTTTGCCTCAGGTTATGTATACTTTTGGGGAAAACTCAAGCTAAGACTGGGGCCTGCCTAATTCTACTGAAGAGAGTCTGGGACTGTGTAGCAGTTACTTTTGGTGCCCCACTCATATGCCTTCATCCTCTAATATTAACAGGGTTTGCTTTCTTGACTGCCAACATTTGCATCTCTTGCTCTGTTGGAGGGCTTTCTTTACAATCCTCAATGAATATTTTCTCCCATTGTATGAGATGTCTTTCACTTCCTTAATTGGTATAGTTGCCCCCACAAAAGTTTTTAATGTTGACGAAGTCCAATTTTTCAAAAAAAATTTTTTTCACTTGTCCTTTTGGGATTGTATCTCAGAGATCATTGCTTAACCCAAGTTCCTAAGATTTACTACTATGTGTTCTTCTAGTGGTCTTACAGTTTTTTTACATTTAAGTCTATGATCCATTTTTAGTAATTTTTATGTAGGTTTCAAGTAGGGGTCTAATTTCATTCTTTCACATGTGGATATTCAGTTGTCCCAGCAACATTTGTTGAAAACATTATGTTTTTCTCCATTGAATTAGCTTGGCACCCTTGTGGAAAATCAATTGACTGTAAATGGAAGGGTTTATATCTGGATTCCCCATTTTATTCATTGATCTATAGGTCTACCCTCATACCATCACCACAATGTCTTGATTACTATAGTTTTGCAGTTAAGGTTTATAATTGGGAACTGTGAGTCCTCCAACTTTGGACTTCTTTTTCAAGATTGTTTTGGCTGTCATCTTTGCTTTCTCATTTATACTTTTTGGATCTTCTTTAAGAAATTCTTTTGGGGGCACTTGGGTGGTTCAGTCAGTTAGACATCTGCCTTCGACTCAGGTCATGATCCCAGAGTCCTGGGATCCAGCCACGTATCCCTGCTGAGCAGGGAGCTTGCTTCTCCCTCTACCTGCTGCTCTCTCTGCTTGTGTGCTCAGTCTCTCTCTCTCTCTCTGTCAAATAAATAAATAAATAAATAAATAAATAAATAAATAAATAAATCTTAAAAAGAAAGAAAGAAAGAAATCTTTTTGGACTCCAAAGCCAGAAAATATTTTTCTATATGGTTTTCAAGACGTTTTTATCATTTGCCCTTCTCATTCTAATTACTGGTCTATTTGGAATTTATTCTAGTGCCTCACAGAATGTAGGGAACTAATGTCATGCTTTTAAATAGTATTAACAGTTTTTTTTAAAGTCTGTTTTTTCTTTCACTGAACCACAAAAAAAGCCTGTCAGAAATCAAGTTTCCATATAGGTTCAGTTCTATTTAGGTATCCTGTTCTATTCTATTGGTCATTTTTTCTATCCTTGAACCAGCACTACACTGCCTTAATTATTATACCTTTTTTTTTAATTTTAAGATATCACAAGTAAGATTTTTTATTTGTCACCATTAAATGTCTGAATTTTAAACAGATTTTTTTTTAAAGATTTTATTTATTTATTTATTAGGAAAGAGAGAGAGTGAGAGAGAGCAGGTTAGAGTGAGAAGCGGACTCCCCATGGAGCTGGGAGCCCAATGTGGGACTCGATCCCGGGACTCCAGGATCATGACCTGAGCCGAAGGCAGTCGCTCAACCAACTGCGCCACCCAGGGGCCCCTTTAAACAGATTCTTAAACTGGTGGCTCATATCCATAAGCTTATTCAACTTTAGCACCAGTCTCATCTCCAGTAGCTTTTCCAAAACTACTACCTTCACCATGAAACCCCATGAGCTTTCCCAATTCAAACTTGGGCTTCTTTGGCATTTTTACTTTTCTAACAAAGACATCATGGAGTGGATTAATAGATGGGCAAGCCTTTTCTATGTCTTTTCCCAATGCTGTCTGAAATCAATTTATTGACTACTTCTTTCAAATCATTTGTCTATACTTCTGGGGTCATGATTTCCATCATCTCTTTCCAAATTTGGTGGATAAGTTGGTTGTCTAGTACATAAGAGGTCTTCGAAATCTGTTGTGTTTCTTAGTAAAGAGGTCTTCTAAATCTGTTGTGTTTCTTAGTAAAACCAACAGAAAATAGATAAAACAAATAACCATCAGAAATCTTGACATCAATGAGCTTCAATATTTCTTATGCTGAACATAGCTGGCGCTTTCACATCATACCAATCGTTCTTAGAAAATGGATCAACCACTTTCTTCTTGACTCCCTTTTGTCACCTTTTATAAGGCAGGTGCTCTTGCCAACTGCCATGACGCTGCTCAGGGAACCAAAAGGCTTAATTATGATAGCTTTTTAATAAGGTTTTAAAATAAAACCTGTAGGGCAAATCTCCCCACCTTGTTCTTCTTCTTAAGTATATTTACGGCTTTTACATATAAATTATAGATGCAGTTTAACAAGTTATACCCGCACACACACTTGATATCATTTGGGTTTTCATTGGAATCACACTGAATTTATAGATTATTCTGGGAAGAAATTATTTTAAAAAAACAATATTGAGTCTTATAATCAATAAACATGATTCATTTACTTAGACTGGGTCACAGTGTTGCAGAGTTCCAGGGGTATCTTTCTCGCCCCAAGATCCACTAGATCTTTTCTCCTTTATGCTACTGTCTTGTTCCTGAGTTTAATGAGAATGTTTTCAAGATATCCAATTAAGAATAATGTTAGCTGCTGTATCTGGCAGGTAACCTTTATCTAGTTAGAATGGTCCTTTTTATTTATCAAGAAACTTCTTCAAAAAATTGTGTGTTGAATTTAATCAAACACTTTATTTTTAATGTTAAACTAATCCTAAATTTGAGATACACCCATCCTGGTAATGATGTAGTATCTCCTTTGCATACTGTCAGATCCCATTTTCTAACTGAACTTATTTAGGATTTTCACTTAAGGTCATGACAAGTCCTCTATTGTCTTATGTTATACTGACATCAGGGTTATACTTACTTTATTTTTAAAGAGTTAGGGAGCTGATCTTCTTTTTCTATTCACTTATATAACTTGTATACTTATATACTTTAAAAAGTATTCACTTATATAATTTGGAATTGTGAACAAAAAGGATTCACTTATATAATTTGGAATTGTAAGGTCCTTGACTGATAGAACTCTGAGTCTGAAGTTTGCTTTGCACAAAGATTTTAATTCACTGGTAATTTATATTGTGGCTACAGAACTACTATTCAGAGATTCAATTTCTTCTTGAGGTAGGAAGAACTTCTGTAGGAAGTCATATTTTAAAACTATCAATTTTAATCTAATTTTCAAAAATTTTAGCTTAAATTTTTCTTTTTAATGTTGGAAGAATTTCTAAGGCTCCCTTTTATTGTTTATTTGTTCATTCTCTTTTTCTTTCTTGACCAGCCTTTCTAGTAGTTTGCTGCTTTTAGTATTCTTTCACATTAGCCTTGTATAATTTTGTACACTATGTCATTTTCTTCTCTTACTCTTTCCTTCTGTTTTGTTTATTCTGTTTCTTTTCTAACTTCTTAAGTTTTATGTTTTCAGCATTAATTTCTACCTTTCTTCATTTCTAATAGAAGCATTTAAGACCATATGTTTCCCTCTAAGCTCTGTTTAGCAGTTTTTTTAGTTATGGAATTCCCATTTAGTTGTTTCTAGTTTCCGTTTTTCTGCTGAGATTTCCCATCTGTTCACTCACACTTTCTTTTTTAAAGATTTTATTTATTTATTTGACAGAGAGAAAGAAATCACAGGTAGGCAAAGAGGCAGGAGGAGGGAGAGGGGGAAGTAGGCTCCCTGCTGAGCAGAGAGCCCGATGTAGGGCTCGATCTCAGGACCCTGAGATCATGACCTGAGCTGAAGGTAGAGGCTTTAACCCACTGAGCCACCTAGGCGCCGCTGTTAACTCACACTTTTAAAGGAAGGCTCCATCTTTTTCTTTAAATCCTTGAACATATTTATAATAACTGCTTTAAAGTTCACATCTGTTTATTCCAATATCCATGATCATCTTTGTTTCTACTATTTTGTCTCTTGACTAACGGTCACGTTTCCCTGCTCCTTGAGTTGCTTGTCTAGTAATTTCTGCCTTGTGTAGAACAATTTTGGCTGCTACACTGTAAGCAACTGTATTACACTGTCTTTATTTAAAGAGTGTTGAGTTTTGTTCTGGCAGCCTGTAGATTACAGTGATTCACCTTGATCCTATTCTGGTTTTGTCTATGGCCCAGGGCCAATGCCCAAGGCACTTGATAAGATGTCTCCAGTATGAATGGATTGAAATTCCATGATCTTCTAGCACTGGCATTTGTGTTAAGTTTTCAGTCACTACTGGTAGGCCTCACATGGTCTCACTTTGTGGATGTGAAATCAAACACTTAGCCATATTCCTGAAGAAAATTTTCCCACAGACCTTTGAAGATTCCCTCCTTCACAGCTCAGTCATCTGGAGTATACTGACCCACAAACTGCAGCCATCTCAGCAGCTCAAACTCGAATCTCTGTCTCTGTCACCTAGCACAATGTTGCTGCTCTGCGCTTGGGCTCACCTCCCCACACCACAAACCAGAAAGTGCCCCCACTCAGAAGAGCAAGGCAAACATAAAGGTCACCTTACGTGTTTCCTTTATCTTAACAATCATTTCCCCATACTCTCTATCATCCACTGCCTGAAAACAACTGCTTCATATATTTTGCTACTTTGGTTGTTGATGGCATGAGGTGAAGCCCAGTATCAGTTACTCCATCATGTCTAAAAGCAGCAATCCACATTTTTTAATATGTAATATTTTTATCCTGCAGTTTAAAGATCTTCAAATTTCCATTATTTTCCGATTCATGAGTATGTTTCTTAGTCTCCAAACAAATGAAGTTTTTATAATTATTTTTTCAGTATGGATTTTCAATTTTATCTCATTGTGATCAAAGAATGCAATATGTATGAATGGTAATTCCTCTGAAATTTGTTCAGACTTCCTTTATAACTCAATATAGGGTCGCAAATATATTTTTTAACTATAGAACATTGTTGTTTGGTTTTTTTTAAAAGATTTTATTTATTTATCTGAGAGAGTGCGTGCACACAGTAGGGGATGAGACAGAGGGACAGGGAGAGAAAACAGACTCCCTGCTGAACAGGGAGCCCAACGCAGGGCTTGATCCCAGGACCCCGTTTCATCACTGTGAAACAGGTATCCCCCAGCAACATTTGGCAATAATAGCTTGTGATAAAATGCTGCTTCCTCACAATAGTTTTCTCCTTTTTTCTTCCATTTTGGAAATTGATATAACACAAGGAAGACTGGTAGCCAGAGGAAAGGATAACTAATGAGTTATTAGAACCCAATGAAGAAAAATAAAGTATAAGAAATGAAGAAAATTCAGGCAATGGGAATGACCTTCAGAAGAAATTAGATCTTACATGAGAGACCAAAGGATAAAAGAAAAGAACTTATGGTTCTACAATCTACAAAAAGAAGAGAAGAAGAAAAAGGAAAAACAAAAACAAAGAGGAGTCTTTGAACTGTGTAATTTAAAGCTGGAGCCAGGATAACACTCAAGACCTGGCCTAAAAGGATCTGAAATGCCCAAGAATAGGAAAGTAAAAGATCACTGAAAGAGTATAAATATTATCCAGAATTTAAAAAACAAGACTTAGGGATCAAGTTATAAGCATGATTTGGATGAGAACCTGTATTTGCATATCCATGTGTAATCTATACCCTGAGATTTTTGTATTCTAAATGGCTTTTTGTGTATGCTATGTGCTGGTCAACTATGATTCATGATACTCCTTCCCAAACCCTCTCTTCCTCCAGCAGTCCTTATTTAAATAAATGGCATCCACCCATTTCCTTAAGTCAGAAATCTGGAAGTCATCCTTGATTTATCTTTCCCTCACAATCATATCCTATTGATTCTGTCTCTTAAATATCTCTTGAATCAGTTCACTTTTTCCTTCTCTTCTCTGCCAACCCCATAATTCATTTCCTCCAATTGTCTCCTGTTTCCCCACATGTATTACTTGTGTACCATCCTATCCTCCATTCTGCACATAGTGCCTAGAATGATTTTTAAAATGCAAGTGATTATGTCACTTCCCTGATTAAACATATAAAACAAGAAACAAAAAAATTTCAGAGGCTTTCCATTACTTTCAGAATAAAGACCAAGCCCTTAATAAGGCCTCTGAGATCTGGATTTTGTCTCTACAGTGTAGTCATGTTGGCTTTCCTTTCAGTACCTCAAAATCAATCAGCACTATTCCTTCTGCCTAAATCACTTTCCCTTGTACTCTTTGCCTAGCCAGCTCCTCCTCATTTTTCTTGTTTTAGCTTTGATATCTCTAAAACCCATCCCAAAATGCATTACCTAGGCCCCTGCTGAAAGCTCCCATAGTATCCTGTACTATTTTTTTATAAACTCAGTGCATTTGTAAATCCTTGTATAATGTTGGTCTCCCTTGTTCTATTACCAGTTCGATGTCTTATTCCTCTTTGTTTCTCCAGTCCTTGGCTGGAATGCCCCTAGCTGGTAAATGACCAACTCACTAAAAGATTGAATGAATAAATGATGATTGAGCAAAGAACTTGTGAGGACAGAGCAGTGTAAAGTACCTTCAGTCCTCAGGTCGAAATCTAAGGAAATTCTCCCTTTGGGGAGGATTAACAATTTAAACAGGGACATTATTTTCAAGAGCACCATGAATGGTTCTATTAGTATTCTTTATTTTCCCCTTTGCTCAAGTTTTCGCTGAGAAGAACTAGGCTCATGAATTTGGTATACCCAAAACATGCCAGTAAAATGGAGAAAGAAGATAATCTGTGTCTCCATTTTTTTGAGATGAGGAAATAGAGGTTCAGAGATCAAAATTACTGTTTATGTTCTCAAAGTAGTTTGGTGACCTGTGAATTATGATGATGCCATGCTTTCTGTGTTTGACACTGAGGTATGGTCACTATTCCAAAACTGTTTTTATGATTAGATAAGGCCTGTGATTAGATAGTCTGATACTGAAAAATTAATCATTCTGAATCCTAAAAATATTTCTAACTTAATGTCAGCATCATGAAGCAATTCTTCCTTCCTGAGGTAATGATAGTCTCAAAACAGGAATTTTACCTCATATAAAATAAATCATAACTAGGGTGAACCAAATTATGAAAACAAAACTTTTTTATGCATCATATTTCCAAGTTATCTTTGTTACGGAAGTGCAATTTGTAATTCTCTTTTCTTTGGCCATGGCTCTTCCAACATAGCTTCCCAACAGTGTCATATATTTTCTTCTAAACATTATGTTCTAGTTGTGTGACTAACACTGACAAATTTGTCTGTAACAAGAATCTTCCTTGACCAGCCTGTCACCACTTCCCCTAAATGCAGGGTGGTTCTAAGTGAGTGATCTTTCAGAGACACTCCTCATTGGTGTCTGGGCGTTACCCCACAATCTAGCCAAATAACTTTTAGAGTTCAGTAAACTATTCAGGCAAACAAGACTGATTTCATTTTTTTTTAATCAAAATCATCTAATTGCTGAGACTCTCCGTCATCTTATGGAAAAACTGACAGAATTTACTCAAAATGTTTGTGCAATGTAGCCTGGTTGTATGGCAACAAAAAGTAAATCACTGAAAAAACAAATTTTTAAGTGGAAGAATCATGATAAGTGTATGACTAAGAAAGGTCTCTATTGTACTTCCCTTCTAGCCAATTACTTGAAAAAAATATTTAAAGTGTTTTTAAACCAGTTCTCTAATACTCAAAACTTTTAAATTGCTTGTGGATATATTTTGTGCAGCTTATTAATTTTTTTCATTCTCCACATAGCAAAATGCTATGAGAATTATTAGCAATTGAAGTTATATTTAAATTAAAGCCATCGCTAAGTTTTACTTCTCAATCATTAATTTTTATAGGGAATTTATATGTCTAATCACTTTAAAGGGAATAAGAGGGATTAAAAAGTAAGATACAATTAAAAGTTTAACAAATAATTGGAAAGATAAGACTAACATACACAGGGGCGCCTGGGTCACTCAGTGGGTTAAAGCCTCTGCCTTCGGCTCAGGTCATGATCTCAGGGTCCTGGGATCCAGACCCGCAGGGAGCCTGCTTCCCTCTCTCTCTCTGCCAGCTTCTCTGCCTACTTGTGCTCTCTCTCCTCTCTGTCAAATAAATAAATAAAATCTTAAAAAAAAAAAAGACTAACATACACAATGTAATTATGTAGTGATGAACAAAACAATCTGTAATCAAGCGCTGGACTATATAGGAACCAGCCAGTAAGGATATAGAGAAACAAGTAAAAACAGTGTTTCTGAGGAAGTAAATTGGTAAAACCTTTTTTTCTTTTTAAAGAAATTGAGAATACTTATTCTTTATCTGATTTTTCTTTTCCAAAATGCTGATATAAAATCTGGATGTCAGCTTTACAACCAGTTTTAATTTTCATTTTTAATTATTTTCATGGAAACTTTTAAACATACCCAAAAATAGGAAAACATAACTTCTTGTTCACATCACCAAGCCACACTAATAGCTTTATTTTCTTGGGATGCTCTCCCTGTAAAGATATTCACAAGATATTTCTCATACCTTTCAGAATTTAGCTCCAATCACGTCACAAAGGCCTTCCATGACCATTCTATTTAATGCTGTACTCCCTCTGTCTCTTCTCTTTTTTCTCACCATAACATTTACTACCTTCTAACATATTTACACTCCAAAAATATATTTTATTTCTTATCTGTTTGCAATCCAATAAATTACATGAAGGCAGGGATTATCAAATGTTTTCTTCATTGGTATATCCTAGTATCCAGAAGAAGGCCTAATGCATAGAAGGGCTTAATAAATGGTCAAAGAGGGGTGCCTGGGTGGCTTAGTTGGTTGGGCGTCTGCCTGCAGCTCAAGTCATGATCTTGGGGTCCTGGGATCAAGCCCCACATTTGGCTCCCTGCTAAGAGAGGGGTCTACTTCTCCCTCTGCTCCTCCCTCCAACTCATGCTGACTGGGTCTCCCTCTCAAATAAATATATAAAATCTTTAACAAAAATAGTCAATGAATGAGTATGTATTGATATGGGGAGATATCCATGATACATTAAGCTTAAAAAAAAAACATAAAAATTGCAAGACAATGGAGCACCTGGGTGGCTCAGTCATTAAGCATCTGCCTTCGGCTCAGGTCATGGTCCCTGGGACCTGGATTTGAGCCCCACATTGGGATCCCTGCTCAGTGGGAAGCCTACTGCTCCCTCTCCCCCTCCTGCTGCTTGTGTTCCCTCTCTTGCTGTTTCTCTGTCAAATGTATGGATCAAATCTTAAAAAAAAAAAAAAAAAAAAAGATCTTATTCCCATTTAAGAAAAAAATTGCAGGGGGAGGAGCAAGATGGCAGAGGAGTAAGAGACCTCAATTTTGCCTGGTCCCAGGAATTCAACTAGAAAGTTTATCAAACCATTCTGAACACCTACAAATTCAACAGGAGACAGGAGAAAAGAATAGCAGCAATTCTATGAACAGAAAAGTGATCACTTTCTGGAAGGTAGGACATGCGGAGAAGTGAATCCAAGGTGATACACAGGGAAACACAGACTACGGGGTCGGGGAGGCAGGAAAGGGAGCCTCTATCAGTCAGCTACCAGCAAGTGAGAGAGCAGTGGAGCACAAAATCAGAACCTTTAGAAGTCTGCTCCACTGAGGGACATCACTCCAGTGGCTAAGCGTGTGTGTGTGTGTAACCCTTGCTGGGACAGCATGGTTTCAGGACCCTGAGGGTCACAGAAAGACTGAGGGTGACTGAGTGCCGTGGAGCTCCCAGGTACAGAAGCAGGGAAGCCAGATGCAAAGACAGAGCGGAGGAGTGGGCTCTCAGTTCGGGATTATCATAAACTGTGATCTGCAGCACAGGTGGACCACTACTCTTTGAGCAGGGACCCCACAAGTGGCAGATATGGGAAACCCCCCTTCTTCCATAGGGAGGAGTGGTACAGAAGCACGCTATAGGAATCTGCTGGGTTTGGAAACTCCAAACAGGGTCGTGTGCCAGAGATAGAAATGCTTGGTCACAGACCAGGGTAGCACAGAGGTCTGCTAGTGACCAGGGAGACAGGCATGATTGACTGCTTTTCTCTGAGGGCTGAGTGAAGAGGGGGGCCCGGAGCTCTCGGTTCCTCCAGAGCCAGAGACTGGGAGGCTGCCATTTTCATTCTCATCCTCCAAAGCTGTACGGAAAGCTTTCAGGGAACAAAAGCTACAGAGAGCAAGCCTGAGCAGATAACTTAGCCTGGCCCCTAGCAAGGGCAGTGCAATTCCACCTCGGGCAAAGACATTTGAGAATCACTGCAACAGGCCCCTCCCCCAGATGATCAGCAAGAACATCCAGCCAAGACCAAGTTTAACCATCAATGAGAACTGCAAAACTCCAGCACTAAGGTAATATAGCACATAGAATTCATTGCTTTTTTTTCCCTATGATTCTTTAGTCTTTCAAAGTTAAATTTAAAAAAATTTTTTTTAATTTTTCCTCTTTCCTATTTTAACCAATATCTTATCAATACTTTTAAAAATCTTTTTTAATTTTCATTTTTACAGTCATATTCTATCCAACCATTTTATTTTATCTTATTGTGTGTGTGTGTGTGTGTGTGTGTGTATAATTTTTTCTTTCTTTAAAATTTTGGGATACAGTTTCTTCTAACAGACCAAAATATACCCTAAATCTAGTGTATGGTTTTGTTCTAGTCTCCCACCTGATCACATTTCCTGCCCTTTTTTTTTTAAATTTTTTTCTTCCTTTTTGCAACCAACTTCTTACCAATTCCTTTTTAAAAATGTTTTTTAGTTTTCATCCTCACAGTCATAGTCCATCCTTTCACTGTATTTACCCTTTTGTATATATATGTTTGTTTGTTTTTTAAATTTTAGGAGGCTGTTTCTTCTAACAGACCAAAATACACGCAAAATCTAGTGTGTGGCTCTGTTCTATTCACCAGTCTGATCACATTCTTCTTCTTTTCTTTCCCCTATCTTCCCCCCCTCCCAAGTTGCAGGTCTCTTCTGATTTATTTAGTGTATATTTTTCTGGAGTCATTGTTACCCTTTTAGCATTTTGTTCTCTCATTCATCTATTCTTCTCTGGATAAAATGACAAAACGGAAAAACTCACCTCAAAAAAAAAAAACAAACAAGAGGCAGTACCAACTGCCAGGGACCTAATCAATATGGACATTAGTAAGATGTTGAAACTAGAGTTCAGAATGATCATTATAAAGATTCTAGCTGGGCTTCAAAAAAGCATAGAAGATACTAGAGAATCCCTTTCTGGAGAAATAAAAGAACTAAAATCTAACCAAGTTGAAATTAAAAAAGCTATTAATGAGGTGCTATCAAAAATGGAGGCTCTTACTGCAAGGATAAATGAGATAGAAGGGGGAATTAGTGATATAGAAGACCAAATGAGAGAGAATAAAGAAGCTGAGAAAAAGATCAACAACTACTGGATCATGAAGGGAGAATATGAGAGATAAGTGATACCATAAGATGAAACAATATTACAATAATTGGGATCCCAGAAGAAGGAGAGAGAGGGGCAGAAGATATATTGGAGCAAATTATAGCAGAGAACTTTCCTGATTTGTGGAAGGAAACAGGCATCAAAATCCAAGAGGCACAGAGAACCACCTTAAAATCAATAAAAATAGGTCAACATCCCATCATCTAAGAGTAAAACTTAAAAGTCTCAGAGACAATAAGAAAATCCTGAAAGCAGCTTGGAACAAGAGGTCTGTAACCTACAACAGTAAAAATATTAGACTGACAGCAGACCTATCCACAGAGACCTGGCAGGCCAGAAAGGACTGGCATGATATATTCAGAGCACTAAACGAGAAAAATATGCATCCAAGAATACTATATCCAGCTGGTCTGTCATTGAAAATAGAAGGAGAGATAAAAAGCTTCCAAGACAAACAAGAACTAAAAGAATTTGCAAACACCAAACCAGCCCTACAGGAAATATTGAAAGAGGTCCTCTAAGCAAAGAGAGAGCCTAAAAGTAACATAGACCAGAAAGGAATAGAGACAATATACAGTAACACTCACCTTAGAGGAAACACAATGGCACTAAATTAATATCTTTCAATAGTTACCCTGAATGTAAATGGGCTAAATTCTCCAATCAAAAGAACCAGGGTATCAGAACGGATTATAAAAAACAAACAAGACCCATCGATATGTGGTCTGCAAAAGATCATTTTAGACCCAAAGACACCTCCAAATTTAAAGTAAGGGGGTGGAAAACTATTTACCATGCTAATGGACATCAAAAGAAAGCTGGGTGGCAATCCTTATATCAGACAAATGAGATTTTAAACCAAAGACTATAATAAGAGATGAGGAAGGACATTATATCATACCTAAAGAATCTGTCCAACAAGAAAATCTAACAACGTTAAATATCTATGCCCCTAACATGGGAGTGGCCAATTATACAAGCCAATTAATAATAAAAATCAAAGAAACACACTGAGAATAATGCAATAATAGTAGGGGACTTTAACACCCTCTCACTGAAATGGACAGATCATCTAAGCAAAAGATCAACAAGGAAATAAAGGCTTTAAATGACACACTGGACCAGATGGACATCACAGATATATTCAGAACATTCCACCCCAAAGTAACAGAATACACATTCTTCTCTAGTGTATATGGAACATTCTCCGGAATATATCACATCCTGGGTCACAAATCAGGTCTCAAGTGGTACAAAAAGATTGGGATGTTCCCTGCATGTTTTCAGACCACAAGGTTTTGAAACTCAAACTGAATCACAAAAGGAAAGTTGTAAAAAACCCAAATACATGGAAGCTAAAGAGCATCCCACTAAAGAATGAATGGGTCAACCAGGAAATTAAAGACAAATTTTAAAAATTCATGGAAACAAATGAAAATGTAAACACAACTGTTCAAAATCTGTGGGATGCAGCAAAGGCTGTCCTAAGAGGAAAGTACATAACAACACAAACCTTTCTCAAGAAACAAGAAGGTCTCAAATACATAACCTAACCCTACACCTAAAGGAGCTGGAGAAGCAAATTAACCCTAAACCCAGAAGGAAGAGAGAAATAATAAAGATCAGACCAGAAATCAATGAAGAACAATGAAAAAAACCAAAAGAACAGTAGAACAGAACAACTAAACTAGGAGCTGGTTCTTTGAAAGAATTAATAAGATTGATAAACCCCTGGCCAGATTTATCAAAAAGAAAAGAGAAAGGACCCAAATTAATAAAATCATAACTGAAAGAGAGATCACAACCAACACCAAAGAAATACAAACAATTATAAGAACATATTATGAGCAACTATATGCCAGCAAATTAGAGAATGTGGAAGAAATGGATGCATTCCTAGAGACGTATAAACTACCAAAACTGAACCAGGAAGAAATAGAAAACCTGAACAGAACCATAACCACTAAGGAAATTGAAGCAGTAACCAAAAATCTCCCAACAAACAAGAGCCCAGGGCCAGATGTCTTCCTAGGGGAATTCTACCAAACATTTAAAGAAGATTTAATACATATTCTGAAACTGTTTCAAAATATAGAAATGGAAGGAAAACTTCCAAACTCATTTTATTATGTCAGCATTACCTTGATCCCCAAACCAGAGAAAGACCCTGTCAAAAAAGAGAATTACAGACCAATATCCCTAAGGAACATGGATGCAAAAATTCTCACCAAAATACTAGCCAATAGGATCCAACAGTACATTAAAAGGACTGATCACCATGATCAAGTTTGATTTATTTCTGGCTGCAAGGTTGGTTAAACATCTGCAAATCAACCGATGTGATACAATACATTAATAAAAGAAAGAACAAGAACTATATACTTTCAATAGATACAGAAAAAGCATTTGACAAAGTACACCATTATTTCTTGATCAAAACTCTTCAAAGTGTAGAGATAGAGGGTACATACCTCAATATTATAAAAGCCATCTATGAAAAACCCACAGCAAATATCATTCTTAACAGGGAAAAACTGAGAGCTCTTCCCCTAAAGTCAGGAACACAGCAGTGATGTCCACTATCACCTCTGCTATTCAACATAGTACTAGCAGTCCTAGCCTCAGCAATCAGACAACAAAAAGAAATAAAAGGCATCCGAACTGGCAAAGATGAAGTCAAACTCTCTTTGCAGATGATATGATACTTTCTGTGGAAAACCCAAAAGACCACCCCAAAACTGCTAGAACTCAAAGGAATTCAGTAAAGTGTCAGGATATGAAATCAATGCACAGAAATCAGTTGCATTTCTATACACCAACAAGACAGAAGAAAGAGAAATTAAGGAGTCAATCCCATTTACAATTACACCCAAAACCATAAGATACCTAGGAATAAATCTAACCAAAGAGACAAAGAATCTGTACTCAGAAAACTATAGAATACTCATGAAAGAAATTGAGGGGGACACAAAGAAATGGAAAAACATTTCATGCTCATGGATTGGAAGAACAAATATTGTGAAAATGTCTATGTCACCTACAGCAATCTACTAATGCAATCTCTATCAAAATACCATCAACTTGGGCCCCTGGGTGGCGCAGTTGGTTGAGCGACTGCCTTCGGCTCAGGTCATGATCCCGGAGTCCCGGGATCGAGTCCCACATCGGACTCCCAGCTCCATGGGGAGTCCGCTTCTCACTCTGACCTTCTCTCTCTCACTGTCTCTCTTTCCTAATAAATAAATAAATAAAAATCTTAAAAAAAAAAAAATACCATCAACTTTTCTCAAAGAAATGGAACAAATAATTCTAAAATTTATATGGAACCAGAAAAGACCCTGAAAAGCCAGAGGAATATTAAAAAAGAAAACCAAAGTTGGCGGCATCACAATTCCAGACTTTAAGCTCTATTACAAAGCTATAATCATTAAGACAGTATGGTAGTGGCACAAAAACCAACAATGCAACAGAATAGAGAGCCCAGAAATGGATCCCCAACTCTATGGCCAGCTAATCCTCAACAAAGCAGGAAAGAATATCCAATGGAAAAAAGACAGTCTCTTCAACAAATGGTGCTGGGAAAATTGGACAGCCCAATGCAGAAAAATGGAACTGAACCATTTTCTTACACCATGCACAAAAATAGCTCAAAATGGATAAAAGACCTCAATGTGAGACAGGAATCCATCAAAATCCTTGAGAACACAGGTGGCAACATCTTCGACCTCAGTCGCAGCAACTTCTTCCTAGAAACATCACTGAAGGCAGGTGAAGCAAGGGCAAAAATCAACTATTGGGACCTCATCAAGATAAAAAACTTTTGCACAGCAAAGGAAACAGTCAACAAACCCAAAAGAGAACTGACAGATTGGGAGAAGATATTTACAAATGACATATCAGATAAAGGGCTAGTATCCAAAATCTATAAAGGCTTATCAAACTCAACACCCAAACAACAAATAATCCAATCAAGAAATGGGCAGAAGACATGAACAGACATTTCTGCAAAGAGGACATTCAAATGGCCAACAGACACATGAAAAAGTGCTCAACATCACTCGGCATCAGAGAAATACAAATCAAAACCACAGTGAGATATCACCTCACACCAGTCAGAATGGCTAAAATTAGCAAGTCAGGAAATGTCAGATGTTGGAGAGGATCGGAGAAAGGGGAACCCTCCTACACTGTTGGTGGGAACGCAAGCTGGTACAGCCACTCTGGAAAACAGTGTGGAGGCTCCTCAAAAAGTTGAAAATAGAGCTACCCTACAACCCAGCAATCGCTCTACTGGGTATTTACCCTAAAGGTACAAATGTAGTGATCCAAAGGGGCATGTGCACCCGACTGTTTATAGCAGCAATGTCCACAAGAGCCAAACTATGGAAAGAGCCTAAATGTCCATCGATATATGAATGGATAAAGAAGATATGATATATATATATACAATGGAATACTATACAGTCATCAAAACCCCCCAAATCTTGCCATTTGCAATGATGTGGATGGAACTAGAGGGTATTATGCTAAGCGAAATAAGTCAATCACAGAAAGACAATTATCACATGATCTCACTGATATGAAGAATTTGAAAAACAAGACAACAGATCATAGGGGAAGGAAGGGAAAAATGAAGATAAAACCAGGGAGGGAGACAAACCATAAGAGACTCTTAATCTCAGGAAACAAACTGAGGGTTGCTGGAGTGGGAGGGTTGGGAGGGGTGGGGGTAGCAGGATGGTAGACATTGGGGAGGGTATGTGCTATGGTGAGTGCTGTGAATTAGGTAAGACTGATGAATCACAGATCTGTGCCCCTGAAACAAATAATAATTATATGTTAATTAAAAATATATATAACACAGTTTGTATAATCTACCATACTAGAGCAAAAAAAGATGGACTTAACAGAGGTAGTAGCACTCACCAAATATTCTGCATTCAATGTTCCTTATGTCCATAGCTTATTGTAGCAGGGCAGGACTATGATTACTAGTTCTGACTAGTAAATTTTAAGTGGAAGTGGATTATGTCAATTATGGGCTGAGACAGTAAAAAAATCCATGTGTGATTTTATAGTCTCTTTTCATTGCTGCAGTGACTAAAAGTACCATGTATTGCAGAGTGTGGCCACAACATGGTAGAACCTCCACTACCATGGGCCCATGAGTGACTGCATGAAGAAAATGCCCTGCCAATCTGTGTAAGATATCCAGCATCAGCAAGAAATAAATTTTTGTTATGTTAAGCCACTTAAATTTGGGAGGATTGTTTGTTATTGCAATATAATCTAGTCAAACTTGACTAACATACGTACACAAATTAATATTTCTCAAGAACTTACTATATGCTAGTTAACTTGCGGAACGCTTCTTATTAAAGCCTCGTGAAACCTTATGAATCAGTACTATTACTCTGAAATGAGGAACCTAAGGCAGTGTGAGGACCAATAACTCATCCAAGGTGGCCACCTAAATGGAGAAGCTGGAAATGGAAACCAGGAGGTCTGGTTTAAGATCTACCAAACTGTTAGTAGTAATTATCCCTGAGGGTAGGATTATGGGGACTGATCACTTTTTGTTCTGTGTTTCCATAATGTTACATATTTTAAAATAATCACTCATTACCTTTGCACTAAGCAATACATAAATAAATATGTAGTTAAACTATATGTTAGCTACTTAAAGACTGAATTCAGAGATAGAAGTCAAGTCACACTGGAGAATGGTATAACCAAGAAATGCCTAAAAATGACTCTGCCACCCATAGCCATATCTGGTTTTATAAGTGAATTCCAGCACATATGGTGAATCATATTATATTTTACAATAAAATTGATTTAGTTTTGGAGTCGGGGTCAGGGGAAAGGGGAAATAACTCTGTATATTTTATCTTTCAGCAAAGAAGGAATTAATAAAATGGCCATGCCCACAGCAGGATGAACACTGTAGTTCTAGCAATGTTTTTCAGGTTTTCCAGTACTTAATAGCACCCTTTAAAAGAAAAGTAATAATAATAATAAAACAATTCCTTATAGTTAAAAATGGCCTTATTAAATGTATATTTTTTTTAATTTTTTTTTATAAAATTTTTTTTAAAGATTTTATTTATTTATTTGAGAATTTGAGAGAGAGAGAGAGAGAGAGCATGAGTGGGGAGAAGGTCAGAGGAAGAAGCAGACTCCCAGTGGAGCTGGGAGCCTGATGCGGGACTCGATCCCGGGACTCCGGGATCATGACCTGAGCCGAAGGTAGTCACTCAACCAACCGAGCCACCCAGGTGCCCATTAAATGTATATTTTAAATGTTGTATGCAATCATATTTAAACAAAATATATATGGGATAATCCTTAATAATCAAGTGTACATGTACTTCTTTTGACTGCCTAGGATCTGAATTTGGAAATTCAACAATGTATGACTCTTGACAGGAGGAAACTAGAAGACCAAAATACTGGTTGCTCCAGATTCTGGGCAGCTAGCTATTCTAGTCTGCCTAGACCCTCTTGGCCTCTCTCATTTTTTGAGCCTGGTTGGTTCTCCAAACTTCTCACTGATTTTGTAAACTAACTATTGATCTTTCCATAGGTGGTTTCTTTTGCTTGGAAGCATGAACCTGACTATCCGGCAGCAGCTACAGGCAGCTATAGAACATGAAGGCATAGTATCTAGGTGAAAATGAGCCACCTTTGAAGGTCTAAACAAGACATATGTTGTTATCTATAACATGATAGTAAATGCCATAAATGCACTGCAATTAGATTAGAGATATTTTCCATACCACATTTCTCATAGGTTTGATCCTTTGTATTCTTTCCAGGAATTTCTGTCATATCTGAGTATTCCCTAACTCCACACATAAATCTCCCTATGCTTAACCACCAGTCATCTTTCATTTATAACATCACACTTTCAAGAAAGTGTCATTATGTTACATGATCTATGCAATAGTAAGAATGTTATAATTTTGTGATTTAACATTATTAAAAAAAACAAATTACTGAGCCATTTTATTAGGATAAGTTCAAAAGTCTATAAAATGTAACACAGTCTCACCTATAAGAAAATGAAATTCCCTGAGTTTCACTTGCCTTATGGAAATAATAATACCCATCTTATCTCCCAGTATTAATATAAGGATCAAATGAAATAACTTATGAACATGTTTAAGGTATGTACCACATTTCATCAAATCTTAAGATATATCCACTGTAAGACAAACCATTAGTTTAGGTACCACAAAAAAAGAAACAAGACGGCCAATTAAAAACTATAACACACCCTTTATAATCACGTTGAAACTCAATTTCATACCTAGCAAAACAGTCATTTATACGTAATTAGATATAGACTGTTACACATAATTCTTGTGCAAACATTATGAGGAAAATATGAATGAAATAAATTGGTTAAGGTATTAAAGCTCTTGATGAGACCAACATTCCCGAATCATTTCTCAATTCAATCACTGATAGCCATGATTTCCCACATAATAGCATTATCTGTGCCATCAAAAACACTGTTGACGCAGAATTTCTTCTAAGAATCTACAAGAGAATCCTGAACTCCCCTCCTTTCACAGACACACTGAATGTTACAACTCCCTCTGAAAGAAATCCAGAAACTAGCTGAGTGACTCTTACACATCAGGAAAATGAGAAAAAAACCACACTGAAATGAGTAGGAAAGCCTCACATACACTCTCAATCCTGGCACAGTGACACCCTCCCACTGGGAGGGAACTCACAATTCACAGCTTCTCTCTGAAGAGTGAAGGGTTTGGACCACACAGCTGGTACCAACAGCTGGATCACAACTCTTAAGACTTCCACCTGAGAAATGGACTCCCAAAGCATCTACCTTTGAAAGCCAGTGGGACTTGTATCTATAAGATCCACAGTCTTTGGTCAACTAATAGATAATTCTTACAAGATTTCTGGGGTCTCACTATGGCTTACCTCCCCAGGGTCCAGCGCAGAGGCAGCAGACTGAAACAAACCCAGTCTTTCCATGAAAGAAACTATTTGCTTACCTTAAAAGTTTTGGCTTGAGAGGCAGGCTTCTAATTTAATAGAGTCCAGAAACTACAGGCTGTTAGGTGCATCTTCCTGTTCTCCTTCTGCCTTACTCCAGCTCATCAGTATCTCCTAGAAAGGAGCTCGTCCACATGTCTGATGCCCCAGTTTTTGTAGCTGCTCCCAAGAGGAAGCCCTTTAATGGGGCTTACATTTGTGGGTACCACAGG
This sequence comes from Nasua narica, assembly GCA_028533885.1. Taxonomy (NCBI): domain Eukaryota; kingdom Metazoa; phylum Chordata; class Mammalia; order Carnivora; family Procyonidae; genus Nasua; species Nasua narica. Next base: position 85,762,586 of record CM052797.1, on the reverse strand, counting down.
ACTGTAACAAATAGAAAAACAGTTCTTAAGCAGGTATCCCTCCACTGCACAGCACAAAGGCAGCAGATTGAAACATGCAGTCTTTTTGTGAAGAGGCCTATTAGTTTATCTTAATAGCTGTGGCCTGAGGGACAGGCTTTTACTTTAACACCTGTCAAGGCACAAATTACCATGGTTTCCAGGAACCAGGAAGGCCAGCGGGCACCATCTTTGTGCCTTCCCTTTGCTCCGTTCCAGATTGCCAGTGTCTCTTGGAAAGGAGCTTATGCATATGTCTGCCACCCTGGTTTTTGTGGCTGCCACACAGGGGACATATCTCTTGATAACCTGGCACTGGTGGCTAGTGGGGCTTGTGTTCAGGGATTCAATGGGATGGTAGCAAACAAAAAGTTCTTAACTGCCTATCCCCCCAGGGCTTGATGTGCAGAGGCATCAGACAAATACACATCTCTCAGTCTGCCCCTGAAGGAAGAATATTTACATGTTTTAAAAGGAAGTGAATCAATGATGAAGATATCCAGATCTGAGCATCAGAGGCTTTCCCGTCTACCTGATGCATGATCTTTGTAGTTCTGAGAAGCAAAAGTAAATTAAAACAATAAAGGCTTATATCTAAAGTTAGGAATGTGTGTGTGTGTGTGTGTGTGTGT